>OX243896.1:35677791-36877791 GCA_945859665.1 Anorthoa munda | reverse complement strand
TATTATGCACATTTTTTTTTCATCTCAAACTTATTTTATCTCGCAGTCAAAATTCGAAGAGTTTTATGTGTTATATGAGTTTTGCATGTAGATACTATATTTAAGGTATCTATCTAAAGGATCAGCGAGCTAATTTTAAAATTTCTAGATACCTATAACAAAAAAAGTGGAGCTCTAATACGTGTCTTGACAATAAGTCGAGGTGCGCGACACTACATGCTCATAGGCTTTAACACCCGGAAAGATCCAAAATATGGTCGCGGCTTATTTAAATAATATGTACATAAAAATGTACTGTGGAGTGTAAAATTAAGCTGGGCCTGATAAGTTAACTTTATTTTGTACATAATTTTGTACAAGGAGTCTTAAGAGGACAAAAAACAGGTATTTTATCTGTGATCTAAGAAAATATTAGTAAAACCCAATAATCTCTTAACATGCATATAAACAAGCTTATTAAACTTAAGTTAAATAACAATGACACATCATAACTACATTCATACGATAATAATAACCATTATTTAGGGTTCCGTACCTCAAAAGGAACACTTATTTTAGCTTAGTATGGCTTATATGTTTTTGTTCAGAGTATATTTTTATGTAATCTCAATCACGACTTAACATCAAGCCTGGATTCTCCGAAGTATAGGTAGAGTGTGTATAGTACACTCGCATTACAGTTGCGAATAGGAGTACAGGTCATACCAAATTTAAAAGTGACTGTAAAGCTTTTGATTTCGCAGTACGGGATATTGGAACGGGGTACTGTCAAAAAGTCAAAAGCAATCTTCCCCTAACTCTCTGTCACGAATTTTCTATTACTAGCCGCCATTAAATTTTAATCTACCTGCACCTGTTGTAACGCCATATTTAATTATAATAAGACCATGATGAACAGAAAATCTATATCATGATGTCTTCTTGATCAAAAATTAATCGAAAACTACCCGCCGTCACTTGAACATTGATACTACTCGTAAAAAACAATCTACAAATTTTCGTGTTTGTTCAAAACATGAAAACATGTTCAATACAAGGTATACATTAGCAGTTTACGAGACAATCACATGAGAAGAATTACATTATTTTTTGTCTGACTTACATATAAAAAAAACATTCACATTGTTTGAGAAATAGATATTTAAAGTCTGATTACCAGGCATCAGAATAACTGATATTTTGTAGTCATATGCCACTCTATTGAGATATAGTTAGATCTAAAATTGTCCAATACACTTCACATCTAGACACACGGTAGTGTCAGCAAAGTTCGAAAAGCAACAGACCACACACCAGCCGTGCATTATATTGTTCGCCGGACATTTATATCGCGATATTGCAAAATCACTCTTAAATTGCCATATCGAAACTGCAATATAGAAAGTCTATCTGACATAGACCTCCAACAACAGACGTTAACTTTCTGAGTTATTGCAAAACATACCTTGTTTTTTTGTTCTCGTTCAATGAGCGGTCCTAACAGCCTTAAAACTCGTAGCTCCCAAACAGCCTTATCAATGGATACACAGATATTTTTTTATATCAGACTGTTTTATCATAATTGGCAGGTCTATAAAGGCTCATATACCAATAGGAGACTTTCAACTGACCTATTCTGGTGTTCTGTAACTCCCAAACAGCCTTATCAATATAACAGAGACATTTTCTACATTAGACAGTTTTTTCTTGATGTAAGGCTTGTACAAACAGTTAACTGGCGTAAACTGATTTACACAAGTGTCACGTAGCTTTGAAAAAGCCTTAATAATGCTATAATACAAATATTTTCTTTTACGAGGCTTATCGTGATTGGCAGGTATAACAAGGCTCATATACAATGCCATATACAACAGTTTATTACCCGTTCACTGGCCTATTGTTTACACACACGGGTCGCGCTTGGCTTGTAGAGCAGAAGCTCACGACGCGTCGCAGTGGGGTAGGCACGGATGTACACACAACGCGCTGAGTATTATTACTTACATGTGTATGCTGTAGTGTATTACCGAGACTCTTGTTCAGGTGTGTCGGGGAATCTGGGGAAGAATTATGCAGAAATTATAGATGAAAATATGAGTTTTATTTTTCAGATATCTATACTAATATTTTAAATTGGTAAAGTTTGTGAGTTTATGAGGTTGTAGGGGTTAATCTCTGGATCTACTGTACGGATTTAGATGAAATTTGGCATGGAGATAGTTTCAGACCTTGGGAAGGGCATAGTATAGGAGTTTGTATTCCCTTGGAATGATAAAACACTTTTTACGCGGGTGAAGCCGTGGGCAGATGCTAGTAATTTATAAGATCATTTTATTAGGGTTATATAATACATACTTTATGGCAATATTCATGGGATAAGTAAGGTCGCTACAATAATAAAGTATAGGTTATGTCGGCATGAAGAGTCGTATGAAAAAAGCGCACTTATTGCTGACAGCAGTAGATCCACTTTTGTATACGACACTTTCTACGCTCAGTCATTGCAGAAGATTAATTCCTTACCTGTTAGTACTACTACTACTCGTTGTATTGGTAAGCAGATGTCCGTACGCCGCTAGCGCGCAGTACGCAGCTAACAGCGCCGCATGATGGTGCGCGCGTGGTTGGGCGCAGTCCGCGCATGCGCGCCCAGCGCGGCCCAGCAGTAGATAGAACGTAGGAGTAAACTAGTTCATTACCTGTTAGTACTACTACTACTCGCTGTATTGGTAAGCAGATGTCCGTACGCCGCTAGCGCGCAGTACGCAGCTAACAGCGCCGCATGATGGTGCGCGCGCGCGTGGTTGGGCGCAGTCCGCGCATGCGCGCCCAGCGCGGCCCAGCAGTAGATAGAACGTAGGAGTAAACTAGTTCATTACCTGTTAGTACTACTACTACTCGCTGTATTGGTAAGCAGATGTCCGTACGCCGCTAGCGCGCAGTACGCAGCTAACAGCGCCGCATGATGGTGCGCGCGCGCGTGGTTGGGCGCAGTCCGCGCATGCGCGCCCAGCGCGGCCCAGCAGTAGACGCTGGCGCGCGCGTCGTGCGGCGCGGCGTAGGGCGCACCTGGGTCGCGCGCGTCAGCTGCGCGCGCGCCGCCGCATGCCGCTGACATCGTACAGAAGTTCATGGCTTTCCAGCCGCCGTATCTGTGGGGGAAATTGTGGGTATAACTTTATAAAAGCAATATGTTTGGGGCATTTATCCTAGCGTGTCGCTTGCCCTAGCACCTTATTCGAATACTGGCTTTCACCACGACACACTATGTCTTGCAGTGGACCAGGGGGGTGACCATAAGCTCTTAGAGTAAGGTAATTTTGAGTGTGTGTAAGGGACTAATGTATACGACTTGTATACATCTGTCACTTACCCCCCTGAACCCCTCCCCCCCACTCCCCCTCCAATCAACCTGGCGATTCTCAGAATGTAGGCAATTGCGCCCAGTTATTTTTTGGAATTTCGGTATAAATAAATCGTCAGGTTAGCAAATAAATCACACACGCTTCTACGTATAACATGATTACTAAATATATATTCTAAGATTAAAACATATTCCCGCACTATTTCCATTTGTCAAAAAAAAAAACCCGTTGGCCGGAATATAGTGATATTCTTCTTCTAATAAATTCTATAAGTTCTTGAAACGGTTATTAAATTTGAATATCTCACAATGAAGGCAGCTAAAATAATAACAAAAACTCATTATCTTACAAATAATAGTAGATTGTTTATCTAGGGAGCAACCAACTATTTTAAAGGCAAGAGTGTTTTTAATCCAGAGCGGAGCGAAGAATTCTAAAGTAGAATCCTGAGTGCAGCGAGGGATTCAAAGTACGTCACTCGAGCATAAAATAGTGTTGCTCCCGAAGTGGACACGCCTTTTTATCACCCTCTATGAGAAAATAAGTTAGTGTAACTTATGAACAAGAATGTTACGTTTATTTATGTAAATACAATTAGGAACCATAAGACATAACATAGAAATAATTAGAGGCTAATGTTTCTATTTGAACAATTATGGAATCGCACAAATTTATTAGTACCATCCGCTACAGTTGTAGAATTATTTTTAATTTGGCTCGCACGCGGTTTTCCAGCCAGTCACTTGTTCAATACAATGTTCCCGTGCGGTCCGAAATAGAATTACAATCACTCATTAGCCATTCACCCCTTACATTTTAGCGATGTAATAATAGTAGGTTTGTGATTCATCTCTTTGCTGATTGGAACAATATCCACATTCCAAATGCAAATTACTTTTAGTCCCTAGTTAATGAGCTATTTAGTCCCTATTTATGAAGAATAAACTAGCTCTTTTTGAATAGAGGTGATAAAAAAAGATACGACGTATTGAGAACCTCCTCCTTTTTTTTAAGCCAGTTAAAAATCATTATTTACTTCTGCAGTCAGCGTCGAAAACCGGAATGAACAGAATAAAAAAATATCACCTTAAAATAGAAAAAGTATACTCACTTATCAACAACAACGACTGGCCCATTCTTGTACTCCATCTGACAGCCCGCCACATACTCGACCAGCGCAAACGAGTCCTTATAAGGCTCTATCAGCCTGTCTATCGCCGTCTCCTTATCACTCTCACTGGCCGCCTGTCTAACCGCCTTCACATACTCGTTGTCATCCGGCCTGCCTTGAAGATAATCCGTTGTTTCACCATCTAACCATCGGGAACACTTGATAAACTTTACACTGAGTTGGTAGTCATCTTGTAAGGAGTGTACACTGACGTTTGTGACCTCTATAACTCTATCTAAAGGTACATCTTCGGGTACTTTGTCTACTTTCTCAAAGAAGTAGCAAGGACGTCGTAATTCAGCCTCTTCTTCGACTGTTAACGCTGGGGCGACTGGAGGCGGTGGTGGGGCAGTATCAGGCGGTGACCCAGCTGTCCTATTCCCCCAGTCAGGAAATTTAAATTTAGTTGGGGAGCTTAATTTAAAGTTTTTCAACGACATTTTTGAAGGGGATCTAGGCGATTTTGGACCGTTTTTCTTTTCGGATAAGGAGGAGAATAGATCGCCGTTGGCTATTGATTTCCTTGCTGATAAGTCTCTGTTGCCTGTACTGAGGCGTTCTAGTCTTAGTTCTGTTCTGTCGAAGCGGTATGCGGGTTCCGTGTCAGTAATAGGGGAGTTATTTTCAGGTATTAGTCTTTCGTCGTCTGCACAATCGTTGCTTTCCTGTCGTCTATAGCCGTTTGTCTCTGGTTCTACGGGTGATGCTGCGGGCGTTTTCCTGTCGGCCTTCCGATGAGCTACGTATGTGTCTTTTGATACAAAACTAGCCCTGAAATTGGCGACGAATAGTTCTTTCTCTTCTTCCGTTGGCCAGAAGATTTCGCATTCCTGTGAAATAAAAATAATTTAAGTTGAGAACTGTACTAGTATGAGAGTTACTGTTACTGAAATTCAGTTAATAATCCATTCAACGAATCAATTTCGCAATGATTATTTAATTTAGAACTGTAAAAAATCTGACAGAACACGATAATAACACCAATATTGACGTCCTTTAAGAGTGGATTTGCTGTGTTAAAACGGCGCAAAAGTAAGGCAAAGATATTGAGGAAATCGGCGTTTCTCGAACCAATAATGCTAAGACATCTGATTACGGCCCACTTCCTTTTACAGAGAGGTGTATGTATGTCATGTATTTGAAGTCTTCTCTACCCATCTGGTCTAATCCAAACAAACAAGGTTGTCTGTAAGAGATTGCCTAGTGCGATAAGACCGCCCATTGTACACTTGTGTATTTGAACATTTGTCCTGTATGTTTTTTTGTGGTGTACAATAAAGTATATAATAAATAATAATAATAATAAATAAACATTAACAAGCTAGATGGCTAACCCTCACGTATACAGAATGATTTTTTAAGTGGGGGTGGATGGCCAAAGCCGAAACTATGAGGAATAGCGGAAAACACTCAAAGGAGTCACGAGGCCGATTTTGATGTAAACTAAAACTGCATCATTAGATTTTTGAATAAACAATATTCCTAGCCAGGAATCAAATCCGTCGATTTTGAAAAAATACACACGATACACCATTCGATGGTGTCGTTAATAAGGATCAAATTCCGGGAAGTAATGGCATATGGAAAACTTCAGGAAAAGGCAAATTTTTAACAAAATACTTATTTTTCTATGTTAATTACCTCCCTATTATAAGTGATTACACCACTTAATAAACTCACCTGTATACTCATTCATATTTTTTTTTATACTCTTATGGAGGGTCCGACTATTAGTTATATTAGTATATATAGTTATAGTTGGTTTTTAAAAAATTTCGGACATTAAAGTTTTGTGTAATTTTAGTTTTATGAAATTTTATAATTGAACATTTTAATTTTTAAATTTCTGACATTTAATTTTTGAATTTCTGACATTTTAATTTTTAGATTTCTGACATTTAATTTTTGAATTTCTGACATTTTAATTTTTAAATTTCTTACATTTTAATTTTATGTCATTCTAGTTTTTAATTCTGTATCAGTTTAACTTTTTGACAACTTTAATTGTAATTTAAATATTGTGTCTTTCTTATTTAATTTATATTTGGATCCCTGTAGATAATTACTATAAATTCATTAAATTGTTTTTGTCATTTACTAATATTAATTATAAGGTTGTGTACTAACAAAGAATGGACTCCAAAATTGTCTGAATTTGAATAAAAATTTAAAAAAATTTAAATTTAAAATTAACTCGGACACTTCGACCCATTGGGATCTATTGTGGTCATATTTTCACTTACCGGATAATTAGTATCAGGGAGCAGTAAGACCACTCTGGTCAAATCAAATCAAATCAAATCAAATCATATTTATTCGTAAATGTAGGTTTCAATACAATAGGATGTTATAATAAGGTGGTCAGTTCGCTACATTTTACTCGAGAGCATACAAATAATAACAAAGTTAGTGGTGTCGAAACAACAGACACATTTAAAATTAATAATTCAATTACTTACAAAACACACAATTCCATACTACCTAACACAAAATTACCAACGTTAAAATAATAATAATAATCTAAATATAATATTGTAATAAGCTAAATGTCAGTGGTGTCCTCCATAAACTCAGTTGTGGAGTAGTAACATTTGTGAATTAAAAATTGTTTCAGTTTCTTTTTAAACATATTATTATTAAGATTCTTTATCTGTCGCGGAATTTTATTGAAAATAACTGGAGCCATTCGGTAAACACTTTTACGTAGGAGGGCTGTTTTACTACGATCAACACAAAGAATGTTCGAATCCCTTTTTCTTAACCGTGGATCAGCTGGGGTTCTTATTTTGAAAAGTTGTGGGTTTGTCTTAACAAACACTGCCACCTCAAAGATGTATAATGACGGCAATGTTAGAAGCTTCAAGGATTCAAAATAAGGCTTACAACTGTCCCTCGATTGTAGATTACATATAGCACGTACGCATTTTTTTTGTGCGATGAAAACGTAATTCTTGTCTGTCGAGTTACCCCAGAATATGACTCCGTATCTTAGAACTGACTCTACGTAGCTGTGGTAGGCAATAAGCACAGCGTCACGGTTCACATATTTGGACAGCTTATAAAGAGCAAATGCAAAACTGTTAAGTTTTTTACAAATTTCTTCAATATGTGGTTTCCACGTAAGTTGACTGTCTATCACTAACCCTAAAAACTTTGTTGTATCCGTTTTTGTAACTGATTGCCCATTATGACTAATATTAACCGGTAGTTGTTGTCGTTGTCGCTGACTAAAATGCATAATACACGTCTTTTCCAAATTAATTTTTAAATTATTCAACTGTAGCCAATCTATTGTTTGCTTTAGCGTGTCATTGATTTCTTGTTCATAATTGTAGGAATCATCTTTTTTTATCATTATTGTACAATCATCAGCAAATAATACTGTTGGGTGATTGATACTTTTTGGAAGATCATTTATGTACACCAGAAATAGTGGAGGACCCAATACGCTCCCCTGAGGTACACCGTACTTCATCGTTCTAAGTTTTGACCTATATTTGATTGCCCGCTTGGTTTTAATATTTATATTTGTTATTTCTGTGTATTGTTGCCGGTTGCTTAAATATGATGTGATAAGCTCAAGACCATTGCCGCGTATTCCATATCTTTCTAGTTTGTCGATAAGAATAGCATGATCAACATGATCGAAGGCTTTCGACATGTCCATATAAAGGGCACAGATGGGTAGTGTCTTATCTACACTTGACATAATTTTATTAAGAAAATCATAAATAGCAGCATTAATTGACTTATTTTTTCTAAAACCTTTTTGTTCAGCAACCAGTACATTCTTACTTTCGAGAAAATTGTACATTCGGTGGTGTATTATTTTTTCTATGACTTTCGAGAATACCGGTATTAATGCCACTGGTCGATAATTTTTAATTGAAGTCTTCTCCCCTTTCTTATACAATGGCTTAATAATAGATACTTTAAGTTTATCTGGGAAGACTCCTTTTTCAAAACATAAGTTTACAATATATGATAGTGGATGACAATGGTGCGCTGTATATTCGCGGGCTCGCCGTTTGCCGCATACCCAGGTCGCGTTTTACGACAGGACACTAATTATCCCGGTGGTAGATATTTTACCGTGCGATAATATCCAACCAGCAGGCTGGCGGAGCCACGGAAAAGAGCTTTTTTTTGTTATCGGGAGGAAACCTTTTAAAGGCACCTGGGCCAAGTAGTTAAGAATTTTTACCTTACTAAAACCACCCCGGTGATTACCATTAGCACATGGGTGTCGTGGTGGCTAAGACTTCGCCTCTCGTGCTTGAGGTCGTGGGTTCAAATCCGGGCAAGTACCAATGTGACTTTTTCAATTCATATGTACTTTTTAAGTTTATCTTGGACACCGCTGACAACGGTGAAGGTAAAATCGTGAGGAGACCTGGACTTATATAGTTAGTATTTGCAAGTTTGTGCTGGTGTAATTGCTATAAGGCGTTCCAGTGGGAGGAAAACAAAAAAAAAAATTGTACTGGCTGTAATCTCTTAAAAGACCAGCCCGAAAAGGAGGGAAAAGACTTTCTATCTATAATTACTTACCGGATCATTAGTATCAGAGAGCAGTAAGACCAGCTGAGCAGTATGGTCCCACAGCAGTCTCCACAGATCAGCCGCGGAGTCTGCGGGATGTTGAGCTACGGCGTATTCGCGGACTCGCCGCCTGCCACATACCCACGACGCGTTTACGTATTCACTGCCTGTAATGGAACAAGCAAGATTAAATTTTGGATAAAAACTCCAATTATTTATCTACAACGTAATGTTCCAAATATGAATTCAAAAAATATTGTGTAAATACGTACTTTTTTATCGTGGATAGGTAATATTAAAAAAAATAACCATTACAGTGCAACATTTTCCTCCGAAATTCAAACAACTGCATCATAAAATAACTTTTAATTTTTATAGCACACTTTTACTTTTTAATTTATTGTCGCGTCTGGCTGAAAAATTCAGTTATTGTCTATGGATGTAAGCGCTGCGCAGTCATGCGCAATGAGAATCTAAATTTCCCGCCATACCACATACTTTTCCGTTTCCACTTTTGTTTTATTTCAATTGTATGAGTGAAAATAAAATAGGTGTATGCAACGGCAAATAATTAGGTATTAAAACACTCGTGTGATACTATTATCACACCCGGCTTTGCCTCGTGTGATACACCCACACTCGTGTTTTAATAACCCCTATTATATGACCGTTGCATAACCTACTATTACTACTCGTCAAGGGCAAGAAACTTCAAACCAATTTTATTATTGGACTATTGACGAAATGATCATGAACTCGGACAACCCTGCATCATTGCAAATTAATGAACATGTCATCATACGAAATAATTATTTAGTATTCTTGTAGTGAATTCTCGAAATAGGTACAGTACAAACGTTTCTTAATATCCCTCGGCAAACTTCGTGTTTCGTCAGTCGTCTGATTTCTATCAGTTGCCCTTTGCACTTGGTGCAGACCGGACGTCAATCAACTTGGAAGTATATAGAGTTCTTAATACTCTTTTAACATAATGTAATTTATTTAAAAAATGGAAGGAAAGCTACTATTTTTACAGCAACATAATTATATTTCACACGGAAAAAACAATAAAGTACTTAGTTCTGAATTGAAATTATTATACAAGATAAATCTAATAATTGATGGACATGGAAATTAGCATTCGTTTCTATTCGGAAATGCGATGATTGCCGAGGGACATTAAAAAAATTGTTGTACTGTAGGTATATTTTATGCTTATTTTGAGAATTCACTTTGAGTTCATGAATGCGCTGCTGATGTTATGTTTGCCTTTAACAACATATGTTGCTAATTATGAAAATAGGGACATTTTATACAGTAGGTTGATATAACTTGCCTTCTACGCCAGGTTTGGGTACCAGCATGACTCTCGCGGAGTCAGAGGGTAGGATGCCACCAGGCCTGTTCTTGTCTGCGTTGTGCGGCGCTCGCGCACATACACTCGCCTCCACGCACGATCGGGTTATTAGCTGGAACAAGACTTAAGTTAAAAGGGTGTGCACAGATACACAGATAGAAATGCATGCATAAATTAATAAATATAATAACCGATCTGCTGAAGATAACAAATCAATGTTTTGTTTGACACTAATTTAGAGCAAGACAAGCATAGGTAATTCAGAGTAATTTACGTCGCTTAAAATAAGTCGAGAATTTGATTTGAGTGGATTGTAATACGATATTGCATGAAGTCGAATACTGCGTAACAATTCAAGCTGCTATTTTGTTAAGGCAATGTTAGCAGCGTGACTGAACTTAATCGCTACAAGTGTTTCTAGTATTTAGGCTGAATCTATCAAACAGAATGCGTAACAGCACTGATATTTACATACATGTTTTCTTTTCATTTCGATTTACATATTCGACTCACCAGAAATTGTTTCTCTAGCAAGTTGACGGGCGGCGGACCTTGGTACGTGTGATGTCTGTTCGCTAACGACCTCATGCGTTCTAACAACGCATAGTTTTCAGCACGATTCGCTCTGGAAAATAACAATAATTTATTATGTTTCACATAAACCTGATTAAATAATCATTTTTCATGCTTCACATAAACCTGATTAAACAATCAGTTTTTATGCTTCACGTAAACCTGATTAAACAATAATTTATTATGCTTCACATAAACCTGATTAAACAATATTTTTATATGCTTTACATAAACCTGATGAAACAATCATTTATTATGCTTCACATAAACCTGATCAAACAATATTTTTTATGCTTTGCATAAACCTGATTAAACAATCATTTATTATGCTTCATATGAACCTGATTAAACAATCATTTTTTTATGCTTCACATAAACCTGATTAAACAAAAAATTTTTAGCTTCACATAAACCTGATTAAACAATCATTATGTTTCACATAAACCTGATTAAACAATCATTTATTATGCGTCACATAAACCTGATTAAACAATCATTTATTATGCGTCACTTAAACCTGATTAAACAATCATTTATTATGCTTCATATAAGCCTGATTATATCTTCAAAGGGATAAGGAAATGATGTTATTTATTTTGTTCGGAGTCTTAACGTTAAGGTAACATTAGTCGATCATTATTCCATACTTTTTTTATTTTTTTTTATTTGTGATGGGTTTGCTCTTGACTCTAGTCTAGGTCAGAGGTGACAGAGACAGAGTCGACGATGGAGTGAGTTTACCCAGAAGAAGCCTGTTCACTCTAACTTTGAAGAGATTCGGGTTGTAGGCGTTCGGAAACACGGACGCAGGTAGTGAGTTCAATTCATTCGCTGTGCCCATTATGAAGGATGTCTGGAAGCGCTTAGAGCGAATTGGTGGAATGGCAACAAGGTAAGGATGGTAACTTGCAGTGCGTCTAGATGTCCGATGGTAGAAGGGGGCTGGTGGGATGAGGTCGTGGAGTTCTTGAGCACACTCACCGAAGTACAGTTTGTAGAAGGCCGACAAGCAGGCAACTTTGCGGCGATGAGCCAAGCTATGTAGCTTGGCATCCGCCAGTTCAACGTCGCCAATGAGCCTCTTGGCTCTGCGTTCCACCGAGTCAAGCGCGGCAAGCTGATACTTAGCTGAGCCATCCCAAAGGTGGCTGCAATACTCCATGCAGGATCGGACTTGCGCTTTGTAAAGGGTTAAAAGCTGTCCAGGCGTAAAGTATCGCTTCACTCTATTCAGGATGCCCAGTTTTTTGGCCGCAATTTGGGCTTTGTACTCAATGGAGGCGCCGAAGTTGAGATTGGACGTCAACTCCATGCCTAGGAGCTCGAGCCGATCAGTCACAGGAACAGATGTACCCCGAAAAGTAGGAGTATGATCGAAAAGACTCCTTTTAGCGGTAAAAAGACACGCCTGTGTTTTGGTGGCGTTAAAGGAGACCAGATTGTCATCACCCCACTGGGAGACAAGGCTTAAGGTCAAATCTGTCCGCTCCACCATAGCCTCTCTCAAGGAACGAACTTCATCCACGCTGGTTTTTGCGCTGGACAGGTATCTCTCTGAAACAGTACTGTCATCTGCGTACCCAACAATACCAGGTAGAAGTGGGTCATTGATGTGCAGCAGGAAAAGAGTTGCAGAGAGAACAGACCCCTGAGGAACTCCGGCATCAATAGCCATAAGGTCAGAGGAGCAGCCGTCAATGACTACTCAGATCGACCGTTTACTGAGGAAGTCTGATATCCAGCTACAAAAACCAGCGGGGATGCCATACGCAGGAAGCTTACTGAGTAGACTCGCGTGCCAGACCCTGTCAAAGGCCTTCGAGATATCAAGCGACACAGGAAGTGCTTCGCCGTGTCTCTCGATGGCTTCGCCCCAGCAGTGCGTGACATACACAAGAAGATCGCCAGTTGACCGCCCCGGCGAAAGCCATACTGACGGTCACTGAGGAGATTATTGTCTTCAAGGTACGTCAGCAACTTACTGTTGAGTACCTTTTCCATAACTTTGGACAAAATGGAGGTAATGGCGATCGGACGGTAATGGGCAGGGTCTGCACGGTTGCCTTTTTTGGGCACTGGTTGCACATTTGCAAGCTTCCAGGATTTCGGCACCATTCTTTTTACAAGAGTGAGGCGGAACAAGCGTGTCAATACAGGAGACAGTTTAGGCGCACACTGCCTCAGCACTTTCGCTGGAATGCCGTCAGGCCCGCTGGCCTTGTTCACGTCTAGACTGCACAATACTCTCCGGACCTCTTTAGTGTGCACAGCGATCTCCGGCATCGAAGAGTCACAATGAGGTACAGTAGGTGGTTGCTTGGAGCCAGCGTCCAGACGTGAATTGCTAGCAAAGAGAGATGCAAATAAATTTGCTTTCTCACTCGCAGAGTGAGCCAGCGACCCATCAGGTTTCAGCATTGGAGGTAATGTGGGACGACAGAAATTCTTTTCAACTGCTTTAGACAGGGACCAAAACTGTTTACTACCCGGAGGGTGTGATGCCAGCTTGGCCCCAATACGTCCAATATGGTCAAAACGTGCCCGACGCAGAACCCGCTTGCAGAACTTGGCGGCAGAATTAAAGGCTCTTTTCCTCACGCGAACCCTACGTGCTCTAAGTTTGCGGTCGCGGGCCCCGACCCAGGCTTTGTAGGCAGACTCTTTTCGGGCCTCTGCGTGGGCGCATTCTGCATTATACCAAGGTCGGGATTTGTGACCGAGCGGAATGTTGGAGAATGGAATGAAATACTCCATTCCCTGTTGAATCACATCCCCAACCGCGTCTGCACAGCTCGAGGGGTCACCCGAGGAGAAGCACACATGCCGCCAAGGATAAGACGCAAAAAAGTGCCGCATCTCGTCCCAGTCTGCTGACTCGTATCGCCATACTCGTCTCGTGCCTCTAGGACTGTCATCTGGAGGAGAGCAAGTCGACACGGACTTCACCAGATAGTGGTCAGACGTTCCCAGCGGGGCTGAGACCGACACCGAATGACTGTCCGGATCAGTTGTCAGCAGAAGGTCTAAGCAATTGGGTGTATGGCCGTCAACATCCGGTACCCGCGTTGCCACATTCACCAGCTGGTTAGATCTAGCGATAGAGAAAACTTGCGCGCCTCCAACCCGGCATGGTCAGTTTTCCGGTACGGGTAGAACCACTCTTTATGATGGGCGTTAAAGTCCCCCAGAAAATTAAGCTTCGCTGTTGGGTACCGTTGCTGGGCCATGTCAGCCGACTCCACGAGGAAATTAAAAAGCGCTGTCGTCTCCTGGTCACCGGTGTGCGATCGATAGACGCCGATGTAGAGAGACTTCTCCACGCCAGTGTCCACAAGTAGCCATATGGCAGAAAACCCCGATTTCTCAAAGCAACGGAGACGACGACAACAAATGTCATCGCGGACATACACACAGACCCCAGCTTGCTTCTTGAACTTGTGTTCAAGAGAGTAACCCGGGTAGTTGAGGTACGCCACGTCCGACGGGGTTGTTATCTTCGTCTCCGTTAGGAAAAACAGGTGCGGCTTCTCGGTCTCAAGGTGGTGGTGGACCGGATCGAGATTAGAGTGCAGCCCCCTGATGTTAGTGAGGTGCACTTTTAGTGGGAGGAAGTGCAGCCGTTGTTTCACCATATTCTTCTTTGCCTTGATCATATTTTTAGTTCTAGAGTTTGCTGGGGAAGAAGTCGAACTGTCGAGGTGCTGCTCAGTGAACCAAGTGGAACACTGGAGCTAACCCAACCTATGGGATACTCATTTGGAGACTGCGGGGACGCCCGAACATACCTAATACCATAACATACAAACGTAGTCTGGCGATTACTCCACTGTTTGACGATGTGCGTTCAAAATAAAAAAATATATCTGTCGGCATTTCTAAGATATCGTTCTGAAGAGCGCTATGGTTTCAAATGACTTTGACAGATGGCAACTTGACGTTAACACATGACATTGGTTTATGGCGCGAACAAAGGGTGATGACACAAGGATCGAGAGAGAAGATGGCGGGTTTGGTTTGAGTTGTAAATTCGTGATGAAAACCTAAGGAGAAATACAGTGAGAGTTACCGATTGTTCGGGTAGATCAAACCACGTGTTATAGTGGAACGTCGTTTAAGTTATTCGCCAATACATAACGTGATCAGTTACATTGTGAGCCTACATACAAGCAAAGAAGTTGGTTTGTTTAACATCTAGCCCGAAAGAACCCATGCAATAATGGCTTTTCCTGACAATTACACAGTCTTCCCTACATATCAATTTGTCTCATCATTATCTAGCCCTGTATAGAAACAAAAAAGGAAAAAAGAAAAATATTTGAAAGTTATGAGCGTCGAAAGTTCCATATTTCAACACTAATTTTAACGCATCTTTGGGCGAAAATAAATACCATAACAAGAGGGAAAGTTCCAAAACGGCCATACAGGGATAGATTATTAGTTGAACAATGCAAATAATTTTATTTAGAAAATATATATTTAGTCGTTTATGCATGATATCTAGACTCCCAAAGGTCTGTTTATAAAATTTCGCGCGATCGTTTTCGTCCTAAATCATCATCCATTTCGCTATAAACATGCAAAAGTGCTAATACGTACGCGAACTAGCTTCTTACTGCTCATCACAGCATCTATCTCTGCCGCACGTGTTTTCGGTTGATATAGCATGCATTTTAACCCCGCGCACAAAATAGTTAGTGCCGTCGACTAGTGTAACCTTAAAAGATCGTTATCGAAAATCCTAATTAACCGGTTTAGGTTGGCTGCGCGCCTAAAACTGAATCGTTTTTGTACTTCCCCACCCTGTACACACTGTACCTTTTTCTCTACCCCACTGCTCTGCTTTACAAATCCTGCAACGTGCTGACTGTTCACCAGCTTTTCATTATGCACTTAGTATTAAAACAACACACCATGCTTTCCTACAACGCCGAATACATAAATAATAAGAGACGAAATGACATTGTCTGCGATTCTAATGCATCCTCAAAATATGTCTTTGTAAATAGATTCTTTATATTCTTAGGTCCATTTCTGTACAATAGATTAAATAGAAAATTAAGTATCAATAAATTAAATTATTTTAGCTGTAAAAAGACTATTCTTGAACATCTACTTAGCTTATCTTACGGAGAGACAGAAGATCTCCTGACTGTAACAAAATAATAACTTTGCTTTGTCTTTATTTTAAGTATTCATATACAAGATATACCATTGTTAATTTATTATTATTATAAGTTTTAAGCACTTTATAGCCTGAAACACAGGTTCAACCTAGTTCAGGCAAATAAGCAACTGTCTTCTTTTATATTTTTAAGATATTTTTAGTGTAAAATTTGCCTTATGTTATAAATAAACGATATTATTATATTATTACTTCAGCACGGTTCCGCATTGAAGGTTAGGTTGCCTAAAACTGTTTAATTATGGTTAAAGTTAGAATACAACCGAAATAAAAAGTTCCCTACGTACTTAGGCGTTAACCGGTTCGAATTTTATTCCGGCCAGCTTTGCCAGACAGTTTTAGGAAATCTAAAAAAAAACACGTAAAACTTACCTCCTCATCTCCTCCTTCTCCATCTCACTCATATTATTATACGCCTGCATCTTCTTACTATACGTATCCGTAGACCGCGGCGCTAAATCGTACACTCCTTCACTCTCTTCTCCATTCACCATTCCTTCCTTCGGCTCATCAGTTCCTTCCGAATCCTTCACCGACTTCGACTGTTCACTGTTCAGATCATCGGTCTTTATCGACATCTGACTACCATTCTCCAGGACTTCCTTTTCACTTGGATTTTGACTGGATTTAATACTTGAAGTTTCACCATTTTCGTTCACACCATTTGACAAGTCATTACAGCTCTTATTTTTAGCTTGAGTAAGGTCTAAAACGGCTAATTCTTCGTCTGAGATATTTTCTAGGAGTTTGGCCAAGTATTGTCTCGCTTTAGGGAACTCTACTTCCGTGTCCCCTGAGCGCACGTGTTCGAGTAGAGCGTCGTGTACGAACACGTATTGTTCTTCGGTTTGTACGAGGTGGTTGCGTTGTGTGCGCGCGCGGCACAGGAAGCCGAGCGGCGACAGGGTGCCGGTCAGCTTGAGCTGGTTCAGCTGTGCGTCGAGGACTATGTAGGTGCCTGTGCGCCCGACGCCGGCACTGTAAGAGAAAATTGTTTATGCATATTTTAGTGTTCACAACTAAAGTCGTTTAAAGCAAATCGATCTATCAAGACGCGTTTTATATGGGCCCCATGGGACATGAATGTGATTTCACATCGTGTGCCCTCTTTGGATAAATAAAAGGTACAGCTAAGCTAAATAAAAGGAAAGAAAAGTAGTCATGAAAGACCTGTCTGTTTGAACCCTCTCCAATGTCTAAAGTTACGCATTAGTGTTGCCAGTTTCGACACTCTAGTTCGGCAAAACGGAACAGCATCATAACAGCGATTTTGGATAGCCCGAAAATGATTAAGTATCACTACATTAATATTTATAATAGTCTTTTACCAATAACGGAGTAGTAGGAGAGTTTAGAACACTAGTTTTAAGACATTCTGTGTACCTGCAATGTACTAGTACTGTAGAAGGATGTTTCCCAGCCGCCTTTACAAATGGCAATACTGCTAACGGATGTCGAGGCGTGCCGTGGTCAGGCCACACTGTGTAATGATACTGCACCACACTGCGACCTTCACTGCTGGTGCCTGAACTGTCACCACTGCTTGGTGAGCTTCCCTGCTGAAACAAAAAAAAATATATGATAAATACGTATGTTGTCACAGAATGGTTGAGTTTTAATCGCCCATGTAATAATAGTAAGCGAGTCTAATAACATCACACGGGTACATATCCGGTCACCGAGTTTATATTCTAGGAAGAAATCTTCATGGAAAAAAATACAATTCCAGATTGCCTGGGGCTCGAGTTTTAGACATTGCCCGAACGCTCGCGAATCACTATCTTAACAAAGCCAAAAAAAGAAACTTGTATATTAAAAATTAAACAAACAGCTGCATCAATGTTACTCTGCTATGCCTGCCGTTGCTCTACTACAATGCCTAGTGTTGTGCCAAATAAAAGTGTTTTTTTTTTTATCTTTCAGTCAAATGTTTGTTCAACTACAGCACGCCTGTGGTGCAAGCAAGAATAGTTAAACTTTCACTCATTTCTTCAAACCATAACGTCTTCTAGTTCTGTACACTTACTTCACTACAGTCTGTCCTCAGGTTGTGCACTCGCATGTGTCGCACGGTGTACGCAGCGCGAACGTCTTCGTGTAACAATGTAACACGTACGCCGCCGAACTCGGCCGAGCTACCGGCCCCGCCAGCGGGCCAGTACATGTCGCATTTGCGCTGTAACAAGAGTTGTTAGAATTATTGCAAGAGGCTAAATAATATCAAAAGAATGTCATAATTGAGCTATGATTATGTCGCTGGAAAATGAGAATCTAGGCTCACCACGAATCAAGTTATAATATAGTTCAACTCAGCTGTGAACGCGGCGATATGTGAGCGTGCGCTTGTAAATAAATGCATGCATTTCGTGTCGAGCCTAAAAAGTCGAGATTTTAACACGAGCGATGTAGCCACTACCTGATGAGCTTACTTAATTAAATGCAAAAAAGTTTCAACAACAATTTATTAGAAACATTCAGACTAAAAACCACAGACTAGATACACACAATCAACGCGCGCTTTTTCGAGAGGTAACAGGTTCAGTATCATTCTGCCAGTTACATAATGATCCATACAAAAGTAATTTCATAACTGTTATTATGTAATTTTGTATTTTTTTATTTTTATTTTATAATCTTGCGTCTAAATGTTCATATTTCGAAACGAATTTCTTAGACAACGTGAAACATAATAGAAAAGGTAGTGGAAAATAATACATTTGGAGGTATGCGGGACAGGGTGGAAAGTACCGCAAATCTCTATAGAAAAGGGAGGATACTCTGACCAGACGTGTTGTGTCGGGGGGATCTACACCCTAACCACAAAGTCCGTAGTTTCGGCCTTCGTTACGGGCGTTTCCTACTCCGTATCAACTACGGACGGACGAATACTAAGAATGAAAGACAACACAATTTGACAGTTGTACCTACACCCGATGTGTTTTTACCCGTCCGATAAACTGAACTTAACACTTGTATTTAAGTTTCGGATTACTTTCGGAAGGGGCCCGTAACTTCGTTGATGGAGATAGAGAGTAGACCCCCTGCCGGACGAGCACGGCCTCTGTGATAGGCTTGAGTCACGCATTTTGCTCCCAAACTGTGATAAAAAACGTGTGACACAAGCCTGTCACAGTAGGCCGTGCTCGCCCACCTGGTCCGGCTACCTGCCCAATGATTGAAATCGGTCTGTCTTACAGTTCAAATCGCGTCGAAAAACCTTTACTTGCGCGATGCAGGCTTTGTGTAACGTCATGTCATTAGTTCGTAGGTGGCAGCGTTGATGCCCCTACATGCATTTGTGTGGCAGGGACACGGCAGTCGTCGTCCGAGCAAAAAACTACCCACACATGCTTACCCACACATACCGCCTTAATGCCTAACTATCTTTAAGTGTTTCGATCTTTTCACCTTAGGGCTGACAAGCCTGATTTAAATTTCGAAAGAGGTAAGTGAAGGTCGCTTTCACTATCTTTCTTTACTCAGACAAGCATATAACAACAACAGAACAAATTGGTATTAAACTATCTTTTGTAATGCGTCCCGTGTTAATCCAATCGCATCTAACGTATACGTTTGATGAACGTGTACGCTGCGTCGACGCGGCGTTTTATTGCAATCACGCTAACGTGATTGTAGCGTTCAAGCTGTGTCTCTACAGCGATAACGCAACGTCTACGTAGAATCAATCAATGCGAAATCTGGATACACCTAGTAAGATATGTGCTGCAAGAAATATAAATAAGTACGTACCCGTCCCCGCTCCACAAGGTTGGTAATCATAACCACAGTATGCACCCGGTGTTGCCAGATCATGCGCCAGAAGGCGTCCAGTGTTGCCGGCGTTGGGCCCTGTGTCGCGATGTAGCGACGACGCCATACTAGCCATTCTAGTTTCACTCTGGTTGGGACACCGTCTGTGAAAAATTAATAAAGAGTTGGTTGTATGTTTCAGGCACGGGGCCCCAGCGGTAAGAAAAAAATAGTTCAAATAAATATCACTAGATGGCGCGATATGCACCGATTTGTTATTGAATTGTGTAAAATTACATTTTCTGGAATTGAATATAAAAACTGGCCAAGTGCGAGTCGGACTCGAACACGAAGGGTTCCGTACCATTATCGCAAAACACTGCATAAAAATCACGTTTGTTGTATGGGAGCCCCCCTTAATTTATTTTATTTTAATTTATTAATTATTATTTTTTGAAGTAAATATACACCTAAACATTCTGTGAATATTTCAAGCGTCTACCTGTTGCCGTTATTAATATCGAGCAAAAAACGGCAAAAATATCACGCTTGTTGTATGAGAGCCCCCCTTTAATATTTACTTTATACTGTTTTTAGTATTTGTTGTTATAGCGGCAACAGAAATACATCATCTGTGAAAATTTCAACTGTCTAGCTAGACGGACAGACAGACAGACAGACAGACGGATCGCGAAGTCTTAGTAATAAGGTCCCGTTTTTACCCTTTGGGTACGGAACCCTAAAATTTTTATGTTCTTGTTTAATAACTCTCCTATGCATAAAATTATGGAATATTGGTCTTAATTCACATTTCAAAGATTATTTGAACGGATCATTTACAATTGATGTAAACAGATGGCGCGGTTTTAAATTTGTATTGTAACACATTTTGGTGCAATGAAACTGTAAAAACGTGCATAAAATACTATAAAACAAATCGTCACAGTATTTAAAGAAAAAATAGTCACGAGAAAACCGTTTTACTTGCAAGTCGCTGCTAACACCATCTATAGTCGTGAAACGGATCCGAACGCTATCGCGATCGATCATAAAAATAATCATCTTATTCAGACGAAAAACTTCTGTGTATGGCATGAGGCTATGTTAGTATTATAATCTGTGCTTCAGGTAAATATACAAGACGTTACAACATAACATCACCGCTGTGTACTCCAGTTGCCAGTTGAAATTATTCGTTTTGTCATTCTCTTCGCGGCGATGATAAAATTAAAATTTGTTAAACCAATAATTCGTCACTTCCAGGATCAATGGCAACGCCCAAGTCGCTTTCGACTGCAGATTTACTACATTTTCTTTAGTCTCACTCAGCAATATCAACATACACGTCCAGGTCGGAGTCGGATACGCTCCTATAGCTGTCGGAGTCGGAGTTCTGTTCGTCCGACTCCACTATGCCGCTTAACTCTATGTTGAGGAATGCTGACTCTATGCCTTCGGTGAAATTGTTATGGTTTACTCACCGATATCAACATGCACGTCGTCGTATTCGGAGTCGGAGTCGCTCCTACCGCTGTCGGAGTTGCGAGTTCTGTTCGTCCGATTCCACTATGCCGGAGAACTTTATGTTGAGGAGCCTATAGAATACAGAACAATATAATGATGATCACTCACCAATATCAACATACACGTCGTCCAGTTCGGAGTCGGAGTCACTCCTATCGCTGTCGGAGTCGGAGTTTTGTTCGTCCGACTCCACTATGCCGGAGAACTCTATGTTGAGGAATGCTGACTCTATGCCTTCGGCGAGGTTGGGAGGCGGTTTCGTTGGTTTTACTGATGATTGTCTGTGGAAAGATGAGAAATAGGATTATTGATTTGTTGTTGTTTCATGACTAGAAATAATTAAGCGATCTAAACCCGTCAAAAAGTCGGATTACGATGAAAATTTCTTGTTGGCTCTGCATCAGACGAACTTCTCGATGAAATACTTAGAAAGCGTAAAAAATAAAATATGTAAAAAAAAAATTCATCGTAATTTTTTATCATTGGCCGTCTCAATTACAATTTAACTTAGTCACAATAATATGCGTGTAGTACATTTCGTTTTTAAAACATACTTTTATGAGTATAGCAATAGCATCGCTATTAATTTATGGTTGCGAAGCTGTATCGCAAGCTAGACCTCACCTCATATCACGCCCTCTGTGTCCCAAAACAAGTAGTCTAAGTGACATCTGCTGTCACAAATGACTCCGTGGCAAGTTTTGGGCCTGCAAAATTGTATGTACTATCGTGCCTAAAATTATCAGTTAGTTTACCTATGCGGTCTATTCCTCCTCTCCAGCTTCCGTTTGATCCTAGCGACATGCTGCGGCTGCAGCTGTGGCAGCATGCCGTCTATAAAGTTAGCGTTGACGTAGTCGCAGGCGCCGCCTCTACCGGCGCCCACGCAGCCCGCCGACACGCACACGCGGGAGTGGTCGGTATGACCAGGTAGTATCTCTTATGTGTTACCTGTGGGGTCTATTCCTCCTCTCCAGCTTCCGTTTGATCCTAGCGACATGCTGCGGCTGCAGCTGTGGCAGCATGCCGTCTATAAAGTTAGCGTTGACGTAGTCGCAGGCGCCGCCTCTACCGGCGCCCACGCAGCCCGCCGCACCGCATCGAGCGCCCGCTGATACGCACACGCGGGAGTGGTCGTCTGAGGGGATAATAATGACAAAATTATAGGGAATCTAACCGCCAATTTCTGTATTTCACGCTTACTGGATAATAACCATGCTGGCCACACAGTTTTGCAGCGAAGGCTCCCAACTACATATTCTTATAATTTTTCGTCTTCATTACGTGTCGATAAGACTCAAATTTTGTCCGAACAGAATGTGGCCATTTGATTGGCCTGACCAGCTTTGTCATTAACTTATTTATTATTATAAGGCAGGGCGGACTGTACGTTTTTCTGACGTAACAATTTGGCCAAACCCAAGGCCGAAGCAAGCTCACCACGCGGTCGGCTATCATCGGGAGGGATCGAGTGCGCGCATCATTAAAAAAAATACCGTTTTCCTTGCATGGCGAACGCTGAACGCTTATAATCAAACGTTGAGATGGCCATATCTTTACTATTTCAATCTTTGACTCTTGTACGTATTGTACACGAATCATATTCAAAAATACATGCGGTATTATTTGACTTAAGACTTGTAAAAACAATGTCTTAATCGTCTACTTACATGCAGTAATATTCAGGTAGCGGTTTTTCAGTCTATTCTCAGGCCTATGACTATGGTGACTGGTGTGACCCAACGCGGCAGATTTCGCTACCACGATCTCGTACTCCTTGCTGTAATACAAAAAAAAACGTATATCGTTAATCAAGACGGATACTTCTTAACGTCGTGCTAATAGATAGCGATCATCGCGGGAATACGCGACCGTCGTGTTCATTTGTATGCATATTCTCGCGATGATCGATTAATCGCTTACTATTAGGACGGTGCTTGTGAGCACTCGACTAAAGATGCTGTATAAAGCTCGACGACTTATATAAACGTGTATTGTATAAAAATGACGTAACCAAGGACATTAACAGTAGCTAAGGGCAATGACCCCGAATACAATTTGCCAAGTCGCTTGTCGTTACCTGAAGCCAATATCCCCATCAGCATGTAACGCAGCCACATGTGCAGGGAAGCTGGTAGCAGCGACCGCGGGTTGTTGCCGTCCTGCCATGCGGGGAGGTCGCGCGGGCCCGCACGCGTCGCCCGCACCGCCCGCAACACCATCGACTCCATCTGCCGCACCCGATGCGCAGGAGACGAGGGGAGAGCAGTTGACTACTACAAAATAAAGACAGTGTAAAGCTTAGAAGCGAACAAAGAATCGCGTCGTCAAAACCACACATACTATTAATATCATTTTCCTTAATAAACATGATGCATACTAGTGACCATTAATATGTTAAAAACATTCATTTGTAACCGTGATGCAAAGTACAAATCAATTATTGAACATGCAGTCAATACATGTAAGGATCGTAGTAAATGGCCTTCTGTAAGTTTCTGTCTAACCAAGTTGTTCCCAAATTGAGCGTCGCGACGCCTTGAGTCATCGCGGTGCTCTCTCACGGGCGTCGTAAATGAGATAGAACAGCTGTTGTACTATGAAATATGTGATACGAGCTGCAATGGAAACGCCGGGAGGAGACGCCCTAGAAAGACATACATAGACCTTATAGGTGATGTTCTTCAGAAAGGCCAGCTGCGCAGTAATCATAACCAACTAGATGTATGAATGTGAGTGAAGCAAAAGAAGTATGTAAGGATCGTAGCAGGTGGCGTTCTGTAGTTTCTGCCTACCCCCATGGGTAAAAGGCGTGAGTTTATGTATGTATGTATGTATGCTCAAAAAAACAAGCCCATTTTTTTCCCAATTAGCATAACTTTCCAAGCAACAAGAAAAACACAGTTAATAAGATACAAGGTCTTCGCAAAGATTGGGAAGCTCTGGTCTAACCTAATGCGAAAAAGGTGTGAGTTTATTGTAGGTATGTATGCGATACAAAGTATGTGCAAAAGTCATGTCGATGTGCAGTAACAAATTAATGCGACTTTCCCAACGTTTAACGGCCGCAATTAAATTTGACCCTTACTATAATTGGCCTTAGAATTGGAATTAGAATTGATTTATTTGTAAGAATGTAGATTTACATAGTATGGTGTTAATATTTTTTCAATACAGTTGTTAAACATGGCGTACTTTCAGAGGCTATAATTATGATTCGAAAATTAAATCTTACGCATAGGCATCTTTCTGTTACGCGGTCGTGACTTTTGTTTACGAGCTCGATCATTAGTTTTGCAGTTTAGTTTTAAATTTATAAATCAATTTAAAAAGTTTAGTAGCATAGAGTTTTCATACATAGAATAAAATGGGATAGATTTTATACGAGGAAAAACGAATGATTCCGTACGTTTTAGCATTGAACTCTCAAAATCTTATTAATGGTTGTTTAATATATTTAATTACCAGTTTTAATTTAATTATTTTCACATCAATATTTGTCTAAAATCGAATAGGCTGTATAGACTGTTTTCGTTGTACAAAATGTCCAGTTGCAAAAACGCGCCTTTAGTTATAAGTCAATTTAAAAAAGTTTAGTAGCAAGGAGTTTTCATACATAGAATAAAATGGAATAGATTTTATACGAGGAAAAATGAATGATTCCGTACGTTTTAGCATTTAATTCTCAAAAGTCTTTTAAATGGTTGTTTAATATATTTAATTACCAGTTTAAATTTAAATATTTTCACATCAACATTTGTCAAAAATCGAATAGGCTGTGTAGGCTGTTATCGTTGTAAAAAAAATATGTCCAGTTGCAAAAAAGTGCGAAAATTTTATTTTTTTGTGAATTAAAAAATCTAATTCTTTGATTTGTTTTTACTATTTCCCACAACTGTATTGAAAAATATCGTGTGATACACGGGCGTGTAGGTTATTGCAAACTCGTGTCATTAAAAACCCTCACCTTCGGCTCGGGCTTGTTAATGACAGCTCGTTTGCAATAACCTACTTTCCACCCTTGTATCACAATGTACTATTGTTAGTTCTATACATTCTACGAGTACCACGAAATATATGGTGTACAAATATTTAATTGCCGTTCTTAACTAAGTACAAAATTAATTTTAAGATTTGCGATTTACAGTAAGTCCGATATGAATTAGTATTATTAAAATTAGGTAATTATTACTTTAAAATGTCAAAATTAAGTTTATGTCATCTTGGATTTTAACAATATTCCATATATTTGCCAATGTCATAAAAACAATTATCTAGTAGCCAACTTGTCAGCTTTTCCTTGAACATGCGGATGGGAAGTTCCTTAAATGAAATTAAAATTTAGAACATAAAAGGCCATGTTATCTGTACTTGTGAGATTCTAGGAGGTAATCTCTAGATCTACTGAATCGATTTTGAAAATTCTTTCACCAGTAGAAAACTACATCATTCCTGAGTGACATAGGCTACAATTTATTAAAAAAAAATAGACATCCTTATGAAAATTGCAATAATGTAACCAAAAGTAGCAATAGCAGTGCGCTGAGAAACCTATTGACGATACATAAAAATTATGTACTACATGATTAAAGTACTCATTATTTATTACCAACAAAAAAGTCTGCAAGAGAATATATCTAACTATCATATTTAAGTCACAATAGCAGCTTTTATGTTATAAATTTTAATTAGATCGCGGTAGAAACAAAACTTGTTTACATTAGCATTGTAGTGTTAATTCTTATTCAAGTAAATAGTTTAACAAATTGACACTTACCTAAAGTAGGGTAGGTAGGTAGGTAGCCATTTTATAAAATGAAAATGTAAAGGGGTGGGATCCTGGTGTCCTGAAACACAGGCCACGAGCCTAGCTTAGGCACCAGTCTCCCACAATATATACTTACCTATGTTGTGTATCATTGTCGAATCTGACCAATGTAAGATAATTTATGTATATTATGGTGAGAAATTAAATAAAGTTATTATAGTTGACGGGAGCGAAGCCGCGGCAATCAGCTAGTGTTAAATAAACACAAATATGTTGCTGTATAATTTTGAAGCTATGTTGAGGTAACTCACCCGGTTTCTTATAGGAGTTGAGAGGCGCCCTAGCCGCTCGTTCGCCACCTTCCTCCAAGTAGTTGTAAGCAGCACTGATGCATTTACTCAAACGAGCTCTGCATCTGTTTAAATAAAGAATTTATTTTTTCACTACCTTGTCTATTATATAACACATTGCCTAAGAAATTCGTTTCGAAATATGAACATTTAGACACAATATTACATAATAACAGTTACGAAATGACTTTTGTATGGATCATTATGCAACTGGCAGAATGATACTGAACCAGTTACCTCTCGAAAAAGCGCGCGTTGATTGTGTGTATATAGTCTGTGGTTTTTAGTCGGAACCTTTCTAATAAATTGTTGTTGGAACTTATTTGCATTTAATTAAGTAAGCTCATCAGATAGTGGAAAAAGAATTGTTCGTGTCTCGCATAAAAAAAGTTGGCTACATCGCTCGTGTTAAAATCTCGACCTATTATGCTCGACACGAAATGTACTATTATTGACCTACCTTACCCCACGTACAAAGGTCCATTTGAGGGACTAAGTGCGGAAACCAAACCCCCTAACATATATAGACCTACCTTACCTTTTTCAAATTCATATGTACTTTCTAAGTTTATCTTGGACATCACAGGCAACGGTGAATGAAAACATCGTGAGGAAACCTGGACTTATATACTTAATGTAAGTCTGAAATAGCCAAGTCAGAGGCCTCTGGGGTTTTCAGAGGCGGCTTAATTAACTCTGACACCAGAGGTGGCCACACCTCACACGAAAAAGAAAGAAGAGAAGAAGAAGAAAGATTGACCAGTAGCAATTGCGTTATTTGAACTAGACGCCTGCCTTTGTTTGTTAAAATGCAAAGGTGGAACGACGATTTCACAGGGTTCTTGGTAATAGATGGAGAATTAAGGTTAGAAGGAAAAAGATTAAGATTAGCCGAGAAAATCTGCATAAGACATTATGATAGAAACCATTATTAGCAAGTCAGTCAAGTAGAACTAACCTCCAGTACAACACAGCCACTGCCACAACGAAGATGAGCAGCGGAAAGACGGCCAGCAGAGCAGCATTATTGACGCTATGCGCTACCTCCGCGTTCTCGGGTGACATCGCTTCTGAGTGGGCCACACACCATTCGCTTGAGACCTCCTGTGACAGAAAAATAGTCGATATTCACTATCAATTAAAAACAAGCAATTATAATATTTTTATAATATAAACTAGTTGTGCCCGCGGCTTCGCTCCCGTCAACTGGCTTCCTACCTACCCTACACTAACCTACCTACCAATTTTGTTTTTTAGTTTTGAAACCATTCCTATCTTCTGTCATCTATCACATGGTATAATAATATACTCCGTATACTTCGCCTGGTAGTCTCTTAACAGTTTGGCCCAAGACTACGTCACGATAAGTGTTACCATTGATTGTCCTTTTCAGAAAATTTAGGTTCTTTCTCATGTAGTTAATGAAAATAAAATAAATTATTAACTAGCTTAACTATTTAGTAACTCATGTGATTCATCTATTTAGTATTAAATTAATTTATATATTGAATTATTAGTCCATAATTGCTATGTTAAGTTAAAAAATGCATTTTGCTCGGGTAATTCAATCACACACCGTAGCAACACATCGAATTGACAAGTGTCATACTGACAACTCGCCATTTCATCGCTATTGTCGTGTCGCTCACACCTATAGCGTTGTTTCGCTCGGTGAGCAAAATTCTGTGGCTCCCAAACATTTGTGATAAACCCGTGAACTATGAAAGATACACAAGGAAAATTGTTAATTATTCCGTACTAAACTGTAAAAACAGAAGTATAAAAGACGGTGTAATAAGGTTTTTTTCTTTTCCCAACGACAAAACGCTATCATGCGACAAAAGAACTGGCATGTGCCTTTCTACATATTATTTCATTTGACTACGAGTTGTAAATTCCATAATTTAAGGCATAGTTGTGTCAATACGGCTGTACGCCCGAACTTAACCTAACCTAATTAGTTTTTGACTTATTTTAGTCAAGTTTTGTGGGTTTTCGTCCCGAACTAAATTAAGTTGGTCCATTTTATCACGACGCAGCGTGTGACTTTTACAACATTTGTTTTGTCAGAGACATTGTATACCTAGACCTCAGATCAAATAAGAATTCAAGATGGAACGTTGCAAACAACAAGATGACGCCGGTTAAAACTACGCCTTGGCATGCCGTATACATACACAATTACACGTAAAACGAAACTACGCCTTAGCTTGTCAGTCGAGCTCTCAGATCAAATAAAAACTCGACAGACAAGCTAAGGCGTAGTTTCATTCCGTGTCTATGTAGCCGTGGCTTGGTCACCAACGGTGAAGCGAGGAGGGGCCGCTCGTCAGGGCTTTGGCCGATTAAGCCGATGTCGAAGCGGCCAACAAGTAGGTTGCGATACCGCCTGGCACCAGGTGACATTGCATCTGAGGCGAGCCGCGATGTCATATGTAGAATTAATAAAAATTATAAAATTGAGTACCTATTGTATTATTTTTATCTTTTTCCCCACTAAAAAAGTTTGAGAACCGCAACGCAATTGATGACGTAGTCTTGGGCCAATCACGTGACCTAGCTGTCACGGGAAGAGTTTACCTTATCTTATTATACCATGATCTATCAGAGATGTTCGCAAAACGTATGGGAAAATGAAATTACGAAAACTTGATTTCAGTTAATTTTTCCGATGTTTTAATAGTTATTCTGTTATTCGGGACGCAGACAAATCGAACCAATTAAAAGTTACGTAAATCGGTCCAGCCGTTCGCGATTTTTAAATGTTGTATCAAACCCGACTTTAATTTATTTGGGGTTATTTGCAGTAGGTCAATGTACCAAAAAAGAAATTGTTTTTTCTCCTGTCACTCCAACTATCGCCCTGTTTTGTTTGATCCACAATTTTTGCTTGTCTTGGGAAACCAAAATGTGTGAAACATTAAAGCTCAATTGAACACCACACTAAGAGCCTGTATACGGAAGGAGGGAGATCTTCAGAAAGTTTAGCCGGCTCTGCAGTGTGAAAAAAAGCTGGAGGAAGTAGAAATACCTCCTCCTCCTCGCGTGGATTCCCCAATGCTGGGGGTCGTGGCCACATCATGGTTTCAAAACTTTCTCTTTGATAATGTTTCTCCACCTGCTCCTATTATCAGCAATATGCACGGCTTCTGAGGCTTTGATGTTCAGCGAGGTTCGGATTTGGTCTGACCAGCGTATAGGACTTCTGCCTCTGGGCCGTTTACCCTCGACTTTGCCAGTGACAATTACCTTTAGTTAGTTGTCACCAGGTTTACGGGCAATATGGCCATAGAAGTCAAATATCTTGCGGAGGCACACATTTGACAATCTAGGCCTTTTTTTCAATTAAGAAAAAAGAAATACATTTTTAAAATATTTCAGTCTCAACGTCTATGACAGTAGCATATGGCAAAGATTGGGATCTGCAGAAATTAAATCTTAGGCTGGTTTTAGAGTCACGCTGACCGACGCTGACCACATTCGATTAACAGCCCACAAATTGAGACTGACTACAATAATTACTGAAAACTACAAATATGGCGACTAATTTAAGAGGAAAACAGTTTTTAGCCTACCACAAGTAACATAGGACAAAGGGTAGGCAGAAGAGTAATAAAAAGGTAGATAATAAAGTTAAATACTCGCCTCTGGATTGGATTCGACGCCGTTGATAAACGATTTATCCCTGGCAACTGACTGAGTTACTGCATACACTTTTACTTCATATCTTGTCATGTTCCAGAGGTCTACTTCCTGAAATAAAAATAAACAATTACAGATGGGTTCCGTACCCTTATCGCAAAAAACGGCAAAAAAATCACGTTTGTTGTACGGGAGCCCTACTTAAATATTTATTTTATTCTGTTTTTAGTATTTGTTGCTATAGCGGCAACAGAAATACATAATCTGTGAAAATTTCAATTGTCTAGCTATCACGGTTCATGAGATACAGCCTAGTGACAGACGGACAGACAGACAGACAGACAGACAGACAGACGGATCGTGGAGACTTAGTAATTGGGTCCCGTTTTTACCCTTTTGGGTAGGGAACCCTAAAAAGGTTTGAGATATGCTACACATAAAATATGCATAGTATCTCAGTAGTGGTACCACATCCAAAGAACGGGAACCGATCACTTTTCCGAATCTTTTTTGTTCGAATTTAATTTTACCGAAAACTATTGACCGACGTCTTTTTTGCTATATGTATGCATTATTTGACATAATTTCAGATCATCGAAGTATCAATTGCCATCGGTATTATTTTACCGAACTACATTTCGCCGGTGTACAAAATAACTTTTTGCTTTTGGCCGAAGCCACTTTTGAACTTTTTTCATTTGCCATATTTTCACCAAACCGAAACAACATTTTAGGGAATATTATTTAGTCACAAATATATAGCCCGTAACTTGGCAGCATTTTCAATACAAAATTGAAATAGTGTAATAAAAAGTCAATATGTTGTGCTACAAAATTTAGTGACAGAAACGAATCGCTGCAAAATCAACTTCACGCAGTCTGTGTTTACATATTTATTTCGAATTTTCATACAAATGATTTATTAATAGCTGTCATACATTAGAAATTTTTATTAATTAATTATTTCAAAGAATATGTCCAAGAGCGAGCGAAGCGAGCTCGGGAATTTAGGGCACCCCAACACGAATAGGTTAGGTTCGAAGGGGATGACGGGAGCTGAAGTGAGCGAGCAAAGCGAGCGAACTCAGCTCCAGTCATCTCCCAGTTACTTAAGACCCTGCAGACAGAAATAGGAGCCCCGCGGAACGAGGCTCCGTCGACAATTTTTTTTTTCAGGTCGGTGTTTTAAACATTTTCAAGTCGTTGTTTTAAAATATTAAGCGCTATTCCTCTCTCCTAGACACTGACTGTATCTAGAATGTTCCTGTGCCCGACAGGGTCCATAATTGTTTCTGTAACCTATATTTAACACCTGTATGTACATTATGGATGCAATAAATTGAATTTGAATTTGAACTTTTGTATGCGCCCACTGTTTTTCTCTCACTTAGTATTTTGATATGCGTTTAAAATAAATATTACGAACAAATGTTATTTCGGCTAATTGTAACTTCGGTAAAAAGTTTTTCGACCAAGTGAAACGTCGGAGTAACGAAAAAAATCGAATTGATAATAGGTCAACTGAGACAGTGGCAGACGTGACTTCGATGAAGTAAAAAAAAGAAACGATAATAGTTGAAAAGTTTTAGGTGAAATGAAATTCGGTCAAATGTTTTTCGAACTTATGATAGGTAACCCCAAAGAACAATTGCGAATCTTAGCTGACTTAAATTTGAGTGTCTGAAAGTGAGTTTATTTATTTATTATTTATTTATTTAATACTTCATGCACACAAACGTACAGAGGCGGACTTAATGCAGAGTTATATATGAAAGAAATTCCAATAATTGTCTATGTTTTTTTCAAAGTATAACAATATAAATAATACTCTTTCCAAAGAGTATATTTTACATTTCATGCTGAAATAACTAGGCAAGAGAAATGCTAATGCGATATTGCCATTTTACATCCACGAAATTGAATAATATTACCTATTAAACACATTATTAAAAATTACCCAGACATAACCTACAAAAGTTCATGACTGAATATCTTTTATTCTCGGCATTCTCGAAATTTTTGCACAAACTAATTAAGACAATGACCCTGAGTTAAACCAGATATTTTTCATTTGAATACATAGGAATTTAATCTCAGCTAAAACAATGTATGGGCTTCTGCAATTGTCCTATATTTTGATCGAAGAGTTGCGTCTGCTACACATCACATCATCAGCCTATTAACGTGCCCACTGCTGGGACACAGGCCTCCTCTCTGTGAGAGGGAATGGGTCGTAATCCACCACGCGGGCCCAGTGCGGGTTGGTCTGCTTCGTCTGTTGCGTCTGCTACGTAGTGAATAATTTACCAAGGACAAAACTTGATGATATTAGTTAAATATTTAATTAAATTTAATAAAATTTACCTTCATTCCATGCGTTGTTCCTTCGCACAGTAATTGACTCAATCACAACTGAACATTTTAGTCCGCTTTGATAGCTCTATGTCTATTCAGTTAAAGTTTCCTTATATTTGTATTACTGTCCTACTATGTTTATTTTTAAAATTTCCTTATTTGCAAATATAGCTCTTAATTGAATAGAAATTTTATATAATATTATGTTACTGCGTAGTATTTATTTAGGTACATAGGCTTTTATCACAGTAATATTATAAAGGCGAATGTTTGTGAGTGTGTGTGTGTGTGTGTGTGTGTGTTTGTATATTTGTTACTTCTTCACGCTCAAACGGCTGGATATATTATGATATATAAAAGCCTATGTACCTAAATAAATAAACCACACATTTGCTAAACAAGATAATTAAAAAAATGTGCAAAAAACGTCGAAAATAATCCCGAGGGATATATTACGGGGATAAAAAGTATCCTATGTGCTATTTCTGACTATAATGTATCTGTCTGCCAAATTGCATCCAGATCCGTCCAGACGTTTAATCGTGACGAATTAAGAAACATACAAACACACACACAATCACAAACTTTCGCCTTTATAATATTAGTGTGATACTTTAACAAATAAATGTGTTTTCTGTGTACTTACAGCTGCTGATACAACTAAAGGCCCTTTCGAATAAACGTTTCAAGTAACGCTTCCAATCGTGGCATCAACCTTGGGATTAGTGCATCGCTAGCCATGAAGAATACTTCTAAAGCCCATGCTACACGGTACCCGTGCTAAGTTAAAAACCGGCCAAGTGCGAGTAGGACTCGCGCACGAAGGGTTCCGCACCATTATCGCAAAAAAACGGCAAAATATTCACGTTTTTTGTATGGGAGCCCCACTTAAATATTTATTTTATTCTGTTTTTAGTATTTGTTGTTATAGCGGCAACAGAAATACATCATCTGTGAAAATTTCAACTGTCTAGCTATCACGGTTCATGAGATACAGCCTGGTGACAGACAGACAGACAGACGGACCGTGGAGTCTCAGTAATAGGGTCCCGTTTTTACCCTTTGGGTACGGAACCCTAAAAACCAAGGTCACCTGGGTTTTAAGCGGGTGAGACGATGTCGGCTACACAGTTTAAAACCAACTCCAAACGTAACAACGCACGCTTTCTACCAAGGGCGTTTAAATGTAATATAAAATTTGGTTTAAAACCACTGTCTACCCGGTTTTAAACCTCTGTTTGTAACCGCCGTTTTAAACCATGTAGCACGGGCTTAAGGGCAACCGCCTTCAAAGTACTCTTCTTCAAATTTGATGAAAGACAGAGTTGTAGCGAATTTCTAAAAGTATACAGAGCATATTGACCCATACCTCAATAACGCAAAGCTCACATTTCTATTACGATAAAAAGACTCGCGCATTCGACCTTTGAATTTTCGAATACGATCGTCTTTTTTCTGGAGTCTTTTTAGCTGAATTTTTGCTTTATGCTGTGGACATGGTTTCAATATGCTATGTACATTTCTAGAAATTTCATATTCGTTTCGACTCAGCCTAACAGATATCAGTATGGGTTTGGTATTTAGTGCCTAGCACTATGAAGAAGAAAAATTGCAAAAGGGATAGATTAGTAGTTCAACAATGCAAATAATTTTATTTTGAACATTTCGTCGTTTTTTCATGATATCTACCTATACTATACTACTCCATTTGCGAAGACGTTTAATTTAGCGCATTTTACAGCCCGTTCAACCGATTTTGAGTTCTATTGCGTTGGTGATACGATAAATGGTAGCGCTGTAGTAAACAGTTGGTTTTGGTAACAGGTTTATGCTTTTTAAATCATCCTTATGTTTACGGGATAGAACTCAAAATCGATTGAACGGGCTGTAAAAAGATTTGGAAACATGTCTATTGTTGTTTAGTTTAGACTCCCAAAGGTCTGTTTATAAAATATCGCGCGCTCGTTTACGTCCTAAATCATCATCCATTTCGCTACAAACTTGCAAAAGTATTCATTCGTACGCGAACTAGCTTCTTACTGCTCATCACAGCATCTATATCTTTCGCACGTGTTGTCGGATGAGATAGCAGGCATTTTAACCCAGCGTACAAAATAGCTCGTGCCGTTGACTAGAGCAACCTTAAGCTCACAAGTGAAACCTAAAAACAATTAGTGGCCGCTTTTTCTCCAAATTACCAACCAAACCTACCTACCACATTTAGTATAATGTCTAACGTAAACAGCCATTTTTATTGTGATTTTATTACATACTAGCTGACCCGGCAAACTTTGTTTTGCCATAAAAACACCAAATATTCATCTACCCTACCTACCCCACCCTACCTACCCTACCTACCCTACACTACACTACCCTACACTACCCTACCTACCTACCCTACCCTACCCTACCTACCCTACCTATGTAGGTACGGCAGCATTTTTTTTTTTTTTTTATTCTTAAGAACCTTCTCCTAACAATAACAAACACAACAAAAAAAGAATAAGCGAAATCGGTCCAGCCGTTCACGCGTGATGCTGTGACCAAGGGAAACAGGGATTCATTTTTATATATATAGATTACTGGTAGTACTCTGTTTTATATAATCTATTGTGTTAAAATTATGGGTAACTAGCTTCTGCCAGCGGCTTTGCCCGCGTGGATGTCGAAAATTATCCTAAGGGAACATATTCCCGGGATAAAAATCTATCCTATGTGCTATTCCAGACTATAATCTATCTCTGTGCCAAATTTTATCCAGCACGTCCAGCCGTTTGAGCGTGACTCACAGACTTTCGCCTTTATAATATTATTGTGATGTAAATTTATTGTAAGGTATATATATACTAGCTGCCCCCCGCAGTTTCGCTCCCGTCAACTGGCTACCTACCTACTAGGGTAGGTACCTACATTCCTATCTACCCAACCCTACGACCTAAGACTTAGCACCATAATACAGATTGTATGATTATTCAACTGTATTATAATACTCACAGCGGCTCTTTGTGTCTCTAAATTGGCTGCAAGACCCTGTGCAGTAGCTTTTTACCCGACTGCCGAAGGAGGGTAACGTGTTTATGTTTAGTTTGTTGTTTGTTGTGTTTTATGTTTAATATAAGGATCATTACATTAAAACTCAACATCTGTAACTTGTACCTACTTTCTGTGCAAATAAAGAACTATTCTATTCTATTCTATCAGTTTATGTATGTATGTAAGTATGTATGTATGTATGTTTGTATGTTTGTTCCTATGTGGCGTTCTAGAGACCAAACGCGTTGGCCGATTTTGATGATTCATACGTCAATCGATTCGTCTTAACCCCGCGAGTGTCACTGGCTACATTAAAATTGGAAAATAGAAAAGCGCCATATTGTGGGGGACAAAATTTTTTTTTCTTCCAAATCCATCGTGTGGGGTATCAAAATAAAGGGTTTTAAGAGGTTATTTCAAAAATATATAACACGTCTATGTTTAAATGTACAGATAACTAAAAAGTTATAAATAAAAAAAGTTAATTCAAAAAATCTGAGAAATCTGGTTTTCGTCAGCCAGCTAGCGAATATGTATCCTCCGACTGCACAGCATGATTTTCTCCTTGTTTAAGTCTTTTTAGTTCGCTTTTAAAGCAGTCGGGTTTTTAGATTTTTTGAATTAACTTTATTTGTTGTGTCAATGTTGAAGGTGTAGATAGATGGCATTGTATAATTACTGTCTCTTTCACTCTCTTACGTTTGTCGCATCGTCCTATCTCGCTTACTCTATGCAGTATACGCGATGTCAAACTATTTCTTGCGCAATGGTTTACAGAGCCAACTTCAGAGACACAAAGATCCACTGTGACTATTATAGCGGTCATATTACATGATTGATTATTTGTTGTTTCTGTCAGCTGGTCACTACAGATACCATGACATTGGATTTGACGTATAGTTTGACTGATCGGAGACTTGGTCAGGCTTTCAGTATACGAACTTACGAAGAAGACTATAATGTGATTTTTTATTTCGTGGACTAAACTGACATTTGGGGGGTTGTCACTTTATCGTTACATTAAAATAGTGTCGTACCCTAACTATCCTGAGTGATCGAAAGTAATCGAAAATCGAAGTAGGTCGAAAATGAAAATATTTCTCGGCATAAAAAAATAATTTGTTTAGAAACTAGCGGCCCATATTTAGTGTCTACTCATTTATGTCAGACTTAATTTTATCGATTGCAATTATTTTATTGTTGATTTCATATTTAACACAATAAAAGTTCATGTACTATGTGTATGAATACTGTTATATATAAATATATTACGTTTATATTCATAAAACATTTATTTACACCAATTAGCAAAAATAAATTCAGGAGTCATGTCACATGCGCTTGCAACATTTTTAAAAAATAAGCCCAATAGCAGCTGTCAGTTTAGTCAACGAAATTAAAAAATCACAGTATAGTTTTGACACCGGATTTGACGTAAGTTTGAATGATCGGAGACTTGGTCAGGATTTCAGTATACGAAGAGGACTAGTGTTTAGACTAGGTCCTCTCATATACATACTAAATGCGAAACTAAATCTGGTTATTACCTTTTCACGCCTCAATGGCTGATCGGATATAGATGAAACAGGGCACAAAGGTAGAACCTGAACCCCAGATTAGGAACTAGATATTTTTAGGGTTCCGTACCCAAAGGGTAAAAATGGGACCCTATTACTGAGACTTCGCTGTCCGTCTGTCTGTCTGTCTGTCTCCAGGCTGCATCTCATGAACCGTGATAGTTAGACAGTTGAAATTTTCACAGATGATGTATTCCTGTTGCCGCTATAACAACAAATACTAAAAACCGTATAAAATTAATATTTAAGGGAGGTTCCCATACAACAAACGTGATATTTTTGCCGTTTTTTGCTCGATATTAATAAAGGCAACAGGTAGACGCTTAAAATATTCACAGAATATTTAGTTGTATATTCTCTTCAAAAAATAATAATTATTAAATTTAAATAAAATAAATTAAGGGGGGCTCCCATACAACAAACGTGATTTTTTTGCAGTGTTTTGCGATAATGGTACGGAACCCTTCGTGTGCGAGTCCGACTCGCACTTGGCCAGTTTTTTAATCCCAGGAGCACGTTCCCCTCAGACAATTTTCGCCTTTCACGCGGGCAGAACAGAAGCTAGTCGAAATTATTGATGGGGGTTACTTACAATAGGAATAGTAGTTTCAATATCGTTCTTATTTGTGGGCAGCGTGAGTCTTGTTCGAGGTTGCTGTTCAGGAATCTTCCTCAAAGTCACAACATACTGGTCTATGGAGTTGTTGTACTCCAGGGGTTGGCGCCATTGGAGGTAGAGGGTACCTGCAAATGGAAGAAAGAAATTGATTTTATTTGTGACTCACACAGGAGAAAGATACAAGAGACAAGAATACAAAAAAAAAATTAAACAAACAAAAATATAAAAAAAAACCCAGAGCGAGACGAAAAAGCTTCTTATCTCAGAATATAACAGAACATATGCTGCGATATTTAAAAAAATAAAAGGTATAACATGCCAAGAAATAATTATGTTGGTAACAACTAAATCTTAATTTTTAATAAGTAATTCTCAAGTTGGCAACTCTGCATATATATTGTAATTGTGTTCTGTTCTGTCTGGAAATTAAATAGATTCTAATTTTTGGCGAGTCCAAAGAGAATACAGTGCAAAATTGATAATGATATACAATTCTATCACATGCCTTAAATAACCATGTCTCTTGCAAATCATTGAATTGTGCACATATTGATGATTTGCATGACAGTGAGTAACATTTAATCCGGCATAACATGACAAATCGAGTTGTGTAAAGAGACGTAACATGGGAGACGTGATGCTCTACAAAGAAAATCTTTTTCTAAAAAATCCCCCGACACAAAAACCTCTAAAAAGCAAAAACTAATCCTCGTACTCGCGTCGGAGAACCGCTAAGTAGATAAAATAAACTGCTGTAAACGTTGGCGGTTCCCCAAAGCGAGTACGAGCCTTATTTTTTGCTTATTAAAGGTTTATGGTTCAGGGTTTTTTACAAAAAGATTTTCTTTGTAGAGCATCGTCTCCCATTGTATTTAAATTTTAAATTCAATTTTTATTTCATGCTTTTTAAACTACTTACATATAATATACCTAATAGTAGACACGCTTCAATCAATCGAAACACGTAATTATGACATGATATCTTCGAAAAAACCCAGATTCAAAGAGTAAAATGTGAATTACTTTTGAACGGGTCAACCGATTTTAATCAACCATTCTCGACAAAGTCACCTTTCAAACAAAAAAAAACAAAATCAAAATCGGTTCATCCGTTCGGGAGCTATGATCCCACAGTCAGACACACACACAGACACGTCAAACTTATAACACCCCGTCGTTTTTGCGTCGGGAGTTAAAAATTCAGATGTTTAATGCGTCTATTGTTTATAAAAACTATTTCAATTACTCACGTTTAGTCTGATCACATGTCAAGTTCAATATAATAGGCGCGGAGGGTGGGCTGACGTCGGTCAACACATACAGGGGGTCCGATTTAGGACCCAGTCGGTCCAACAAATCGGACGACTTCACGCCATCTAGCGAGAAGTTGTAGAAGGCTCGCACCCAGATCTTGTAAGGGGTGAAGGGTTCTGAAATTGAGAGGAAAAAGGGTTAAAAAATATTTGTCAATATTCATAAAGAAAAGCCTATGGCTAAATAATATTTGTATCGTTTATCAAGAGAGTAAAACAACATAAAATACGTCTTATACAGTGTTGCCTAAGGTCTTAAAACAATAAGTTTAATTTTCATCGCGCTTTTTCTTTAGGTACCTAATACTAACCATTATCATTAATTTTGCAATGCCTTATTTGGCCACCTTATAATTAAGGTATAAAACGTTCAAAAGTGACAAACGGCTAAAATTATAATGTATAATATTAAGCTTTGGATGATTATACATTTGTGCTATACCTGGCTGACGTATCTGTCGCTTGTCAGCGGTCATAGCAATCACAGAAAAGATAATCCTACTTTGTAAAAAACCGGCCAAGTGCCAGTCGGGCTCGCGCACGCAGGGTTCCGTACTTGGTAAATTGCGGTTTACGATTTATGACGTATTAAAAAGAAACTTCTTACTAGATCTTGTTCAAACCAATTTTCGGTGGAAGTTTACATGGTAATGTACATCATTTATTTTTTTAAGTTTTATCATTCTCTTGTTTTAGAAGTTACAGGGGGCGGGACATTTTACCACTCTCGCGCAAGCTATTCAGTTTAGAAAAAAATTATAATAGAAACATAAATATAATTTTTGAAGAAAGAACGTATGGGCTTGATGAAAAAAAAAAATTTGAGTTTCCGTTCTAAGTATGGGGAACTCACAAAATTTATTGTTTTTTTTTTCTATTTTTGTCTAAAAATCTTAATGCGGTTCACGGAATACATCTACTTACAAAGTTTGAACAGCATAGTTCTTATAGTTTCGGATAAAAATGGCTGTGACATACGGACGGACAGACAGACATGACGAATCCATAAGGGTTCCGTTTTTTGCTATTTGGCTACAGAACCCTAAAAACATAAATATGACCGAAAAAATCCATCATATCACCATCTTGCTACCCTTGTCCTGTTACTTGGGAGTACGCACACGTTTTCTTCATACATTCCGTTCCGACACGCTATCACTGACTCCCTTTTCTTTCATATCACTTCTTACACAATCCATCTATCTTTTCTTAGGACTTCCTCTCCCTCTCCATCCATCGACATTTATCCAATCATTATTATAATTGATAAAGTAATATTTCCCCAAAAACTACAAAAATACTACCATCCTACCATATTATTTATTTTTCTACCATTCGTAACCGTGAACTATGCGAAGACATCAAAATGCGGTAACTAATCTAGACAATTAAGACGGACTAAAGGTATTCTGTTTAATTGGATGAGCGCCTGTGCTTCAGACACTTCCTCGGCAGAAGGTCGAGGTCTCAATTCATTGAACCAACTTGGTAATTAAAGAAACGTTACGACTTTTAAATTAACACCTCCATACTTGGTCATAAAAGAATACAGATCTACAAATTAAGAGACGAACTATTAAGATATTAATGTGCTTAGGTTAAGTTGCTTTGACTGTTGCTCTCCTGTAACTAACTTGGACCTTAGAAATACATATTATAGCAAGGGGACTTTTGGATCAATTGATTTTGGTGTTTACAAGGTGCAGGTCCTTTGTTGAAGCCAACTAATACAATATAATTTGTTGTATGATTTATAGTAATAACATAACTTAAAAGTTACGCTTGAATTCCCGAAGGATTACGCAGAGATGTAGATTTAGTACAACACATTTCGTTAGCAATGTTTTAGTCCCATGCACTCGTAACAGGAGGACTAGACTATAGAAGCAGTAGTTATTCGAAGTCTTGAATTGAAAATGAATTCGAGACATTAACTAGATAAAATTACAAATTTAATTTTTGTTTCATGCTTTTTAAACTACATACAATATACCTAATAGCAGACACGCTTCAATCGACAATCTATCGAAACACGTAATAATGACACGATATTTTGCGAAAAAATCCAGACTCAAAGAGTAAAATGCGTATAACTTTTGAATGGCTAAACCGATTTTATTCAAACATAACTAAGAACACTCTCGACAAAGTCAAGGTGACTTTGTTGAGAGTGTTCTTAGCTAGTCCAACCAAAAAAAAAAACTAATTCAAAATCGGTTCATCCGTTTAGGCGTTATGATGCCACAGACAGACACACAGATACACAGCAACACACGTCAAACTTATAACACCCCTCTTTTCCCGTCGGGGGTTAAAAAAATGCCGGCTTCATCAAATTAACAACAAATGGCCCCTTAAAAATACCCACTATCTCAATCCCCATTATTAGGCGCTAACCACCAACTGTTACACAAAAATAAAAGAACAATCTAAAACCACACTTACTCAGACTTCTCAAGCGGAACCCGACGACTTTCGTCACCTTCCCGGAAGTGTTCAATAGCGTCAAATTCTTCGTCGCCCTCGAATAATCCTCCATGCCCAAGTCACTTGGGAACACATTCTTTCTCTTGACGTCAACCGTCGTCTGTGTACCATTGACGATGTTCACGTCATACCTTGGAACCCCCTGCTCATAGTACAGGACGTAAGCAACCTGTGTGGTGTCTTTATGCTTACTTTGTCCGTAAGACTTCTTGACAACTTCTTTCGGCTCAATCGGATGTGCTTCTAGGACCTCCAAATTCTTCTCGTAGTGTACTTTCGGTTCTGTTCCATTGTCTTGTCGTCTCTTCCTGTGTCTATGTGATCGGACGACTCTTTTACTTCTATAGTCGTCGATAAGGACATGAGATGAGTATTCGTCGTTGTGTTTTTGCTTGTCCTTCTCATACCAGTTGTAAGAGGTGTATTCGAAGTCTTTCTGTCTCTCTGGGTTTATTGCGTCTGGGGACGGGTCTTGGCTCAAGACTTCGTTGACTGGTTCATCGCTTTGCGGCTCTTGTTTCTTATGTAGTCTGATAGGTTGATCTGGTATAAGTGTTTGACTCTTCGCGTCAAGGTCTGTGTTGGGAAGGGTGCGCACCGTAAAGGTCAATGGCGGGGCCCATGAGAGGTGGACCTCCTCTGTAGTTACATTGTTAGCTGTCAGGTTTTGAGGCGCGGACGGAACTGCAAAAGAAGAAACAAGGCTATTATTTATTTGAATTAGAGGTGTTTGAGTGAGATTGGTCGAAGGCAACGCAGTTGGAGGAGTGGAAGGCTATGGTGGACTCATTTTCCTAGAAGTGAGACAACACAGGTTGAAATAATGAAATCTAACTAACTCGTCATATCCCGCAGCTGGGCAAAGCTATCCCTCTACATTTTTCACACACGTCTATCCTGTGCCATTGCGGGCCAACCCTTTTAGTAGAAGGAAAAATAGTAATAAATTCGTATCTCATCATAAAACAGTAGCCTATGAAGGGGTATCAGTTCAAGATAATATTGCAAACAAACAAGCGACGACATTCATTCATGAATATCATTATCATAGAAGATGAAGCTATGATATGAGGCCCAAAATCCTTTAACCGATAAGATTAGCCTCGAACTGCCACAAAAATAAGTAAACAATGAATTACCGCTGTGCATTACCGCTCTTTCAATCTGCCTCGATATAAGTTTTTAAGCTGACATGGTCACAATCAACAACACCCACCCGCAAAGAATTTAATTCTCGTGATCATGGCGCTTGTAACGGTGCCGAAATATCGAGCTCTCAACCAAAATCTAAATATACATGGTAAATATCCCGAAACAAATATTAATTCTAATCTGCCTCGACTTTTCCCAACTATTCGGCTTGGCTTCCAGTTTAACCGGATTCAGCTGAGTACCAGTATTTACATGGAGTGACTGCCTATCCAAAATCTACAACCCAGTTACTGGGTTCGATAACACGACACTCGTTGGCAAGACTAATGTCAGATTTCAGACTGCCGACTACCCGTAACTACGGTCAATCTAGAAATGACAGTAAGCTTCACGTATTTTCCGAGGCACAGTAGAGTCTTGGTATGTTAAGTTGGTCATTGGTCACCCATCCACGGACCGACCTCGGCAAGCGTTGCTTAACCTTGAAGATCGACCCTTGCGGCTGTTATTATTTAGCCATGAGCTCCAACATTACCGATACAATCATAATATGTACAGACTACAGACAAACCAACAATCAATTTTACAAAGTACACAGCCCTGACAGGACCGTCCGTGTGACACAATTTATCGTTAAATTCTAACTTTCAACCTTTACAAAGTTGATTGTGACTAAGAGAAAGTTATTATTAGAGCCACAGTCACATTATCGTATTTCATAGAGTGTATATTGACTAGTGTCCAACCGAACATTCGGCTTTGGCTTTGGTCGTCTTGGCCGAAGCCGAAGGTTAGAAACCTGCAAGTGCCGAAATCGACCGAACAGTTACGAATATTGCTTGATAGCGCGATGGAAGAAGCAACGGATGCGAGGCAGGGGTCATACTCCGTTACGCCGGCCAGTTACCATAGGCAAAAAATAACCACATGAAAAATATTACATCTTTTTTTTATTGGCATGCATTTTGAACTGCATTTGTCAGGGTTATTCAGACTTTGGCCGAAGGTTGTGGCGATAGCCGGTTAATCGGTTTCGGCTTCGGCTTTTGCCAGAAATCGATCTTCGGTCAGACTATAATATTAACTTTGGCACCATCTAGCAGGATCTTGTGACACTTCAGAGTATAAGTGCGTAGTTTGTAGACAATTAAATCGACACCTACATGTAATGAACTTTCAACCAAAAGGCGAGAAGTCAAACAAGCCTAACTGCATTTCTATCTAGCTAGCTTATCGTTAATAGAGAGAAAGGACGTATACTTTAGTAGGCGACAACTTTTGAGGACCCCTGAGAAAAAGACAGGATTCTAGAAAGTACCTAGTTTGACGCGTCCATTATTGGACGCGTCAAAAATTTTAATCAAGTCAAGTGATACGATTGGCTGTCGAAAATTCATTCAACCGATTACAGCAGTTTATGCGCGTTTCACAATAATTTTGTGTTGTTAGTTTTTTTTTTATTTTATGTTGGAAGGCCTCCCACCAGGTGGACCGATGGTGAAGGTTGCGGGGATCCGCTGGTTGCGAGACGCACGGGACCGGTCAATGTGGCGACGCTTGGGGGAGGTCTATGTCCAGCAGTGGACGTCTTTCGGCTGATGTGATGATGATGAATTTTGATATATTTTTTGTGCCAGAAACTGGGCCTAATACAAGAGAAGAGAAAGATCAGACTCTTCTGCAAGCAACTCGGCAGTTCTGAACTTATCCTTATATTACCGGTTTTCCGCTTTCGGTTATCCGTTTTTTTCTAAGAATGGAAGTCTTACGGTTGATAATAAACGATTTTATGAGTGATAAACTTTATTGTATAACTGCTTTTAACCATAAAGCACCACTAAATGCGTAATCTCACATTATGTAAAAGTAACTTCCGTAACTAAACTATGATACAACTTTAACCACAGAGCAAAAAAAAACAAACCGTAACTTGACTAGCCGCGCCGACAAAAATGGCAGTAAAAAAAAACTTAACCCTGTCTATGCTGTCGCGCAGTCAGTCGGGTAAAAAGTGAAGAAGGTCAATCTGAAGATATAGTTCTTTTTACACGACTGCCGAAGGAGGGTAATGTGTTTATCAGTCTATGTATGTATGTATGTTTGTTCCAATGTGGCGTTCTAGAGACCAAACGCGTTGGCCGATTTTGATGATTCTTACGTCAATCGATTCGTCTTAACCCTGCAAGTGTCACTGGCTACATTAAAATTGGAAAAGAAAAATATGGCGGCTTTTGGGCGCCTATTTGTGGGGAAATATTTTTTTTTTCCTTCCAAACCCATCGTGTGGGGTATCAAAATAAAGGGTTTTAAGAGGTCATTTCAAAAATATATAACACTTATATATTTAAATGTACCTAATTGTAAAAAAATAACTAAAATGTTGTAAATAAAAAAAGTTAATTACAAAAATCAAAAACCCGACTGCTTAAAAAGCGTCGTAAACAAGAAAAAATTCATGTTGTGCAGTCGGAGGATATATCTGGTTTTAGTCAGCCTGCTCGCGAATACGTATCCTCCGACTGCACAGCTTGATTTTTTTCTTGTTTACGTCTTTTTAGTTCGCTTTTTAAGCAGCCCGACTGCTGACTCTGACTCTTTTGATTTTTTTTATTAACTTTTTTTCTTTGGCTCTTGATATCACGTTGACGTCATTCAGAAGAGCAATTGCATCATCCACAGCCTGACTTGGCCTAAGCCTCTCGTTCTTGTGGAAATCCCCACGTCCCATTGCCAACCACCTCCAGGTTCTACCCCGCGATGGCAATAATGTCTGCCCATCTCGCCGCCAAACGACCAAGTAGCTTCTGTACTTCTTGAAGTTACAAGTAAAGACAAGACGTTTGATTTCACCAAAAGATATTGATATTACAAGGTTTTGGAAGCCAGCACTTAAATAAGTATCTTTACCTTAATTGCAAAGGATACATAAGTGATGGTACATTCCCCTTATAATGTCTGTTATAAAACAAGCGATTACATGTTTCCTATTGCGTATTGGTCCAGCAGAACTGTTTGCTACATTGGATGACCATGCCTTCTAATAATGGAAGAGTTAGGAGAAGGTACTAATCAGTGGTTCACTGACTGACCTTCATAAAAGACTACTTTTTTACTCGCTTAGCTCTCACAACTTATACCACAGAAACCGATAGGTCGGCTACTTTTTCGCGATAAAAAGTAGCTTAAGACACCCAGCGATAATGTAGCTTAATATTAGTAGAACAAATTTTCGCAATTGGATCAATACTTTCAGAGATTACGCTACAAACATAAACATACAATTTTACCTCTTTACAAAGGGTCTTTCAACAAGGACGGGTCGATGTTAAAATTGAATAAAACAAGATGTGTGTGAGATATTAACGAAATTTATTTTTTATTTAAAAGGCCCATTTATGCCATTACGGATGGAATATGACATCGTTCAAATGTCCGCCGCGGCTTCGTATGGTGGCACGAATCCGAGAGGTCCAATTTTTACCCGACTGCCGAAGGAGGGTAATGTGTTTATCAGTCTATGTATGTATGTATGTATGTATGTAAGTATGTATGTATGTATGTATGTTTGTTCCTATGTGGCGTTCCAGAGACCTAACGCGTTGGCCGATTTTGATGATTCATACGTCAATCGATTCGTCTTAACCTTGCGAGTGTCATAGGCTACATTAAAATTGGAAAATAGGAAAATGGCGGCTTTTGGGCGCCATATTGTGGGGGGCCAATTTTTTTTTTTTTTACTTAACCCATCGTGTGAGGTATCAAAATAAAGGGTTTCAAGAGGTGATTTCAAAAATATATAACACTTATATATTTAAATGTACCTAATTCGAAGAAAATGTTAACTAAAAAGTTATAAATAAAAAAGATAATTAAAAAAATCAAAATACCCGACTGCTTAAAAAGCGAACTAAAAAAAAGTTAATTAAAAAACCAAAAAACCCGACTGCATGAAAAGCGAACTAAAAAGACGTAAACAAGGAGAAAATCAAGCTGTGCTGTCGGAGGATACATCTTCGCGAGCTGGCTGACCAAAACCAGACGTATCCTCCGACTGCACAGCATGATTTTCTCCTTGTTTACGTCTTTTTAGTTCGCTTTTCATGCAGTCGGGTTTTTTGGTTTTTTAATTAACTTTTTTTTAATGACTCTGCTGCATAGATCGAGCGAGCGCTACAGATCAATGATAAACAATTTCTTTTGGCTTGAATTGAACAATATGGACGTGAACGACATGTGGTTCCAGCAAGATGGCGCTACTTGCCACACAGCGAACGACACAATCGACATTCTTCATGAACGGTTTGAGGGTAGAGTTAGAGTTCCACTAGACTTTTTCTTGTGGGGTTTTCTGAAGTCGCAGGTCTATGCCAATAAACCACATTCGACCGTTGCCCTGAAAGCCAACATAACGCAGGCCATCGCTCGGATTCAGCCCGATCTATGCAGCAGAGTCATTAAAAATTGGACCTCTCGGATTCGTGCCACCATACGAAGCCGCGGCGGACATTTGAACGATGTCATATTCCATCCATAATGGCATAAATGGGCCTTTTAAATAAAAAATAAATTTCGTTAATATCTCACACACATCTTGTTTTATTCAATTTTAACATCGACCCGTCCTTGTTGAAAGACCCTTTAGTTAGATAAATAATTACAATTTTGCATAAAAAACGTCTGACACAAATCCAGCAATCGTTTAAGGTTACAACTTTGACCTGAGAGGTGTAAATACAATATTTTGAAGACCGTTCAAATTAAGCTGTTCAGATTAAGCCTGAGTAATCTGTCAACAATACGTAAAGAGATGAAATTGCGAATACCATTTGTACGTTTTTAATCATGGGCATTGGCTTTCAGAAATTCCCGAAGATGAGACTGTGTAAGCTCCAAAGCAGTCGTTATTTATCGGTAACAGCAACTGCACTGTTAAACTACTAAATAACGACTAAAATGAGCCAATAATAGATTTATATGCGCAACCGCAGCCCCGATTAAAGATCCCAGTTTCAACGAGAAATTACAGGAAGTAGAACCATTTGTATTGGTGCTTGAATCTAACTAATGCGTGCTTCATCGTCGTCCGTATCATCGCTTACCATAAAGTGAGATAATGAGGAACTACGTCCCAAACAATGTCTCACCCGTTGTCGTGCTTTCTGTGCGCCATTTCTTTTTTGGTTGGGAAATCATCCAGTGACTTCTCCCGCTCTGGGTGAAGCAGGAGGACGAAGCAGGCTTTTACTGACTAAAACCCACCCATGTTCCTTCAGTTGCTTGAGCCAGGGCCGCAGTAACTATTTTTCAAATGTATCCGCGACCCAGACTAGCGGATCCCGTCAGTTTTTCTGACATTTATTTGAGGCGTGAGCTACCCATTACTCGCCGTACGCAAGCCCGCGAATGCCTGCACCCAGAAAGCCCTTTACGAAGTAAATACTAACATTGTCGACGTAGCTCAATGCTGGTTAAAACACATTTAATTTGGAGTAATTAATACGACTAAGAAGAAGGTGAGATAATAGTGGTTAAGCGCCAGTCTATCGACCAAACAAGAATAATTCTACCAACCAAACCGATCGAGAACACTTTAAATATGTGTACAAGAGAAATCTGCAACGATCTCTCATTCACGGCTCAATGATACTGAAACTAATCACTTTTCACAGTTAAATTACTACGCCTCAATGTTAATTCGCATTGCAGTGACAACACCAATAAATCCGCAACAAAAATCCGATCGAGAAGACTCGGCAACAAAAATAGAGTGGGTACAAACGCTATCCAATAACTGCCATACTTTTTTGAGAAGTTGGATTCATATTTTGGCTACACCAAGTTGACTACTGAAAGTTTGAATTTACGTTGTGCTAATCCAGGGTGGCCAAAAATCACCAGCATCATTTCAGCCGAAAGACTCCCTCAAGCGTCGCCATACTGATCACCTGGCCGCCACCGGATTGCCACAGCCTGACCAGGATCCACCTAGAGGACGCCTTCCAACGCTGCGTCTTCCGGTAGGTGGTGGCCACTCCAGAACATTTCGGCTCTATCAGACCATACATGACCTATTTTTAACTGACTGCCGAAGGAGTTTAATGTGTTTATCAGTCTATGTATGTTCCTATGTGGCGTTCTAGAGACCAGACGCGTTGGCCGATTTTGATGGTTCTTACGTCAATCGATTCGTCTTAATCCTCGCAAGGTTAAGACGATTGTCTCTGGCGACATTAAAAATGGAAAATAGAAAAATGGCGGATTATGGGCGCCATATTGTGGGGGCCCAATTTGTTTTTTTCTTCCAAACCCATCGTGTTTCAAAAATAAAGCATTTTAAGAGGTGATTTCAAAAATGTAATAACACTTTTATGTTTAAATGTAACTAATTCGAAAAAATAACGTTAATTAAAAAATTTAATAAAGAAAAAAAGTAAATTCAGAAAATCAAAAAACCCGACTGCTTATTTGAATTTACTTTTTTATTGATCAAACTTTGTGAATCACGTAGTAAAACATCGCGTCTGTTAGTCAAACTTGTTAGTCGAGCGAGTATCCCGCATCCTGCTAAACTGTGACTCTCTTAACAATTGATTGACACTCGCTCAGTTTATTTCTACACCCAATACTCAATTAACATTAAATAAATAGTCCCGAGCAACCGTTGACATAATGCAGGACGACCATTATGTCTCCAAAACAAAGGGGTTTAAGAGAATATCATCAATCAACAAGTCAAACGACATGGTTCAAAAACTGCGCCAATTTTAGAAAGTAATTTCGTCCAGGGGTTGCAATGGATGAAAATCGTGTTAAGGTTGCCCTAGTCGATCATTCTTCCATATAAACGTAGTCTGGCGATTACTCCACTGTTTGACAGAGTATGTTCAAAATAAAAAAAAATATATAAATTTGTCTCATCATTATCTAGCCCTGTATGGAAACAAAAAAGTAAATTTTTTGGTTGAATGTCTTGGTCGTCGAAAGTACCATATTTCAACACAAATTTTGACGCATCTTTGAGCGCAAATAAATACCACAAGAAGAAGAAAAATTGCAAAACGGTCACCATACAGGGACAGATTAGTAGTTCAACAATGCAAATAATTTTATTTTGAACAGCTACACTTAGTCGTTTTTTCATGATATCCATACTCCCAAAGGTCTGTTTATAAAATTGTCCTAAATTATCATCCATTTCGCTATAAATAAAAGTAAAATTGTAAAAGTGTGTATTCGTACACGAACTAGCTACTTACTGCTCATCACAACATCTATCTCTTTCGCACGCGCTGTCGGATGAGATAGCATGCATTTTAACCCCACGCACAAATAAAAAAAGTTAATTAAAAAAACAAAAAACCCGACTGCTTAAAAAGCGAACTAAAAAGACGTTAACAAGAAGAAAATCATGCTGTGCAGTCGGAGGATACATATTCGCGAGCTGGCTGACCAAAACCAGATTATAGAGTAACCCCACAAAATGGCGCCCAAAATCCGCCAATTTCCAATTTTAATATAGCCAGCCAGGATTAAGACGAATCGATCGACGTAAGAATCATCAAAATTGGCCAACGCGTTTGGTCTCTAGAACGCCACATAGGAACAAACATAGACACATAAACACATCATAGTCGAGTTAATAGTTCATGCCGTCGACTAGTGCAACCTTAAGACTGGACAATGTGTGTGAAATACCGTCCAAATATAATAATAATAAAATAATAATAAATGTTTATTTCCAATAATTACTTTACAAAGGTTACAGGTACAATAATATAACACAACATAATGTGCGTAAGGTATTATCTCCTGGCTCCCAAACTAGGTTTATAGCCTGTGACTTGGGGACCAGTGATTCCATAAGGGGGTACATAGAAGGTCAAAAATCTGTATTCACCAGTAACATATCTAACATAACAATATAATGATTATAAGGAAATAATGACTATTATTAATACAGAAAAATAAAAAATACAGAAAAAAAATTTTAATTAAAAATAAAAATTGTGTTAGAGTGAGAGTGAGTGTGTTGTGGTAGGTGTAGTATGTGTAGTGTGTGTGAGTAAATGTGAAAGTGGGGAGTATGTATGAGTGTGTGTGTGAGTTATATACTATAAAATGAGGGGAGATCTGTCTTAGGCATATGGTAAGAGCAATTTTTCGGTTTCGTCATACGATTTCTCAAGCAGCCATTCTTTAACTGAATTTTTGCATTGGTGATAATTTAAGCTATGGATATGGAGAAACTTATTGATTTTATTATATAAAATATAGCTGAGGTAGGTGAATTGGTGTTGAGCGAAGGTAGTTTTGAGACTAACTGGTGGAAGGACAATATCTACGCGACGTTTAGTACTTACTGTGAAAGGCAGTCGATGTTTCCTCAATACACATTGTAACACAAACAACCCTATTGGGGAGACCGATTCGTTGCAGATCATTAATTCAAAATAAATAGGTGTGAAATAAGTAAGTCATTTTAACTGACGCTTAACATGACGACATAAGTAGAAAACAAAGGTGGCGAAATCGGTGAGGAATTATGGATGCATATTTATGTATATTTACAATAGCTCGTTATGAAAATGTTATTGGTTTATCTACCTTTGTGCGAAAAGGCTGATGATATTTTTTTAACCGACTTACCAAAAAGGAGGAGGTTCTATGTTCGACTTCATGTATGTGTTTTTTTTTTAAGTTTGTTCACCGATATCTCCGTCATTTGGGGACCGATTTTTAAAATTCTTTTTTTGTGCATGTTTCCAAATTAGTCCCATTTTAATTTAGTGAAGATCTGATGAAGAACTTCGGAGATACACAACAGAACTCTTCAATAAATAACGACAAATCTCTCGGGATTGCTGCAATCGCATGTCTGTTTATTGTTTATACCATTTCATAACATAACATCACGCCAGTACGTTCTTAAGGGGTACGCAGATCTCACATTTCACCGGTTATGTTCAAGTTTCATGATATTCGGGTAATCTTTTCTGGCGTTATAGGTACCTTACTAAACAACTTGCCTATTAGGTAGGTACAACTAAAAAGTGAAAAATAAAAAACCTTTTTTGCAAAAAAATACTACCGACTTCCAAATAAAAAACTACAAAGTGAAATATAACTTTATTTTTGGGAGTCGGTGTCTACAACGCAAAAAAATGGTACCTGCGAAAGACATCGGCCTCCTAAAAATAAAGTTATTTTTCACTTTGTAGTTTTTTATTTGGACGTCGGTAGTATTTTTTTGCAAAAATGTTTTTAATTTTTTGGGTTTAAAGGAGCTAGACGTTGATATGTACCAAGTAGTTCTACGAATTTACGCCAAAGTCCAACTACAGAAGGACTTTGCTCTTTATTTCATAAAGGATAGGGTGCAAATTCGACTGAAACCATCTCCCGAACCAAATCACAATCGCTCTTAAAGAAACCCCGTCCTTAATTACAAAGGCAAACAGCATTCAACATCGCGGTAACTGTGTTAACGATCGCCGAGGCCCATCAGGCGAGTCCAAAACACTTCAATCTATTCCAACACTTACAACACAATAAATAACCCCCATTTTTCTATAACGTCAACTGCTGTGGAAAATGAATGAAAAGCTAGCGATTTGGTGCGACAATAAAGTGTGACGTCGGTGTTAAAACAATAGTATAGTATGGAGGTCAGTGTCCCATTGTATAATACAAAAACATTGCGTTTTTATGAGTTATAAAACTACAACTATATTTTTCAGTTATCATACTGTAACGTTGCACGAAAGAAATCCAGCCGGGGGGATGTGTTGGCCCAATGTCAACTGCACGCCACGTTGTTCATATTGTGGGGGCCCAATTTTATTTTCCTTCCAAGCCCATCGTGTGGGGTAACAAAATAAAGGAGTTTAAGAGGAGATTTCAAAAATATAAAACACTTATATGTTTAAATGTAGCTAATTCTAAAAAGTTAAAAAGTTATAAATGAAAAAAAAACAAAAATCCCGTCTGCGAATTGTAAAGGGTAAACTCCGGTATTACTGAACCATTCTTACACTACTAGCAAGCTACAATATCGATGGGTGCCAAAGGCTACTTTTGATCCCTATACAATGCAATATTCCCGTGGGATACGCCACCGGAGAGAAGCTAGTATCTCATAATCATAAGATTTCCCTTTCATCTCAGTTTCTGCAGCTCCAACCAAGTTTACGACACAACACTGTTGAAAGTTAACCGCATATATCAACAGTTGGCCTCACAAATCGCAGAAAAGACAGCCCGCTGATGTATCGTTAAGAAATACTGTTAGCGTTGAATTACTTTTATGTCGCACGCAAGATGACATACCACTTTCGCACTATAACTTTCCTTGGGAGATTAGATCAATGACTGCTTTCTGTGGAAGTCGTAACTTTTGAGTGTAAGATACTAGGAATTTGCTCTGTGTTAAGGCAGGGTCTGATGGACTGCGATAAAGTTGAACCACTTTTTGGAACAGCTACGTAAAATGATGTAAGTATGAGCTGTATCGATTTGATAATTCTATACAGCTCATACTAGAACGCATGCAGACTAAAAGAAGAGCCCACCAGATGCGCAAAGAGTGAATAGGTTTTGGCCAGCCAGCTCGCGAATATGTATCCTCCGATTGCACAGCATGATTTTCTTCTTGTTTACGTCTTTTTAGTTCGCTTCTTAAGCAGTCGGTTTTTTTGATATTTTGAATTAACTTTTTTATTGTTGATATGTCGATTTCACCTGATGATAAGCGAAGATGTGGTCGACGGTGAAGCACGCTTGCCTAGAAGTAACCTATTCACTCTTGGCGCATCTGCTGGACTCTTCCTTTAGTCTGTATGCGATCCAGACTTTTTTTATTTATAAGTTTTTAGTTAACATTTCTTTTTCGAATTAGGTAACATATGTTTAAATGTTGTACATTTAAACATATAAGTGTTATATATTTTTGAAATCACCTCTCAAAACTCTTTATTTTGTAAATAAATTGAGTCCCCACAATATGGCGCCCTAAATCCGCCAACTGTTTCTGTTCTGTTTTCCAACTTTAATGTAGCCAGTGACACTCGCAAGGTTAAGACGAATCGATTGACGTAAGAATCATCAAAATCGGCCAACGCGTTTGGTCTCTGGAACGCCACATAAGAACAAACATCGAGTCGGCAGTCGAGTAAAAAAAAAAGATGCAACAAGGGATGTCAGAAACAAGCTAGCATGTCAAAATTAGATTGAATTTATCACAGCATTTTATCAGTAATTTAAAATATCTTTCCTTATACATCCCCTTGCCACCTTTCATTGTCCTTTCAATTACCATAAGGTGTCCGAAACAAACAACCCAAAAAAAAGTTTTCGTGGGAAAATTACCTCGAGACCCACAAAAATCTGCTGAAAAAGTTTCTACATGACCAGAAAGACAACGACTTCCCAACTTAACTATTGGGTAGAACTTGGTACCTACCTGTAAAGAGAATTGCGCAAGAATCTAATCTGGTGCTTGTCAAATAAAATACGCAAAAGAGCAAAGGGCTCTGCGAACGCAATAACTTTTCATCAATGGATCGGCAACAAGTTTCGTTAAGATTTGTTATCGAATATCTTCGGCGATAAGGCAATTGTCGTTAAAGTTGTGATCTGTGTTAAATTCGTACAACCTCAAAGTGGACTAATTAACTAATAAGGGACTCTGAGATAAACTCACCTCCTTTAGAGCCCTCGCAAACTACAGACTTTTGATCAGCCGATAGTTTGGTCGGATTGAAAATTACCTTCATTTGCCTAATCGTTGTTTGCAATAAGCGCACTTGCATACTTCCGTCGGAACTATCGGTCGTTAATAAAAACCTTTTTACAAAAAAATACTACCGACTTCCAATATGAAAACTAGAAAGAAATACTACCGACTTCCAAATAAAAAACTACAAAGTGAAAAATAACTTTATTTTTGGAAGTCGGTGTCCATATCGCTAAAAATTGGTACCTACGAAAGACTGTTGTATATCTCCAAAGTTATACGTATATCTCCAGAGTTCTGTTGTATATCTCCAAAGTTCTTCATCAGATCTTCACCAAATTAAAATGGAAAAAAGAATTTTCAAAATCGGTCCACAATTGACGGAGATAACGGTGAACATAAAAAAAACATACATGAAGTCGAACATAGAACCTCCTCCTTTTTGGTAAGTCGGTTAAAAAAGTATGGTCATGATCCGATAAGAAGTTTCAGCGAAATGCGTGGACAAACATACACTTATGAAATTTAGCACAAATGTTTAGAAGCCCAATTAGAGGAACATATATGAATATTGGACAATTCCAACAATATTACATACATACGTGACGAATTATAGAGCTACGGTTAATGGACGCACGTTATGACATAAAAAGTTAAATTATCAGCATCCTTTTAACAGCAAAAGGTCAAACCCAATAGGGATCAATAACTGGCGATATATGTGGGTGTTTTAACCGCCTACACCTATACAGAAATACAGGAGGTATTATGTTATCAGCCCACAGGAATACCGTATTGTCTATTCTCTTTACTTCATTCCTTTCGTTTACATTAAAACCCACATTTCGTATCAATTCATGACTAAAGGATGATATAAAAATAGCTGAACGAAAACGGAGACAAAAATACATTTTGAGATGGTTTAATATAACCCACACCCACTAAACGTTTTGGGAATACTTTCATTGTGCGTACAGCTAAGGATTGGAATTTTCAACCGGAGTCTGTATTTCTTGATAGCTATAACATGACAAGAGCAAATAGGTTACTTCTAGGCAAGCGTGCTTCACCTTCGACCACATCATCGCTTACCATCAGGTGAGATAGTGCTAAAACGCGAGCTTATCATCAAAAACAAAGTTACTTAGTTAGTTACTTAGTTAGTGACGTTGGCTATTACAACTCTGCATAATTCAAAAAATGTGGGCAAACGCAAATTTGGGGGAAAAAAAAAAGCTGCACAAAGTTTGTTGTTTTGCCTCATAATATTGTAATTTGACACCATCTTCTTGTAAACAACATGAACAGGCGTGTGAGTATTCGAAAATAATGTTCTTAGTTAAATAATCTACAATGCAAAAATCATAACGTAAAATATCAAAATCATTAGCTCGACGTACACGACAATGTTGCGATATCTTGTAAAGATTGTCGTTTTTGGCTAAGAACGACATCGTTCTGTTCCTTCACATCTTGGAATTTACATAACATGTAATATAATAACTCCCGCAATCCACTTCTAATAGGTTTAACCATTTATCTAATCGGATTCGTGAAAAATTATGTACAGCGTAAGCAATCTGACAGCTCATGTCCCACGACAGTGACAGATGTAAAAGCATACCACATAAAAAACTTTTTGGGGATACCAGGTAGTGGTAGTGGTAGTGGTAGGGACTCCCTTTTCCGCACTTAGACTCCCATTTGGTCCGTTGTGCGTGGGGGCTGTACTGGCTAACATAGCCAGCCTAGCTCCGCCCAAAAGCACAGAAGCTTCCTGGGAGCTTCACAGGCTTCACGGAGCGACCTCACTGTTCCGAGGATTTCTTCACGTTGTGATGCCACGGCCTCGCATTCCAGGACTACGTGGGCGGCTGTTTCTTCAGCGTTAAAACAGCCCCTGCAAAGTGGACTGTCCGTGGCGCCTAAGTTGAATAAATGTTTGTTTAGAAGGGTGTGGCCCGTTATTGTCCCTATAATTATTTTAAGGTTATTTCTACTCAGGCTGAGAAGTTTTTTAGTAAGGCGCGGGTGTACGTTTGGCAAGGCCATTTTCGACTGTCTACAGTCCGTTGTCCGCGCCCATCTGTTATTTTGCAGTTCTATTGATCTTTGACGAATCCACGCACGAAATTGCGAGAAGGGCAAGGGGATAAGTGGGTACGGGCCTAGCACTAACATCTCGGAGCCCCTTTTCGCAAGTTCGTCTGCGGCATCATTGCCTAGGGATCCACTATGCCCCCTGATCCACTGGAGGGTAATTCGATTGGATATCGATATACTTTCCAGGGCGAGGTGGCACTCAAAGATAAGTTTGTTGTTAGTTAGTTTGTTTTCTAAAGCTTTGAGCACGGCCAGACTATCAGATAGGAATTTGACACCGTAGTTCTGGATGCCCAAACTCTTTACGGTTTTTGCAGCTTGTGTTAAGGCAACACATTCACATTGAAATATCGAACTGTGTGTGCCTAGCGGTATATGAAAGTTGATGTTGAGGTCAAGGGAGTGTACGCCAGCACCTGAGCCGTTATTTGTTTTCGAGCCATCTGTGTAAATTCGTACTTCATTGGCTCCTGACTCATCCCTTTCTTCCTCTATTGTTTGTATGTTATAGTTTTTGTTGAACATAGGTTGTTTTTGAAATCTATCACACGGGGCCGCGATGAGAGGTTGATACTCAATCGCCCGGTCCAGGATTTTAGCGTGTGGACTCGTGAGGTTATTGCCCCATATGCCTAGATGCATTAGCCTGATGGCAGCTAGCGCCGCCTCTTGCTGTATGTACAGGTCCAGAGGTGTTATTTGTAGGGCTATCTCCATGGCTGCTGTTGGTGTGGTTCTCATGCAGCCAGTGATAGCTGAACAGGCCTGTCGCTGGAAACGTTGGAGTCGGGTGATGGTGGTCGAGAGTTCAGTCCTCGTCCACCAAACCAGAGCACCATAAGCCAACATTGGCCTGATCACCGCTGTGTATAGCCACAGAGTAATCTTTGGAGAGAGCCCTTTGGGGATACCAATTAAGAGTTCTGCAGAGTTATAATAGCCAGAGTCTATCTCAACGGAAGTTATATGGACAGTTACTACTGAGAACATAATGACAGTGGTTTGTGCTAGGTTAGAATCTGTCTAGAATTGCTAGATACGGTACTTAAACTAGCCAAGGACGGGTTAGGAAACATATGCGTTTGAGTACACTTGTCTGCATCTATGCAAGGCACAAGGAACTCTTTGTCTATCGACATGCAACTTGGGAATCCGTATTTAGCTCTGGACTTTGTACGCAGATACTGAATTTAATAGAGGAGGAACTACAGTCGTGTAATATTTGCGATTCATGCGTAAAGCGTATTATAATTCATTCAATTAGGCCAATCTATCAAGGGGGTAAGTACTCTCTTATATGAAAAACTTTTTCTATGGGACAACCCAACCCAAATACGTGATTTATGATACAGACTTTACATCACTGCTTTTTGAAAATGGTGGAATAAATCCTATTAGCATTCAAGAGATTCTTTAGGCATAATCTAACCTTCAACTATCACAAGGTAAATGAAGAAAATCGACTGATTAGTTACCTAGAATTTGCATAATAAAAATACACATATACTTATACACAACAATGGAAATCGGAAAACTTTCGTAGAACAAAACTTTATGTACGTATGAAATGTGTTACCTTTACTTAAAACACGAATCGAGAACCTTCTAAAGATAAAGAAGACGGTTAATGACAGAAACGATTAGTACTTCTATACTATCTACACTAATATTATAAAGAGAAAAGATTTTTTTGTTTGTTTGTTTGTTTGTTTGTACCGAATAGGCTCCGAAACTACTGGACCGATTTAAAAAATTCTTTCACCAATAGAAAGTTACGTTATTCCTGAATAACATAGGCTATTTTTCTATCCCGAAAACGGGTCCTGTGGGGTGGCCCACGGGAGCGAAGCCGCGGGGAACAGCTATAATAATATTATAAAGAGGAAAGATTTTTTGTTTGTTTGTTTGTTTGTACCGAATAGGCTCCGAAACTACTGGACCGATTTAAAAAATTCTTTCACCAGTAGAAAGCTACGTTATTCCTGAGTAACATAGGCTATTTTTTAATCCCGAAAACGGGTCCTGTGGCACCCCACAGGACCCGTTTTCGGGATTAAAAAATCGCCACCGCCCACGGGAGCGAAGCCGCGGGGAACAGCTAGTAAAATATAATTTCCCTGCGTACCTCTTGAGGACAAATCGTGAATGATATAACAATATGAAATAAATACGGTACATATGAGAGTCGATGACAATGTTAATCTGATGTATGAGTAATCACAAATACTATTGTACATGACAAGATAAAATTACAAATGTAAAAAAACGATTTTTATTTTTATTTCATGCTTTTTAAACTACATATAATATACCTAGTAGCAGACACGCTTCAATCGACAATCTATCGAAACACGTAATAATGACACGATATCTTGCGAAAAAATCCAGATTCAAAGAGTAAAATGCGAATAACTTTTGAACGGCTAAACCGATTTTATTCAAACGCTAAGATAGCTAAGAACACTCTCGACAAAGTCACGTTTCAAACATAAAAAGCCTAAATCAAAATCGATTCATCCGTTTAGGCGCTATGATGCCACAGGCAGACACACAGATACACAGCAACACACGTCAAACTTATAACACCTCTCTTTTTCCGTCGGGGATTAAAAATATAATACACCATGCAAGAGCCATGCCAAATGATGTTCAACGCAAATATTCTTGTATTTACGGCATAAGCGATGACTTGTGGACTTAGTAAGTAAGGGTAAGTAAAGTAAGTAGGGGGGGAGGGGGGGGGTAAGTAGTTTTAAGGATTTTGGTCAAGAGTAAAGACCGCCGACAACTTTCTTTCTTTGTTTGTTTTTTTGGAACTGTAAAGGATGTAGTTCTCATTATCAGAAAAAATATCTTACCATGGACGAAAAGATAAAGAATATGTTGGGTATACAAACCGCAAAACCTAACCACGAATTATACCTTTCCAGACTTGAATGCACTAAAAATTAATCGCGGGAATTACCAATAAATATAGTACGATGTTACTGTCTCTTTCCAAAGCTCCGTTCAGACTACAAGATACTTAACATGCCAGTGATCATGATACTGTTAGTTAACATAAAAATAGAGGACAGTGTAAGAGAAAATGTAAGCCCCAACATCAACTGGGTACTAGTACAGATCGCGGATGGACATGCGCTATTATTTCCAACAGCGCTATTTCGAAAACAATACCTGAGCTAAAACAGGACAGGTTTTAGTCGGAATTGGATGGGGACTTATACACGCTAAGGTTGTGGTATTAGTCATCAAAAGATACAAAAGCGCTATAGAATATAAGGAAAACATGTGTTTATTTAATTAGACGTTTAATTTATAAATAAGGTTTATTTGAAAACATTGACGCAAATATTATACTAGAATTCCTTGACGGGCAAGATAGCAATAAGTTTGCCGGCAAAGTAAACGAGGCTTCAAAAATCTAATAATAAGCTAAAAAAAAGCAAAACCATAAACATTTTAGTAATTCCTTTTTCGAATGTTTTCGAAAAAGGAATTGCAAAAATGTTCGCGAAAGTCATCATCCAGAGTAAACGAGGCGTTAAAATCCATAAAAAAAAACAAGGATAAATTCAAAAAGAGAATACAGTTGTTCGATAGTTTTTCGCTGCCAGTTGTACCGGCCACTTAGCATGGACCCGCAGAGTAAGGTCAAATCCATTAGCCGGTGAGTCACTGGCATACGGGCATCATGCACCGTCGATGGACAATAGTATACGGAACTACTTATTATAGTGTTGAAATGTATTTAATTATTGCTTTTGACACGTGTTATTTGGAATGGGGAAGGTAAAGGAACACTGCGTATTTATTTTCGGGGAAGACGCATAATTTGCTTTAGAGAATAAGAAGAGTTGGACCACAGATATAAATCTAACTAGATGACGCGATTCTATGTACTTCGCGTGTCAAAAAACGGAGTAAAATTACGATCATGATCGTAATTTGAGCTTTTAATTTAGCATTATCGACACCGGAAATCCACCGAAATCTAGAAAAATGCCTTTTTACCCGACTGCCGAAGGAGGGTAATGTGTTTATCAGTCTATGTATGTATGTATGTATGTTTGTTCCTATGTGGCGTTCCAGAGACCAAACGCGTTGGCCAATTTTGATGATTCTTACGTCAATCGATTCGTCTTAGTCTGCGAGTGTCACTGGCTACATTAAAATTGGAAAAAACAAAAATGGCGGATTTTGGGCGCCATTTTGTGGGGAAAATTTTTTTTTTTTTCTTCCAAACCCATCGTGTGGGGTATCAAAATAAAGGATTTTAAGAGGAGATTTCAAAAATATATAACACTTATATGTTTAAATGTACCTAATTCAAAAAAAATTACTAAAAAGTTGTAAATAAAAAAAGTTAATTAAAAAAAACAACATAAGCAGTCGGGTTTTTTGATTTTTTTAATTAACTTTTTTTATTATGTCATATTGAGCTGTAAAGACTGTATAGAAAAAGTTGGCAGAGGCTTTAGAAATGTTTTCTTTCATTGGTACGTAATTTTTTGTTTTTAAATTGTGTGTGAAAAAGTGGCACGCTTGGTTTTCATACAGATGGAGGGGCTTGCTTATCTAGGTAGTTTAATGTCTGTGAGTTGGACGAAAAATCCGATTAAAATTCAAATATATTCAAATATATTTATTGGAACAAGAAACAGTCTACATAAGTTTGAGTTCGTTAACAGCCGCATTAGTATGGAGTACTGTGTCGCGGCCATTAGCGCCCACCTCCAAGAAGGACGAAAATGAAATTATTTGTAAAGGAAGTACTGAACAGAATTCGAAGATTCTTTTACCGATAGAAGGCTAGAATACCGCTATAGAGCATCTTTTTATCACGAAAAATGCTCGTTTCTAGCAGGATAGGCCACAACAGCGAATGCATTGGATAACCCTCACCAGGTCATCTGCCCACCTGGTGGGAGGCCTTGCAACGCAGCGTCTTCAGGTTCGCCACTCCAAAACTTTTCGAGCCTCGGCCATCCGTTCTGCGAGCAATGTGCCCTGCCCATTGCCACAGAATAATTAATAGTACAAGTTTGTTAGTCCCAGGTAGACATAGTCGCCCACAACTTCGAGTAAAGTCTTTTTCACCGATGGGAATTCTCAGCAAGCACACGACAGGCCCGCCAAACGCTATACAAATAAATACTAAAATATGTATTGTATATCATCTCTATTGTAAACCGCGCTGAAAATGACAGGAATCACAACAAAACAGACAGATAATGGCGGATTGTGGTTTTTATTCTATTTGTTTATTCAAATTGCTGCAATGGCATCGCGTACAATTGAATTTATTATAAGCATTAAAACTATAGTGGATTTACGGAGCATCGATTTGCGGTTTGTTAAAACTGCATCGAGAATATCGATATAGGTACGTACATATTTGACCAATAGCTGTTGATGGATGGGAAGGGAGAGGAAAGCCAGAGAACAATTGAATGGATTGTGTGAAAGAATAATAAAATACATAGACTGATAAACACATTACCCTCCTTCGGCAGTCGGGTAAAAAAACCGACCAAGTGCGTGTCGGACTTCGCACATTTAGGTTGGAAAAATTAGGAAATTTCAATGAAAAACTCTGTTTTATCGATGTATTGGTATTTGTTAGTAAAATATACGTAATAACATTATAACTAAATTTCAAGTTCCTAGGTCAATGGAAAGTTTAAAAATTCTTCGGCACAATTTTTTTTAAAAAAAGCCGACTTTGGTGGCTTCTCATTCCTTTGTTTTGCAATATTTTTTAAAACAAGAATACAGTACATAACGAGCCCTAAACAACGATGCATGGTACGAGGGCTGCACTAAAAGTATCGGGAATGGAATATTTCCACTGGTCCTGTCATATTAAAATCTTTTTAATCGAATACCATTTATTTATTTAAAAAAAGATTCTCGGTCTTGTCACAAGGTTTTGTCAAACTTGTTTAGTCGTTGAGAAAATGGAATTGACTCGAGAAAATTCAAGAGGGATGATTTATTATGACTTTCGAAGTGGTTTAACACAAAAACAGTGTGTTGACCGGATGATTTCTGCATTTGGTGATGAAGCCCCATCCAAAACCACAATTTATCGCTGGTTTGCTGAATTTCAACGTGGACGTGTCAAGCTCAGTGATGATCCCCGTCAAGGTCGTCCAAAAACTGCAGTCACCCAAGAAAACGTTGATTCTGTGCATAAGCTGATTGAGGAAGATCGACATGTGACATACCGCGAAATTCAGGCAACTTTAGACATTGGCATGAGTCAAATACAAATAATTTTGCATGAACAATTAGGTGTAAAAAACAAACAAAGTTGTTTTCCCGATGGATACCGCATTCGCTCTGTGAAGAGCAAAAAGCGGCTCGCGTTACTTGGTGCGTCAGAACTCTCGAAAGATTCCACGCAGGATCCTCAAATGCTGTATACAACATCGTATCAGGTGACGAATCCTGGATATACGCGTACGAACCCGAAACAAAAAACCAGTCACGAGTTTGGGTGTTCGAGAATGAGTTAAAGCCAACAAAAATTGTTCGTTCACGGAGTGTTAAAAAATAAATGGTGGCCACGTTTGTCTCCAAAACCGGCCATGTTACGACTATTCCTCTTGAGGGACAAAGAACGGTTAATGCAGAATGGTATGCTAGCATTTGTTTGCCACAGGTCATTTCTGAACTCCGTAAAGAGAACTGCAACCGCCGCATCATCCTCCATCACGACAATGCGAGTTCTCACACCGCGCACAGAACAAAAGAGTTTTTAGAGCAAGAAAACATAGAATTATTAGACCATCCGCCGTACAGGCCCGACCTAAGCCCTAATGATTTCTATACTTTCCCTAAAATACGTGGTCAGAGATTTTCATCACCTGAAGAAGCTGTGGACGCCTACAAAACGGCCATTTTGGAGACCCCCAACTTCCGAATGGAATGGTTGCTTCAATGATTGGTTCCATCGTATGGAAAAATGTGTCATATTTCGCGGAAAATACTTCGAAGATGCAATAAATACATTTTCTCAAACATGCTTGGAAATGTGATCATTATTTTGACAACCTTCTTCGAGATAAATCGAAATTGCTGTACTGGTCAAATACATACGCGCAGCGGCCGGCAAAAGTTGTATGAAAATCCATATCTGTCGTGTCTAGCGGCCAAATAAATTCCATAGTAAACTCATATCTGTCGTGTAGTTTAAAAATGGAATGATGTTTTACTCCGAAACATGGCAACCAAGGAGGTAACTTATCAAAGGTTTTATTTAAATTTCGAACTGGCTTGCAAATAGAACGCTGTTTATTGAAAAAAAAACAAAGGAACACTTTAACGCGGGAACAATTATTGTTGTTCGTCATTGATTTTGACAAAATGAGTTCTAGGTATAGTTCTCGCCAAACTTCTTGGCCGCTCTGAAGTTGGCTATAATGGCTGCGCAGTAGTAAATCTCATACAAAAACAGCACCGTTTCGTGCCTCGCGCATGCGGTAAACCAACTTCAGGGCGGCCAAGAAGTTTGGCGAGGACTATACTACTTAGTTTTAATTTCCGCGCATTATTTGAGAAAAGTACTATACAAGCCTTGGCCACAACTAGGCATTGATGGACTTACGTATGTGTGCCTCGGCTTCGCCTCGGCCCACATTTACACGTTCGTCCATCAATGCCTCTTTTGCTGGCCGCTGCAGTAATGTACTATTTTAAATAGTAATGATGCAGCAGAGTCATTAAAAATTGGACCTCTCGGATTCGTGCCACCATGCGAAGCCGCGGCGGACATTTGAACGATGTCATATTCCATCCATAATTGGCATAAATGGGCCTTTTAAATAAAAAATAAATTTCGTTAATATCTCACACACATCTTGTTTTATTCAATTTTAACATCGACCCGTCCTTGTTGAAAGACCCTTTATAAAAAAAACAGTGCACACCTAATTATAAAGTAAACAACTGTCCTCTTTGACCCAATATCTTTTAATTTAAATTTGTGGCATTAGTTCGTTCGCATGTCTTATACATTTATCCCAGTTACACAGGGAAACCTATAATTGGCCATACAAATTGTAACACGCATATTTTGTAAAATATTTTTAAGTATCGCTGTTGGTTACCTAAATAAATAAAATAAATAAAATAATCGCAGCGACAAGATTATCCCCTCGTTTCGCGTCCGGCGGAACAGATAAAAACGTTAAATATAAAGTTGACGGCCTAATTGGTGCAATTGGACTTTTTGATGACTTATTGCATGATAAATGCAGAGGGTTATAGAGTATATACACACACTTACACTGGGGCCGCGTGGTATTTTACGGCCCATTCCCTCTCACAGAAGGCTTGTGTCCTAGCATTAGGAACATTATAGTGCGACTATACTACACTGCCAAAATACCTTTATTCTTTTCTGATTAATTTCTTTGCGGGATTTGGATCCCGGAGCTTTTCTGGTGGTCGCCACTGTTGGTTCTGGGTTTCAGGAGTTGCAGTGGTTTGGGAATAGTGCGGTGGCATTGCCGAAGATCACCACTGACCACTGGATTCGCACCGTGCCTCGCGAGCGCTATTAGGGCGACAGCGCAAAAAAAAATCCGGTGAGAATGTGAAGGAAATCTATAGCAATAGTGTGGGACAGTATAGGACAGGAGTCATCAATTAATTCATTAGGGTTCCGTACCCAAACGGTAATAACGGGACCCTATTACTAAGACTCCACGATCCGTCTGTCTGTCTGTCCGTCTGTTACCAGGCTGTATCTCATGAACCGTGAGAGCTAGACAGTTCGTGACATTTCTGTTGCCGCTATAACAACAAATACCTACTAAAACAGAATAAAATAAATATTTAAGTGGGGCTCCCATACAATAAACGTGTTTTTTTTGCCGTTTTTTGTAATAATGGTACGGAACCCTTCTTGCGCGAGTCCGACTCGCACTTGGCCGGTTTTTTCAATATGCCTTTTCATAACTTGGATCTGGTTTAAGATGGAAAATCCCGATCTAAAGCCAGCTTGTTCTCTTGGTTGTTCTGTATCATTGCTTTTAGTAATGCGCTTGTGTATTATTATTGCGAACACTTTGCACCTAATTAGACATCAGGCTTATTGGGCGATAGTTACATATTTCTGATCGGTCTCCTTTCTTATTATATATGAGGATTATAAAGCTCCATTGGGTGGGTATGTTTTCCGTCTCTAACATAAGGTTAAACAGTTTGGTTAGTCTTGTAAATATTTCTGGTAGTGAAAATTTTATCATCTCATTTGATATGTGGTCGGTTCCTGGAGGTTTTTCGTTTTTTGGGTCATAATGGCGGACTGGCTCCTTGTTTATTTCTCTTTCGGTATTAGAAAAAAATCGTATGTATTCACCTCTAATCTCCTCTAATACCGCAGATTAGAGGTGAATCTTCTAATCTGCGGTATTCACTATTTCATTCTGGAAAGTTTTACGCTACTCAGTGATGAAGACGGGTCGAATATTGACTTTATAGAAGGATATCGACAAAAGAAAATAAATAAATTGCTTGGAAATCGAATCTAATTTGACTTTACTTTTACGTTTTAATTACAAAACGTCGAAAATACTTCTGCACTAACACAAAATAGACTCCACCGCGCGCATGCGCCGTATGAACTACGGACTGGTACTGCCAACGACTCCGGCCACTCCAATGCGTTTTTCGAGCTTAAACATTATTAATTTAGAAATCATTATTACTAAGAATGTTATGATTTTATTTTTGTATATTTTTACATGGTTCATAAGCATATATTTACTATCTGTTTTACACAGCTAACAACGTTATTTAAGTAATTTTTCAATGGCATTTGTACAAAAATTTTACTGTGCCAAGTACATTTTATAAGTTGGTCGACTATTACTCGTAAACTTGCAAAGCCTGTTATGATTTCATTTTTGTAACTTTTTACATGGTTCGTAAGCATTATATTTACGCTGTTTTACACAGCTATCAACTTTATTTAAGTAATTTTTCAATGGCATTTGTACAAAAATTTTACTGTTCCAAGTACATTTTATAAGTTGGTCGACTATTACTCGTAAACTTGTAAAGCCTTGTTATCCGTGATAATTTTCCTATTAATTTCGTTATATTTACTACTGCCATGAATTTTTTTACGTAGCCAAGAGCAACCATTTCGCTGGCAGGGGGGGGGGACACTTGACTCTAACATAAATTTGCAACTTAAAGCTTAATTTTACGCAAACGAATCTCTGAATCGATAAAGGTTTTAACAAACTCATAATATTTTTGAAAGGCCTATCCATCGATACCCCACACCATGGGATAGATGAGAAAAAAAAAATACATCCCCACTTTACGTCTATGGGAGGTACCCGAAAAAAAAATATTTTTCATGATTTTATGTTACCACTTTGTCGGAATTATTAATATGTATATACATGCCAAATTATAGCTTTCTAGTACTTAGATTATCTGAGCTAAGCTGCGGACGGACAGACGGACAGAGCGAAACTATAAGGGTTCCTTGTTGACTTCGGAACCCTAAAAATGATATCAATTTGTCTCATCATTATCTAGCCCTGTATGGAAACAAAAAAGTAAAAAAACTATATATATTTGAAAGTTATGAGCGACGAAAGTTCCATATTTCAACACTAATTTTAACGCATCTTTGGGCGGAATTAAATACCATAAGGAGAAAGAAAATTGAAAAACGGCCTCCATACAGGGATAGATTAGTAGTTCAACAAAGCAAAAAAAAATATTTTGGATTTATACATTTATTCGTTTTTTCATGATATCTAGACTCCCAAAGGTCTGTTTATAAAATTTCGCGAGCTCGTTTCCGTCTTAAATCATCATCCATTTCGCTACAAACTTGCAAAAGTGCTAATTCGTACGCGAACTAGCTTCTTACTGCTCATCACAGCATCTATCCCTTTCGCACGTATTGTCGTATGAGATAGTATGCATTTTAACTCCGCGCGCAAAATAGTTCGTGCCGTCGACTAGGGGAACCTTAATTTGGGTATTTCTTTGAGTGTAGCTTTATCTCTTCTCTTTTTGAGTAACTCTTTCCGTTCCTGAATGAGGTCTATTGTCTTAGGAGTTAGTGTGTTTTTGTTTGAGGCAATTCTGTTTTTCGTACCATAGATGGTGTTTATTTCCTTGTTGTAGATTTCCTGTGTACTGTTTGATTCATCAGATTCTATTTCCTTTGGTGATCCACTATATGATGTTGTTGCAAGGTCTTTTTGGTTGTAGTGATTGCTCCGTTTCTTTTGTTTGTTGTGTAACATGGCTGCTCTGACCGGTGGTAGGTGTTAAAGTTAAGATTTGAGGTTTGAATAATAAACATTAAATTATCAGAAATGATGTACTCGACAAGTTGAAAGTCTTCTAGAATATGAATAAAAGGGTTAAAAAAACTTATTAGAAATTGTTTTTATTTATATTTTTTTTTCCACGTTTTAAACAATGCAACTGCCATTTTGTCTCTTCATCACCCTTGGTTGTATTAAGTCCGCCATTGTACTTTGTGCATGAAGTTTTAAATCAATACATATAATAAATCTATAGAAAAGTCGTTTTAGTACATCGAAATTATTTCTAAAAAAATAGCCAGGGTGTTAAAGCATAACCAACAGAATACATATCCAGCATATTCGCAATTTTTGTCTGTTTAATTATGCACGCATCACGTAAAATGTACGAAACCAATGTAGATAACTTTTATACATAAAAAGTGTACGTAACTTGAAGTATTACTCAATTTTTGTTTCATCGCAATCGGTTCACTCTATAAAAAATTAAATGAATTTAAAGTGTTCAAGAAGTAAAATATCACTGTTGAACTCCATATTCGAATAATGCCGTTGTACATTTGACGTTATTTTCTGAATGGCGGTGTTAAGATTTTCCGCGAAAGAATGAAATGAAATAAAAGACCCTAGAAATAAATTGGTAGTTGACGGGAGCGAAGCCGCGGGCACAGCTAGTAAATAAATAAATTAAAAATATTAGAGGAGGATCCCTGACTCCCTGTAAGCAGACTTCAATATTGTATTTAATTTTCCTTGAAGACATCCATATTTGTAATATTATTACTGGAATTAAATTCTTAGTAATAACGAAACATGATGTTATTGTCCTATTTAAGGACAGATTTGTCCAATACAACAGGTAAATTATTATCCTTAAATCTGCTATATTAGTAATATGTTGCCAATGTACCAGTTCTGTTTTGTTTAGTCCAATGGCAGGCAGAATTCGTCCTTCCTCATGTTCTTAACTTTAGATCATAAGGAAATTCTGTCTAAGAATATAAAATCAGTTAAAATCAAAATCAAATAGTTTATTTCAAATAAACCTTAGAGGTACTTTTGAATTGCCAAACAAAAAAAAAATTATGTCTAGTTGCAAATTCGCAAGCGTCAGTAGATCTCAAATCTCAATGGAGAAGAATTTGCAAGAAACTCCACGGACACTCTTTTCCATCAGATGTAATTACAAGTTTTTGGTTACATCATTATTGTTGAAAAAATACATATAGGTATGTGAGAACGATGTAAAAAGACGTGCACGTAAAAACGTCTAGAGTAACAAACAATTTAAAAAAAATAAAATAACAGGCCGAGGCAGCTAAGTTATGACCAATCCCAACTGATGGCGCCCGTTCACGAACATGACGCATGGATCGGCACCACTCGGCTCAACCATCATGAAATTTTCAGTTAAAGGACCCAAACCACATTAAAATAAATTTACCTAGCCATATATCAACCATATTGGGGCCAGCATTTAGCCTAACCAGACGGAGCTCAATACCAATGTTTTACATGAAGTGACTGTCTCTCTTACCAAAATGCATAATATCAATCATACACTGTTTTACTTCCAGTCCACAAGCCTATACCAGAATTTCGCAACCATGCAACACTTTTCAAATAAACAACTTCTTCAAAAAAGTCGAAACAAAAAGACACAAAGCTAAGAAAACACACAAAATCATCTACAAAGAATGAAAAAACATAATAACTTAGATGTTATCAGAATAACCCACAGAGTAAGCCAGCTCACACCGAAACGCGACGCGAAGCGATGCTGCACGCATTTTTAAGCTAGAGTTGGGCGCACGGTTGGCGCAGTGGTTGAGCAATGAGGATGTGAACTGCCATTTTTTCACGATAGGTGGCGCATCGTCGCTATGGCTATTGAAAGCTGTCAAATGCAAACATTTTATAACCTATCATTCAGTAAATTTTAATTTTCTCGAAATATACCTCTGTGTGCTGTACCAAGATTTACCAACCCCGGTGTTCATTAGTTGTCCAAAGATACAACGCATAAAAAACTGGGAAAAGGCTATACATACATATTTATAAGTTATGTTATGTACTTGTCAAAGAAACTCGATTATGTTCTTTGGTAATCTTCGGCGATATAGTGGAGCTATTAACGTATTGATAAAGAACTACAGCAGGAATGTCATTTGCTTAGACTTCAGAAGCTCTAAGGGCTTTGATTGCCCAAAATAAAATAAAACTTCTAACCTAAAACGTAAAGAATACCAACACATTATAGAAATGTTCTCTCAATTTTTGTAAATTTTCCTACCATGAGTCAATTAAGAAATAACTCGTTACAACTAAAAAAATTGCCAAATCTAGAACATATCACCGATGAAAAATATTTTATTATATAAAAGTCTGCCTCTCAATAAAATTTGTTTTCTTTCCAGTTATCCTTGCTCCTTATTTCTTTAGTTCGTCTTTCAATTCCCAAAGCTTCCAGGGACAGTACATATTATCAACAATGATGGTAGACCGGTTTAAATACAAAAAATAACAAAAATAACGAAATGTAAATAAAGCAAAAATGATTTGACAGTAGCCATTGCGCCGCCAGCGACATCTGCGCTCAGCTTTGCGTTCACATCCCCATTGACTGCTGCGCTGCGTGTCGCGGCACAGAATAAATAATAGTACAAGTACAGAAGAGTCACTTCGCGCAACAATTCATAGTAATAGAGACTCCTGCTATTAAGCAATAAACTGCAATTCAGCTCGCATAAGCGCTCAGTGCCTAACGTGATATTCACCTAAACGTTGCCGCTCTCTTCTAACGCGTAACTCTATTGCTGTCTGGCGCGGAAAGACGCGCTAGGGTTGTCGGCTTGCTGCTGCTACTATAATATTCATCGTCTATCTACCTTGTTGTTGTACCTACCTAAGTATACCTAATTATTAATATTTCGCACACATATTCTTTCTTTTAGAGGCCCCAAAACGACAAATTTCTTTTACTACCGACAGTTGCAGAGTATTTATGTGATGATTTAAATACAACAAAATAGCTTATCTTTCGGAACTGTAAAAAAAGATAATATCGATTCTTTGTTCTCTCCTTTATTTAGATACCCTTAAACACAACTGTATCTGTACCTTTAGAGGACTCATTATAAGATCGTTTAGAAGTCATCATTCTTTGAAAAAATCACAGTACCTACAAATAATAACTCGGCTAGCGTGCGAGCTGAGCGGTAAGCGGCAACCAACTGCGGTGATCCTTTTCACACGGAGCGCCGGCCGATCGTACCTAAACTGCAGAGTGAGACCCCCCTGGTCGCGGGTTCGATTCCCGCACGGAACAAATATTTGTATGACCTACATATAGTTGTTCCGGCTCTGGGTGTTTGTGTATGTGAGTGTATATGTTTGTAAACACACCCACGATACAGGAAGAAATTCCTAGTGTGGGGCAATGTCTTAAAAAAAAAATACGATATGGAACTTTATTTTCTACACAAGAAGGCACTCATTTCAGTGAATGAATTCGAATAAACCTTTCAGAATAGGGATGATTTCTTTTTTTTTTTTTTTTTTTTTTCTCTTTTCTATTGCAATCTATCTAAAAGACATTCAGCAATATTTGTGTTCTTTAGATATAAGTCGTGCGAGGTACTTGTCCAGTGACATGTCCTCATAATTTATGCATCAGAGCAAATCTTGCGGTACTCTTTTTTTAAGTCTCCGAAAACATGGAAATATTTCATCCATGAGGTGGTGTGCCAGTTTGTTTGGATGTAACTGCAATCTCTCTTTGTATGTTTTGACCTTTTCCTTTATTTCTTCTTTCACAGTTTTAATACCGAGGTCACAGTGAAGTCTCTCATTTGTGACATACCATGGTGCGTCTACTATCATTCTCAACATTTTTGACTGAAATCTTTGTAGGATTTCTATATTTGAATTTGCAGCCGTGCCCCATAATTGTATCCCATAAGACCAGATTGGTTTTATTATACATTTGTATAGCAGGAGTTTATTTTCCATTGACAGTTGGCTTTTCTTATTAATTAGCCAATACATTTTGCGTACTTGTTGTCCCATTGCTAGACGTTTCGTAAATATATGTTTTCTCCAAGTTAATCGTCGGTCCAAGTACATTCCAAGATACTTGGCTACATCAGATTGAGGGATCTGGACACCATTTAGTGTAACTGGTGGGCAAGTCTGACGCCGGGTAGTAAATGTGACCTGTACAGATTTCGTTTCATTGGCTTTAATACGCCAATCCTTCAGCCATGTTGTGATTTTGTCTAAGCTGGCTTGCAGCTTACAAGAGGCTTGATTTGGCGTATCGTCAGAGGCCATTATAGCTGTATCATCGGCAAATGTTCCCATTACAACATCATCAGATATTGGTAAGTCCGCGGTGTACAACAGATATAGTGGTGGTCCCATAACACTACCCTGCGGGACCCCCGCTTGTATTTTTTTAAGCTCTGTTGTTGCATCTCCTTCACTGACAAAAAAGTGTCTTCCAACTAGGTATGATCTGATGAGATTAAAGTAGGTAATGGGGAGAGTCTTTTTTATTTTATATAGAAGTCCATCATGCCAGACTCTGTCGAATGCTTGAGATATGTCAAGAAAGGATGCTGTGCAGTATCCTTTCAGTTCAAATGTTTTAGTGATACCTTCAACAAGTCTGTGAATCTGTTCAACTGTACTGTGCTTTCGTCTGAATCCAAATTGATGGTCGGGTATTAGTTTAGACTCATTTATTATGGGATTTAATCTTCTGAGAATCAAAATCTCCATTACCTTAGAGGCGATTGGAAGAAGGCTAATTGGACGATAGGACTTGGCTTCTTCTGGGCTCTTGCCAGGTTTGAGAATCATTATAATTTTTGCAACTTTCCATTGTGGTGGTACATATTCTCTTCGTATAATGGCATTATAGAGCTGTGTTAGGTATTTTATGCCCACATCCGGTAGTTGTCTTAGGATAGTTGCGGTGATTAGATCATAGCCTGGTGCTTTCTCTACGTCCAGTTGCCTGATTACAGACCTGATTTCGGCTGTACTGAGTATAGAGTAGTGAATGAATTCGAATAAACCTTTCAGAATAGGGATGATTTCTAATAAAATAATAATTCTAGTCAACAAACAGTTAAATTATCAAAAATATTGGACATGTATTCTTTGCTTGATCAAATCAGAGAAATTTACATAAAGATAGATAAAGCGCATCAAAGTTCAGGACGGAATGCCTGATGTGAAAGATATCCACTCCGGAACAATAAAAAAAAACTTTGCATTTCTTTTATAAGTAAAAAGTGTAGTGTACCAAGGCATGATGTCACGCGTAATCTCAACGCACTGCATCGTCGTGTAATTTTTTGTTAACGTCACAAAAGAAAAAATAAGTCTACAATGTTTTTAGTAGCCTAACTGAAATACCTAGATTGTTTAGTCATCATTGCTATTTGAATTCCAGTTCTTTCAAATTCTCTCACTCGCCGAGCCTCGCGTCGCGTCGTATCCCGGTGTGAGCGGACCCTAAGAGCAGTAAGCTCATAACAATTAGATGAGTCATATGAAAACTTGACAAGTTAACTGGACTTAAAGTGGTAAGTGGTCTTTATAACTGTTTGGTTCTTCTTACTGTGAAATGTGTTGGTAAAACAACATTAGATAAGAAAGTATTGATTTAAATAATGCATGTATTAACATGCATTATTTAAATCAATACTTGCTCGTCTACCCCAATAGTCAGCTTATAGTTTATCATTAGATAAACTATAAGCTGACTATTGGGGTAGACGGTAAAGACAGATAAACGGGTTGATTTTCAAGGTTAAGTAATGCTTGCTAGGTTGGTCCCACGTCCGAGGATACCAAGACTCCTCCGTGCCTCGGAAGCCAAATTATACTGTTAATCCTGGCTGTTATTTCTAGATTTCAGTAAACATATTCTTGAGTGGATACCACAAATTGATAAACTAAAGGCACCTAGGCCCACCAGCCTAGGATAGGTCCTAGCCTCAGTGTATTAGGATGTCCTGAGGCTAGGTCCTATCCTAGGGCTGGTGGGGTGAGGTGGAGTAGCGATCTTCATAGGGTGGCCGGTAGCAGTTGGATGAGACTTGCCTCGAGATAAATAGTTTGCGATTGGTGATACCTAATCTCCAGCCAGTAAACTGCTGTAATATATATATTATAAGTTAAAAAAACTTGTGACACTTGCGTCTGCTTGGGGGTTTATGGCCCGCACCTTATCAAATAGACGAGCCCTGCATCCCAGCAGTCATCTTATAGTTTGATTATGCTTTTGCTAAACTTTGAAAAGTACCAATTAGGCAAAGACAGAAATTTTTGTCTAAGTACTAAAGAAGAAACTTCTCATCAGTTATAACTGATAAATAAGAGACCATTAAAGTTAGTGCATTTTGATATGCACTTTATAGTGTTCATCCTAAGATTCTGTTGTTGTTAAGCATTACTTTTTCATCATCACCAGGATTTAATTAAGAAATCAATACTTTAAAGGCAAAATGTTTTATACTCTAGTAGGTCTAGTCTAGAGTATACAAAACTATATACAACACTGTTGATAAACAAATTATCTGCAAAAATAGAAACTTGTTCAATTAATATAATTAATTAGTAGATATACCATACAAAAATGGCTTTGTCTTTGAAATACACCCTTGGAGTTGCAGACAGCAAACTGATGTACAATGCAGAACTACCGAAACAAAACAATCTATTAATTGGCCAAAATATTGAACAAGGAAAAATAGTAAAAAAATAGTTTTGGTATTGATAAAACACCTAATCAAAATCAAATAGTTTTTTAATTGTTTAAATACATACAATTAGTTGATTAATAAAAATATATTAGTTGTTGTTTCGTTTAATCATAATACTTTTTATCAGGTTACAATGTTTTCTGCATTATTTTTAAGGTATTTCTGGTTAAAATGTTATCAAAGGCGACAAAGTTATTTTAATGATCCCTAATTTGAGGGTTGGATGTATCTAATGTGTTGATAGTAGATGCTTCAAATGAATAGACACATACTTACAAAAACATAACTAAATAAGTGCAGTATGCACAGTAGTAATATAGAAAATCTGTTACTTTAATAGTTTGTTTATGAACTAAGCAAAGTAATACCTTTGTTTCTCAGAATTTGGTGTTTTATATTATTTACTTATATGTTATGGTGTATGAGTAATTGAAGTTGCTGCTATTCTAATAGGATTTCATACTTCACTAAAAATGCATTTCCAGGAATAGGTGATTATAAGCTTTCTACTATACATGGGTTCTGTTACAAAGATTTTAAACATAATTTATTGTATCAAAGCACATAAGTTAACAGAAAAATATTATACGGAATGATAACAACATCCATGTGGGTTGCCCACAAGTGGGAACGAATAAACTGACATACAATTATGAAGTTCATAGAGTAGTTATAAACAAAGACGATGAAAAATAAGGCAAGTTCGGCAATACTACTTCAAGAAGCCTGCGGTTTGCGCCTCGCGAACTCGTCGTGGGCGGCCTGTCATACATAGGCGTGATACGACAAAACAACAAAAAATAATATTACCTCTCAACTTAAACTACAAAATAATAAATAAACTAGCTTTACTCACCGTAAATCTCCTTGATTTCGTTGTCGTTAGCTACATTATCACAATGAACGCACAAAATAAATACAATAAAAATGGCTCCTATGGTGTAATGAATATACATCTTAATAACACAATACGCACGTAAGAAGCGTGCGTAAACAGCTTAAACAGTATTTATAAAACACATTTTCACTTCGTTATCGGATAAGAGCGGAAATAATCTCTTTAACGAGTCATTTAATTCGTCTAAATTGTACCAATCGAGCTGCCATCGAACAAGACCCCGCCGTCTGTCATTCGTCATGTCAATAAACAATTAATGTTGCCGTATTATATTTTTTATTTGCTACTATTTCTACCACAAAAAATAATCAAGAAAATGTGTTAAATATTTTTCAAATCAAGAAAAATTTACTATCCTAGCGCGTATGAGCTGGCACGATATTAATGGTCGTCACTCATTACCTCTACGGCTGACAGTTTTCCTGCCAATTATTACGCGCATACGCAACGATTAAGCATTCTATCATTCTATTCTAACTGATCCGCCACACATAAAGCGGATTCGTTTTATTTACGAATAGTCGAATATCAATTTTCCTGTCATAAAATAACCAAGTAAGTACCTAAATAAAAGGCGGGGGCAATTGTGCTCAATTAAGATGAGCGATCAGAAGTATGTACTATGTAACTCTCGATTGGTACACCTTGTCCAGATTTTACTTCATACACTTCACAGCATTTGGTTGAGTGCTACTATATTTACCTTTGTAGAGTTCCTTTCCTCAAAAGGACAAAAAGAACCCTTACAGGGTAACTTCGTTGTCTGTCTGTCTGCCCATCAAGACCGTATTCTCAGGACCGCGTGAAGGTATCAAGTTATTATTAGGTCTGCAAACATTTGGAGCTGTGAAAAAATCAAACTTCTAAATCAACACGATCAAAAGATATGTCCGTTTATGCCGCACGCACTCTATGACGAACCATTCCAGTTTTTATTATTTTATTGATGGGGTGCGCCGTGCGTTTGACCACTATCGCACTCAATGGTATCCAGTTTATATTTTAGTTAGCGCAATGTTCGGTGGTCGGTGCTTTCATTTTGAATGAACTGTAGTTTATTCACAATTACATTTCTGCATTTCTGAACATTACATTTCTGTTTTGATATGTTACCTGTATAAATTATTCCGTTATATGTACATTTTTTACGGAACCCTCGGTGCGCAAGTCTCAGTTTTTTTTTATAAGTTTATCCCTGGACCAGAAGTGCGCATTCTTTATTTTACTCTCAGAGTTGTTCCGTTAACTTCTCAGTAAGTCGCGACCCCATGTAACAGTGCACGGAGTTACTGCTATATAGCAAATTTATACCGCACGACACCGTCACCACGCTGTCTTAGCGACAGACAGTTCAAAACCAAATTCCACAACAATGTTTCCGGTTCAAATTCGCGCTATCAAAAGAAATACTTATCACGTAAATTGGATTGAATCTTTTAGAAAATAAAGCAATACTTCAAATGCGTAACCTCCCAGTTTTATGAAGTCGGTTAAAAGGGGTGATGATTTTTAGTCTTAATGAAAAATGCAGCAAAATTTGTTTGGGCCCCTTTTGGTCCACAGTCGGGTAAAAAGAGTCCCCTTCTTTGTGGTTATTTCCTTGTCCTGGGGCTCCCCTTTTTCTGGGGAATAACTTAACTTCGATAGGTTAAGCTGTATTATCAAATTTGTTCTAATAAATAAGCCTCTTATCAATTATAAGAATTTTGGGTTGTGGATAACATTTTCTGAATGTTTGCTGCCACACATCGAGCCCCCTGTAGTTCCGGCTATGCTAAGCTATGCTGGTCTGGTATGGCTGAAACTTTGGATGCTACGCCCCTATATATCATTGCGCTAAAACTTATTTTTTTTCCATGAAGGTACTACCATTTACTGTTTTACGTTGGAATTATCATTTATACCGCTTATAATAACATCGCTTCAAAATTCCTAATAAGTTCTAATTCCGATAATTATTGCGCGCATTTAAAGGAAAATATTATTTTTATTAATTTCCTTAATTTTTTAAATATCCTTAATTGAAGACTTTTACAACTCCCGAGCACTGGTCTTACGTTCACATTGACCAACGTGAAATTAACAAGTATTTGAATTTTCTGCTTATATACGAACGACTCACTTTTATACAAAAACATAACTTAGATGAGTAGGAGATTTCTGTAAAGATACAAGTCTCACATTGTGTCCTCTGCTTACCCCGCCCGAAACGTAGTACATAGTACATAGCTTAGATAAAGTAGGTATAGATAAAGCCTTAAAATGACCTTGATTGATAGAGCGAGATGGCTAATTGGCAGCTCCATGTAAATGATAAGGACAAAAGATTATTTTTTGTCTTTGTCACCGTGGCCGGTTTCTGTCGTTTGTCAAACTCTAATACAATGGCAGGTTTGACAAACAAACTCGGTTTTGTTTGATTTTCTATGATTTCGTGGTATTATGTGTTAATTGAGACAAGGAATTTGGGTTATTTATAGATAATAAGTGTCAGTGCGATGGTGGGTTGTAGTGTTCTTGTTCTTGTTGTAACACCAGAACTAACTATTGCTGTCTCATGTGCGGCCACGCCAGTGCTTAATCTATACCTACTTTATCTAAGATCCAAAGGTTGTCTGTAAGAGATTGCCTTTGCGATAAGACCGCCCATTGTACACTTGGTTTTATGTTTTTTTGTCCTAGTACTATGTACTACTATGTAGTACTATGTACACTTTATCTAAGGTACATAGTACTCGTTTCTGTTCTGTTTTCTGTCTATGATGGCAAAGAGTAAAATCATAGACAATTTCATTGCCTTATCTTTTAGTGTTGCCAACGAAGTAAAGTTTTCAATGACTTTGATCAAGTTTTCCTTATTTTAAATTCATTTTTTATAGTGAATATGTATATATTTGTGTAGTGCTTCGGTGTTATGGTTTTGTAACAAATTGTCCAAAAAACACACAAGTGAAACTAGTATATTTCAGAAAACAATAAAATATTTAGAAATTTGGATTCTGGAGTGTGTCCCTATTTTTTTCAAGCCATAATTATTCAGTTTCAGTTCTAATGGATAAAAGCCTGAGTTTTAATTTTGAATGTATAAATTTAATGTGAAAACAAACTACCTATTCTATATAAAATACAATATTTCACTGGTTGCACGATAGATAATTTACAGCAAATTGAATTCAAAATTGGCAATGGCAACACTGCCAGTGAGATTGTTTGTTCGGCTTTGGGTGTCAGCCGCTTTGTAGTTTTGCGTGATAATTATAGAAATAATCAGTGCTATCGTTGTATAAGTGAATAGAAAATGGTTTAACAACCGTGCGATGACTTTAATGTCGCGTTATTGCGCGTATTGTTTGTAAAATCGAGGTGCTTCCGCCATGACAATGGGTAGCACCGTCGGGAAGTATCCCGCGGCACTTGTGCTATATTTTCTGTGTATGGGACTATGGTATCCAATTTTAGGTGAGTAATAAACAATTTTAGATTGTTTTCAGCGTAAGAGCTTAAGAATTTCAATATCTAACGTGTATACCTACGATTTAGCTTGTAGAAACGAGGAACAGGGCAATATTTTTTGTGCCTGTACGCGCATTTTTTCAATTGATGTGTTTCCTCAAAATTTGCGGTCAGCGGATGCTGTTTAGCATCGCAATGAACGTATTCCTGTTGGTAAAACTTATGTAAATGATGTACACACAGAACAAATGCATACATTTTTAATAAATGACCAAATACTGGAGTCAATAACAGCAGTTTGTTTGAGTCTGATAAGCCTTACATAGTTTTTGCGTCGAAAATGTCTGAAATGATACATTATCAAAGTTTTATTGAGGATAACATGAGAAATTTACAATTTAAATAATATATATGTAGGTTTATGATATTTCTAGATCATGAATCATTCCTTGTATGTCACAGTGCTGTCGGTGTAAATAGGACCTATATTTACATATCTAAAAGAAGTAAAGATAACCCTCTGATCTAAATCATATTAAATGAAAATGAAACGGAATTCATGAAACAAAGCTTAGCTGTGTATAACAGTAGGTAAAACAGAATAACATCCTTCATGATACTGTTGACAATAGTTGGAACTATAACAACTTTGTTACATTACTGTTAAAGATAAAAGTTAATATATTTGTAAAAATATCAATGTATGATAAAGATTTTTCTGGATTAATAGGTTTTTTATGCTCAATATCAGAGCAAACCATGAGTAGTTTGCATAGATATTGGGTATCATCATCAGCCTTTTAATGTTCCCACTGCTGGGACACAGGCCCCCTCTCTGTGAGAGGGTATGGGCCTCAATCCACCACGCGGGCCCAGTGCAGGTGGATGTCACATGTCTTCGAATTTTTGGTTCTAGACTCACAATGTTTTCCTTCACTGTTTTGAGAGCAGCGGTGATGAAATATTTTACACAAAGTAAAGCTCCAGCCTGGGTTCTAACCCATGACCTACAACTTGTAAGCCCCCACTGTTACCACTGGGCCGCCACTGCTCTGCTGCTCTGTATTGCTGCTGTTGGGTATACAACGTGGATAATTGGACAGTAATATAAGCGTTATAGAATATCTTTACTTAGTCAAATGTTAGCATGAAACTACAGATGTGATGGGTATTGGATACATACTGGTAAAAGAACAAAATATATCCAACTCTTTCAAATAACTACACTACTAATCTCCGTTGAACCCATAGTCAGCTGTAGTTGTAATTGAAATAATAAGTAACGAGTTTACAGGGGTAACGGTAAATTCAGGAGATTAATGGGAAATATTTCCATTCTCTGACATTTACTGTAACTAGTATTACAGCCGCAATACTGTTTCAACTACCCCTTGCATCTTTGTGAATAATTGCCCTGTTGAACCCGTCTTACTTATTTATGTAAACATTGTAGGTACACCAAGATAAAAAACAATAATACATACAGACACCTTATAATAAAAACAAACATACAACAACAGGTGGCCTTATTGCGTTCTGCGATCTCTTCCAGGCAACCCGTAGTGGAGAGAGATAGCCTGGACACAACATGGGTTTGCACTTGGTGCAATTTTAAATCAAATAATAAGTTACAAACATAGTAAGCACTAAATATAAAATACTCAAAATCAAAAATACATACAAACATATAAATATAATATCACAGTGACCGGTAGTGCTCTCTTACCAGTCTTTTAATGATTAGTAGTGATTGCATGCCTTTTATTGTTCACCCTCTTCTAAGTCAGCCAGAATGGGTGTGATATCTACTGTAAACATACAATTCAGATAAACCATTTATATAATTTCCATTTACCTTTGCCAGCAGCTTCACCTATGAGAAAGTCTAAAATTACTCTCACAGGAACACTTCCCAGGCAAAAGTATCTTGTGTCCAAATTCAGTTTATGGTCTCTACTTAATTAGGTACTTGTTAAATTTCAACTGAATCAGAGTGGTGTGATGGATTTCTGATTTGAAAATTTTAATTTATGAATTTGTTAAACCTCCACTTAAATGCCAAAGTTAAAGGCTGGACTCACAGTTTCTGAAATTCTTGTCTGAATTCAGAATTGGAAATCTTATTCAAAAAAAATCTGAATGTGTGTGGGGCATAGTGAAATTGTATGCGTTGCCGGGGTTTCATAATGAATAATATGAATTCCGAGTCTGGATTCAGAGAGGAATTCATAATGTGTGTGAGAGGCCTTACAGGTTTTCAAGTTAGAGTGGAATTTGACAGATATTCATAGTCAAATACTTAATTCAAATTTAAAAAATGAAATTGGTTGTTAATATTCTATAATAGGATCTGGCCTTAGTTGTCCATCTGAACTGTTATAACACGTAAGGATTTGCTTATTAGAGTGTATTGTATAATAATTTAAGCATATAATAAATAGGTAGTATATTCATCACTATTTCTGTCTTTATCCTTTTGGCTGTACATTAATTTTATTATTATTATTGCTATCCAATTTGTAGTCTATACCTATGCATTCTACAACATTACGGGACAAAATGCACAACAGCCCCATAATAATTGTATGAGGAAAATGGGATTTTCCCGTTTACAAACACCACAAATAAATTTAATATGCCATATTAACAAATTCACTTCAGAGCATAATTTATAACCATCCTTAATTTTTGACTACGTCATCTGTTTTAAAACTTTTTTTGTTAAAGGATTGTTTATGATTTTCTTTTATTCTCTTATGACCTAAGTAGTATTGTGTTTTACTGTTTTGTTTCCAATTTATCAACATCTTGTAAACAAGGTATTGATTTACTGTTTACATCTGATTTTGGGATATTTCGCTGTATAATGGAAAAAAAAAAACTTTTTTACAAAAAAATACTACCAACTTCCAAATAAAAAAACTACAAAGTGAAAAATTACTTTATTTTTGGAAGTCGGTGTTTTTCGTAGGTACCATTTTTTTTGCGTTATGGACACCGAATTCCAAAAATAAAGTTATTTTTCACTTTGTAGTTTTTAGGGTTCCGTACCCAAAGGGTAAAAACGGGACCCTATTACTAAGACTTCGCGATCCGTCTGTCTGTCTGTCTGTCTGTCTGTCTGTCTGTCTGTCTGTCTGTCCGTCTGTCTCCAGGCTGTATCTCATGAACCGTGATAGCTAGACAGTTGAAATTTTCACAGATGATGTATTTCTGTTGCCGCTATAACAACAAATACTAAAAACAGTATAAAGTAAATATTAAAGGGGGGCTCCCATACAACAAACGTGATATTTTTGCCGTTTTTTGCTCGATATTAATAACGGCAACAGGTAGGCGCCTGAAATATTCACAGAATGTTTAGTGTAATATTTACATCAAAAAATACTAATTAATAAATTAAAATAAAATAAATTAAGGGGGGCTCCCATACAACAAACGTGATTTTTATGCAGTGTTTTGCGATAATGGTACGGAACCCTTCGTGTGCGAGTCCGACTCGCACTTGGCCGGTTTTTTTATTTGGAAGTCGGTAGTATTTTATTGTAAAAAAGTTTTTTAATTATTCACTTTTTAGTTGTACCTACCTAATAGGCAAGTTGTTTAGTAAGGTACCTATAACGCCAGAGTAGATTACCCAAATATCATGAAACTTAAACATAACCGGTGAAATGAAAGATCTGCGTACCACTTAAGAGCGTACTGGCGTGATGTTATGTAATAGTATAAACAATAAACAGAGATTTGCCGTTATTTATTGAAGAGTTCTGTTGTATAACTTCAAAGACCTTCATCAGATCTTCAATAAATTAAAAATAAAAACTTTTTTGAAAAAAATACTACCGACTTCCAAGTAAGAAAACTAGAAAGTGAAAAATAACTTTATTTTTGGAAGTCGGTGTCTGTGGTAGGTACCAAATTTTTAAGTTATGGACACCGACTTCCAAAAATAAAGTTATTTTTCACTTTCTAGTTTTCTTACTTGGAAGTCGGTAGTATTTTTTTCAAAAAAGTTTTTATTTTTCACTTTTTAGGGTTCCGTACCCAAAGGGTAAAAACGGGACCCTATTACATTAACTCCGCGGTCCGTCCGTCTGTCTGTCTGTCTGTCACCAGGCTGTATCTCATGAACCGTGATAGTTAGACAGTTGAAATTTTCACAGATGGTGTATTTCAATTGCCGCTATGACAAATACTAAAAACAGAATAAAATATTTTTTTATGTGGGGCTCCCATACAACAAACGTACGTGACACATGATTTTTTGCCGTTACTTGCGGTAATGGTACGGAACCCTTCGTGCGCGAGTCCGACTCGCACTTGGCCGGTTTTTAGTTGTACCTACCTAATAGGGAAGTAGTTAAGTAAGTACCTATAACGACAGAATAGATTACCCGAATAACATGAAACTTGAATATAACCGGTTAAATGAGACACCTGCATACCCCTTTCGAGCGTTCTGGCGTGATGTTATGTTACGAAATGGTATAAACAATAAACAGACATGCGATTGCAGCAATCCCGAGAGATTTGCCTTTATTTATTGAAGAGTTCTGTTGTATATCTCCGAAGTTCTTCATCAGATCTTCACCAAATTAAAATGGGACCAATTTCGGAATATACTCTTTCAAACAAAAAAAGAATTTTCAAAATCGGTCTACAATTGACGGAGATATCGGTGACAATACATAAAAAAAAAAAAAAAAAAAAAAAAACATACATAATGTCGAACATAGAACCTCCTCCTTTTTTGGTAAGTCGGTTAAAAATGGGACCAATTTCAGAACATACTTTATCAAACAAAAAAATAAATTTCAAAATCGGTCCACAATTGACAGAGATATCGTCAGGGTTGATATGATTTAAATCGTGATTAAAATCAATGATTTAATGCCGCCAGCGTTCTGGGCACGTTTCCCATTGACATCGATGTGGACGAATTTTTTGATGCACAATGAGCTTTTTTTTGCCGTCTGCCTTTTGTATTTGTATATAGGTTTGTTTTTCTTAGAATATTCAATTGTATATATGTTTACAATTTCATACTATTACTTTAAACTTTAAAGTAATATTATGAAATTATAAAAAAAAGTTAATTAAAAATTAAAGTTTAAAGCAATACTTATGTTTTTTGTTAATTTTATTATTAACTAGCTGACCCGGCAAACTTTGTTTTGCCATAAAAACACCAAACATTCATCTACCCTACCCTAACAACCCTACACTACCTACCCTACCCTACCTACCCTACCTACCCTACCTACCCTACCCTAAACGGGATAAAAGTCCTATGTCCTTCTCCTGGTTCTTAGCTACCTCCCTACCAATTTTCAGCCAAATCGGTTCAGCCGTTCTTGAGTTATAAACAGTGTAACTAACACGACTTTCTTTTATATATATAGATTAAAATAAACAAATATTATATTGTGTTTTTTTTAATAAATAACTGACTTCCAAATTACAAAAGATCAGAATGTAAAAAAAAAACAATAAAATCCGATTTAAATCAAATAAATCAGATTTTTTAATAAAAATCGTGATTTTTATCAACCCTGGATATCGGTGAATATACACAAAAAAAAAAATACTAACATAATGTCGAACATAGAACCTCCTCCTTTTTGGTAAGTCGGTTAAAAAGCATTGTATTCAATATTTTTCGAACACTGCTATTCATCTAAATAACAATTCTTTACATAGGTAAATAGCTGGAAAATGAGAGTATAATATAATGTATTTACCTCCTATGTATTTTAAAAATTATTTTTAGTAACATTACATTATTTGCTTGTTATCTTGTTAATCATTTTGGAAATAGTCACATCACACTCATATTTTGCCAGTTTGCCATCAATTCCGATCACAAACCAGATTCTGGACAGCTACTGAGATTTTTTACCAGATTAAAAATAACCCTTGACCTAACACGGGACACGAACCCAGTACCAACGTCATGCTTATCAGTAAAACAAGACCAATAAGGAGGTCTAAACAAAGTTTATTTTATAATTGGCGAAAGTATGCAATCACATTAGATAACTGTTTGTAATTATTGTTACAAAGAAAAACATCTAGATATCATTCATTCATAAATTCTCATAGAACAATATATTTTAGTAGTTTAAAGAGATATCTTATCAGTTCTTGGAAGCTTTTAGTGTTTGACCCTGATAACAGGAGCAGTAGTATAGCAATGTTTACAATTCTAAGGTCAATGTTTTGTAAAAGCCTTGAGAGAGAGTTCTTTGTAAAAGAGCTTGACTAACCCCCGATTTCTGAATTAAGAATTTGAAGTTCAGAATTTGTTAAACTCTAGCCTAATAACCTGTAAATTCTTGAAATTTATGTAGGGTTTGACACATTCTTAACACATACTCAATTCCGAAATGGGGCCTTAATATTCTCTAAAGTTTTAAGCAAGTCTACTTAACTAGAAATTAGAAATAACATGCAAGGAATTATAATTAGAAATACTAAAAAGACAAAACTAAGATGGTTGCCAATCCTATTTACTCTGAGGATGAGGACATTATTCGTGAAAGCGACCGCGGACGATTCGTACGTTGGAAGGCTTCCCACTAGGTGGACCGATGACCCGATGCGAGACGCACGGGATAGGTCAATGTGGCGACGCCTGGGGGAGGCCTATGTCCACCAGTGGACGTCTTTCGGCTGAAATGATGATGATGATCTTAAAAAAGACATTACTCAGTAGTTCACTATGAATTTTTATTTAGGTATTTTAAATTTTCAATATTTTAGTAATCCTGTTCATGTATATAGAACTAGCATTTCGCCCGCGACTTTGTTAGCGTGATCCGTATTTTATCCTACAGATGATTTTTAGGGTTCCGTACCCAAAGGGTAAAAACGGGACCCTATTTCTTCTAAGACTTCGCGGTCCGTCTGTCTGTCTGTCTGTCTGTCACCAGGCTGTATCTCATGAACCGTGATAGCTAGACAGTTGAAATTTTCACAGATGATGTATTTCTATTGCCGCTATAACAACAAATACTAAAAACAGAATAAAATAAATATTTAAGTGGGGCTCCCATATAACAAACGTGTTTTTTTTGCCGATTTTTGCGATAATGGTACGGATCTATTCGTGCGCGAGTCCGACTCGCACTTGGCCGTTTTTTTTTATTTCACCTTCTTATAGATTGAATTTCCAAAAATAACTTCTTAGTGCTCCACTACATCATTAAAATGAGCTCTGTACAGTAATATTCTTCAAAAATGTTTAACACACCCTAAACCGTCTTTCAGGAGTAGTTTTCTAAAACTAATGACAACCTTTACCATGTTAGTGTTTATGCCAAGTTTCAAATATATAAGCCAAACAAATTGCCACCTTTTCACCTTCTTAGGGGTAGAATTTCCAAAAACCAATAAATACATGATTTCTTTTTATCCACCAAAAGCGTTAATCTAAAATTTCACGTGTCCAACTTTCAAACTGTAGAAATTTCATACAAACTGTCAACCCCGTTTTTACCTACTTACGGGTGGAATTGCCAAAAATCCTTTCTTACGTCACTTGAGGAACCTCCCTGCCAAATTTAATTTTTAGGGTTCCGTACCCAAAGGGTAGAAACGGGACCCTATTACTAAGACTACACAATCCTGTCTGTCCGTCTGTCTCATGAACCGTGATAGCCAGACAGTTGAAATTTTCACAGATGATGTATTTCTGTTGCCGCTAGAACAACAAATACTAAAAACAGAATAAAATAAATGTTTAAGTGGGGCTCCCATACAACAAACGTGTTTTTTTTTCCGTTTTTTGCGATAATGGTACGGAACCCTCGTGCGCGAGTCCGACTCACACTTGGCCGGTTTTTATATGTCAAGCGGTTTTAGATATTTCGTGATGAGTGAGTGAGTGATCTTTTGCTTTTACATATATAGATTGTCTACTTCATTTCTGTACCTAAATATTTCAATATTTTATTGATCTTTTGCTTTTACATATATAGATTGTCTACTTCATTTCTGTACCTAAATATTTCAATATTTCATGTTTTCGGCGCTTAGTAGGTGGCCACATTTTTTGGGGCATCAATGTCATTAAATATCCAAGCCACATCCAAAAAATATTGTTTAGGATTTCGACCTTAAAATCAAAAAGTTTGTTTACAATTTTCTTGTAGTTGTGATCATATCTATATTGAATTACTATATCTATCTGATACATTATCTGGTTCCGTTTTGTCAATAATAAAGCAGATAATACTGAATCCTTTGTTCAATTTGCTCAAAAACATAAACATTATTGTTAGAATGTTTGTGCAATCTAATTTACACCTTATTGCTTAGGGATAAGATTTGATTTGGTTTACTATAACTGTGTTTTTAATTTGTTGTCTTTAACTGAGTTTGATATTAAATAGTTTTTTAGGGTTTTGTATAGAATTATTTCAATACTAGGTGGGTTTTACCACAAAAAATGTATTTTGCACCAATTTTTTTTTCTTCTTTTTTTATCTATTATAGGCTCGCGCTTGACCACTATCTCACCTGATGGTAAGCGATGATGTGGTCTACGATGGAGCACGCTTGCCTAATATAACGCTAGGAAGTTTTTTTTATCATTGATATTAGTAATAGTAGAGACTCTCTTTGCCCAGCTTCTCATTTGCTTGTGCGTGGGGATTTTGGCTAACATAGGCACTCTAACTCTGTCAAAAAGCACGGAAGCTTTCTGGGGACTACACAGGCTTCGCAGAGCGATTGTACTGTTCCAAAGATTTCTGCATGATGAGAAGGCACGACCGTGCATTCCAGGATGATGTGGGCGGCTGACTCCTCAGCGTTAAAATAGCCCCTGCAAAGTTGGCTGTCTGTGGTGCCTGTGTTGAAAAGATTTTTGTGTTTCCCTCCTCGTACTTGGAGCATAATGAACGTTAACGATTTTCTGTCAGAGCTGACAATAAATTACTAAATTGCCTTGTTAATATTAATGTTAAAGTTATTTCAAAACAAGCTATTAACCTAATGAGGAAAAAGTTAAATTGGTCCTACATACAGTGTAGCTGCGATAACAGTTACTCTGTTTAAATGCGTCACTCAGGAATACCTTCATTATCCATAATAATAAAAACCTCATTTAATGAAAGAACTTGTAAATTTGGGAAAGAAGGCTCTTTTAGAAAAATAAAGTGACTTAAGCCTACTCAAATAAGGTTCAAATTACAACTGATGCACTCTCAAATAAAACTCTCCCTTTAATCAAAGTGAATTTTATGACTAACGGCATAAGGTTCAAATCACAATGGACACACACTCGTAAGAACTATAGGAGATTCATTGCAATAATAACATAAAATTATAATAATATTGCTGTCGCTAATAACCAGCGCAGCCGCGGCAGACCCTGCCTTGTACATGAGTCCCAGCATTATGCTGAGCGATGGCCGTTTTGTGCGGTACACACAGTTTTCCAATTTGTATAACTTATAACAAATACAATACAACAAAACTACAGTCACTATTTGTCACTTGGCAGAATAAGTGTAAAATGGCAACACTAAACTAATGAAAGATCATTTTTTTTTATAATACATAATTATATGCAACTATGTACCGCGTGGTGACGGACGTAAAGAATTTCACCATCCCATATCTTCCCGTGGGTGTCGTAAGAGGCGACTAAGGGACACACCAGAGAATGGGCAGCAGCGTTCTCTGTGCACTTTAACAACTAACTGCGATCGCCAACCCGCCTGCAAAGCGTGGCGATTATGGCAAACCTGCCCAAACCAAATGAATAGCGCACATAAAAAACGGCCCCGAGTGCCCGGCAGCCCGTCTACCCTCGGCTGAAGGCCTCCCACTAGGTGGACCGATGACCTGGTGAAGGTTGCGGGGATCCGCTGGTTGCGAGGCGCACGGGACCGGTCAATGTGGCGACGCTTGGGGGAGGCCTATGTCCAGCAGTGGACGTCTTTCGGCTGATATGATGATGATGAAACTATGACGGAATGGACAGGTAGTGTTCTAGTGGTGGGCAGGAACGAAATCTCATTAAAAAAAAAAAAAAAAAAAAAATCGTAAATGTTATCGATTTTGAACCATCTCTGAAAATTAAGCCGGTTAATGAAAAGTAACCTTGTATACCCAAATGCACATAAAACAATATTTAAATCTCTATCTATACTAATTTACAAAGAAGAAAGATTTGTATTTTTGTATGTAACAAATAAACTTATAAACTACTGGACCGATTTCAAAAATTCTTTGAAAATTCGTTGAGAAGCTACACTATCCCCGGGTGACAGGCTACTTTTTATCCCTGTATTCCCACGTGAACGGGAAATACGCGGGTGAAACTGCGAGGTGTCCGCCAGTTCTTACTAAAATATGTATGGATCATACTTGGCGCAAATAAATTTATTTTTCTTTGCTTCTGCTTTCTTCTTCTAACATAGTTTGTCATTGGTTACAGCTCAAGATGAAATAAAGCGATTAATAATAACGAAATGTACGGGCGAGTTGAACAAGACATCCTACATTAGCTGCTCAGCTATACCTGACACCGAAATCGCGTGGATGTTCAATGAAAAACCTTTGAAGGAAGACGATCGGTAAACATTTTTTTATTATTGATAGGCTCGCGTTTTATCAATATCTCACCTGATGGTAAGCGATGGTGTGGTCGACGGTAAAGGCCGCTTGCCTAGAAGTAACCTATTTACTCTCGATTTAAAGTTTTTGAAGATTGATTTGAAGATTGTAGCTATCGGAAAACATACCCTAAAAAATACAATATGAAAAAAAATAAACTTAATAATTTTTATTACGAATTACAGAATAAACGTGACGAATACCACTCGAGATTCGCGACCGGATGATTTTCCAGATGACATTACATTTTTTTCGCCAAGGAAAATGGCTGTATCCACATTGACAATATCAGACACAAGAATAGAAGACGCTGGCAACTACACATGTGTCGCCAAATTTGGAATAGACGAAAATATTTACAAGACGGGAAATTTAGATCTGAGTTTTCCAGCCAAGCTCGTAAACCAGACTCATGGCCCCATTCGGAAGAACTCCACCAACCCTACGCATATTGATCTGATGTGCATCTTCGAAGGTTAGTATTAAAGATCGCGTAGTCTTGGGAAACAAAAGTAGCACAACAAGGCTTCTTGACTTAACGTCCTAGATGGGGCAGAGGGCGTCCACAGAAGTCTTCCATCGTAAAGCTACACGCTTCATCAATTAATTTTTGGCTTAGTATGACCACGGGGTCTCAACGCTAAGAAAGAAAATTTGGTTCAAATAAATCTCACTAGATGGCCCGACATGCACCGAACTGTTATTGAATGTGCGTAAAATTAACATTTTCTGGAATTGAACATAAAAATTCTATGTTCTTGTTTAATCAACTCTCCTAAGTACAAAATTATGGAATATTGGGCTCACATTTCAAAGAATGTTTGAACGGATCATTTAAAATTGATGCCAATAGATGGCGTGGTTTTAAATTTCTGAGGCATTCCAGTCGGCTGTCCAAATTTGTATTGTAACACATTTTTGTGCAAATAAACTAAAAACGCGCAAAAAAGTACTATAAAACAAACCTTCACTGTATTTAAAGAAAAATATTCACGAACCGAGTAAACCCTTTTACTTTCAAGTTGCTGCTAACACCATCTATCTGTGGCCGTGGAACAGTACCGAACACGATTGATAGACAAAAAATAATCGGTTTAATCAGACGAAAAACGCTAGTTCCATCGGCACGGTTTCTTTGTATGGGATGAGGCGTCTGTATGCTAGTATTATATTATCTGTGGTATGAGTTAATAACAAAAACAGAAACATGTTGTGCAACTTTTGTTTTCAATGAATAAAGTATGCCCAGCGGTATCGCGATATTACGGAGTATTTTGTATAGTTTTTAAAAAGATTATAATATGACAGTTTCTTGCCAATTCATTTATGAAAATAGTATGTATGTAAGAAGAAATATACAACTCTTTAGTAAAGTTATTGACAGACACAATTGCAATACTAGAAATAAAGATAATTTAGATCAACCATCTTATAGATCAGTTAAAGTACACCCTTCATTCATAGGGTATGGTGTTAAAATCTATAACAAATTACCTTGTGATATATTAAAACTAAATGAAAGAAAATTTAAAACTGTTTGTTAAAAGCACACTGTGTACACAAGCATATTCCAAATTAGATGATTATATTCAAGATAAGAATGCTTGGAAACATGCTGGTCCTGCTCCATAGGGCAATCTTTAGTGTAGACAAAATCAAACGGTTGAATCTATATATTCATAATTATAGTATTGTTTTATATTCCATTATATTTATTTTCTTTCTCTCTTTTTTAATGAATTTGACTCACTCACTATTCCGTTGTTGTTGAATTAGGTAATTTAATTATGTTTGTAATATTTGCTAGTATGTGAGAACCATGTTCCTATTTATCAAATGAGAGAATTTACCTGTTAGTGTTTGTAATGCCTTAGAGCTATATGTAGTATAGTAGTGTTAGTCTGGGTGCATCGTCCTCACGTATATGAATTAATGTATGTATTGTAAATACTGTAGAAAACTTTTTTAAAGAGTAAGTTTGGAGTTTCTTGTCCGTTCTTCTCCATAACAATCTACTTTTCCGAATGGACGGTAGAATCAATTATTATTACTTTTGAATTTAAATTTTTGACGTTCAAAAGTGCCGTTTATGGCCTAATTGAAATAAAGAAATTTGACTTTGACTTTATTAATTTTATTTTTTCCACCAGCCTACAAACCCACGGAAGTAAAATGGTTATTCAAAGCAAAAGACGGTGGCAATAACAAAAACCTCACTGGAGAGAACTGCACCAACATTGAGACGCTGGATTCTAAGCTTATCAAAAGCAGATGTATTGTATTAATCCATGGAATCGAAGACAATGGTACTTACTCCTGTGAGCTAGATGACCCAGTGTCCTCTAAGAAGGTTTCGGGCAATGTAGATATCCTCGTCATCGCAAAACCTCAAATACACATAAATAATATAATCCCTATAAACACTACACAAGTGTACATAAACTGGACCGTGCAAGCTTACAACTCCAAAATAGTAAGATATTATTTAATGTACCGTAATGTCAAAAATAAAAACGAAGGATTCAGACACTATAGTGTCAGTGCATTACAGCAAGCAATAGATCCGCAGAACACCTCATTTGTTTTGACTGGTCTAGAAAACTCTACGACGTACACATTTAAGATGCAAGTGGTTACTGATTATGGGGAGAGTGAACGCGACAGTCCAGAAAGTATAATTTACAATGTGACAACTCTTTCTGAGGAGCCGATTTTTGTGCCGAATATTTCTATAAACGGGTTCTCAGCGACTTCGGTGACCATCGGCTGGGCGCCTCCACCAGAGAAAATTGCAAACTTGATACATTACTATTTGCTGGTGGCTTGGAAGAAAGATAATGCGACGGTGATCCTGGATGCTTGCCATGAGCGAAATGAAAAGAATCTGCCGTACATGTTCGAGCATTTGGAGCCGCATAGTACTTACGTGTTTAAGGTAAGTTACTCAAGTTTCTTTGAATGTAGACAGCAACAGACATCTATGGCTGCTCAGACATTCCCACCAGCTGAATCTATTGAGCCTGAAGAAGGCTCCTTGCGGGCCGCCAACTGCCTTGGCCCACCTAGAAATCTCTAAACTTACTACGAAGCCAGGTAGGTCGCTGCAGGCACAACCTAGTTAGATAGGGGTACTCCAATGACCCACAGTGCGATAGCGGAGCCACGTCCCAAACAATGCCTCACCTTTTGTCGTACTCTCTGTGCAATAAAACCTTTGTGAGGCAAATGACAACGCTGTTGGCGTGGCTAAATTTTGGTCAAAATATATATAATTTTGGAATCATCGATACGACGAAGAAGGACCAAAAAATTATCTGTATCTAAACAAAAATAATGCCAATATAAGGCTATGCTTCGGCAGTTTTTGGTCCAGATACAAATCAATGTGGTTTTGGTTCAACTTAAAATAATTTGTTCAAAATAGTTTGTATCGCTATGGTGAAATTATCAACTTAACACATTTAGTAGTACAGCCAGAAAAGTTAACAATCAGCTTGCAATCATTTTGTGACTATCCTCTTCGAAGTCTTTAAGAATTTTTCGAAAATACGCTTTCGTGTCTGAAGTAAATATTTATTTCTTTCTTTATAAACCTGCATGTCCTTTACTGAATATACTGCAAAACTATTGTGTTCGAAGTTTCAAATCAACTAATACATTTTTTTCAAGATTTTATTTAACTTGCAATGTATGTATGTTTGTAAGTGTGACTGGGTCAAATCTTGCAACTGAATTTCAAAGCAGTTATCCTCCACCGATAAGGATGGAATTTTTCAGATACCTTTAGTTTGGATGACAATGCATGGTTAGCTAAGTGACGTCATTTATCATTTATCAATATGGCGGACGGCCCAAGATGGCGGCATATTGTTTTTTTTTTTTAATTTCTTCTTTTATCTGCAATCGGCTTTCTAGCCATAATCAGATGGGTTCTTCGTGAGAGATTGCGACTATAAGATGGCGGACTAGTTGTTTTTTGTGCACTGCCATGATATGGGTATCAAATGAAAGGTATTCTTTTCCGTTTGCTGAGAAGAATACGAAAAAAAAATGTTTAATTTTTTATTATAATTTTATTTCTATTTCAAGGTGCAAGCCTGTTCATACTTCTCGAATAAGTGTGGACCTTGGTCGAAGGAGATGGAAGCAGCAACCTTGGACGGCGTTCCGGGCGTACCCAGCAATGTCCACGTCAAATGTAGCGTGGATTATTTGAACTTGACTTGGAGCGCTCCCATCAAGCCTAATGCTGAGATTAAAGGATATACCGTGAGTAGAGAAAGGTTATATAAAACTCAAACCCCAAACCGAGGTATAAAAAAAAATTCTAACTAAAACCACGGGCACCCAACGCGAAGAAAGAAAATTTGGTTCAAATAAATTGCACTATATGGCGTGACAAGCTTCGATTTGTTATTGAGTTTTGTGAAGTAATAAGAGAATAATAATATAATATAATAATATTTTCTAGAGACGTTAAAAATGTATGTTCTTGTTTAATTAACTCCCCTAGCGCAAAATTAAGGAATATTTGGGCTTTAAATTCGCATTTCAAAGATTATTTGAATGGATCATTTAATAGTATATTATGCAACTAGTGAATAAAGGACGGATTTAAAGCGAGGGCCATAGTTGAACCACGAACAAGTGAAGGATTCTAACAACTGAATCACGACCATTCATGATGATTGAATCACGAGCATAGCGAGTGATTCAAGTGTTAGAATCCTGAGCGACGCAAGTGATTCATGGCCCTCGATATAAATCCGTTTTATTCAAGAATGCATACTATATTTTATACCATGACTACGAGAACAAGAAGGAATAATAATAAATAAACAAATGGTTTATTACCTTCAAAATTTACAAAAAATGATAAATTTCAGGGTTTCACATTTTTTGTAAATTGAAGCTGAGCTAGGTAACAGCACCTGTGTTTCAGGGGCCAGTGACCACCTCCGTTACATTACATAATTATAATTAATTAAACACCAATGCAATTAATATAAGAATTAAAATCCAAATAAGTATTCACTAAACATTCTAGACGAAAATCAAAATCATTATTAAAATCCTAAATATAAACAAACTCAAAATTAATCGACGAAGGAGTTTGAAATTCGAATATTCTTTGCACAAGAAGTTTGTATCGAGTATTTTATGCGCAAGGAGGTTATATAGCATTAAGATGGAGGCCGCATATATATAGGTGTGTTCTAAATTCAAACACCAAAACAGTGATGATTTTATTCACTGTTTTCCGTGAATATAATAAGCTTTTTAGAGGGGGAATGGTATAAAATTGATTTCAATACATGGCGCGGTTTGAAAGAACAATGGCGAAATTTTAGCTGACTTAAATTTGAGCGTCTGAAAGCGAGTTATATACGAAAGACATTCTATTAATTGTCTACGTTTTTTAAAGTATAATTAGGCCTGGTCCAAAATAGATAAAAAAAAACATAATAAATAAAAACTTATTTGATCTTTTAGTTCATTTCTTTAGCATAGTGTTGCCATTTTATATTTTATCTGCTAAGTGACAAGTAGTAACTATATTAAGTAATAATATCATTATTGTATTTATTGCAGTAAATGAGTTAACAATACAGTTTATGTCTTAAGTGTAGATGTTCCTTGCAGGTAGGTAAGAATATTGTAGTGTAGTAGAAATAAATGAATTACTTTCAATTAATGATTGGCAAAAAGACTAAAAAAAATATAGCTTGTTTGTTGACGACAACCTTTTGATACACGTCAAAGTCACTTAGTTTAAATAAATATACTCTTTCCAAAGAGTATACTACACATTTCATGCTGAAATAACTAGGTAAGGGAAATACTAATGCGATATTTCCCTTTTACTCCCACGAAATTGAATAATATTACCTACTAGCTGTGCCCGCGACTTCGTTCGCGTGGTTGTCGAGAGCAAAACAACGTCGTTTAGATAAGAGTATATCACCTTTTTGATGATTTAGATAAGAGTCCTGACTTTGGTATAGTTGATTACGTTAATGCTTCTCTATATACTATGTTAGCGGTGGAATTACCCGGAGCATATACAAAAAGGTTGTTTGGGTTGCTAACACGTGATAGAGAAACATAGAGTTGGCCGTGTGAAAAACAATCAAAAGTAAGGTCTACACCCGCAACGGATAACGTCTGGCCTTGGGCTTTATTAATAGTCATAGCGTAACAGAGGCTTACAGGAAATTGCACACGTTTGAAAGTAAACGGAAAATTATTGGGGATAATGGGTATCCTGGGAATGAAAACAACATCACCGGAGCCGCAACCTGTTAAGATTTCGGCTTCGATGACATTTCGTTGGAGATTTGTTACTCTCAACCGAGTTCCATTGCATAGTTTTGGTGGGCTTAAATTTCTGAGTAGAATGATTGGTACTCCGACTTTTAAATAAATTTTGTGTGCTGGAAGACCTGGTGTATTTAGAGAGTCTAAAAACTCTACTGGATAGTGGGTGGCATCTCCTTCTTCTAAAACCGTGTTAATAGATAAATATTCCCTACTTTCTCCAGAAACATGTACCAATATTTGAGAATTTATTGCTGCTGCTTGGTCGTTGCGAGGTGCCAAAATAGCTCGTTGGCATAGCCAAGCAGCGTCATGGTTCGAGATCTCTGATGGATCTCCGTATACAGAGGAAATGAGTTCCTGCTGTGAGGCAACAGAAGAACACAGGCTTTCGACTAAAGTTACTTTACCTCCTTCTTGAGTCGGGTATGTGCCGTTACCAATTTGAAGTAGTAAATTTGAGAAAACCTGCGCGTTTGCGTCACCTCCCAAATATGCTCGCATATTAAAGCTCAAATTAGTTAATATGACACTACGCCATAAAATAGAGCTCTTTAAACAGGCACCTATTTCATCGGCCCTCGTTCCTCTGGGTATTATAGGGAGTGTCTGCCTGAAGTCTCCACAGAATAGCACCGTTAAGCCTCCCATCGGTCGGTCATTTTGTCTTATATCTCGCAACGTTCTATCTACAGCTTCCACAGCTTTACGATTTGCCATCGTACACTCGTCCCAAACGATAAGGGCGCAATCGCGTAAAACCCTTGCTTTATCACTATTGCGAGACACGTTGCAAACAGGGTTTTCTGTGCGGTCCAAGTCGATTGGTATTTTAAATGTTGTATGTGCAGTTTTTCCTCCTGGTAATAAAGTGGCAGCTATTCCTGAGGAAGCGACGGCAAGGGCAATTTTGTTTTGGCTCCTTATTTGAGCCAAGATAACTTTAGTGAGGAAAGTTTTACCTGTTCCACCAGGTGCATCTAAAAACAGCATTTCTCCTAATGAATGTTCTACACTACAGCATACTCTATCAAAGATTTGACGTTGTTCTGACGTCAAATTTGAACAGCCATTTCGCAATATTTCTGCTAACTCTTCGGGGTTGTAATTTATTTCAGATGTATACTCCCTATTAATTCGTTCCCCACCAACTGTCGGTGTCGGCAAGCCGTATTGACTGAGGGGGTTCCCTCCTATACTTGTAACTATATCTTGTATAGCCAGCAAAGCCCTATTATGGCAGCTTTCACGTACTTGGTCAGAAGTTTCACTATTTATATTTTGCTGTCTCAAAAAATCTTCGGCAAACGCGTCTTTATATTTTTGCCACAACTGCCCAGCGTCCGATAGGCCACAAAATGTCAACAAAATGGCAAATAAATGGCGCAAACGATGTGGACTATCACTGACGCATGCTTCGGCTAAAGCATCATCCCAATGCTGATCGCCATCTAATAAATGCCGTGCGCGGCAAGCAGCTTGAAATGTGGGATATTCTATATCGTCCACTTTGCGGAGCTCAGCAAAAGAAGTAGGTCCTCGCACTGTGTGAAGAAGAAGGCGTAAATAATAACACTCTGCATTATTTGGGTGCACCGTGTATACTCTTCCAATCACGTGTTCTTTAAAAATGCCGGACTCGCCTTCTACAGCAGTTCCACGTCTCCTGCGATTAAAAACACCTTGCTGCTTGTTATAAGTATAATAATGTGGCACTTCATTGTACAACAGAGACTTAGCGAAATTGTCTCTTTCGCAAAGGCGAAAGAATGCGAGCAAGGTGGTTTGTCTTGGGTTGTTCATTCTTTCTGCCACATTTTCTGGCTGAAAGTAAACTCGCTGCCCGCCTTCCAGGTGCACGTCAAGATGGATGACTGGCGGATACCTTTCATGAATAGGGAAACTCAAAATGCGCCAAACTGCCTCCGAAGAGCTTATGTATCGGCCAGATTGATACCTTGTCACTTCATCAAATTGGTTGTTATTTCTTAGTGCTATCATGGCTTGATCACTACCTTTATTAACATATTTACATATATATTTTATAGATTCGACGCTATTACAAATTTCAACATTAATGTGTGCTTGAAAAGCGTTTGACAAAACTGGAGAATACGGTACCACCCAACTATTATTTAGAATTATTTCTTGTCCACGGAATCTGACAGTAGCTGTGAAACCACCTTGTGACGGTGATCTTCGCCGGTATTGCGGATACCCATTTTCCCCAGCCATAGTTAGTTCTTTCAGTGCTCTGGGGTATTTTTTTGAGCATTGACCATCTTTCATGCACGGTGATTCCCTGTTTAAGAGGCCACATGGCCCGTGAACCATATGTGTTTTTACTATGTCATGCAAAATCGGATCTGCATTATAGTCCGGAAATTCTGCACTTATGACACTGTCTATAGCATCGGGACGAATTTTTTCTTCCAGCCACAGAAGAATGTGCGCGTGGGGTAAACCACGCTTTTGCCACTCGACGCTATACATAAAACAAAGAGTTGAACCGAAAACTTTCTCCTTTGTAAGTAGATTAATCAAGACTTTGAGTTTTAAATGAAAAATCCTAGCAATAATGTCATGTCTGTCGTATGACGCCTGTCCTGTGAGAAGTGCCTGGCAAATCTCCGTCCACTTTGGATTTGTTGTAAATGTTATAAAAAGGTCCGGCCGGCCGTATTTACGGACGTAACAAAAAGCATCTTGCGTTCGTTCGTGCATATACCGCGGACCGCCTGTGAAACTGGATGGCAAAATAACCAATCGACCCAAGTTTTCGACGTTATTATCTGATTGCATGGCGTCCCGCAAGTGCACGTATTCTTCAGCGCGTAACCGTCGCTGGTTAGTGCGAATATACACTAAACGTTCAGTTTCTATTTTTGCGTACATGTCCACAATAAATTGGCTGAACAAACCACGAAATCGTTGCAAATATACGAAACTGTTTTGCCTTATTTGTAAAAGGTAGGAATAGTATTGTTGAGCAGATATTTTTTTTTGATAATTAGTGACTCTCGTAGTAGGGTTCACTTGGTACAGCCCAAAATTGTACCCATCTTCACCATGACAATAGATTAGTGGATATTGCAGGGCGTCGTAAGCTCGGTGGGTTTCCAAAATGCGTTGAAGGCGATCGTCGCGTGTACGCAACACGATATCACGTCTCTCACACTCCTGGTCGACTAAAACAACTGCAACTTCATCTGCGACGGGTGCATTGTGTCTTCCACGGTGTTCACCCACAGGACGTCTATCGGCACTTATAACAATTTTGAAATCATTGCTGCCTTGTGGAATTGACTCCAATGCAGCTTTGAATTCACGAACGTACTGGTTAACGCGATGCAGCAATTCTTGAAGTTGACCCAAAAGCTCAGCATTGAGCTGGGGAAAATTGTGATTTCTAACATTGAGCTGTTGCGTGTAATCGGATACAAAATAAATTTGGAGAAATTTGGGTTCATTTTCTGGCAGCAAAGATCCAATAAGGTGATAAACTTGACCTTGTACTTTGAAGGTTGGCATGAACGGTCCTTCCGTTATTTGTTTTGCCCCAAAGGAAGTCATTTGGAAAGCACTGTTATATAAACGAATATTATCCAAAAAACGGTTCGACTGGGGATGATCGCCATTCAGGAGACTTATAAGTAAGTGTGGTGGATCTTGGAAATTTGGAAGAACAATTTTTCCATTTGAGCAGCACATTCCATCTGTCTCTTTCCTCCATTTCAAAGCATGACAAAAATTACAAATTTCTCTCATGTCACCCACGAAAGTAAAGCCAGCATAATTAATTCTAGACGAATATGTGAACCCTGATTTTTCCCTATTGTCCCAAGGTAATAAAATATTTGCATCGTCATTTTCCATGGACTCATCAGCTCCGCTATTTGTTTCTCTATTCATATGGTATCGAGCTCGTTCTATTTCTAGGCGAGATTGACGTTGTTCTGCTGTTTCTGCTCGTCTTAGTTCATCTATTCTTTCCCTTTCAGATGCAAGATAACTTTCATTGTTTCTTTGTACACCTACATAGTTATGTCTAGCTATTTCTAATCGTTCTTCTCTTTGGGAGAGAGATTCAGACTCGCGCGAGAGAGCGTGTCGCTCTCGGTCAGATGACAGACGTGCTTGGCGTTCCTCGATACTCTCTTGAGAACGCAAAGTCGCGGTCCGAGTTCTTTGCGAACTTAAGCGCGACTCCCTTTCTGTGAAAGTCTCTGACTCGCGTGAGAGAGACTGGCGCTCCCGATCAGCAGACAGCCGAACTTCGCGTTCCTGGATATTCTCTTGAGAACGCAAAGTCGCGGTCCGAGTTCTTTGCGAACTTAAGCGCGACTCCCTTTCTGTGAATGTCTCTGACTCACGTGAGAGAGAGTGGCGCTCCCGATCAGCAGACAGCCGAACTTCGCGTTCCTGGATATTCTCTTGAGAACGCAAAGTCGCGGTCCGAGTTCTTTGCGAACTTAAGCGCGACTCCCTTTCTGTGAATGTCTCTGACTCACGTGAGAGAGAGTGGCGCTCCCGATCAGCAGACAGCCGGTCTTCGCGTTCCTGGATACTCTCTTGAGACCGCAAAGTCGCGGTCCGTGTTCTTTGTGAACTTAAACGTGACTCCCTTTCGGTGAACGTTTCCGATTCACGTGAAAGAGCGATGTGCTCTCGGTTAGCAGATAACCGTGCTTCACGATCTTCTTCCGATTCCTGAGACCTACAAAGTCTCATCCTTTTCGCATTTCGGCTACGCAGCGAAAGGTTAGTTTTTTTTCTTTGAGGCATTTTCAAGGAAAATTAAAGCAATAAACAAAACTAACAACACTTATGACTGAATAGCCTACAAACTTAAAAGAACGGTGCGTCGAACAGTCTAGTGTGACAACGTATCGTCTGTTCGTGGTCGTGACTCAACGAATTGGCAACACTAACTTACTGTATAACGATTGGCACTATTGGATTCAAACTACGAAGTAAATCAAATACAATCTTAACTTCGTACTTCAAACCAATGACCAAAGTTGACCAAACGAAACCAATAAGATAAGCAAATACTTTTTTTTCGACCAATTTAGAAAATCGATAAACCAAGCAACCAAAGAACTTTTACGACATACGCAAGAACTTTTAAGACACCTAACGAAACCCAATTTGCCTAGTAAACACGGTGGACGTCATCCTCGCGCGGAAAATCTTAACACCGCGATTCAGAAAATGACGTCATTTGCACAACGCCATCTATCGGATTTAGATTTCAACTATCAACATTAGTTCTCGTAACGTAATATTTTACTTCTTGAACTCACTAAATTAATCATATCTTTTGATAGAGTGAACCGATTTCGATGAAACAAAAACTAAGTTAAACCTCAAGTTGCGTATAATTTTTGTATATAAACATTGTCAGCATTGAATTCGTAGATTTTACGTGATGTGCGCACAAACAAACAGACAAACAGACAAACAGACAAAAATTTCAAAAATGATGGAAATGGGTTCTGTTACTTATCTTTTCACACGCTGGCTATTTTTTGTTTCAATTTCTTCAATGTACAAAAATGACTTTTCTACAGATTTATTATATGTATAGATTAAACACATTATTAAAAGTTACCCAGACATAACCTACCAAAGTTTATGACTGAATATCTATTATTCTCTACATTCTCGAACAACAATTCTTGCACAAACTAATTCAGAACATCACCCTGAGTTAAACCAGATATTTTTCATTTAATGACTTTCGAATTTAATCTCAGCTAAAACAATGTATGGGCACCTGCCATTGTTCTTTCTGAGGTATCCACTCGATTTTTTCCATTTGTTCGTGCAATAAAATACTATAACACAAATCGTCGCTGTATTTAAAAAGAAGTATTCACGAACCGAGTAAACCCTTTTACTTGCAAGTCGCTGCTAACACCATCTGTATCGGTGGAACGGAACCGAACGCGATCGATGTTCTTAGAAAAGTGCTAAAACTAAGTCTACTCCAAACAATTGCTAAGTTTGGACACAGATAATATAATACTAGCATACAGATACCTCATCCCATACAAAGAAACCGTGCCGACGTAACTAGCGTTTTTCGACTGCTTAATCTGGCAATTTTTTGTACATCGAACGCATTCTATTGAATTCTATTGCACAATTCTATTGAATTGTGTGTACATGTCGCGCCATCTAGTGAGATTTATTTGAACCAAATTTTCTTTCTTAGCAATGAGACCCCGTGGTTTTAGCACAGAAACATTGACTTCCCATACAATGAAACCGTGCCGACGTAACTAGCTTTTTTCGTCTGATTAAACTAATAATTTTTTTAAGAACATCGAACGCGTTCGGTGCCGCGGTCGGCACTTATCGATTGAACAAAAATTTTGTTTTTTTTTGTGGCATAATACCACTATAGAGTTTAATTGAGACACTTTTCGAAAAATGGGTGTAATACCATATTAGGAACCAGCATAGGTACCACTATTTGTCTGTTCATCACCCAAAGGGCGACCGGTGGACAATGAGTAAAGCATTAAGTCCACATCTGTACGTTTGTGTGTAAAATTAAATATATAAAAATATTTTTTTTTCTTGATTCACAGATGGAGATAACTGGTAACATGACGTATAGAGACCGCACTGGTACCGATAAGTATGTTACATGGGGTCCATTGTCCAAGTTCATGACCAACGAGACAACTATTACCAGGTAAATATTGTTTTTGTTATTTGAGGAAGACACATAGAGTGGATAATACTTTCCCGTACTCCCGAAATTATACTATAGTATGGTGACGTAACATTAACATTAGAAACGGGATATTTACCATGTTTACTGTTTTTTGCGATTTCCCGATATTTCGGTGTATCCTCATAAACACCCACCCGCAATGACTTTTGAGTTTATCCGTGATCACGGTGCTTTCAACAGCACTGCATTTGCACAGCACGTTAGTGACCATGACAGTTTAAAAACTTATATTGTGACGTAATTATCCCAGAATTTAATATTGATGAATTTTTACTTTGGAACTCTTTGCTGAAAACTATCTTTGTTCAGCATAAAATTTGTTATCTTAGAGACTTTACCATTACTTTCTCGCATCCTACCACAGACATAAATCTAACTAGATAACGCAAGTCCCTCCGTCTCTATGAAAGCCAAGCGTGCCACTTTTTCACACATAATTTTAAAATAAATTTACTTACCAATGAAAGTAAACATTTCCAATGCCTCGGCCAACTTTTTACAGTCTTTACAGCTCAATATGGCATAAAGTAGTATATTTCGTGTCGAGCATAAAATGTCGAGAATTTAACACGAGTGAGGTAGCCAATTTCGAAAGCTACATGCGAGTGTTAAAATAAAGCCTTTTTATGCGAGACACAAACCATTCTTTTTTCTATACCAGGTGAGTTTACTTAATTAAAGGCAAATAAGTTCCAACAACAATTTATTAGAACCGTTCAGACTAAACACCACAGACTATATACACACAATCAACGCGCACTTTTTCGTGAGGTAACAGGTTCAGTATCATTCTGCCAGTTACATAATGATCCATACAAAAGTCATTTCGTAACTATAATTTCGTAATTTTTATTTTATAATCTTGAGTCTAAATGTTCATATTTCGAAACTAATTTCTTAGGCAATGTGTTACATAATTGACAAGGTAGTAGAAAAAGGCATTTTTATAGATTTCGGTGGATTTCCGGTGCCGATAATGCTAAATGAAATGCTCAGATTACGATCATTGATCGTAATTTTACTCCATTTTTGGACACGCGAAGTACATACAATCGCGTCATCTAGTAATATTTATATATGTGCATCCTACTTTCTTCAAAAATATCACTTTACTTTCCTAATTCTGTTTCTCAGGATAAACGATTTGCCTCCAAACACAAAGTTCACGATTCGTCTGAGTGCTATGACCCGTACGCGCCGACGTGGTGAAGAGAATGTGACGTCATGCCAGACTGAGTACGCGCCTCCTGATTCGCCCCCACGACCCCGGTGGAGAAAGGTATGTATTCTCTGATTTTTAATTTCGTAGACTAAACTGACATTTTCTTCATTTAACATTAAAGTGACAACCCTTTGGGGGGTTACTTAAAAATAGTGTCGTATGCTGGCTATCCTAAGTGATCTAAAGTTGATCGAAAATGGAATTATTTCACTGCAAAGAAATTAAATTTGTTAAGAAACTAGCAATAGAATTTCTATGGCTTCAATCTCGACATCCGACCTTATGCGTCTCAGGTCCAGATTTAGTTTCTACTCATTTATGCCAGACTTCATTTTATCGACCGCATTTATTTTATTGTTGACTAGCTGCTTCGCGCGGCTTCGCTCCCGTGGGCCACCCCACAGGACCCGTTTTTGGGATTAAAAAATAGCCTATGTTACTCAGGAATAACGTAGCTTTCTACTGGTGAAAGAATTTTTTAAATCGGTCCAGTAGTTTCGGACCCTATTCGGTACAAACAAACAAACAAACAAAAAAATCTTTCCTCTTTATAATATTATATTACTAGCTGTTCCGCGCGGCTTCGCTCCCGTGGACCACCCCACATGATCCGTTTTCGGGATAAAAAATAGCCTATGTCACTCAGGAAATATGTAGCTTTCTATTGGTGAAAGAAGGTGGTTTTGAAGCTGTTATATTTAAATTACATTAAACTGTCCCGGACAAACAATCAGATTTTAGGAAGAGGTATCGACTGGTGCGGTGGAGTCCGTGTTAGTGAGTGTTCGCAGAGCCGCCGCCGCACTGCGCACTCACACACCGATGCCGTGTCGGTCACGCAGATGTGTGTGCAGCGTAGACGGCGCGCTCCGGCCGGCCGAAGTGTTGGGTACATTTCCCAACACTTATGATTGCCTTACATACAACACTATGCTCAGTATGCTCCGCGTTTGCAACATTTAAAAAAAAAGGTCATTTTAGCTGTCAGTTTAGTCTAAGAAATTAAAAATCACAGTATATTAATATACAACAAATAATAATACCACCCTACAACTGTCCCACTATAGAGCAGATGCATTATATATACAGATACACACTTGCTCATAGCGAGTTAGCGATTTCGGACATGTTAGAAAACATTTAAGTTCAAGTTTCTTCTCGGTGTTTTGTTATTAGTGATTTCTAACTCCAAGATAAACTTAGAAATTATATAAGAATTGAACAAGCAAAAAGTTTAAAAACTGTAACCCAACTAAGTTTTTTTTTTATCTTATTTTACCCGGACCATAATAACGAATCGATTAACACCGTATACATCAAAATCGGATGAATAGTTTAGACGCTACGGAGAAACATACATAAATACAAACATACATACAGTACAACAATTTTCTTAATGTCCCTCGGCAAACTACGTGTTTCGTTAGTCGTCGGATTTCCATCATTTGCTCTTTGCACTTGATACAGACCGGACACTCAATTAATTTGAACAATATAGAGTTGTTAATACTCTTTTAACTAATTGTAATTTATTTTAAAAATGGGATGTAAGCTGCTAAAGGAAAATAGTTTTACAGCTCTATATAGTTCACACGGAAATCAAAACAAAATAACATTAAAGTACTTAGAAGAATTCAAATTATTATACACGATAAATCTAATAATTGATGGACATGGAAATTAGCATTCGTTTGTATTTGGAAATGCGATAATTGAAGAGGGACATGAAGAAAATAGTTGTACTGTACATTCATAGACTGCTAAAATCACAAACCTTCCTTTTGGGTTCGCCGTAGTCGGGTAAAAAGGTACATTGATACTTATCCGATTTTCAACCCCATGATCTCAAGCATGAGAGGCCGAAAATCCGATCGGACCACACGACAATAGCTTTAAAAAGTATTGACTGAAAAGTACTTGCTCATCTCCTCTCAATTGTTTACCTTTAATGGAATGCACTACGTGTTAAGCCTTGGTAATGTCTTCTGCCCAGGAGCGTAAGGAGGATTCAAACTTACTAAAGGCCTATTTCACCAATTATATTAAACGCGATTAGTTCAGCTAAACTCATTTTACGCAAATATAACGGTCTGATTGGTTGACACCGCTGAGAAATTACCAATCAGAACGCTGTATTTGCGTAAACTGAGTTTAGTTGAACTAATCGCGTTTAATATAATTGGTGAAATCGGCCCTAATTATAAAACCAAACGGTGGTATTCCCCCAACCGGTTAAACAGAGGACCGGGAGTTGCTCGTACATTCACCAAAACCTTCAGCAAGAATTGCTCTGGGTCGTGGATAAATTTGAAATAGAGTTACCGCGGCTCTGGCACAAGCAACTGAAGGAACACGGGTTTTAGTTAGTAAAAGTCTGACACCCCCTCCCGCTTCACCCAGAGCGGGAGAAGTCATTGGATGATTTCACACCGAAATAAAAAAGAAGGAAAAAATAAGCATTGGACTGCCAGATGATAAGGTTGCAGTACTGCCGTCCTTCTCAGATTTCTCAAATACCACTTTCATTTCCATTTTACAGATCTTGGAAAACAGCACTTACATGTTCAAGGTGTACCTACCAAGAGTTACGGAACGAAATGGACCTATTTGCTGTTACAGGTAATTTCAATATTCACACAAAAACAGACTATTTTTATTTGCCAGTCTAATTACACCCTTTGGGGCATAAAACTCCGCCTACTTAACCCTTCGATTTCCTTTGAATTATTGTATTCTGCGTTTGCAATTTAGGTTCCTAGACATATCAATAAATGAATATTCTCTAAATAACTAATGTTTACAAGAAAGCTCTTGTACTTGGCACCTGACAAACGCAACATTTTGTTTTATGTTTTTCTAAAATCAGCTTTATTCTCTCTGTTACAAAGTTGATATTTGCTTAAGTGGAAAGAACATCAATCGGAAACAAGGCGTTAACTAGTTCTACTATGAAAATAGTATGGTCTTTATGTCATATTAACCAGTGGCTATTTATTTTATTCCAGGGTGTACATGGTACGTCTGCCCACTGACAACACAGACTGGAGGCTTCCGTCTCCGAGAGAAATCGATGTTATAGAGTTCAAAGATTCCACGACTAAGTACGGCGCGTACATCGCTGATGTGTTCTCGCAGTAAGTATTTTAGACGTATGTTTGTATGTTAGACGCCGCTGCTATTGGAACTGTCTGTTCTATGTTGGAAATCATAAGGCTGATAAGATTGATAAAACTCTTAAATTCTATCAAGCATACAAGCCAAAAATTATTGACCTCATCCCTTATTTAACGCCTTTAGCAGATGAATTTTCAAAAAGACTTCCTATGTGCTTACCTTCGTTACATAAAGAACTCTTGTATGCTAACCTAACGGTTTGAGAAGTGCGTTGTCTTTCAGTGAATGAATTCAAATAGGTTTTCACAACATTTTTGAGCCAATAAACTGCTTCTTGCTTGTTGGCTCGCCCTCTGTTTTTAACCGACTTACCAAAAAGGAGGAGGTTCTATGTTCGACATTGTTTGTCTTTTTTTTTTTTTGTGTTTGTTCACGGAGATCTCCGTATTTTTGGACCGATTTTGAGGATTCTTTTTTTGTTTGAGAGAGTATGTTCCGAAATTGGTCCCATTTTAATTTGGTGAAGATCGGATGAAGAACTTCGGAGATATACATCAGAACTCTTCAATAAATAACGGTAAATCTCTCGGGATTGCTGCAATCGCATGTTTGTTTATTGATTATACCATTACATAACATAACATCACGCCAGTACGCTCTTAAGGGGTACGCAGATCACTCATTTCAACGGTTATGTTCAAGTTTCATTACATTCGGGCGTTATAGGTACCTTTCTAAACAATTTGCCTATTAGGTACAACTAAAAAGTGAAAAATAAAAGCTTTTTTACAAAAAAATACTATTGACTACCAAATTAAAAAACTACAAAGTGAAAAATAACTTTATAATATTTAATCTTCTAATAGTATTTTTTTGTAAAAAAGCTTTTATATAGGACTTATTTAACTTTAAATGAATTTGGGTTTACCGCTCACCTCTACTCACCTTATTGGTCACGATATTCTCTTAAAACTAACTTCAACTTTTCAGCGACAAATTCCCCAGAGACAACGAACTGGTTCTAGGAGACAATAAGACAATTTTCAACCGATCAGACCCAGACCCCACGCTGCAGTCGGACAGATGTCGCCGAGTGTGCCTCAAGCGGCTCAAGAGGACGCACCACGAACCTGCGTATGTACCAGTACCACCCGTCAGCACCACCCCTGACCCCGACGTCCTGGATGATGAAGTTGCTGGTTTGCCTGATGAGGGGGAGACTACAAGTCAGTCGAGGTCTCTTGATGGGATTCGGTAAGATGTTTTTGTATATATTTTTTTTCGTTCGAAACTTTTAGTTGACAAGGGCTAGTGAGCAATGTGCCCTGCCCACTGCCACTTAAGTTTCGTATTTCTTCGGGCTGTGTTGGTAAATTCGATCGTCCTTCGGATATCCCCATTTCTGATGCGACACGCACGGGATGGGTCAATATGGTGACGCTTGATTGAGGCCTATGTTCAGCAGTTTCAGTTTTACTTTGTGTGAATTATTTCATCACCAATGCTCTCAAAAGGCGAAGGAAAACCGGCATGTCTTAATAATAAAAATTCGAAGACATGTGACATCCACCAACCCGCACTGGGCCCGCGTGATGGATTACAGACCATTACCTCTCACAGAGAGGAGGCGTGTACGCACAACAGACAAAATGGGAGTCTTAAGTGCGGAAAAGAGGGACCTCTTTCGTATCCTATCCTGGTATTAACAAGCCTCCTTCTATTACATGGGAAAGAATTAAATATAACTGTTTAAATAAAGGTGTAATATACATCAGCTCTGCCAACGTATTCAGGGAAAACACCCGTGATCTTATGTAATGTATATTTGCAGGGACTTTGAAAAAGACCCCACAATGGCGAATAAGGATGACTCTGATATCCCAGTGGAAGACGGCTTTCTCGACTCCAGCGCCAACTACACGCTCTTTGTGGAACTAATATGTAAGTAAATCCATACTCCATTTTAATATTTTTTATAATATTAAAGTCTGTTTGTTAAGTTTTCGCGTCTAAGACGATGAACCGAATGCCGATCTAAATCAAATTTAACATAGCTTAGAACCTGGAAAATGACAAGATACTTTTTACCTAATTATATGCCGTAGCATACACTATTTTATCTTCACTCATACAGTTGAAATAAAACAAAAGTGGAAACGGAAAAAATATGTGGTAAATATATGTGGTATATAACGGGCAGTTTAGATTGTAATTGCGCATGACTGCGCAGCGCGCGCATCCATAGAAAATGACACTACATTTCTTCATACGCGCCAATAAATTAAAAAGTAAAAGTGTGCTATAAAAATTAAAAAGTTATTTTATGATGCAGTTGTTGGAAATCTTACCTATCCTATCCACGAATATAAAATACGTGTTTATACAATTTTTTTTTTTTTTTTTGTTGAATTATAATGCAATCTATCCGGTGATATTCAGCATTAGCTTGGTATTTTCTGATCTTGGGCTTGTGCGAGATTGTTCATTAACAATATCGCTTCATCATTATGCGATCTACAACTTCACAATAATAGATCTTGTGGGTTTTTGCGTTTGAGCCTTCGTGGCATTTGCACTTCGTTCATTAGATCCTTTGCAAGTACATTAGGGTGGTGTGTGATTCTTTTTTTATATTTAGTCATCCTTTCCTTTATTTCCTCCTTGATTGTTTTAATGTTAAGGTCGTGGTGTAGTCTATCATTTGTTATGTACCAAGGTGCATTTGCTATCATGCGTAACATTTTGGATAGAATTCTTGGCAGTATTTCTAGCTTCGAATTTGCCGCTGTACCCCATAGTTGCAGACCGTAGCACCATATGGGTTTAATTATAGTTTTGTAAATTAGTAACTTGTTTGTCATTGACAACTGGGACTTCTTATGCAGCATCCAGTACATTTTTCTGACCCGTTGGCCCATTGCCAGTCTTTTGGTAAAGATGTGTTTTCTCCATGTGGGTCTCTTGTCTAGGTACATTCCCAAATACTTTGCCTCATCGTGTTGGGGGACTTGAACTCCGTTCAATGTGACTGGAGGGCAGATGTCACGTCGAGTGGTGAATGTCACTTGGACCGATTTGGATTCATTCGCCCTGATACGCCAATCTTTAAGCCATTTCGCGATATTGTCAAGGCTATTTTGGAGTTTTCGGGTGGCTTTTTCTGGGAGTTCGTCCGATGCCAGAACTGCTGTGTCGTCAGCGAAAGTGCCTGTTACAGTGGCCTCGGAGGTCGGCAGATCTGCAGTATACAGAAGATACAAGGTAGGACCCATTACACTGCCCTGCGGTACGCCTGCATGGATTGGACATAGTGTTGTTACTTCTTCGCCATGTTTTACAAAGAAATGTCTATTTTCTAAATACGATCTAATAAAGTTGTAGTATTCGATTGGCACCGATTTTTTTATCTTAGACAGTAGCCCATCATGCCACACGCGATCAAAGGCCTGTGATATGTCCAAGAATGCAGCTGTGCAGTATTGTTTCCTTTCAAAAGCATTATTAATGTTGTTCACGAGCCTATGTACTTGTTCAATAGTACCATGTTGTTGCCTGAAGCCGAATTGGTGGTCTGGGATTAAGCTTCTTTCTTTTATGATTGGCGCTAATCTGCTCAAGAATAGAATCTCCATTACTTTTGATGGTATTGGCAATAAGCTGATAGGCCTGTAAGAATTTACGTCTTCAGGGCTTTTGCCCGGTTTAGGGACCATAATGATTTGAGCTACTTTCCATTGTCTGGGGACCGCTGAAGTTCTCAATATGGCATTATAGATGTATGTTAAGAAGCGCACAACCTCTTCTGGCAATTCTCTCATTAGTTTAGCGGTTATCAAATCGTATCCTGGCGCTTTGTTTTGATCGAGTTTCCTAATTGCTTGTTTAACCTCAGATATAGAGAAGCCATTTATTGGGAGATCTAACTGATGTGTTTCATTAAGTATTCTCGACACTGATTCAGTCTTGAGTAGATCCCAGATCAGGGTTTGGTACAAACACATTTTTCAGATGGTCAGCAAATGCTTGCGCGTTATCTGAATCTTTTATAGCCCAGCTGTTGTCTGCTTTGCTTATAGGAGGCCGTGTTTGCATAGGGCGCTTGAGTTTGCTTGTCGCTTTCCATAGTGAGTAGTCGGTTGCGGCGCTGGCATCTAGCTCTCTAAGGTATGCTTGCACATTTTGGTTACGCTTTTCACTCAGTAGTTGGCGCAGTTGAGATGTCAGTGAATTTCCGGTAAGTGCCGAGTTTTCTGCCATAATTTCCGTGCCTTTCGTTTTTTTGCAACCAGTTCTCTAATATTAATCGGATAGCTTTGTGATTTGGGGATGGTTTTGGAAGTTTCAGGTGTAGCGTGCCAAGCTGATTTTTGTATACAACTATTTAAATGCTCAACGGCTTCTTCTATGTCCTCGTTTGTTTTGAGCGGTAAATGTAGGTTTATTGAAGCGGAGATTGACTCTCTGAAACTATTCCAGTCCGTTTTTCTGCTATGTAGTCGACATACGTCTTCAGTTGGGGTTATTTTTATCTTCAGCAGTATTTCGACTGGAGAGTGATCCGACGAAAGTTCAGGCATTGATTTGCATTCGAAGTATGTGCCAGCGATGCCCCTCATAATTGCGAAATCAATTAGGTCTGGTGTCTTTCTTACATCGGTGGGCCAGTAAGTAGGTTCACCAGATGAGAAACAGCTAAGTTTCAGCTGATCTAACGCTCTCAGCAGCTTTTGGTGTAATTGTTCGTGAGCCCCAATATGTATGTTTGGCGTTATAGTCACCACCAGCCACGAATCGGCTTACCAGGGTGTTGAAGAATTTCTCGTAGTCGTCTTGTTTTAAATTATGTTTAGGAGGGCTATACACGGCTGAGATTGTGAAGGATCCAGCCCAGTCCTCAATTACTATGTTTGTAGCCTGTATTTCATTCGTACAATAATTTGCAGTTTCATGGTGTCTGATATTGTTTTTGATTAATATGGCGCTACCTCCGTGGGCAGTACCATCAGGGTGCGTCGTATGGTATAATTTATAGGAATCAATTTTGAAATGACTTTTCTTGGTGAAGTGAGTTTCTGATATCAGGAGTACGTCAATCTTATATAATTCAAGAAAAGTTTTCACCTCGAGGGTGTGTTGTGACAGGTCATTGGCGTTCCAAATAACCTTTTTTATGGAGTTGAATTTGTCAGTTTAGTCGTGAGTGTTATAAGTAGATTTGTCATATTTGTAAGTTGTTGTATCATTTGCTTTAACATTATTATTAAGTCCCCATTACTATTATTATCGATAATATCAGCCTGTGTGTTGTAGTTTTGTTTGTCTGTTATGTTTGCTTCCTTAGTTAGTGCGTCTCTGTATGTCTTTTGGCTTTGGTTTTTCAAGGGTCCATTTGTATTTTCAGTTTGTTGCGTCGGATTTGGTCTAGCATACTTGCGTTGGTTCTTATTTATTTCTGGTTTTCCTGGTAGTTTGACTTTTTGCAGTTCTCTATATACTTGGCATCCCTTGTAGTTAGCAGGGTGATTTCCTTCACATAGAACGCATTTCGCATCGTTAGATCTTGTTTTTCTAGGGCAGTCTAGGGATAGGTGATATCCAGCGCACTTAATGCACTTCGGGTTTCGACGGCAATAAGCCTTTGTGTGGCCGTATCGGTGACATTTAGCACATTGGGGTATCTCCCGCTTAGGGCGAGGGGGTTCAAATGTTATTTTACAATTTAAAAGGTATGTGGTACACATTTTTATTGTTTTCGTGCGGTTTTAGTTCCACAATAAATATTGGCAGTGATTTTTTGGTTTTTCGTTGTTTAATATTCCAAATGTTGACACAGTCATGGCCTAGTTCTGAGAGTTCTAATTTTATATCGTTTATGGGTGGATATTCTTAAGGACCACTTTGAAACTTCTTTCCTGTTTGGGCTTGTACGTGTAAAACTCTGTGCATTTTATTTCAAGCTGTTTAACAATTTCTCTATATGCATCTGGTGTTTTTGGTTGTATTTTAACTTGTTCGTTGTTGAGGACCTTAAGTTCATAATTATCTTGCACATGATTATTTAAGAGGCTAATAAGTGGTTGTATATTCTGTACTTTATCTACAAATATTGGTAGAGGCTTGATAGACTTCTCTTTTGGCTCTGTCTCTGGTTCTTTAGTATCGTCATCTGCGAGTACAATATTTATTGAATTAATTTTGGAACATTACGTTGTGAGTAGATAATAGTTATTTATGCTACAAGTGCGGAAGGTAGGTGATTTCCGATGAGTGGCATTTTTATTCACGAGCGAGCGAAGCGAGTGAGTGGATAAATCGACACGGGTCGGAAATCATCTTACGTACGTGTATCATACAACATTTTACTATGCACTGTGCGAGAAAATAAAAAAATATATCTGAACCAAGCAAGAAATTAATAAAATGGCGGGCTTATTCTAGCGCCCTCAGCATACCACATACACATTAACTAATAGTTCCTCGGGCATATCTACTGCGCATGTTCAAATAGCTGTCACGTCGTAACGCAAAAAGGCACGAGCAAAATATACGTTCTGCTAAACATATTTAATGAATATTTAAAATTAATTTATGGATCAAAATCTAAATCTAGAGTAATTAAAAACGCCTTTAATGAAGTATTAATTTTACTTTACCTTTTATATGAATGATAATCTATACTTAACTAATTTGTTAAACTTTTCTCAAATAATAAAAACTCTATGCGTCGGGCTGACGTTGGAGATAAAAATTAAAAAAATACAGAAAAGTAAAAAGCACTAGTTAAAAAAAGTGACACTTTCCGCACAGTTTGGCTGCTTGGAAAACGCTCTTTTCGAGGACATGCATTGTAAACCATTTTTCGATTCAGGGATCCGTTTGCGTAAATATTAAGCTGTAAATGGCTATTTTTTTGTTGTTTTTGGATATTCACGGCAGAGTATATATAACGAAATTAAAAGGAAAACTATCACAGCTAAGTAGGCTTTACAACTTTACGAGTAATAGTCGAACATCTTATAAAATGTAGGTTCTAGTAAAAGTAAAAATTTTGTATACTGATGTATTGGGGACAACAGTTTTTGAATGGCAAAGTTAATTTTGTCCCTTCGTTAGAGCAACGTTCGGTGCTTTTATTGTTTATGAACGTTAGTAATATTACTTATTTATTTTGGTGAATGTAGCTGCTCTGTTCGCGAGTCAGACTTGCACTTGGCCGGTTTTTAAATCCTAACTTTAAGCATATTATATTCTTATTTGTGAAACAATTGTAACTTAATTTAATTTTGTCCTTGACTCACTAGTATTTTATTGTGATCTAATTGTAATTTTTATATTTGACCTTACTAGTAATTAATTTGTTATGTAATTGTAAATTATTTTAATTTTTATTCTACAACAATTTGAATTCAATTCTACATTAATTTAAGTGCAATTATTGTAGTTCATTTCAATTAAACTTAATCAGTAGACATATTACTCAATTAATTTCATATTCGCGAACATAAAAATTGTAATTAAAGACTGTGAATGATGTGCACGCCTGTAACTGACATGTTTGCACAGGACCATCTTGTATGTCACTGACTCTGCAATGAATTTGTAAATATGTTGTTGGCATGCCTTATTGAATAAATAAATAAATATTCGTGAAGCCTCAATTCAAAAATGCGGCTTTTCTGTTTGATGGCAGGGCTAACAGGGTTTCTTGAAAGTATAAAATGTTGATTTAATGTTTTGTGAATCCACAAACAACATAGTATTTTGCTATATGCTTTACAAAAGGTTTCCTTATATTTCCAGCGAGTCCAAACCCAGAAGAGACATTATTCAGCGAGTACACAACATTCCTAATGCCGGCGCCGAGTCCGCCCATACCAGTACCATCCACCGCGCTCGAGATAACATTACAGGTGATTATAAACTTTACCACAACAGTATAAGGCTCCATTTTAATCAACTAGTGTGCCGCTGGTCTGATAATGAAGGCATGGCCTTGCAGTAGGACAAAATGGTTCGGGCACTGTTACTTGATTTTCCATTTGGAATGGAATTAGTAGCAACCAGGAATCTGGATCTGTGCCCGGTTGATGAATAGGCTAGCCCTGGGACATAGTGAGTTGTGGGTTGTCTATTGCGTGTAGTCAAATTCAAAATTATTTATTTCAATAAGGGCATTAAGCGGCACTTTTGAACGTCAACAATAAATTTACAAGTAATAAGAATTGATTCTACCGTCCATTCGGAAAAGTAGCTTGTTATGGAGAAGAATGGACAATAAAATCCACATTTACACTTTTAAAAACAAAAAAAGTGTTTTGCAATATTTACATATATACATTAATTCATATACGTGAGGACGATGCACCCAGAATAGCACTGCATACTATATGACGTACAGGTATAAAGCATTAACAGGTAAATTCATTCATTTGATAAATAGGAACATGGTTCTCACATAGTTATAAATATTGAAAGCATAGCTAAAATATCTAATTCAACAACAACGGAACAGTGTGTGAGTCAATTTATGAAAAAGAAAAAAGTGTAATTCACCTATACCTCTGCCTAACCGTAAAATTACTAAAGGACTAATACGAGTATTTAGGCAAAATACTCTGGTATTTTTTAAATTCATCTTGAAACTCTACTTACTATCTGTTATTTTATTTTGTCTAGGTAACGTGTGCAGTGGCAGCAGTGATTCTCTTACTGATGATCGTTTTCTGCATTATGCAAACAAGAAAAACGCGCAAGTTGCCTGCCCACGCGCAGCTGGAGTTGCACAACCCTATTACTGCTGCTATCAGGTAAGATATACGGTCAGATTGGTCAGTTAGATAAAACTGAACAAACCTTGGGTTTCGTTGTGCAAAAGATGTTGCATAGCTTAGCTATTCTAGATATTCTGCTCTTATAGGAAGAATATCGCAAAATAAATCCCAATTTTATATTATAGTCACTTACCTAAAATTACCAGTGGTAACGGCCCCGACTTACTTGTCGTATGTCCGAACCCAGGCAGTTGCTTTACTTTGTGTGTAAATTATTTCATCACCACTGCTCTCAAAACGGTGAAGGGAAACATCGTGAGGAAACCGGCATATCCTAGAACCAAAAATTTGAAGATATGTGATATCCTCCAATCCGCACTGATCCCGCGTGGTGGATTATGGCCCATTCCCTCTCACAGAGTGAAGGCCTGTGTCCCAGCAATGGGAACATTAAAAGTAAACGTAACACAACTTATACAGTATCTTAAAAGTTTCAAATAAGAACCGAGGTCTAAAAATCGAACCCTATTAATTAAATAGGGGTCGATTTTTAGACCTCATCGACCTCTGAAATCAGTTTTCAATCAGTTCATGTTGACTCCTGGGAAACCGATTTCCCAGACTACTTTGGGAATCCCTGGTCTAAATGGTGGTGTAGTACATTTGGGGGTGAACAGGGTCCTTCACACAGAACTCTATTGCTCCAAAGGTGTTGTTATCAAGTTGTTATATGGTTCACTATAATTTTCGCCAGGTACTGGGACAGCATTCGAGGTCGTCAACCGCTGGTGTCCACCGTACCTCCGGACATACCGCCCATACCTAAAGACGAGCTTGCCAGTGCGTACGCGCAGAGGCAAGTCGACTCTGACTATGGGTTCCAGAAGGAATTCGAAGTAAGTTTAATTTCCATGTTTCTGACTTTTCTAAATACTAGAATCGCATTCGTGGCCGTCAAGTTTTAGGTTCCACCGTACCTTCGGACATACCGCCCATACCTAAAGACGAGCTGACCAATGCGTACGCGCAGAGGCAAGTTGACTCCGACTACGGTTCGAGAAGGAGTTCGAAGTAGCTTTTCATGTTTTATGATTCTTTTCTAAAGATAAGGCGGAGTTTGTTGTTCATCTTCATACCAATCTTACATTCTTTATTGAACATCGAAACATTAATTATTGATAGTTAAAGTGCCCAGCATAAGTTACTTACTAGAATACTACCAAATAATAACTAGCGCCCTTTTCACCATAAGTATGGCGTCAAAAGCAGACACTCCAGTTTGTTTGCATCTGCTACTAAAGTAAATAAGTTTAGTCTGTATTTTGGTTATTTATTTATATATACTTTATTGTACACCAACATAAAACAATACAAAAAGAAACCTTACAATAAAAACAAACATACAACAGGCGGCCTTATCGAGTTCTGTGATCTCTTCCAGGCAACCTTGAATGGAAAGGGATAGCCTGGACACGATATGGGGTTGCACTTGGTGAAAATTAATGGATTATGGTCTTTGAAATAAAATCATTTCTTCAAATTAGGCGGGCAACCAGAACCTTTTAGACGTCCAACAAATTAAAAAAAGTTGCAGGCGTCAAATTCTTCAAGCTTGAAGCTTCAATCATTACATTATTCTATCATTAAAATTCAACATTTATTTATTTTTATTTTTACTTTAACATAACAAAGCCAAAGGCCAATTACATGTACCATCCATGCACCATTTCTAAATAATTCTAAACCCCCTCCTTCCCAAATTACCAAGTTGTTGCAGATGCTGCCCGAATGCTTCCCTGACCGGACGACGCATGCTTCAGAAGCCAGAGAAAACCAGCCCAAGAACAGATATCCTGACATCAAGGCATATGACCAGACCAGGGTCAAACTGTCGCAGATTGATAGCATTACTGGCTCTGATTACATCAATGCGAACTATGTTATGGGATACCAGGTTAGTTCCAAGGTCGTTTTTGTTCAAGATCACTTTAATATAAAAGATCAATATCACTTAATATTCAAGATCGAGTGCCATATTTAATTGTTTGTGCGTGTGTGCTATTGTTTGTCATTTGCAATTTTAGTGTCCGTGGTTAAGATAAAGCTAGGGTAGGTAGCACTAAAATACATAGGTATCCTGATATCAAGGTCTATGGCCAGACCAGGGTCAAATTATCGTAGATTGATAGCAGTAATGCTATATATGTAAGTAGATCTGATTACATCAATGCAAACTGTTATGGGATATCAGGTTAGTTCTTGTTCTTGTAGTTTTTGTTCAAGGTCACTTTTGGGACCAAGGTCAAGGTCATTATTATACGAGGTCGAGTGCCGTATTTGTTTGTGTGTGTGTGCTGTTGTTTGTTCACGGGGGTTTAGATAAAGTTAAGTTTGGTTCTAAGGCCTATGGTTAGATATTCAGATATCAAGGCTTATGACCAGACCAGGGACAAACTGTCGCAGATTCATAGCGTTACTGGCTCTAATAACATCAATACGAACTATGTTATAGAATACCAGGTTTCTTTCAAGATCATTTTATGTTCGAGGTCACTTTAATATAAAAGGTCAAGGTTACTTAAATTTGAATTTCTCGCGCTATATTTGATTGTTATCAGTTAATGAGTTCTCGCGAGTCAAATAAAGTTTAAGAGTAGGTAAAACTACCTGTTACAAGAATATATACCCTGACATCAAGGCCTACGACCAGACTAGGGTCAAATTACCGCAGATTGATAGCTGAACTGGTTCCGATTACATCAACGCGAACTATGTTACAGGATACCAAGTTAGTTTCAAGGTCATTTATGTTCAAAGTCACTTGGCATAATTATGTGTGTGTGCTGTGTTGTAATTGTGGATTGGGGTGTTCTGATTTGGCTGGCTTATTCAAACTCTTCCAGACTCATATCAAACAGTTTTGGGCAAAACACATATAAAAGACTGTCGTGCCAGCGACACGAAAAGGAATCACCTCATATTATTTCAAGATTATTATCAGTCCTTAGGTCAAGTTCATGTAGAACACAAGGTCATATACCATTATTATAGCAATTCTAGTTATTTGTTATATAAAGTTGGAAGCTGCTTCCAGAAAATACAGCCGGAAGTTTTATGCATGAATTATTGATATTTTCGCATAGTTTTGCAATGTCTAAAATACATACATTCCGATTTTAGATTTAAGGTCGACAAAAACAAGGAAAAACCTCATTTATTTCATACCTTTAATGGTCACATTAAATATTACATTAATTTATAAATAGATGCTTTTATCCACTAATATATTATTCCTGTCTAGTTTTCCCTGTTATGTAATTCATAGAACGACAGAACTAAACACCGAAATCATTATAAAAACATGATTACCCCATATATTCTAACTTAAGTAGTTAATATACCTAGTAGAAGTAGTTTTTCACGAATTTTCCTTCAATGTGACGTGTGGATTTGATCTAAAATTGTGTTCGTCTTCTGTCCTCCGCTTTCTAAGGACCCTTCGGAGCCTAACCAGGTACCGCGCGCACGGATGCGAAATTAAATTGATTCCACTTAGATTCTGCTGCAAAACCTATGGAATGAAAGAAAGGATAACTATTATTTGAAACGATACAGAAAACTAAAACGACATGGTTGCACCAAAAAGATTCATTTATACATACATACATAAAGTCCTTTTTCCTATGGGGGTAGGCAGAAACTACAGAACGCCACCTGCTACGATCCTTACATTCATTTATAGTCCAGGAATATTAGGGGTTTCACCTCGGAATGAGAGATAGTCAGCTATAAACTTGTATAAAACTTTATTTTAATACCCTAAAACTTGTCTTAAAACCTACTTATCGTATGGTGTCCGCGACTACAGATATTCCAAGGTCAAAGGTCATTTTTTTTTCCTGTAGTATGTCCAATTAAAATTTGAAAAATAAAATCCACTACTAAAAGTAGAAAAAAAGGATTTATTAATAATTTTGCCACTTAAGTTTCAATTGTAAACCGATTCTGTTGAAATTAAGTAAACTGAAAAGCGAAAAAAAACTTACCTAAAAATCTTCTGACAGTGTAAAATTTAAAAACCTTACTAACAAAAATAATTCCGACGAAATAACGAACTCAAAACCAAATAAAAAACCGGCCAAGTGCGAGTCGGACTCGCACACGAAGGGTTCCGTACGATTATCATCATCGCAAAACACTGCAAAAAAAATCACGTTTGTTGTATGGGAGCCCCCCTTAATTTATTTTATTTTAATTTAATAATTATTATTTTTTGAAGAGAATATACAACTAAATATTCTGTGAATATTTCAAGCGTCTACCTGTTGCCGTTATTAATATCGAGCAAAAAACGGCAAAAATATCACGTTTGTTGTATGGGAGCCCCCCTTAAATATTAATTTTATACTGTTTTTAGTATTTGTTGTTATAGCGGCAATAGGAATACATCATCTGTGAAAATTTCAACTGTCTAACTATCACGGTTCATTAGATACAGCCTGGTGACAGACAGACAGACAGACAGACAGACAGACAGACAGACGGACAGCGAAGTCTCAGTAATAGGGTCCCGTTTTTACCCTTTGGGTACGGAACCCTAAAAAAGAAAATACACTTGGTCTGTCATTTTGAGACGGCACCAAAAAAATAATCAACGAAGCTACAATTATTCTAGGCTTTAGGTTATTAATATGCATGTTTGTTTGTTTGGCGCCAACTCCAGTTCGTTAATTCGTCGGTTAATTTTTTTGTTAAAAAGGTTTTTTCATATTTTCAATGTCAGAACATTTATAGGTTCTTTTAGAAGTCAATCATTTACAAAGAAAGGAGAATATCCCATTTTCAAATGTAGTTAAAATAACATCGAATATTGATCGATCAAAATTCGTCTTTATTTGTATTGACTTGTTGGATTCTCCTACAATATAATCACGAATTGCTAGAGAATGCTGTGATTGATCAAGATAGCAGCGGTGGCCCAATGGTAACAGCCGCAACAAACAAGTTGTAAGTCGTAGGTTCGAAAGCAGGCAAGCGCTTTACTTTGTGTAAATTATTTCATCACCACTGCTCTCAAAACGTTGAAAACATCTTGAGGAAACTTGTCTTAGAACCAAAAATTCGAAGACATGTGACATCCACCAACCGCACTGGGCCCGCGTGGTGGATTACGGCCAATTCCCTCTCACAGAGAGGAGGCCTGTACAAACAACTGTACGTTCATCTATAATATCCTATCCTGATTGATCAATTCATGTCTATTCATTCTTTTGAATTTGCCGTATTCGGGTAAAAATTATTCAACGTCTAGATCTTATGGGCAATTGTCATGAACACTTTGCTACATAACTATTTAATTGTAAAGGAAAATCGAATACAAGTTCATTTGAGTACTATGACTAATGTGGAATCAATTTATTTTGTACACTGCTTTCTGTCCGTTTTTGTGTTGTGTTTTCCTTGTAATTGTGGCAATGCACTCTTTGGCATGTATTTACGCACTTGTATAGCACTGTAGTTATATTATTATATAAAAGTAAATAACCAAAATTATGTGAGGAGGTCCAATAATTACCGGCGGCATATTTTCTTTAAAAAGAAGATTTATTTTAAGGCAAATATTCCTCGAACTTTGAAACCTCCCTGTGTTTGTTATGATGCTTTCGCGCTGACATGCATAATTATGTTCAATTAGTTTGCACTCTCTCAAAATAACACCAATAAAATCTGATTCGATTACACATTGGCGTTTTGTTCTTGCGTATAAGATCTTTTATTGAAAGTTTATATGCGGTTTTGGCACGCGCATCCAGGTGGAGCGTAAAGCTACTCTATAATTAATTCATTAGCACCAGTGTAAACACGTATGCATAAACTGAGGGGGCTAAAAGCAAAAGCGCTACAGTCCAGTTTTGGTCAAATTGAGGGGGCTAAAAGCAAAAGCGCTACAGTCCAGTTTTGCTCAAATTGAGGAGGCTAAAAGCAAAAGCGCTGCAGTCCAGTTTTGCTTAAACTGAGGGGGCTAAAAGCAAAAGCGCTACTGTCCAGTTTTGCTCAAATTGAACTAAGAACGCCATCTGGTAGAGTGTTTTAAAACCTTTCGGATGGTTCAACTCGTTTGAATGCAATGTTACCACTGTCCCATAGAAAATTGAGATTTAAAAGTCGGTTGAGAAGAAAAATCGATACTGTCCTCAACAGTATAATTGCAAAGACGCTGCTGTCCAAATTTACCAATCACTGCAATCACAGAACGGTCGGCTATGACACTTTTGTAATGGCGGTGGATGATTTTTGTGAGCAAAATCGCCACTGTCCAAGCGTTTGGATGCCAATCTTACACTTTCCAAAGCTGAGATGCAAAAATAATATTGTCCTGTCATAAATTTAAAATTCTCTATACCAAAAATACGCTTGTTTCCATGGTTTGAGTGTTTTAATGCCTATTAAAATTATTGCTGCTAATTTTAAGTCCCTGTAAGCGATAAACAGTTTCTACTTTTGGTAAAAAAAAATCTTGGACAGTGGCGCTTTTGCTTTCAGCGGCCTCAAGTAGCATATTCGGATAAACATACGCCAGAAATCCATCCATACAATGAACGAAACCATACTCCCTATCCTTGCCTTTAACTACACAATCTCTAAATGTATGTTTTGTATAACCACAAAAACCAAGCAATAAGAAATAACCACAAAATTCTTTCCTAGGAACGAAAACAGTTCATTTGCGCGCAAGGCCCAACTGACACAACTGTGAACGACTTCTGGCGCATGATATGGGAACATGGCTTGGAGCTGATTGTGATGCTCACTAACCTTGAGGAGTACTCCAAGGTCAAGTGTTCGAAGTACTGGCCTGAGGAACGCGGCTCGAGGGCGTTTGGGAATATTACTGTGAATCATGTTGGGGAGAAGAGGTTTGTTGTCCATTTCAGATGATACATTTTTTTTTTGGCCTGGAGTATGGATTTGAGCTCGAGTCTGTAGTGTATAGGGTGACATATATTACGAAGACCTTAAATATAAGTAAAATAAGGGTGTGCTACAGTGCTATACATCGCCTATAGGGGAATCCTGGCGTGATGTATATGTCACAGTATACATATGGAGACCCCTAAGCAGCGTCCGCGGTGATGTCAGTAGTGCGAGCCGCTTAGGGGTCTCTTCGATGCGCATTTTTGTGTGATTGTGCCGTTTCGAGCATTTGTAGGTAGTTTCCATACTGTTTGTATATTTATACTGTGTATATGTTCTGTTTAATCATAAAACGACTGCTGCAGATAATTGGAAATCTTTTTTTCCAATTATTCATGTCTCTGAAAGTAAAACAAAAAGACAATGTTTTCAATTAATATTTGTTGTAGATATTCAGACTACATCGTCAGAGAGTTGAAGATAACGAAACAGCCAACCAACTCAGACGGACAACCGATAGTTGAGAATAACGGCATCGCTAAGAGGAATGGAGGTATGTAATAGTTTTATCGAAAACGTGGTTAAAATTGCGTTGACATGGTGCTTTCTAGTTGCAACAACCCAGATAACGGGAAAAGATGGTAGTTAATTTTCATGACAAATAAAATTATTAATTAAAAATCTTGTTTTTACCAAGCTTTTTTCGCGCGTTGTTTGTGTGTATATAGCCTGTGGTTTTTAGTCGGAACGGTTCTAATAAATTGTTGTTGGAACTTATTTGCATTTAATTAAGTTCATCAGGTAGTGGAAAAATAATCGTTGGTGTCTCGCATAAAAAGGCTTTATTTTAAGACTCGCATGAAGCTTTCGAAATTGGCTACGTCGCTCGTGTTAAAACCTCGACTTTTTATGCTCGACACGAAATGTACTATTTTAGTAACATACCGTGTCCTTCTTCATATAAAACCAGATTTATGTACAATAGTATTTATGCAATGGCTCCAATACTTTATAATAAATTACCTGATCAAATTGTGTCAAGCAGTAACATGAATGAGTTTAAACGTAAGCTTTTTGAATTATTGAATGACAAGGCGTATTATTCCGTTAATGAATATCTTAATGATAAATTTAAATAATTTTAAGTGTTTCATATCTGTCTGTATAATTAAAATGTTAATGATATTCTGACCTGAAATTTTTATCTCAATTATAATTGTATTAGTATCTATTTGTTTATGTGCCGTCTTAATTTATTGACACATTATTATTAACTATTATTTTATGACATGAAATTGTGACATCTACTGACTTTATATTTTTGATTTTATTTTGTTATTGTGACATTCCTTTGTGATTACCTTTTACCCAAATATTTTGTATGCCTTCTGGCGGGACATAGTATGGAACAACATTTTTTATTTATTTAACCATCTGTAAATTTACCCTATGTTCACAAAATTAATAAATAAATGAATGAATGAATATATGTAACGTTTTTCCCAGACATAAAAGAAGCATCGGAGTCCAGCGCACCCACATCACCCCGCGAGGTGAAGGACAATGGGGAATCCCGAATCGTGCGCCAGTACCACTTCCTCATGTGGAAGGACTTCGCCGCGCCCGAGTATCCGCACTCCATACTCAAGTTTATTAAGGTAACAGAAATAAATTAAATAAAAAGTATTTACAGTAGTCACAGTGGATCTTTGTCTGCGAGACCTTGCGCAGTTGCTATTTTTTAACCGACTTACCAAAAAGGAGAAGGTTCTACGTTCAACTTTATGTATGTTTGTTTTATGTATGTTCACCGATTTCTCCGTCAACTGTGGACTGATTCTGAAATTTCTTTTTTTGTTTGAAAGAGTATGTTTCGAAATTGGCCCCATTTTAATTTGGCGAAGATCTGATGAAGAACTTCGGAGAAATACAATATAACTCTTCATTAAATGACGGCAAATCTCTCGGAATTGCTGCAATCGCATGTCTGTTTATTGATAATATTTCATATTCCATAACATAACGTTCATCCATTTCATAACATAACATCAGGCCAGTACGCTCTAAAAGGGTACGCAGATGTGTACAGTTCACCTTACACTCTCATTTCACCGGTTATGTTCAAGATTCATGGTATTCAGGTAATCTATTCTGGCATTATAGGTATGCCTTGTTAGGAACAACAAAAAAGTGAAAAAAAAATATATTGCTTAAAAATACTACCGAGTTCCAAATAAAAGCACTACAAAGTGAAAAGTAACTTTCTTTTTGGAAGTCGGTGTCCGTATTTTTTTTGAAAAAAAAGTTTTTTTATCTGATAATATTGCCTCATTTGTCGGATCGTCCTATCTCGCTTACTGTATGTAGTATACTCAATGACAAACTCTTGCGCAATGGTTCGCAGAGCCAACTTCAGAGACACATAGATCCGCTGTGACTACTGTACTATCAATTGAGATACATCCAATGATTTCGAAAGGAAGGATACGCCCATCTGAACATTTTATAGAAACCTTATGACAAGCAAATACTCGCTCACTCCCGCCACAGATAACTATATACTAGCCAGAGACACGCACACGGACCACTGTCAACTGAGTCGCGTTGGCCCTAAACTGCTCTTTTAAGACCAGCGCGCTGGTGCCATTTAGTCGCGCGGTTGGCCTGGTCCTTGTCTGTAAGAGATTTCCCTGTGCAGTAAGACCGCCCATTGTACACTTGCTTTTATATTATTTTTGTCCTGTGTATATATTTTTGTGGTGTACAATAAAGAATATAATAAATAAATATATATGTCAATGGATACAACGCTTTTGAACTTCAATATCTCTGTCCCAGCTAAGAACAGTCAACCAAACATGTGAAAAAATTAAACCTGGTTCGCTCGCTCTATTGCAGAGCTCTTCCATCACTAAACATGAGGCGAGATCGAGGTTGAGGTTAAGAACGGGCACATCAGGCAAAATATAGAGAGCAATCCAATAAACATTTGCAGTTAACATGTGGATTATCACCCTAAGGTTATGAAACCTCAGTGTCACTTGCACGTCATAAAAACAAAGACAAAATTATTTCTCCACTTTGAAAGTAACAATAAGGACCGATTTCACCAATGAAACTAATCGCAATTAGTTTAACTAAAGCACAGATAATATAATACTAGCATACCCACCTCATCCCATACAAAGAAACCGTGCTGACATAACTATCGTTTTTCGTCTGATTAAGCTGATATTTTTGTGTAAATCGAACGCGATCGGTTCTGTTTCACGGTGATAGATAGATGGTGTTAGCAGCGACTTGCAAGTAAAAGGGTTTACTAGGTTCGTGAATATTTTTTTCTTTAAATACATTGAAGGTTCGTTTTATCGTATTTTTTTTGCACGTTTTTACAATTTTTTTGCAATGCAAAATGTGTTACAATGCAAATTTTAACAATCGAGTGGAATGCTTCAGAAATTTCAAAATGCGCCATCTATTGGCATCAATTTTAAATGATCCGTTCAAATAATCTTTGAAATGTGAATTAAGAGCGCAATTATCCATAATTTTGTACTTAGGAGAGTTGATTAAACAAGAACATAGAATTTTTATGTTCAATTCCAGAAAATGTTAATTTTAAACACATTCAATAACAAATACAGTGCATATCGCGCCATCTAGTGAGATTTATTTGAACCAAATTTTCTTTCTTAGCGCTGAGACCCCGTGACTAAACTCAGTTAATGCAAATACAGCGTTCCGATTGGTTGAGACCGCTGAGAAACTACCAATCAGAACGCCGTATTTGCATAAACTGAGTTTAGTTGAACTAAACGCGATTAGTTTAATTGATGAACTCGGTCCTAATTAAACTACGAAAACCACCCTCACTGCTAGGGAATAAAGCCGCTTTGATATGAAATTGTTTTCGTGAACATGCACTTAACTGAAAATTAAATAACCTTGATCAAACTTTTATGCATCTGGTTAAAGATAAAAATGATTTTTCAATGGTGTTATTCTTTTTGCAGAGGGTAAACGAAGCCTGGACGAGCATGGTGGGTCGTCCGGTGGTGGTCCACTGCAGCGCCGGCGTGGGCCGCACTGGCACGCTAGTGGCACTGGACTGCCTACTGGAACAGCTGCGCGCCACCGGCCAAGTGGCTGTCTTCAACACGGTGGCGGAGCTTAGGAGGCAGAGGAACTTCTTGGTGCAGTCGCTGGTGAGTGTTATACATACCAAAGGGTATACGAAGCCTGGACAAGCATGGTGGGACGCCCCGCGGTGGTGCACTGCAGCGCCGGCGTGTGCCGCACTGGCACGCTAGTGGCACTGGACTGCCTACTGGCGCGCCACCGGCCAAGTGGCTGTCTTCAACACGGTGGTGGAGCTGAGGAACTTCTTGATGCAGTCTCTGGTCAGTTTTTTACTTTTTATATGACCCTTACCCTCCCCTCTCCCTCTGATCTCTCCCCCCTGACCCTTGTCCTGTCCTCTCTCTCCTGATATGGCCTTGCACAAAAAAAAACTAAGACTAAACGGGACACCGTTCACGACACATAGCACTAATAATAATAATGATGCATACTGGATGTCTTTGACACCGAGGCTAAAAGGGATTCAGTACATGATACTTGCTTAAAATTAAAAAAATACAATGTACATATTTTTATTGTTATCTGTTCAAAATTGTTATTCCTGTCTTGCTCAATTTGATTTAAATTATTCTCCTTTGTCTGCTTGCTGACAATGAGAGAAAGCCCGCGGCGCGCCACGTGTAGGTACAAGCCGGTGGCGTTGACCTCGATCGTGAACTTTACGAAAACAGCTAGATAGGTAGCGCTTTCGAGTTTTATATATTGCTGTTTTTTTTTTTTTGTGAACATGGGGAATTAATGATTATTTAATTAAGATATTTTCAAAAGTTAAGGGAAAAGCCGTAGACAATCATGTACTGAATGCATGGTACTCCATTTCGCGTCGACGTCAAAGACACCCTGTATACAATTAAAAGCAAAGCAAATGTAGTATGAAACTGAAATGTGGTCCTAACATCATACAGTAAGTCTCAATATCGCAATGGCCATCGCCGTTTGAATGGGGACTCATAAAGGTGAGCGCGCACCTAGACGCACCGCACTCGCCGCACGCGCCGTAGTCATCGCATTTCATAAATCTTTATATGAAATCGTCTGCAGCCTCGCGCACCTATCCGCGCCGCACGAGCCGCATGCAAGCAAAATGCTGTAGGTATACGGATTCCACCAGCGCGTGCGGATGACGTCATCCGATTCGACGCGTTCGATGCTTGCGGTGAGTGCGGTGCGGGCGGCGCGGAAATGTCATCCGTATCCGTATTAGAAAATATTGTACAAGATGTACAGAAGTGTATACGGCGCGTTCGGCGCGGATAGCGCGGGGCCTTGACAAAATGCGATGACTGCGGCGCGTGCGGCGAGTGCGGCGCGGATAGGTGCGCGTTCACCATAAACGGGACCTCTTCTCAATTTCCTAGAAACAGACAATGACCAAAAAGATATGTTTATGGGTGACTTGGATGTACAGCATTCCATGTTGTTCTATAAGCTGAATGTTACTAATATTGCACTCTCTCTCTTCAGAAACAATACGTATTCGTATACCGCGCACTGGTAGAGTATGCGCACTATGGAGACACAGAGATCAGCGCATCCCGACTGAAACCAGCTGTCGACAAACTAAGGAACACACCCGACCACGCCGACAAGTGTCTTATGGAGATCGAGTTTGAAGTAAATACTTTACATACTACACATTTTTATTTATTTACTGCACAATCAATCAAGAGGAGCTCGTGGCTAAATAATAACAGCCGCACGGGTCGATCTTTAAGGTTAAGCAATGCTTGACGAGGTCGGTCCGTGGATGGGTGACCATTTCAACATATCGAGTACCCTCCGCGCCTCGTATAGCACGTTAAGCCGTTGGTCCCGGCTGTCATTTGAAGATCTTTGACAGTCGTTACAGGTGGTCAGAAGCTTGAGATCTGACACCAGTCTTGCCAAGGGGTACCCTGTTACCCAGTTACTGGGTTGTGGAGGTCAGATAGGCAGTCGTTCCATGTAAAACACTGGTATTCAGCTGAATCTGGTAAGACTGGAAGCCGACCCCAATATAGCTGGGAAAAGGGGAGGCAGAAAAAGAAAAAAAGAAAAACAATGCAAAATTTCGACCAAGTGCAAGTCAGACTCGCATAATTAGACCATTGTTACGTAACAAACAAAACGAAAGCAAATACAAAGTTTCTTAGTTCAGTTTCTTTTAAACTATTGTAAGCAGAAACAAATAAATTACCTAACTGAAACAAATTTTATTCTACTATACAAAAGGTAAGTCGGATTAGTCAAGACGCTGATTGGACGGCGCCGTTTAGTAAAAACGTGCTATTTATTGAAAGGTTAATTAAGCTAGTTAACTGCTAAATATTTAGGGGTCACTGAATTTGAATTCCATATTTTTCCTTCAGAAAATGTTAAACAGCCCAGTAGCCGAGCCGCTGAAGTCGCAGGGCGCCGGCGCGGGGGAAGAGCTGCGAGCCCGCAACAGAAGCCCTGACTGCCTGCCCTACGACAGGAACCGCGTCATACTCACGCCCATACCCGCCAGAGAGTTCTCTACCTATATCAACGCCTCCTTCATTGAAGGTAATTTAACGCGGAGTGACCGTGAGAAAATCTCTAGATTATTTAAACCACATATTGACTTCTGGGAGGAACTTTTATCCGAATGGCAATGTAGGTGGAATAATTCCATCAAGAGGGGAATCAAATATAGCAGCTCACAATGTTAGGACCCATTAATATTAATTTTGATCCGTGGTGCTAGGCAACCGGGCTTATCCCAGTTGTAAACGACCTTTTGTGCCTATTGGCCTTGTTTGTTCTGTCTTCTGCTTGATATGTAGGGAAGTGGAAATTTGTATTTTTTCCTACTCCACCGTTATTCTTTTCTGATTAATTTCGTTGCGGTATCCAAGACAGTTAAATTCATTCTCCGGGACTTCGTCGAGCTTCATTGCCACGGCACTTTTCTGGTGGTCGCCACTGTTGATTCTGGCTTTCAGGAGTTGCAATGGTTTGGGAATAGTGCGGTGGGATTGTCCCAAACTGAAGCGATTTGTTATTGATATTAGCGTCGAGGGATGAAAAGATATTGGACAGTCTCCACGGTTTTTATAGTTCTTTATTAACATTATTTTTCATTTTCTCAGCTTACGACAACTCAGAAGGATTCATAATAACGCAAGACCCTCTACCAAACACTATCATGGACTTCTGGCGGATGGTATCCGAACACAATGTCAGCACCATCGTTATGCTCAGCGAGGTATGTTGTGAATTAAATACTATAGCATAAGCGGCGTATAATACTTAAGGTTCCCGAGTCGACGGCACGAACTATTTTGTGCGCGAGATTAGAATGCATGCTATCTCATCCTACAACACGTGCGAAAGAGATAGATGCTGTGATCAGCAGTAAGAAGCTAGTTTGCGTACGAATTAGCACTTTGGAAGTTTGTAGCGAAATGGATGATGATTTAGGACGAAAACGAGCGCGCGAAATTTTATAAAGAGACCGTTGTGAATATTTATATATTTTATAACAAAAGATATCATGGAAAAACGACCAAATATATATTTTCAAAATTAAATTATTTGCATTGTTAAACTACTTATCTATCCCTGTATGGTGGCTGTTTTGCAATTTTCCTTCTTATGGTATTTATTTCCGCCCAAAGATGCTTTAAAATTAGTGTTGAAATACGGAACTTTCGACGCTCATAACTTTCAAACATATTTTTTTTCCTCTTTTTCTATACAGGGCTAGATAATTATGAGACGAATTGATATAATTTTTTATTTTGAACGTACATCGTCAAACAGTGGAGTAATCGCCAGACTACGTTTGTATGGAAGAATGATTGACTAGTGTTACCTTAATACCTGTACGTAGTATAGTAGTGCTGGGTGCATCGTCCTCATGTATATGAATTTATGTATGTATGTAAATGTTATAAAACACTTTTTTTAAAAGAGTAAGGCCTAGTTTCTTACCTCTAAATTATCGCAGAATTAATGTGACAAATTTTCAAACACGCTTTATCTGCTGTGATTGAATGAATGAATTTTCAACAGCCAATCTCAGCAGATAACGCGTAATTCTGCGATAATTTAGAGGTGAGAAACTCGGCCTAAGTGTGGAGTTTCTTGTCCGTTCTTCTCCATAACAAGCTACTTCTCCGAATGGACGGTAGAATCAATTATTATAAATTTCAAAAAAAAAAAAATGGTTTTCAATTTTTTTTGTCTTTGAATAATAGTTTACGTATCGGGTTGGAATAACCACCAAACAGCCGCCATGGCCCACGACAAAGGTCTATTTGAGGGACTAAGTGCGGCAACTAAACCCCCCTAACATAGAAAATAGAGAATAGTTTACGTAAACCCCAAAGAAATTGGACAAAGTTCAATTTATCAGCCTGCCTAGCGCAACTCTGTTGGGATCGGCTCCTAGTCTACCCGGTTACAGCTGAATTCCAGTAATTTACTTGGAGCGATTGCCAATCTAATCGGCTGTAAATAATTAACTTGGCTGCTTCGGCCTGTTTTGATTAATGCTTGTATTTTGGGTTTGTTTGTTTTACTCTAGACGCTTTTATGACACTTTTTTTTACATCATTCTCACAGAATGTGTAATTCCAACAAGATTGATGTAACCAAATATAATCCCCGGCACGTAAGTTGGCAAGAGCCGTTAGATGTGCAGTAGTAGTTTTTTAGGTATCTTTGATAGTGAAGCGGGGCGCGGGGAACGTTTAGGACCGTTCCGAGCGCGCGATTGGTTGGTCAGTTGACACAGGATCGACTGACCAATCGTTGCGCTTCCATGTTCCGTTCGCTCTTTATGGTGGTTGGTCAGTTCGCGGAATACGCGCGAACTGACCCCCACTACGCCAAAACCTTGCCAACTTACGTGCCATCAATAAATTATACAAGTAATATATGCGGTGCAAGTTTGCTACCTCCACTTTGTCACATAAACCTTTTAAGGTTTTAGACAAGTGTCATGCTGTATAATAAGTGCAATTTAATGTATTGAAAAATAAACGAAAAAAAAAAAAAAAAAAAAAAAAGTATGGTGCCCGGCACTATACTTGTATAATTTATTGATGGAAAAGAATGTCCATGGAGTTTCATGCACGTTCTTCTCCATAGAGACCTACTGACGCTTGTGAATGTTCAACTAGCTTCATTTTAGTAATTTTTTTATGACAATTCAAAAGTACCTTTAAATGGGTTATATGAAAATAAAAATAAATACTGACCTAGAGTCAGACCAAAACTGGTTTTTACGATCGGAACCGAAACAAAATATCGGCAACAGTCTCAGTCTCGGCCGAAACCGAAAACGAAACTTCCTTACAATGATCATGTTTTGAGGGAAAAATAAAGAAAACGTTATTATAATCAGTCAGTCTTTATTTTATCACAACAAACAAAACGAAATGCAAATACAAGCTAGTCACGACATGATTAGACACGTGGACGCGGCAAAATGTCTTTGTGGCTTACTCGCTTAGATGCAATTTAACGCGCCGAACATGACCGATCATAGCGCGAGAATGCCCGAATGCAGTTTCGGTTTCGGTCGTAGATTCGGCAGGTTTGCCGCCGAAATCGAAAATAAACCGAAACCGTACTTTCGGTCAGACACTATACTGACCTCCACAATCCAGTTAATGGGTAGCACAATACGTCTAGGCAAGATTTTCTAGCTCCTGACTAACCGCAATGACAAATAGTGTGTGAACACATAGATGTATTATGTGTACGTAAGGAAATGTCATAAAAAAGATCGACAGATACCTAGTGCCCTTGCACTCGCTGTACTTGAAGCGTGTCTGTTGTGTAGCATTTTCGGTCATTATTGGATGCACATGTGTGCGTTCTCCCTATCCTTACATATGGAGCTCAAACCTGATCTTTTACGGCGCAGCAGGGGTTCAGGCTTGAGGTTAGTTAATGGAGCGCAGCATTCTGGGAGTCAGATTAACGGACCGCATCAGAAACAGTGCTGCGCTCCAAAACACAAATCGCCGACGTCACCCAAAAGGCAGCCAAATTAAAATGGGACTGGGCCGGACACGTCTGCCGCATGTCGAACGGTTCATGGGGTAAGTCAACCACAATGTGGGTCCCGGAAAAAGGCCAGGCGACACCGCGGCAGACCCAGGCGAAGATAGCGGGATGAACTTGATGCCTATCGAAAGCGTTGGTCCACCATTGCCCCAAACCGGGAGGATTGGAAGGAAGAAGGGGAGGCTTTAGCCCTGCAGTGGGACAGAATAGGCTGAAAATAAAATAAATAAATTGGAGCCTTAGTAATGAAATGATTTCTATTTCAGCTTGGCGACGGTAAATGTCCCCGGTACTGGGACGACGGCTCCATTCAGTACGAACATATCACGGTACAGTACGAGGAGAGCGAATCCTGTCCCTATTATACCAGAAGACAGTTTAGGATCACCAATGATAAGGTAAGATTTACGAATATCAATGTTGAAATCTATCTGGAAAGGCCAAAGAACAGATGCATTTATGTAGAAAGTTGGTGTTGGCAAAGTGCGAACCGGCGTCAAACAAATCAGATTTGAATTTGTTAGCCCGTGTTGGTTCTCACCAATTTGTATAATGAAAAAAAAATATTAAGGCGCCTCCCCGAATAAAACGCAGCGCTAGCCGTTTTTGTGCAGTTTTTAGGAGCTATCTACTCGTTATTTAAAAAGAAATACCAAAAAATAACAAAATGGTACATTTCTTGAATTATATGTTTCACTAATCTCCCTCCAACAAAACCATAAAAATGAGAATTACAGATTGATAGCATGTATCTCTTCGTAAATCGTTCATTAATTAATTTTTCTTTTAACACTAGTCGAAAGACAATTTAATAACGAACATTTAGTAATTATTTATATTTTTTCAAAATTCCGACATTTGATTTTATAACGATTTTATTCTAAAATCTGGGCGTATTCACTACTGTAACACATGCGCCGCCAGTGTGCCGCTAGGGCACTAGGAATGCTCAAGGTTTTTTAGTCAGGGTACGGCCTGACCAAAAAATCTTGCCGGGTTAAGCCTGTACGAGTTAACGCTTATATGCACTGGCAAACAGTCACTTTCTACCAGTTTTTTTATCAAAATTATTATTTATTTATTTTAATACATGGAAAACTTACAGCTAATAAATACAGACAATAATGGAAACTAGAGTCAACAGAATGCCAATTACAAATCCTCACGTATAGACTTATAATAATAATTTATGGTGTGAGCACAAAAACAAAAATCTCACCGCTTAATTAAAGTAATAAGCAATATAAATACTTAGTTTGCAATTATATGACTGATGATAAAGAAAATAATAAATTAATAAAAACAGAAACCAAACAATATAACCTACCGTTACTTGAAAAAATTGAGGCTTAAGCACCTTTTGGCTGAATTTACACTGATTGTGAATGGATCTAAATCATTTACTCGTTATACAGTCCAAACATCAACTTATCAGCTTCTTTAATTTCTTGGTATTTTTGTCATAAGCGAGTAGTTAAAGTCTATGTATTAGGTATTTGTGCTGGCAATTACTTTTGTTATTTAGATGCCTAAATGTAATTTATTAAATTATCTTCCAGAGCGGAGAAGTAACCTGCGTCCGACAACTTCAGTACCAAGGCTGGCCCACCGCTCGAGGCCACGTGCCTGAAGTGACACGAGGACTTGCAGAACTGGCTGACGCCGCCGCACCCGCCGCGCCTACTGCACTGCATGCGCACCAAGGCACCATGCTAGTGCACTGCCAGTACGTATCATGTGTTATCATCAGTCTGTAGCACGTCACTGCAGGGACCTTACTATGAAGTAAACTACGTCCGACAACTGCAGTACCAAGGCTGGCCAACCGCGCGCGGCCACATACCCGACGTCACACGAGGCCTGGCCGAGATCGGATTTCTCTGTGATACTATCACACTCTGCTTCGCCTCGTGTGATAAATCCATACTCGTGTTTTATTAACCCCTATTATATGATCGTTGCATAAACTACTATAGTATGCTAGTGCATTTCAATATGATTTTCTGGGCATTTGATTACGAAGCTAGGGGAGGCACTCTCTTAAAGTGCCAATAATTGGTTATCGTCCCCTACTTAGGTAATTGAGCTGGGTTTTCCTGTTATTTCCTTTTCACTTCATCATAATAACAGTTCATAATATTTAATTACAGATTCGGTACAGAACGGTCGCCACTGTTCGTGGCGCTGTGCACACTGATCCGCGCGCTGCGCGTGGAGCGGCGCGTGGACGTGGGCGCCACCGCGCGCGCCGTGCGCTCGCAACGTGCGCGCACTATCGATACATTCGTAAGTATACACTTGTTGTATATAATAATTAACAGGTGACTTATTTATATTTATTAATGTGAATACCCCGGTGCCAATACCCTTCAAACAGGAACGAATAACATTGCTTAGCGGTTGAAATTAGGAATGTTGTCATTTTTACATGTACTCGATCACGTTAACGTAAACATCAATTTCTATTAAATCTGGGTAAGCTCTGTCTGGTGATAATAATGGAAATTCCCTTTGACATAGCGAACGCGATCGTAAGATAAGTGAGTATAAATACTCGCACTAAGATCTCAGACAGTCACGCATGTCGCCGTTAGCTCCTTCACACACTTCTTTTTTTTTTCATTTCAATCTCTGCTCGGGCTCGCCAAAACTGTAAGATATCAGTTTGACATGGAGCTATCGCATTTATTGCCATCCCTGGACGCAAATATTAGTACATTACTGCAGCGGCCAGCAAAATAGGCATTGATGGACGAATGTGTAAATGTGGGCCGAGGCGAAGCCGAGGCACACATACGTAAGTCCATCAATGTACTTGTACTGTACTTGTATAGTACTTTTCTCAAATAATGAGCGGAAATTAAAACTAAGTTGTAGTACCTAGAACTAATTTTGTCAAATACAATTACTTTTCAAAATCATTGACAAACAACAATTATTTTTTTCCCGCGTTAGGCTTAGCACACACTCGCGTGAATTTTTTCCGCCCATTCTGCGGCCTATGGAATTAAATGAAGCTGCACGCATTCGCGTTGCACAAAATCCGCGCGAATAAAAATGGCAATGCGTGTTAAGCCTTAATGTGTTCATTTTTAGGGTTCCGTACCCAAAGGGTAAAAACGGGATCCTATTACTAAGACTCCGCGGTCCGTATATCTGTCTGTCACCAGGCTGTATCTTATGAACCGTGATAGCTAGACAGTTGAAATTTTCACAGATGATGTATTTCTGTTGCCGCTGTAACAACAAATACTAAAAACATAATAATATAAATATTTAAGTGGGGCTCCCATACAACAAACGTGATTTTTATGCGATAATGGTACGGAACCCTTCGTGCGCGAGTCCGACTCGCACTTGGCCGGTTTTTTTTTTTCAATAAGCTGCTTTCTATTTGCAAGCCAGTTCGAAATTTAAATAAAACATTTGATAAGTTACCTTCTTGGTTGCTATGTTTCGGAGTAAAATATCGTTCCATTTTTAGGGTTCCGTACCCAAAGGGTAAAAACGGGACCCTATTACTAAGACTTCGCGATCCGTCTGTCTGTCTTGTCTGTCTGTCCGTCTGTCTCCAGGCTGTATCTCATAAACCGTGATAGCTAGACAGTTGAAATTTTCACAGATGATGTATTTCTGTTGCCGCTATAACAACAAATACTAAAAACAGTATAAAATCAATATTAAAAGGGGGCTCCCATACAACAAACGTGATGTTTTTGCCGTTTTTTGCTCGATATTAATAACGGCAACAGGTAGACGCTTGAAATATTCACAGAATGTTTAGTTGTATATTTACTTCAAAAAATAATAATTAATAAATAAAAAAAAAATAAGGGGGGCTCCCATACAACAAACGTGATTTTTATGCAATATTTTGCGAAATGGTAAGGTAAATGGTAAGGTAAGGTAAGTAAGGTAAAATGGTACGGAACCCTTCGTGTGCGAGTCCGACTCGCACTTGGACGGTTTTTTAAATTACACGACAGATTTGGGTTTACTATGCTATTTATTTGGCCGCTAGACACGACAAATATGGCTTTTCATACAACTTTTGCCGGCCGCTGCTCGCATGTATTTTGCCAGTTCGACAATTTCGATTTATAGTTGTCAAAATAATGCTCAAATTTCCAAGCATATTTGAGAAATAGTAGTTTTATAAAGGGTGGTATTTAACCGCAAATGTTTTTTTTTTACAAATATATTACTTTTTTACATCAGAAATACTGACTGTACAGCAATTGAACCAGAGCGTACAAACGTTACACTCACACAACAAAATAAGTCCAATAACAAACGAAATGGGAGCAGGAGAACTGAGTTTGATGGCTTTGCTCGCTCGCTTCAGCTTTTATCATCCTCTTCGAACTAACCTATAAGTGTCGAGGTGCCCTAAGCTCCCGGGCTGGCTTCGTTTGCTCTTGAACTTATTTTGTTATATGTGTGAGTATAACGTTTGTTCGTTCTGGTTCATTTGCTGTGCAGTCAGTATTTCTGATGTAAAAAAAGTATATAAATTATGGCACTAAATTGATAGGTGATTATTTATTTGATGTGCAATTAATAATATTCCTGTTATAAAGGCCCATGAACTAATTTGGACAAACCTAGAACATACCCACTGCTAAGACACAGACCAATTGCGTAAGTAAATTCAGCAAGGTAAAGGGTTTGATCCTATCAATCGACCAATCAGATGAAAGACGCGATGTGGATTTCCGACTGTGATTGGTCGATTGTTCATACTCTTTGGCCTTTGCCTTGCCGAATTCACTAACGCAATAAGGCTGCGGGAGTTTCGGTGAGAGGGAGTTGGCTGTTATCCTTAACAATTAAGTAATCCAAGCTGCTCCAATTAATTTAGTTTTTTATTTTTATTTCCCACCGTGAATTTAAATCTTTATTTTTTTATTTTATTTTTATTTTCTTGCTATGACAAGAATATTTACTTTTTAAAGTATTATATTATTTTATTTTAATTATTGTGAATGCGAAGACTTTGTGGATCAATCTTTTTTTTATTTTAATTGATCTTAGTTAGTTTTTAATCATGGTCTGGCAGTTTGAGTATTTATGCGGCCCACCCGAATGTCCTTTCTTTGGTATTGTTCGTCAATTCGTTGAGCTCCTTAAATGCCGACGCTGCACGGTTATTGACAAATGCGTGCACTGACTGGACAGGTCCACTCAATCTGGTTCTTTCCTCAAAAGACCATTTCAGACCGGTACTTGCCCGTGGTCCCCCAGTCTAGTCCCCCTCGGGGTACCACGAACAAATATTTTTGCCCGTGGTACCCCCAAGGGGTACAAAGGGGTACCATGGGCAAATTATTTGACCCGTGGTACCCCCGCTATGGTAACACGATAGTTTTGTTCAGAGAAAAAGAATTACTAACATCAGTCTACATGGTCTTCACATGATCTAACCAAAATTTTGTCTGGACTTTAAAAGAGACTGAAACCTCTGAGTTTGTTTCGGCCTTTCTTCTCAGAGTAGTCAGACAGGAAACGCCGACCTCATCTAGTTTAAAAAAATATGATCGACATGTAAAAGCGTTTGTACAAACCAACTTACAGAAATAAAATCATTAAATCAATTAATTACTTTTTATTTGTTGCAGTTACAATACGAATTCCTCTACCGTGCCATACTGAACTACGCGGAGCTTCACAATCTACTCGAAGACAGTTAAGCACGACTCGTTTATAATATCTTATCGTTAGTCAAGTCGTGAGCGCCCACGCTTAAGACTCCGCCTTCTAAAGGTCCTGTGAATAGATCCTGATGTATATCTGACCTTTGGTTCTTAGCACTGCCTAGGTTTTAGCATAGACATCGAGTAATAGACTAAGAGACGATCAGAAAAGAGTGAGAGAGACAACGGGATCGCGCGGCCAGTATCTTTTGTGTGTCTTTTTCTAGATATCTGTATTTTTTATTTTTGAGACATGTCAAGTGTCGCCTTGGCTGAAATTCGGTCTGGCAGACTATTTATTTATTTAAAGATCCAAAAAACAATAACATCTTACACAAAATATAAAAATTCTTACAACGTATCAGGATGTTTCCTGCGTAGAAAAATTATAATTCTATTTAGTCCGTCAGTGAGATTATCAAATAATATTGGACCCGTATTATTTGGCTTTATGAAATAAATAAAAATTGACAAAGATAAAGCGCATCAAAGTTCAGGAGTGGGGGTTTGTGACGTCACTTTGTCAGTATAAAGTATAGCACACCATGACGTCACACGATATTTCAACGCACTGTATCGTCGTCATTTTTTGTTTAGGTGGCAAAAGAAAAAATACGTGTACTATTTTTTTAGATTATCGAACTGACCGACTAAACAGATATATTTTGTCAACTACCCCATTACAGGCAATCACAGCTTACAGACTTGACTATGTTATTACCCCAGGCTGTCAGTGTCACCTTCTTCACTACGATCTAAAAAATGGACTGGTATTAACCGCAGATTCGCTTTGCCTCTTTCTACGAAGTTGTAAATTTTATGACGATATTTCTCAGTCCATTGCGATGTCTATGATTTTAAGAGCTCTTTTGTATTGAAAAATAAGTGATATTAATTGGAAGGGGAATATTATACCAAAAAATAAAAGAAATGTTCAGTTTCGAGAGGCTATTTGATAATAACTTCTGATATTTAAAAATTAAATAGATCAAATGTATTTTTCTTTAATTGTCCAATACGGTAAACAAAAATTACGTATTGAGCTTATGAGAAAATTAAGGAACATAACATCGCGTCTGTTTCCTCGGACTGTGAGACCAGTGGTGCACTTATTGTAAAACCACATTATTTATTTAATACAACTTCATACAAACTCTGTTGGTTGGTACATAGGCGATATGAGAGACATTCCGTCAGTTATGTTTAAGTTTCATGTAATATTGAAATTGATAATTTGGAGTATGCACGACACCAAGGACTGACACAGATGGAGAAACATGATCAAAGAAAAGTTGATCGCTTGTCAAAGTCAAAAATTAAAAATATTTATTTCAACTATTCTAGCCCTCAACCGGCGCGAGACCACTTATGGCTTCTGTTTAATTGTTAGGGTTCCGTACCCAAAGGGTAAAAACGGGACCCTATTGCTAAGACTCCGCGGTCCGTCTATCTGTCTGTCCGTCTGTCACCAGGCTGTATCTCATGAACCGTGATAGCTAGACAGTTGAAATTTTCACAGATGATGTATTTCTGTTGCCGCTATAAAAAAAAATACTAAAAACAGAAAAAATAAATATTTAAGTGGGGCTCCCATACAACAAACGTGATTTTATTGCCGATAATAGTACGGAACCCATCGTGCGCGAGTCCGACTCGCACTTGCCCGGTTTTTTTTTCTATTGTGTCTGTAATTACGCCGGATGAGTGCTCGGCACTTTTGAACATCAACTATTAAAACTAATTGATTCTACCGTCCATTCGGAAAAGTAGCTTGCTATGGATAAGAACGGACAAGAAACTCCATACTTACCCTTTAAAAAAATGTCTGGCGAATCAAAACCTTCAGTTATGAGGAACACGACGCGTGGAGGATGATCAGTGTTTTTCATACCGTACCCATACGGTTTACGGCTCACCAAAATTAAAATTCATACTGAAATGTGAGATTGTTTGCGAAAATTCGTGATTTTCGTTTACCGAATCGGACATAAGAAAAATACACTATACTCAGTTTTGTATACAAAAAATACGATATAAAAGAGCTCTCCTGTAGATATATATCAATGGTAAACTACGCCAATCCCTTGTCAGACGCTTTGCGTATTGAAAGTGTATTCTTATTTTATATACGGCATGGACTATAAGGCCTACAACCATACGGGAGTATGGGACAATCCTCACCCGCTATATACCAGCAAACCAAGGTTATTAGACAACTGTTAGAAGTGACGTCACTTGAAAATGTGTGACGGATTAATGGGCAAAAAACTTTATATTTAATTTCATTCTGTAAAAAGAAACGTGAATATATGCCACAAGAGGCACATAAAAGTTCTAGAACGAAAAATTTCGAAAAACGAATGTGACAAACTGTCAAACTTTTTTAGTTGCCGTGATTGGTTGAATAAATTTTCATCACCCGACTTGAGTGGGGATTTAACCGGCCCGGCGAGTGTAAGCCAGTTGTTTAATTATCTTGGTGAGCGAGTAAGCGGTAATATATCGAACAATATACAGTTAAGTAAGACTAATTTTAAGTATACATTTTGTATATTTGGTGTTTTTTATTTACAGAATTACTGACCTATTTCTTTGACGGCGATTTATAGAATAGAATCAATGATGATGATGAATTATTTTGATGATTGATCAATCATGATTAATCATTTTGACGATTAATCAATCATGATTAATCAGTTCGACGAATGATCAATCGTGATTGATAGTCTTTAGGATAGATTAATCGCCGTCAATCGTATGAATGGTAATTGACAATGTGTCTAGGAATACTATATGTATTAGACATAGTTTGAAACTATCCCTACTGCTCACTGTAGGTGCTTTTTATAAATTTTGGACAAGTTTATCTTGAGTACGAATTTATATATTTTATTTTATTATTATGTTTTAGAGGCATATAAATTATTATGTCGTAAAATATCGAAAGTATAGCGATTGATATTTGCGAGAAATATCAAAGGTGGGAAGGGTTCTTTAAAAATATACAAAAAAAAACGCACAATTTTAAATTAGATTTTTCAGTGTGTTTTATTTATTGCCTGGAAGTAACAACAAACAAACGAATCAGGTAGTGATGTTCCTATAATAATTTATATGCCAATTAAACTTATGTGTTTTAGTTCAACGAAAAAAAAAATTATATAGTTTTTACGTTATAATTATTACTTTTAAATGTATGTACAAATGATCACTACCTTTTTGTATCTCAATATTATTTCTAACTATACTTAGTAGATAGGTTTCTAATGATTTTAATATTAAAACAACGCTTAAGCTTGGACTAATTTACACTGAAAAGTTACGATTTTGTAATAATATGTTGACGAGTCGTAATTTTTAACCTTCATGGATGTTAAGTTTTCTGAATTATTTTGATTTTTAATAGGCTTTAAAAATATCTTATTTTGAAGATTGATCAATCATGATTGCTATTCTTATTTATGGTTAATCAATCTTAAATGCAATGAGGATAACCTATTTATTCCATAGTATAGATTACTATGACAAGTATAACACATTATATTAGGCAATCGGTCAGTACGACGTTTTAAAAAACTAAATTAGATCATTCGAAAGGAGATAGCCCAAAATATTTCAGAAAACTTATACCAGCTACACTTTTACACACGCCCCTAGTGATAGATCTGTCGTTATAATCTATTACCGTATTATTTTTAATTATTATTAATTGTAATTATATAATTATTTTTGGTATAAATCATACCAAATTGAAATCGTGTCCAAAGAGAGGTGTTTAAGAAGAAAAAAAAAAATATCATGGAATAAATGTGAAAAATCTACGTATTTATTTTGATAATGAATTAAAAAATAAGAGGCCATATTTGACTGCATTTTTAACGGTTTTTAGTTTTACGGTTATTAATGCAAATTATATTTCGGTGTTTTTTAAAAACCTGAATATTAAAACAGGAGGCCAAATGATATGAAATTACCCCAATTTAGCACAAAATTTTAATACATTTGAGGTGTAAGTGAACTTTGTGACGAATTTGAAAATGTGTGTGTAAATACTCTTTGTATATTTATAGCAAGTTATGTGTTTATTTTCATATAAGTTTGTGTTGCGTTTACATAGAAAAACATGATTTTATTGTTGTCCTATTTACACAAAGTTGATCTAGACGAAAATATTCTTAAAATCTTTGCGCCATACAATCATGACAGCCCATTGACGTCCACTGCTGAAAATGGGCCTCCATTGTTGACATACTCTTTCGAATATTTATCGTAAATTATTTGTTTTGAAGTGTCTCTAAACATACTTTTTTAGAAGGCAGTTTCTCCTCGTAAAATGTTAGTAAACAATTATTTTTATTATTTTCCAAAAAATAATTAAAGCCGGGTCAACCCGAACACTAAGTTCGGCCTCGCCCTTTGTGAGAAGTTTTGGTCGCTTAGTCGGAACACACAACGCTGTTGTATGTGCTGCAGGACACATAACAATTATTGTACATAGCATTTTGACCCTTATCTCAACATACATTTATATGGAGTGATTCTTATAAAGATCATTATTTTCTATTCTATGTAAACTCAACACAACCCACCGTCACAGCACCTCAATGTAACATTTTCGATGTATTTACTATATTTTATTTTATTTAATTTAGTGTGAAGGGAGAGGGATGGCGCTAGTACCGCACTGTACTGTCGAACTGTTCGTAATGTAGGCTAAGCTGTATATTTAGATTTTGTATGAGCTAAACAAAATATACAATGTTGATGTTGAATGCGGTTATATTTGTGAATACTGCGCGTGTGTTCATTTTGATTTTATCGTTTTTTTTTTGCATTTCTACATAAATAAAATTAGCCTAAGTTACGATTCGCCTGACATTGTATAAAAATTTCGGCATATACGTCAAATTTTTGCCTAGTGTCTAAATGAAAACAGTTTTCATAGCAAAATTTTTCCTTCTATAAAATAATTTATCGATAAAATCAAAATGATCTTGCGGGTAGTATGTGTCGTCCACTGATATCAATAGTATGAGATGAAGGATGCTGCCGAACACTCGGATGACTGAGACAAACAGAGATGGTTCTCTAGGTACTGCCATTATTTCATATTTTTATCTTTATTAAAGCTTAGAGGCGTATGACACAGTACGCGCGTGCTAAGTTTATCTTGGACATAACAGGCAACGGTGAAGGAAAACATCGTGAGGAAACCTGCAGCCTAATTGCGTAAGTGAATTCTGCAAAGCAAACAAGTTGGTACCTTCCCAAAAACGAATTTTCGTATTGCATATTACACTCTGAAACGGAAAGGTTATGCTCCTTTCATTACCAATATTTTAACGTAGAAATGAAAGCGGAAGAATCGAGATAAAACTTCACTATTGGTATTGTGTAATGCAAATGTCATATATCTTCAACTCCGTAGTATCTCTAAGTAGTCTGTGTTCAACTCAAAGGAGGATTTGGAAAGCTAAAACGCTAGCTTTCCAAATTAGTTTCGCAATACCGAGAAAGTTGAAAGAAATGATTCTGATTCTTTGAAAGAATCGACTTGTTTCCTTTGCAGAATTCACTTATGCAATTAGGCTGCTGGACTTATATAGTTAATGTAAGTCTGAAATAGTCAAGTCATTGGCCTGTGGGGTTCCCAGAGGCGGCTTAATCAGCTCTGACACCGGAGGTGGCCACATCCTCACACGAAAAAGAAATAGCCAAGTCCGCCATGTGATTTTGTTTCATCTTTATCATAGCGTTGAGGGCTATTGCCAAGTCCGCGATGCTCGATGTTGGCGCAGCGAAAAATCCAGGATTTTACTTCAATATGTTTATTTATCACCATTCAATGTTTTTCATTAGTTATCAATACAATAATGAAGCCGACTGTGTCACCAAATATTAAAGGTTTTGTACCCTCCACAAAATAAAAATAAAACGGATTTTACAATTCACTTGTAAACTTTATTCTTTTGAACTTTATTTTAACAGACTTTTTTGTTGACAGTGATGCCTCTTGGTAATCATAATAGCTCCATAACTGACCCCCTTATCATAAGACTGCAATCGATCCTAATTACTTCTTAATACTTTATATTCTTATCATGTTTTTTTGACATTTAAACTACAAAGAGCTTCCGTGACACTAACTGTTCGTCCTATAACTATCATATTGAAAATAAGCTCATCACATCACAATCATTAAATTCATACCCAGTCAATATACATAGCTCAAATACTATTTATTAGATTTAGAATCTCTAACTTAATAGGTATCATTTTAAGGTTCATTATCCCATACCTCAGTAAATTAGTATACTTTTTTTGTACAGCTTACCATATTGAACCATCTCTGTTTATAGTATTGTACCAAGGGGACTTGCACTGTATTCCATTGCTTGTAATATCACCTGTAGTATTGTATGTAGATAATATTACAAGTACCCACGTCTTAAAGTTATTTTAATTTACTCTAACAAGGCTATGAAACCTAATGATGGCGTTTGAATGACTCAAAGATGGTTAAAACTTGCATAGAATAAATGCAAAATATTTGACTGAAAATCATCTAGATAAAAAAGTTTGTATTTATAAGTATTACAGTATTTTACAGTCATAAGTTGAATGTTCAAATTCAACTAACATCACAAGTACGTTAAAAGTAATAAGGCCCTGGACAGGGTGACGAGATTGCGCGGGCGCGAAGTATCAGACATCAGCACCTGTAGCCAAGTTGACAATCTACAATCGATAACGCTAGTAGAAAACGAATCAATGTATGGGAATGACACATCTGAACGTTAAGTCACGTGGTCACGCCATACAAATAGAAGGCGTTAACGATTGTAGAAAGAGATTCGATACGAAACGTTTGTAACTTGGCTAGGGGGGCTGAAACCGCCGTTTGCGTCTATACTGAAGTGACTATGCAAGGCGGGCACCACCTAAGGTGATGTGACAGAACTTCGCTAGCGAGCGATCGTCTTTTGTTTTAACCTGAAGTAAACTGTCTAGCCTCTATAGTGCCCGGCACGTAAGTTGGCAAGGTTTTGGCGTAGTGGGGGGTAAGTTCGCGCATGTTACGCGAACTGAACAACCACCATAAGGAGCGAACAGAACGTGGACGCGACGCAATTGGTCAGTCGATCCTTGTGTCAACTGACCAACCAATCGCGCGCTCGGAACGGTCCTAAACGTTCCCCGCGCCCCGCTTCACTACCAAAGATACCTAAAAAACGACTTCTGCTCATCTAACGACTCTTGCCAACTTACGTGGCAAGTACCCGCTACAACAACTCGCGATGCACTGTAGCTACCAAATCTTAGCCGTCACCGCGCTTTCACTCTGGACAAGGCATAAGACCCGGATACTTTCTACCAGATATCTTAAACGGAACTAACCAAGCCCTAACAATCTATAAAGTTTCCCTTTCAAACGTAAACTCACCGTAAAAAGATCTCTCTCAATATTGTGTTCAATATTATAATTAATTTAAGTCTACATAACTTGGGAGTACGTGCGGGTCCCGGGAGCGACTGAAAACGGTGTGTTTTTTTAGCTTTTTTATATAAAAAAAAAACCGTAGGAATGTTACTACATTTTTTTATAAACAAACCTTAGATATTAAGGTAGGCTAGTTATAATCAGATATGCAACGATTGATGCAAGAGGGATTAATTAAATGTACATAAAAACCTCAAAAGTATAACTTCATTGTACAGATGTGTTAAGTTTTACTATAATATAGAAACAAGCCTAAACACTATATTATGTAATCTCTAAAATGCACTTTAGAAATAGTATTGATTTGCCCTACTCCTGAGTAACATATACCTGCCTAAGTTGTTTCTACAGCCGTATTATGATAAATCGACCCACCATGATTCCGTTGTGAAAAAGGAATGGTGCTATCTGTCTTGTATAGCTCCATCTCGCTCTTGCATTGGAAAAAATATGGCAGTAATACGGTTCTAAAGCCCAGTTTCAAGCCTGAATGCTCAACAATAACTGCCAAGACTGAGTATACTCTTAATAGAACACTGACTATCCTATATCTTACCATTTTTTATGTTTCAAGCTTGAAACAAAGCTCTAAGAAGGTGAAGGTGTGGTCTCTCTCTTTAGATGCAATTTAAAATCATAGGCAATCTTTGAGAAATAAATACTCGTGACTGCTTCATTTTTTCTTTACGCGTCGATTCGACTTGGTTTTTTTTTCTGATATCTCGGCCTCGTTTAAGTCGTGGAAGGAGCAGCAAAAGCATCTTATTTTCCTAAAATTTCATTGGGTGTATGAAACTGTAGATTTTTCAGTTGAAAACCAGCGCTAGGTGTCTGACGGCCAGCAAATCCTGAGTTGGTAACCCTTTCGGTACGGACACGCTTAACGCAATTTGTTTATACTTCTTTTTACTTTCTTTTTTCTTGACACCTGACGCGTCGTTCGCACACCATGTGTGCGTATGCTATTGGTTTTTCTATTGTCTCTGTAATTAGACGCTCAATGGGTTGTGTCTATGTCGAATATATTTGCTATGCTATTCTGATTGCTTCTATATTAAAAATTGTTAGAGTTCATCTCCTGAAATATTGTCAATGATTTTAAAACCACCTGTAAAGAGATATCTATCACAGTTCTTAGAATAGAAAAAAAAACAAATTAGATTAAAATAAATGAGTCCTTGAAATAGAAATAATTTTATAGTATTCAACGAATCCCACTTGCATCAACCGTTGTCTAAACAAACTCCATTTTGGAGAGCGAAATTTTACTATAAAAACATAAAATACAAGCTGACACCGCTTCTACATAGTGTATTGTGCGCTTTTTATATTAAACGGGGCTTACACGCGGTAGCAAGAGGCACTGGGTTATAATTATGACGAATAAAATGATAAGTACGTATTTGACGATAGCATGTAATTTTAACTAAACGAAATCACTTTTTGACTGAATAAGATTTTTGAATAAAGAACAATCTATATATATTGTGTGCAATAAAAACCCAACATAAAATTATTATTATAACAACAGTCGCCTCTTGTTATAAAAAAACACTATAAGGCAATATTATGTTGATTGTAATATGTATAATGTTCTATACAAACTTCATAGTTATTTAGTAAACGAAATATGTAAAAAAAAACATTATTTTCCTATCTAAATCGTGTTGCACTTATACATATTACAAGATAAAGACAAAATTATTTTTCAAAATGAGTGTTATAATTCTCAAGATTGTGTGCGAAGATAATCTTGATATTTGTAAATATATCGTAAGTTATTTACCATCGGACCCCTTTATAACTGATTCAATGATATTTAGACATTTATTTAATTGTAGTGAAGCATTGGCGGTTGTAAAACTGATTTAATATTAATTTTAATTTTGTTTTTATTTTTGTAAATAGATAAGCAAGTCATGTAATACAATATTTTTGAAAATATACCAATATTTAGAAGATATGGCTTTTATTTCTATTGGTTAATCCTAATTCAACCTAATAGACATCAGTAAGATGGAACTCTCAATTGGCATTGTTAGATAATACAAAACATTACCCTCCCGCAGTCGGGTAAAAATACATACCAGTCACCATACTATGCAAATACATTAGTATTTACAAAATAGGTAGGGAAGACAGGGTTGAATTATGTTATTTATTTTTAACCGACTTCAAAAAGGAAGATGTTCTCAATTCGCCTGCATTTTTTTTTACCCGACTGCCGAAGGAGGGTAATGTGTTTATCAGTCTATGTATGTATGTTTCTTCCTATGTGGCTTTCTAGAGACCAAACGCGTTCGCCGATTTTGATGATTCTTACGTCAATCGTTTCTTCTTTACCTTGCGAGTTTCACTGGCTACATAAAAATGGCAAAAAACAAAAATTGAGGTTTAGTTGTACTTAATTCGAAAAAAAAATTATAACTTAAAAGTTATAAATAAAAAAAGTTAATTCAAAAATCAAAATAACCCGACTCCTTAAGGGTACACTAGTCGAAAATTCTTCCATACAAACGTAGTCTGGCTTTTACTCCACTGTTTGACGATGTACGTTCAAAATAAAAAATGAATTCAATTAGTCTCATCATTATCTAGCCCTGTATGGAAGCAAAAAAGTAAAAAAAACATTTACTTGAAAGTTATGAGCTTCGAAAGTTCCATATTTCAACACTAATTTTAACGCATTTTTGGGCGCAAATAAGTACCATAAGAAGAAGGAAAATTGAAAAACGGCTTCCATACAGGGATAGATTAGTAATTCAACAATGCAAATAATTTTATTTTGAACAGATACATTCAGTCGTTTTTTCATGATACCCAGACTCCCAAAGGTCTGTTTATAAAATTTCGCGCGCTCGTTTTCATTCTAAATCATCATCCATTTCGCTACAAATTTGCAAAAGTGTGTATTCGTACGCGAACTAGCTTCTTACTGCTCATAACAGCATCTATCTGTTCCGCACGTGTTGTCGTTTGATATAGCATGCATTTTAACCCCGCGCACAAAATAGTTCGTGCCGTCGACTAGTGTACCCTTAAGAAGCGAACTTAAAAGACGTAAACAAGAAAAAAATCATGCTGTGCTTTTTTTTCGGCATCTGGTTTTGGTCAGGCAGCTCGCAATTTTTCTTGTTTACGTCTTTTTAGTTCGCTCCTATAACCAGTCGGGATTTTAGATATTTTGATATTACTTTTTTTATTTATGACTTATTCATGTAAAAAAGTTTTTTTAGATTTTGCTTCGACTCGCACCTTTTCCCATGGGGATAGGCAGAGGGCAGAAACTACAAAATGCTACCTCACGTAGTATTACTGTATTAAACTATTGCAAAATGACCGTAAGGCAAGGCGTACGTCATTATGCAAGTGTATGCAGGGATAGCAGCAATAGAAATTTCAGGATAATATACATCAGTCACGTTAGCCATTGTTCGATAGCATTCCAAAGGGCAGTGACCCTTCCCGTCATTCAACGCACTTTTAACTGCTTCTATTGCACGCTAGATGGCGCTGTCATAAAAAAATAAAATTTGTAGAAAGTTCTCAATTAGTCCGTAGTCTTCCATGTTATGTAAACCTGATAAAACTGCTGGTTAATCTTGTTTGCTCCAATTCGCGCTGGAAAAATAAACCGTGTTATCAGTAATTATTATGAAATTTCGTGATAACGTAATGAAATTCTCATTTACCAATAATATTGCATCACATTGCATGCAGGTGCTTTGTTAGCCCAATCACAGAGCACTGTATATTTTTTTTGAAAATAAAAATAAATAACAAACGTAAGTAGAGAATTCCAGAAATATCCACTCGCCGCTAGATGTCGGTACACGTATATAAACACGGCGAACGCGCCCACTGTCAGTGATTTGAATCAAGCAATCAAATTTAACGCATCGAAACAATACGAAGAAGCAAGAAGCGAAAATGAAGAATTTCAGCGGATTCTCAAACTACCTGACTGTCGCCATCATATTCTTCGGCATTGGAACAACATACGTATTGGCAGAAGAAAAATGTCCTCAAACTCCTCACCGTCAAAATAGTGGTTTGAACAGACTGTTTAGCCAATCATTCGGCTTGGCGCTGACTCCAGACGATCTCCTCACTTCTATGATGTCACCGTGGACTCTTCACGACTACTTCAGACCTTGGAGGCACCTGTCACAGCTGAGCAAGGACCTAGGATCGATCATCAAGACTGATAAAGATAATTTCCAAGTAAACCTTGATGTCCAACACTTTTCACCGGAAGAAATATCTGTGAAAACTGCTGATGGTTACGTGATCATTGAAGCTAAGCATAAAGAGAAAGAAGATGAGCACGGATATGTCTCCCGTCAATTCGTGAGAAGGTATGCTCTGCCAGAAGATACTGAATCAGAGGACGTGATTTCTCAGCTCTCTAGTGACGGTATCCTGACGATTTCTGCTCCTCGGAAAGTGGAACCTGTGAAAGGGGAACGAGTGGTGCCTATCACACAAACTGGACCGGTTCGAAGAGAAGCTAAAGAAGAAAATAAGGAAGACGCCGAAGGGTCGTGTCAAGTCAGTGACAAAGAATCCTGTGCAAAGGATTGAGGTTCTTCAAGGTTCCTTTATTTCAATACTTTTATTTACTGGCCAAATTAAGCCTATGTTGAAGACTGATATGTGTTTATTTCAATAAATGACTGTAATATTTTTTTGTTGTTAAGTTTTATTTTATACTTACACTATACAAATTCCTTTTGATAGATGAATGGAATAGGCACTCTTTACCGATTGAATACAATTTCTAACACACACATTTCACACCTTAAACCTAGCCAAACAGAAGTGTGAATATCCTACTCGTGTTCATCATCATCTTCCTCGCAATGCGTTTTCTTCTTCCATACCGTCCTGTCCTCCATCGCGCCATCACTGACTCCCTTTTCTTTCATGTCACTCCTCACACAGTCTATCCATCTTTTCTGACCGTCCCCTCCCTCTCCATCAATCCACATTTTATTCATTACTCTTTGCGTTTCATCCTTCCTCATCACATGTGCATAATAGGACAAACGGTTTCCTTTCAACTATTCTATCACTGGCGCCACATTCAAACTTCCTCTAATATAGATACTCATTTCTCACTTTATCCTTTCTCGTCACTCCGTACATCCATCTGAACATTCAGATCTCTGCAACATGCAATCTCTTTTCATCCATCTTTTTCACAGCCCAACATTCCATACAGTACGACAGGTCTAATCACGGACTTGTAAAACCCCTTAAACTTAAGGGGCATCCGTGGGTCGCAAATTGTTCCAGTGACCTGTCTCCATTTCATCCATCTCGAGTTGATCCGGTGCATTACGTCTCGGTCTACCCATAGACTAATATATATATAGAATGAGAGGTCTACCTCGCCATCCCCTTGGACAAGCGACCCTAAGTACCGGAAGCCAGAGCAGATCGGTATGGGTGTTCCAGCGAGAGTCTGTGCTCCACTCTCGGCAACCAGCATAATTTCATCGGCAAACAGCATACACCAGGGTGCATCTTCCTGTAGGTATCTCCGACATCAGAGCGTCCATTATCATCAGGAAGAGGTAAGGACTGAGAGCCGACCCTTGGTGCAAGCCGACTGCCACGCTGAAGCTGCCAGTCAGTAGTGCCCACTGTAGACCGGACTTGGGTACTACATATCCTATTCGTGTTGATAGGACTAAAACTCCTGCAACATTTAAATGGTGGACTGTAATAAAAGTTCAACTCGTATAGAAAGCTAGGAAATGAATATGCGCTTAGGAGACTAGGAATTGTGCCGGCCGGCCGGCGGCTCGCGCTCTTGTTGTTCAAGAACCTAACTCACACATAATGACAATGTAATGTTGAGCTTTTTCAAAGAATTTCAACACTATCTGGCGCACCTTAATACGTTTCCGCCATTAGTGTGCCAGAAGACAAGAAACAAGACCGTGCTGTGGAACTTCTGGAAATATACTCCTTTTTAACAGTCTTCAAAAAGAGAAGAAGTTGTATTTTTTTTATCTGCTTTCCCCGATTACTCAAAGACGCCTGGACCAATTTGAAAATATATATTTTTGTTTGAAAGGGTGTACTTCCCAGATGGTCCCATGGTCATGATCAGAATCTGATGCTGGGATCCCATGGCAATCGAGGGAACTTCTCAAATATTATAGGCATACAACTAGCTAGATTTTAGTATTTTCATCAACACGCACCGCTATCATTTGCACTCAAAAAGTATCATTTGGTGAAGTGGAACTGATGAAGAAGACCACAGATGGCCACTGGCACTCCTTAATGATAAGTTTGTCACGGGTTTATACTATCTCAAAAAGTTAATTTAATTGACTATGATGAAGCAAATACATATAAATAAATGGTACTGATGAAAACGGTACCATCAAACTGATCTGTTGATGAATCGGAAGGTAGGAGGCACTGGCACTCTGAAATAAAACAATGTATCCTAGTTGTGTTTGGGCTTATTGGAATCGTCATGAGATGTACTTTGGCTATAAATGATTTTCATGGTAATTTAGGTACGTACCAAAACTAAAATGTGAAAAATAAAAAAAAAACATTTTAACAAAAAAACACAAAACACTACAAAGCGAAAAATAATATTCTTTTCCGAATTTGGTGTTGAAAAACGAAAAACAATAGGTACCAAAGACAAGGTATGATTTTTTTTTTATTGTTAACCGACTTCAAAAATGAGGAGGTGATCAATTCGACTGCATATTTTTTTTACCACTGGAATTTTTACAAGGTGAACCGATTATGATGATTCTTTTTATTTGAAAGCTGGTGCTTCTCAAGTGGTTCCATTTAAATTTGGTGAAGATCTGAAGTTGAGCTTCGGAGTTATACAACAGAAATCTTCAATCGCATGTCTGTTTATTGTTCACGCCGCCCGGTACGCTCTAAATGAATACGCAGATGTGTAGGTACAACATCAGCTCATTTCACCGGTTATGTTCAAGTTTTATGTTATTCGTGTTTAGCTATAGAATTAACAGGCGATTAATCCTCGATTACGTTAACAGTCCGATAATTCTGAGCTGGGAAACCGGCAGTCAGAGGCGTCTCTAGCTTAGTAGCGCCCGTGTGCAATCATTACCCTAGCGCCCTCAAGTAAGCGCACGGTCAAAATGGAATAGGTACTAGTATCAACACATAACCACAAACTGTCAAATTTAGCAACTGCACGTTCGAACGCAAAACTGACCTCGAACGCTTGACCGTGTGATCGCTCTCTGTCTGATAGAACTCTATTTACGACCTCATGTCATACATACAGAGTTCAAAATCAATAGGGAATATTTGACAGATTTGGGAAACTTATTGCGAGGCCCACTGTACACTGGTAAAAAGTATTTTAAGGTAGGAAGGAGTGGCAATAATAACAAAATACAACATTGTGGTTATTTAAAAGCTCTGACCGCGATGAAAGACGCAACAGTTGTGGCAGCTTATAACAAATCTTACTTAATAAGTATATTTTAATAAAAAGAAAAGTCGATTTACTTCTTATTTACATGTTTACACAAATTTAATATAACATACTACTAATCAAATTAATATAATATAATACTTAATCCATTGCGTCAAGACATCGCAAAATTACGTGTAGCTGTAGAAAACAAAGTGCGGCACGCGCCACGCATACACATGATTTTGGGAAATGCCACGCAAGTGACGTTCGTCCATGGCAATTTGAACTTTATTTTTTATTCCAAACAGCCGAATTCAGGATTCGCAATATAATATTGTCGGCGTGTTTTCAACGAATCCAAACAGGTGCCGCCTTTGGTAGCGATGCGACACTCACTACTAAACCAATATAATCTGTAATTATCTGTTTCTAGGTTTATTTCATGTTGAAATAAAAGTTACTATTGTAAAAGCCGCTCGTGGAGCGCCTTGCTTTGCTGTAATTCGACATTTATAAGAAGAGCTCTAGATGCCATACAAAATCTAAGCAAACCGGAGCTCCTTTTACGTGGGTTGAAAGTGCCGCGGCCGGAGGGCGCGCGAGTTGCACTCGGCGCCCCCTAGGGCGCTGCGCCCGTGTGCTGCGCACACCCTGCACTATAGGTAAAGCCGCCCCTGGCTATACCTACTGGCATAATTTTGTGCATTATAGTTACCTTACTATAGAATTTGCTCATTATGTAGGTACCTTCCACAACAAAAGTGAAAAATAAAAACTTTTTTACAAAAAAATACAACCGACTTTTAAAGAAAAAACGCTACAAAGTGAAAAATAACTTCTATTTCGGCAGTCGGTGTCAAAAAACGAGGAAACAAAAACAGTAACACCGACTACCAAAATTGAAGTTATGTTTCACTTTGTAGTGTTATTTTTTTTTTAAGTCGGTTGTATTTTTTACCCGACAGCCGAAGGAGGGTAATGTGTTTATCAGTCTATGAATGTATGTATGTTTGTTCCTATGTGGCGTTCCAGAGACTATTGGCTGATTTTGATGATTCGTTTTAACCTTGCGAGTGTCATTGGCTACATTAAAATTGGTCAATAGAAAAATGGCGGCTTTTGGGCGCCATACTGAGGGGCCCAATTTTTTATTTTCTTCCTTACATATCGTGTGGGGTATCAAAATAAAGGATTTCAGCGGTGATTTTAAAAATATATAACACTTATATGTTTAAATGTACCAACATAATTCGAAAAAAAAAATAGCTAAAAAGTTATATATGTCGGATCATGTCATGATTTGTTTACTTAAAATGATACACAAGTACCTTTTTTCGTACTGGGTGGAGTCTAGGTGGTATGGTGTCAATTTTGTTCATATAGAGCGACAGTGATCGTTTGGACATGGCTGTGACAACATGCTGTCTAGGAATTGCCCGTGTTTCGTTTTAAGCCCAGAGTAGTACAAGTTACAGGAGATATTTCTCTAGTTTACCCGTATCCCAAATTCTGCGCCCACGACTATAATCTAACAGCGGTATGTCACTAAATAGGTCAAATCATGGTCCTATATACATGGATCTGACATCAGAAGTGAGATACGAGCGGGCTGAGAAATCTCCTGATGAGTGAAAACAGTGAGAATTGTTATTAGTGTGGACTCTTTAATAACAGAGTTGCTACATTGTTGTGGATACCTATTTGCGTATTTATTACTTGATCAGAGCTACTGAGAAGCTCAGTCGATTTGATTGGGTTCGATTCCCATTTTGTATGATACCATGGGGATAGCTAACCGCTATCTTGTCCTATGTTGTCAGACTGACAAAGATGTGAAGTGGTGTGTTTGGGTGAGAACGAAGAACGGTGACATCCCCCCGGTGAGTGAGTTACCTTTGGTTGTATTTCTTTGATGAAACGTATTTCTCGGTTTCGTGAAGTGCTGTTATGCAGTTTGAAGTCTATGCTATGTGACTTTGTTATTTTGAAGTTTTATTGCGATATTATCTACACGGTTTAATCGAATTTAATTTATTGGCTTTTAAAGAAAGATGCAGAAACCACAGGTATTGACATATCATGTTTCATTTGTAATTACATTGAATGTTTATCTTTAATGATAACACTATTCAATTTATTTTGTAACCAATGAGATTGATTAAATTGAATTACATCTGAATCTGTTAAATTGGTTTGCTAAAACATCTTCGAGACATTGAACACCGGAGTCAGTATTGCTCGGTTGTTATCACGCTTGGTCAGAAATTGAGAATTCATCTTCACTGTAAGATTCAGTCGATTTATAACAATAGTCACTTACAAGGTTTGGTGACATGTTTTGTACTGTCTGTGTTTTGCTTGAGTAACTCTGCTTTCCCCTACGGACAGCGCGGGCGTGATGTTTTTTTTTATTATTTGACGAGCTTTTACGTATTGAAAGCAAAAAGCTGTGTACCTAGAGTGTAATGGTGACGTCGGTGTCAGCCAAGCAATTAAAGTTGTCCAAAACATCGATGTGGAAGTGATAGAGATGGGAAAAATTCAATAACATCAATGTGACCGCTGATCTAGCCTTTTACAAGCCACTCAGCAGATTAACGAACAAGCGACTGTTGGGTGCTTGAAGAAACAGTAGGATATGGCGAGTTGCCGTACATCCAGGATGGGTATTCATGTTGGTGAGCTGAGCTTTTGCGTACAACTAAATTTACGTCAAGTAAAAGTACGTCAACTTAATTTGTGTTTAATGGTTGGTTGTGTGTAATTGTTTAGCTAACATCGACTACATTGTTAATTGCCCCTTTGGCCTCTTAGCAACTAGCGCGACTGTTGAGTTCGGGGTCCTGGGTTCGATACCAGGGTCGGACAGGATTTAATTGGGTTTTTCCGTTGGAAATTACTCAGTGGCAGCCCAGTCAGAAAGCATTATTATGAAATTGTTTACTGAACCAATAATGGAAAAGTATAAAGTTCACATAACAGATTTCATGTTGAGATAATGAATAATGTAAAGTCATGAGTATTAGGTTTCAGCTACGTTATCATGAGTGGTTATAAAAATAACAAATGTTCGTTGTTTATGAATGTGAAACCACTGAGAACTCAATGACTAATCTAAACAAAGTTTTACAGAGCTTGATTATTATGGCGGCTTAAGTCTTTGCATTGTAGAATCGATTGCTCTTAACTTTCATAACACCAGATAAGCAACATGAGTTCCAAATAATACATCCGGACCTTTGTAACTTGACTACCTTAGCTCAAAGAGCTATTGTTGAGGACTCGTAGGAACTAGACTACGTAAGTGTTTACGTTAGTTGAACCGTGAGACTGTCGGGTCGGCATTGATAGAGCAATGTTTTAGAAAGACTTAGTGTAGTCGACGTATTTACATGGTTTGAAAACCAAACGAATTGCTCTTTTACTGAAAGTATTTATTGAGTTTTAAGACTATGAGATAGAATACGGTAGTGATCATAAAACACATGTCGAATAGATAGTCACTAGCTGCTTACCATATCCTGAAACTGTAACAAAGCTTAAGACAGTTTAGGCCTAGTTGCTTTTTTTTTGGCAAATTGATTTAAAATATGCCTGTTCATAGTAAATTAACTTCGTACATAACTGGGTTTGGACCAAATATCAAGGTTATCCTAGGACCAATATCAAAAATAAACAGTAACAATTGAGTTTTGTAATCTATTGTGATACTCAGTTTTATGCTGATGATCGTGATGATGCGGAGCTGAAACAGCCTTGTATTTACTTGGTGTTACTTATTATAGTAAATCTATGTTGCGGAGTCTTGGTACTATTGAGTTGGCGTTTTAGAGTGGTGATTGCTGTTGAGCTTTTAAGGTAGTATTTTACATGAATGAAAATGCCTTGTGACGACAGATAGTTAACTCAAAATAAATCTATCCGTTGGATATGGAACAACTTAACGAGTCAACTTTAGAGTAGATTTGAGTTCTTGAGTACGTAGGTAGTGGGTTTGGTATAAATCCTTTTATTTTGAAGTAGTGCCAAAAGGCCGAACGAATGTTACGTAGGCCTTACGCCTAAAGACAGTGGTACGATAACGAAATTGTAAGGAATTTTTGATGATGAAAGTAGAGCAGATTGTTACAAATATGCTCTTCCGAGTTTCAATGTAAACACTTTGTATCGAAGAAAAGAGTGAAATGGCGAAACAAGATGTTCTTACAGTAGTTTATGTTGTGATGATATCAATATTGATGAATCACTTGTTTATCTTTGATGAAGATACTTTTTGGAGTTGAAGGTGAATGGTCACCATCAGCTTAAGAAGGCATGTTATGTGTAAAAAAAATATTAACTAAAGTAAAGATGAAAAATAAAAAACCGGCCAAGTGCGAGTCGGACTCGCACACGAAGGGTTCCGTACCATTATTGCAAAACACTGCATAAAAATCACGTTTGTTGTATGGGAGCCCCCCTTAATTTATTTAATTATAATTTATTAATTATTATTTTTTAAAGTAAATATACAACTGAACATTCTGAGAATATTTCAAGCGTCTACCTGTTGCCGTTATTAATATCGAGCAAAAAACGGCAAATATATCACGTTTGTTGTATGGGAGCCCCCCTTTAATATTTACTTTATACTGTTTTTAGTATTTGTTGTTATAGCGGTAACAGAAATACATCATCTGTGAAAATTTCAACTGTCTAGCTATCACGGTTCATAAGATACAGCCTGGAGACAGACGGACAGACAGACAGACAGACAGACGGATCGTGAAGTCTTAGTAATAGGGTCCCGTTTTTACCCTTTGGGTACGGAACCCTAAAAAAGAAAAAAAATAGAGTTGCATTGACATACACTCAATTTGACCTCAATATTGCAACTTAATTTATTACAAATTAGAATATTGCCTTCAAGGATTTAGAGCATTTCTTTTTTTGAAAATAATTAAAGCTGCAAATTCATTTTATTCATTCCGTACTACTACTAGAGCAGCTTGCAAGTCGCGGCTAATACCACCAAGCCGCGACTTGCAAGTTGTGACTTTTGGGTTCGAATCCGGGCAGGCGATTTACATTGTGTAAATTATTTTATAACCACTTCTCTTAAAAACGGTGAAGGAAAACATCGTGAGGAAACCGGCATGTCCTAGAACCAAGAAGATATGTGATATCCACTAACCCGCACTGGGCCCGCGTGGTGGACGGGCCTATCCCCTGTCAAAGGGAACATTAATAAGGCTGATGATGATGAAGAAGTACTACAATAATAAAAAATAAAATAAAAAATGCGATTGACAGATAACGACATGACTTTACTGTCTTATGATATGATGCCACCAATTTGATTGAAATAAAAATAGCTCATAGGTAATTACTAATAGTATAAACACTATTGGAGTCCCATTCAGTATTGTGGTTGATTAAGGTAGAGTTTTATCGGAGAAATTTTAAGAATGATAAACAAAAATGATCCTTTAACTCATCGCGTCTTATACGTGCAACTGGAATGTAGTATATGGAGTATACTGAAGCCTATAATAAAGATACGACCGTGCCTTAAGGTCTAATATGAAAAAATAAAATAACATTTGTGACAACTGTGTTTGTGTGTGTAAATAAGTACACCACTTGAACTGACGATAGACAAGAAGCGAGGCTCTTGTTATTTATGACAAGTATGTAGAAATAGAAGTTGTTATTTAGAAGCGCGGTAGGTAAACTGTTGAGTAAGATAAAGATGGTTTGATAGAGCACAGATAGACAAAACAAAAACAAAACAAAATGTTTTTGTGCTGTAGTTTTGATTAAGAATAAAGAACGAAATAAAAATTCAAGTTTAAAGGTGCCATTTAAGTTGATGAGATCTTTTAACTATGCGTAGAGAGACTTAATAGTCGAAATGTGTTTACAAGTGCGCTCTATCGTGAGCATTGTAGTGGAGTTATAGGGAAGCCGAAAAGTCGGGTACCCATTAATGTAATTGAATGTAATATAATGACTAGACTATGTATGGTAACAGAGATGAATTGACCGTGAACGATCACAGAGATGACTAGGCTGTATGGCCCGTGTGATGACTGATGTAGCCACGGGGATGGTTACGAGACCTGGTCACTGGGTTGACTATGGTTGTGTGAGTGGTCAGTGATATGACTGCTGTAGCCACGGGGATGGTTACGAGACCTGGTCACTGGGTTGACTATGGTTGTGTGAGTGGTCAGTGAGATGACTGCTGTAGCCACTGGGATGGTTACGAGACCTGGTCATGATGACTATGGTTGTGTGAGAGGTCACAGAGATGACTGCTGTAGCCACTGGGATGGTTACGAGACCTAGTCACTGGGTTGACTATGGTTGTGTGAGCGGTCAGTGAGATGACTGCTGTAGCCACTGGGATGGTTAAGAGACCTGGTCAGGATGACTATGGTTGTGTGAGAGGTCACTGACATGACTGCTGTAGCCACTGGGATGGTTAAGAGACCTGGTCATGATGACTATGGTTGTGTGAGAGGTCACTGAGATGACTGCTGTAGCCACTGGGATGGTCACGAGATTTGGTCACTGGGTTGACTATGATTGGGTCACTGAGATGACTGCTATAGCCACAGGGATGGTTGCGAGACTTGGTCATTAGGTTGACTATGATTGGGTCACTGAGATGACTGCCGAAGCCACAGGGCTGGCTGTGAGAGTCTAAGGATTTCTCTTAGTTAATTGAAGTCAGAATGACCGAACGGTTTTATTCTATGTTGGAAATATCTGGTATTGCAGATTTATACACGCGGACGTGTGCCACGTAGGATGGCCGTGTCGGATCATGTCATGATTTGTTTACTTAAAATGATACACAAGTACCTTTTTTGGTACTGGGTGGAGTCTAGGTGGTATGGTGTCAATTTTGTTCATATAGAGCGACAGTGATCGTTTGGACATGGCTGTGACAACATGCTGTCTAGGAATTGCCCGTGTTTCGTTTTAAGCCCAGAGTAGTACAAGTTACAGGAGATATTTCTCTAGTTTACCCGTATCCCAAATTCTGCGCCCACGACTATAATCTAACAGCGGTATGTCACTAAATAGGTCAAATCATGGTCCTATATACCTGGATCTGATATATATAAAAAAAAAAAAAAAAAACAAAAAATCAAAAAACCAGACTGCTTAAAAAGCGAACTAAAAAGACGTAAACAAGAAGAAAATCATGCTGTGCAGTCGGAGGATACATCTGCAGCCGTATTGCGTAAGTGCGCAAAAAAATTAAACTTTATCCAACCGACCAAATCGACCAATCACATGCGAGATGAATGACGATTTGGTCGGTTGGATAGAGTTTAACTTCTTTGCGCACTTACACAATACGGCTGCTGGTTTTGGTTAGCCAGCTAGCGAATATGTAACCTAACAAGGGTTATTTAAGTTATTTTTAACCCCCGACGGAAAAAGAGGGGTGAAGATGGGAGAGGGGTGGGAGGGGTATCTCTGCAGGTATCTGTGTGTCTGTCTTTGGCATCATAGCTCCTTAACTTGGTGTTTGAAAGGTGACTTTGTCGAGAGTGTTTAGCTATGTTTGATTCAAATCGGTTCAGCCGTTCAAAAGTTATCCGCATTTTACTCTTTGAATCTCGGTTTTTTCGACAGATTGACGATTGAAGCGGATCTTCTACTAGGTATATTATAAATGTAGCTTAAAAAGCATGAAATAAAAATTAAATTAAAAATTAAAAATCTCCCGACACAAAACCTCTAAAAAGCAAAAAATAAGCCTAGTACTCGCGTCGTGGAACCGCTAAGTAAAAAACCTCTAAAACGCAAAAAATAAACCTCGTACTCGCGTCGGGGAACCGCCAACATTTACAGCAGTTAATTTTATTTACTTAGCGGTCACAATAAAATATTACACATGAGAGAAAAATATCAAATCAAGAGCAATGCAGAATTACTAATGTGACCTAAATAATATAAACACGAAGCATTAATACCACCAGCCAGCTGTTGTGCTGTGTCGATAGAATCATGATTAGGATTTTATACATAGAATTTCTATGTATTGATAGAATCGTTTTACCTTGTGCCACTATCTGCACACCCCAAAAAAACTGGCCAAGTGCGAGTTAGACTCGCGCATGGAAGGGTTCCGTACCATTATCGCAAAAAAACGGCAAAAAAATCACGTTTGTTGTATGGGAGCCCCACTTAAATATTTATTTTATTCTGTTTTTAGTATTTGTTGTTATAGTGGCAACAGAAATACATCATCTCTTAAAATTTCAACTGTCTAGCTATCACGGTTCATAAGATACAGCCGGTGACAGACAGACAGACGGATCGTGGAGTCTTAGTAATAGGGTCCTGTTTTTACGCTTTGGATACGGAACCCTAAAAAGACTATGATGCCAATTCAATACCAATTATACAATTTAGAACTATGAATCAACTTCATAATTAACTAGCTAGGATTTGCAGCAGTTATTATGGGCAGTTGATGGGCAGTGGTTCCTATCCAATGTAAAATTATGTGTTTTCTTCCCAAGTGCATTAATTATAGAGATAGGTAGATATTTTATGCAGTTTAGGGAGATAAATTAAATACCAAAATACAGCAATAGGAAAATTTCTTAAAAAAAATAATAAATACTAATTATAATAAACTAATAGGTAGGTACACACACGTTTTAAACCAGTCGATTTTTATATCAAATTAAAATTGAATATAAAAGGTTTGCAAAGCAAAGGTCGGGGTAACACACAGAGCTACATTTTTCTTGGTGTCGCATTTGGTGATCACTTTTCTGTTCCATTGGCATCAGCCTGGGGAGTCAGCTGGCTCGCAGCATCCTTGATCTCCTTCCTTATCGGTCCAGTCTGAGAGATTGGAACAGACCTCTCGTTCTTCGCCGTTGGAGAGGCTTTCGGGGCGATGACAATAAGCACACCGTCCGATGACAGCCTGGATTCAACAGTGGCAGGGTCACAGTTATCAGGCAGGATATAGCGCCTGGCAAACTGGCGGGCAATGAAGCCGTGCTCGTCTTTCTTCTCTTCATGCTTCCCTTCGATGATCACGTACCCATCAGATGTCTTCACACTGATCTCTTCGGGGGCAAAGTGTTGCACGTCCAGATTGACTTGGAACTTCTCCTTATTCGACACGATGGTGGATGCAATACCTCGGCCTGCGACGCCCATCTGTCTCCAGGGTCTGTAGTACTCCCTGGCCATCATTGGAGCAACCACAGCAGTGAGGAGATCATCGGGAGTGATGCTTACACCAAAGTCTTGATCAGCGAGGCGATGAGGATGAGGGGCAGTTCCGAGCAGGAATGGTAACAGAGACATTTTGTTGTTTTAGGTTTTAATAAACAAGCTTGTTTTCACCGAGTTGTTACACTGGGAATAACGTACTGTTTCACCGGCCGGCTGGCTTATATACTGAACGATTGCAACGACATCTGGGGTCGGGCGGATTCGAGTTACATCGAGTCTGTGTGCATTAGGTGCCGTAAATCTACTCGATGTTGTGAGTGTGTGAGTATAGGGTGGATATTGATCGGCTGCAGACAGACGTGTTCCATTACATTCTAGATTACCTATACTGGCTATACTTATAATGCCTTGATATTGCAGAGGTGGTTGACCTGCTATGCATAATGCATGTTGTTATGACAATATGATGCGCTGTACGAGGTCAGACTTGTTACGACTGAATGAGTTTTTTTGTTGTCTCGTATCGAAAAAATACGCTGGTGGCCTGATGATCATGTTATAGTGCTTGACCGCTTGTACTGATGATGGGATGAGTATGTATTTTGTTCAAAGTCAGATGTATTTTTTATCAAAAGTACATATGTACTATACATATGTATGAATATTGTTAACAAGCGTGCAATTTTAAATTAGAAAATCTTAAACTCTCTTGATACGACTCTAACGTTTTTTGTAATAAGACTGTTAATTGTTTATCTTTCCCATTATTTGGGATGGGCTTAGAACTATGTAGGCGCAAGAGGTTTTCTATTAGACAGTTAGGTAGGGCTACCAAAGTTTGAGCACCAATGTAAATAGCATAATAATATGTCATACAAGGATATAATAGAAGCATGATAGAGGCTCGCCGTCGCCGCGTCGCCACCGTTATAGATTTCACAATGCTGTTATTAATTGCTGTTGCTGCTGCTTGTTGATGTTGAGCAGGTTATTGGAATTCAGTAACAATGCAGTTGTTTTAATAACAAGGTTCTACTATAACATAACATTAAGTTTGTATTCCCCGAAAGGTTGGTAGTTGTTAATTGGACGATGGAAACATGTAATTTCCCCCATAGACCAACTGGTCAAATTTGAATTGGTCCACGGAGCACCGACGTAATTTTCCCCATAGACCAATTGGTCAAATTTCAATTGATCCATGGAGCACCGACTGGGTGGAGGTGCATCGTGCACCTATAGATCACCAATATTTCGCGTCCCATGCATGTAATGGGGGCAAGCGTATTGCCAATTTGACATCTACCGAATTGCCAATTCATTCTCCGACTTCGTCGAGCTTCATTGCCTCGGCGCTTTTCTGGTGGTCGCCACTGTTGATTCTGGCTTTCAGGAGTTGCAGTGGTTTGCGAATAGTGCGGTGGGATTGTCCCAACCGGGCATAAATCCAGACTTCGGTCCATTTCAATTCCAGATGGGAAAAAAAAAACCGGCCAAGTGCGAGTCTGACTCGCGCACAGTGGGTTCCGTATCACATCACATCATCAGCCTATTAATGTTTCCACTGCTGGGACACAGGCCTCCTCTCTGTGAGAGGGGGTGGGCCGTAATCCAACACGCGGGCCCAGTGCGGATTGGTGGATGTCACATGTCTTCGGGTTCCGTATAAACAGCAAAATAACCCTGTTACCTATTTATTCACCAAAATAAATAGGTAACATTACTAACGTTCATAAACAATAAAAGCACCGAACATTGCTCTAACGAAGGGACAAAAAAACTTTGCCATTCAAAAACTGTTGTCCTCATACATCAATATACATCTTTTTTACTTTTCCAAGGACATTTTATAAGTTGGTTGACTATTACTCGTAAACTTGTAAAGCCTACTTGGTTGTGAGAGTTTTCCTTTTAATTTCGTTCTAAATACTACTGATTACTGCCGTGAATTTTTCACATGTCCAAAAGTAACCATTTGAATAGACTCTGACCAAAATTTGCCATATGGTTGTCACCTTTTTGCACCTTGTGGCTATCCATTGATACCCCAAACCATGGGACAGACTTAAAAAAAATATCCCCCTTTAAGTGTACCTACAGGAGGCACAATAAAAAATAAATTGATTTATTTTCCACTTTGTCGGCATGATTAATATGTATATCCATGCTAAATTATAGCATTCTAGTACTAAAGCGTCTTTGAAAGCGCTAACTAAGCTACGGACGGACAGACGGACATGGAGGGTTCCTTGTTCACTGCGGAACCTTAAAAACTCAAACACTTTGATCGAACCCGGACCTCGTGCGTAGCAGTAGCGTTCTAGCGTTTACGACTACTAGAACAACGTTGTAATTTATCTGTATAGATTTATCATCAGCATACAATTTCATTCATCGGTAATTGTCTCATATAATCATAATTATCAAGTTTCTTGTGAACCGCAATCAGTAATTCTGAGCGCCATGACATGTACTATTATTTATTCTGTGGCCATGATAAACCACAGACATTGAATCGACCACAAGATATAGTTGATATTTAATTTTATAGTAGGTATTGACTTACTCGTAGACTTATAGTAATTGATCTACTAAATTAATTAGTTTGATTACTATACCTTTTATCAGATTTAGGCTGCCTGTGCACTTTCTCGCGGAGCGGAGAAACGAGTGCAACCGAGCATATTACGTGATAGATTATGTTAAAACCAAGAATAGTGTCCAATTGCACTTTTATACAAGTAAATACTTGCATTTGCACTTTCTTAGAGTCTTATGACTGATATAATTTATAAAAACACTATGTTCATGTAGCAAGTAAAGCATATAAAATGTATGGTTTTATAATGAGATCCACTCAAGTTTTCAAACGTACCTCCTCATATCTGTGCATATATAATTCACTCGTTCGTTCTCAGCTCGAGTATGCGGTATCCGTTTGGAATCCTTTTTATAACAAGTATATTGATATGATAGAAAAAGTTCAACACAGGTTTCTACATGCAATGCATTATAGATGTCATAGATCATAACTAACCTACAGCCAGTTACTCAGTAAGTACAAGCTTTTGACGCTCAGCGCTAGGCGTAAACAGTTCCCAGAGAAATCATTGGATAATTAGCCAGCCAAAAAAAAAAAGGCGTAAACAGTTGGAAGTGATGACACTGTATAACATTGATCATAGCGAATTTAACTGTACTACCTGCGGCGCGCCGCCGCTTACATACTTTGTGGTACTACCATGAATGGCGTGCTTTGATAAGCAGTCCCTAGAACTGTACACAGACGTCGTCGGGTGCGTGCGGGTCAACTATTTGCAGTTGCCTCCTGCCAATCTAACACTGGTTTGCGTGCACCAATTCGGAGAATGGCAGCAACGTATAATGAGACCTTTGAACATATAGACATATTTACGTGCTCCCGGGCTAAATTTCGAAGACTTCTATATGAGACTTTGTCAATTATTTGATTTAATGACATGTTTTTCTTTCTTATGTAAGTTTTATTTATTATAGTTTCAAGAATTTTGGCCGAAGGAATTAGATTTTTCATACATTCTTTCAACCCCCTTTTTACCCCCTTAGGGGTAGAATTTCCAAAAATTATTTCTTAGTGCTCATTTATACATCACTTGATGGACCTTACTGCCAAATTTCATGCTTCTAGGCCTAGCGGATTTGGTTGTGCGTTGATCGATCATTCAGTCAGTCAGTTTATTCTTTTATATATATACTAGCACTCCGCCCGCGACTTCGTTCGCATGATTTCGTATTTTATTCAACTAAGTAGGTACAGATGACTTTATTATGTGCGGTTAGTGAAGGCGGCTAAAAATAAGCTATTGTTTAAGTTAGGATTTACGAAACTTTAATGACGTGTCCGATAAGTTTTAGCTAAATATAGGGCTCGTGGGTAAATAACACTCACACCGGTCATTCCATCAAAACATCAGTCATGAGGCCTTACAATAAGATCCATAGCGAAACACACACAAATACACACAATACACCACTCCCCATCTAATACTATGAAGAAGATAGTGCCGAGGAGCTTCCGCACGAGACTTACGATAAATATGGATTAAAATAAGGTAATTTTAAATACCCATGTATCACCCATTCTCATGAAAATCGGTGACTTTACAGAAGGTATTCATTGAATCCGACTCGGAAACACGGACAGGAAAACTGACGTAACCGACATAGCACCCAAGAATGACCAAACTTTGGTTGCATTTAGCAGACCAGATTGTTTGCTGAACATGGCCTAAGGGACTGAAAGGTTCTGGAGTGGCGAGGTCGTTACTGGAAGATGCAACATTGCAAGGCCTCGCACAGTTTTAACTGATGTCCTGGCGAGAGCCGTGAGTCTGCTGAATCCGAAGACCGGTTGCGATTTTTGATAATTTCGGGTGGAGCTAAAATTACTTTAGTATGAAAACGAATGCTGCGTAAATTACGCGACACTAAAACGTCACCCACAACTCATAATATTACCTACGTTTGTTTGGCCTTACACTTTTTGTTGACTTTTTGTTGTGTTTTGTTTTTGTTTGTTTGGCCCGAAACAAACGGTCCAGTTCGGTAGTTCCAAATCGAGGTAGAGGTCGTCTTAGTACCGTAAGATTCATCAAAAAACCGTTGACACCCCTAAATCATCTTCTGGGGGTAATATTGAAAAACTAATTATAGCAATTTATTTCTGACCAAGGAATAAGATTTGTATACAAATAAATGTCTTCTTTTAATCTCTTTAAAGGTTGAATTTCCAAAAATCCCTCCTTTGTGCTCCCCCAAATCATAAAAAGAAGCTATGTGCAGTAAAATACTTAAAAAACCTTTCATGATCACCACCTTAATAGTATTTTGGGGATTTAACCCAAGATCTTCAACACCCTCTAAATAATTTTTAGGGGTAGTTTCAAAAAACTAATAATGAGATCCTTCATTGTTTACTTAGGTTAATATTTGTGCCAAGTTTCAAGTTTATTAACCCAAGAAATATTTTCTTCCATACATACTTTAACATCCCTTAACTCGTATTTTGGAGGTAGTTCCGAAAAACTAATGTTATCTTTATTATATTTCCCAAGGAATTAGACTTTTCATTCAAACAAATATCTCTGCTGTTTGCTCCCCTACATCATAAAAAGAAACCTTGTACAGTAAAATTCTTCAAAAATCTTAAACACCCACTAAATCGTATTTTAGGAGTAGTTTTGAAAAACTTGTAATGACAACCTTTACTATTTGCTGTTAGTATTTATGCCAAGTTTCAAATATATAAGCCCAACAAATTGCCACATTTAACCCCCTTAGGGGTAGAATTTTCGGAAATCAATGAACTCATTGTTTTTTTTATTCATCAAGAGCGTAAACCTACGATTTCAGATGTTTTACCTTCCAAACCGAAGAAATTTCATATAAAGTCTCAACCCCTATGTACCCCCTTAGGGGTGGAATTTCCTAAAACCAATAAATACATTAATTTTTCTTATCAACCAAGAGCGTAAATCTAAAGTTTTACGTGTCCAACTTACAAACTGTAGAAATTACACACAAACCTTCAACCCCTTTTTTACCCCTTTAGGAGTGGAATTTCCAAAAACCAATAAAAACATGAATTATTTTTATCAATCAAGAGTATAAATATAAACTTTTACGTTTCCAACTTACAAACTGTAAATATTTCATATAAACTTTCAACCCCTTTTTACCCCCTTAGGGGTGGCATTTCCGGAAATGATTAAACTTATTGTTTTTTTTATTAATCAAGAGCGTAAACCTACAATTTCAGATGTTTTACCTTCCAAACCGAAGAAATTTCATATATAGTTTCAACCCCTATTTTATCCCCTTAGGGGTAGAATTTCCAAAAACTAATAAATGCATTATTTTTTTTTTCATCCATGAGCATAAATCTAAAATTTCACGTGTCCAACTTACAAACTGTAAATATTTCATAAAAACTTTCAACCCCTTTTTACCCCCTTAGGGGTGGAATTTCCAAAAACCAATAAGTGCATTAATTTTTTTTTTCAACCATGAGCATAAATCTAAAATTTCACGTGTCCAACTAACAAACTGAAATATTTTATACAAACTTTCAACCCCCTTTTTACCCCCTTAGGGGTCGAATTTCCAAAATCCAAAAATCACATTAATTCTTTTTATCAACCAAGAGTGTAAATCTAAAATTTCACGTGTCCAACTTACAAACTATAGAAATTACATACAAACTTTCAACCCCCTTTTTACCCCCTTAGGGGGGGAATTTCCAAAAATCCTTTCTTAGTGCTCACTTACGTCACTCGAGGAACCTTTCTGCCAAATTTCATGCTTCTAGGCTTAGTGGTTTTGGCTGTGCGTTGATCGATCAGTCAGTCAGTTTCTTCTTTTATATATATAGATAGACTAGCTGACCCGGCAAACTTTGTTTTGCCATAAAAACACCAAACATTCATCTACCCTACCTAACCTACCCTAACTACCTACCCTACCCTACCCTACCCTACCTACCCTACCCTACCCTACCCTACCTACCCTAACCTAACTACCTACCCTACCCTAACTACCTACCCTACCCTACCTACCCTACCTACCCTACCCTACCCTACCTACCCTACCTACCCTACCTACCCTACCTACCCTACCCTACCCTACCCCACCCTACCCCACCCTACCCTACCCTATCTCTCAAGTTGGATCGAACTGCACATGGTGTGCGAGTTTTATTATAATCGGTTAAGTGGTTTAGGAGTCCATTGAGGACAAACATTGTGACACGAGATTTATATATATTAAGATAGGCTAGCTGTTGCCCGCGACTTCGTCCGCGTGGTTAAGAAGATATAAAGTTTAATGATGTTTAACGCAAACTATTTTTATATTTCAGTCAACAGAAAATGCCTATCATACTAAGCATAATTTTTTAAAGCACGAATTAGTATAAAAATATAGAGTATCACAAAATTCTTTCTTAGCTTATACTACTCATAAACTCTAGACTTGCTAAATTTCAGGCTTTAGATGGCTTTAGATTCCTATTCAGGCTCATTTTCAGATGATCCTCTTTTGGTTTCAATAATAAATTACATAATTGCATAAAAAATAACATATTATTTAAATTAAATCCAGTTTCGAAATTTCGAAATTAGTGGTGTCAATTTCGAAATTAATAAACATGCAAATATGGTCCGAAATTTCGAAACTATGAAATTTCGAAATGCATGCCCTACCTAGGCCCCTAAATCCGGCCCTGTCCCAAAATCCGTTCTTTGCAGGCGTTTCCTAACTATGAACTACCTCCATGCCAAATTTCAAGATTGTAGTTAAAAAAATGAAGCACTTTCATATAAACTTGCGAGAGCCCTTTGACCTCCTTTATCCGGCCCTGTCGCAAAATCCGTTCTTAGCTGACATCTACTAACTATAAACTACTTTCATGAAAAATTTCAAGTATGTAGCACAAAAAATGAAGGTCTTTCATACTAACTTGCGATAGCCCTTAGACCCCCTAAATTCGGCCCTGTCGTAAAATCCGTTCTTAGCGGACGTCTACTAACTATAAACTACCTCCCTGCCAAATTTCATCTTTATACGTCAAGCAGTTTTCGATATTTCGTGATAGGTGAATGAGTGACCGAATCGCTTTTATATAGATACTAGCTGTTGCCCGCGACTTCGTCCGCGTGGTTAAGAAGATATAAAGTTTAATGAGGTTTAACGCAAACTATTTTTATATTTCAGTCAACAGAAAATGCCTATCACACTAAGCATCATTTTTTTAAAGCACGAATTAGAAAAAAAATATAGAGTATCACAACATTTTTTCTTAGCTTATGTCTCCTACGCATAAACTCTAGACTTGCTAAATTTCAGGACAGTAGTACAAAAAGACATCCGGCATTTCATACAAACTTGTGAGAGTGCTTATACCTCCTTAATCCGGCCATGTCGCAAAATCCGTTCTTAGCTGACATCTACTAACTATAAAATACTTTCATGACAAATTTCAAGTTTGTAGCACAAAAAATGAAGGACTTTCATGCAAACTTGCGAGAGCCCTTAGACCCCGAAAGCCGGCCCTGTCAGAAAATCCATTCTTAGCGGACGTCTACTAACTATAATTTACCTCCCTGCCAAATTTTAAGTTAGTAACTCAAAAAATGAAGGACTTTCATATAAACTTGCGAGAGACCCCATAAATTCGGCCCTGTTGCAAAATCCGTTCTGAGCGTCGTCTACTAACTATAAACTACCTCCCTGCCTTAAGTTTGTGGCTCAAAAAAATAAGGACTTACATATAAAATCGCGAGAGCCCTTAGACCCCCTAAATCCTGCTCTGTCGCAAAATCCGTTCTTAGTGGACGTCTACTATCTATAAACTACATCCCTGCCCATATTTTAAGTTAGTAGCTCAAAAAATTAACGACTTTCGTACTAATTTGCAATAGCCCTTAGACCCCCTTAATCCAGCCCTGTCGCAAAATCCGTTCTTAGTGAACGTCTACTATCTATAAACTACATCCCTGTCAAATTTTAAATTAGTCGGTCAAAAAAATTAAGGACTTTCATACTATCTTGTGAGAGCCCTTAAACCCTCTAAATCCGGCCCTGTCGCAAAATCCATTCATAGCGGACGTCTACTAACTATAAACTACCTCCCTGCCAAATTTTAAATTAGTAGCTCAAAGAATGAAGGGCTTTCATACAAAATTGCGAGAACTCTCAGACCCCCTAAATCCGGCCCTGTCGCAAAATCCGTTCTTAGTGGACGTCTACTAGATAGTAGACGATACTACTACTACTAGATATAAACTACATCTCTGCCCATATTTTAAGTGAGTAGCTCAAAAAATGAAGGACTTTCATACTAACTTGCGATAGCCCTTAGACCCCCTATATCCAGCCCTGTCATAAAATCCGTTCTTAGCGGCCGTCTAGTAACTATAAACTACCTCCCTGCCAAATTTCATCTTTAGGCGTCAAGCAATTTTCGATATTTCGTGATTGGTGAATGAGTGACCTTTAGCTTTTATATGTATAGATAAATAAGATTCTTCCAACAATACTTTAACACCCCCTAAATCGATTTTTGGGGGTAGGTTCGAAAAACTTATAATGGCAACCTTTATTGTTTACTTAGGTTGATATTTGTGTCAAGTTTCAAGTTTATTAAGCCAAGAAGTAAGATTCTTAAAAAAAAACGACGTTTGGGGGTATTTTTGAAAACTAATAATTGCAACCTTTTTTTGCTTACTTAGTTGGGTATTTATGCCAAGTTTCAATTATATTAACCTAACAATAAGATTTTTCAAAAAAACTTTGGCACCCCCTAAATCGTCTTTTGGGGGTAGTTTCGATAAACTAATAATAACAACCTTAATTATTTATTTATTTTAGTATTTGTGTAATGTTTCAAGTTTAGTTACCCATGAAATAAGATTCTGCCATACAAATTTCAATACCCCCTAAATCGACTTGAGGGGGTAGTTTCAAAAAACTAATAATGGCAATCTTTATCATGTACTTAGATTACTATTTGTGCCAAGTTTCAAAAATATTAGCCGAAGGAATTAGATTTTTCATACAAACTTTGCCCCTCTTTTTAACCCCCTTAGGGGTAGAATTTCGGAAAATCCTTTCTTATCGGATGCCTACATCATACAAAGAATACACCTTTCAAGTTTCAGGTCTTTACGTTCAGCGGTTTGGGCTGTGCGTTGATCCGTCAGTCAGTCATTCAGGACAAAGCATTTTATATATATAGACTAGCTGTTGCCCGCGACTTCGGCCGCGTGGTTAAGAAGATATAAAATTTAATGATGTTTAACGCAAACAATTTTTATATTTCAGTCAACAGAAAATGCCTATCACACTAAGCATAATTTTTATAAAACTATTATATAAATTTGCGCGAGCCCTAAGACCTCATTTATCCGGCCCTGTCGCAAAATCCGTTCTTAGCGGGTGTTTACTAACTATGAACTACCTCCATGCCAAATTTCAAGATTGTAGTTAAAAAAATGAAGCACTTTCATATAAACTTGCGAGAGCCCTTTGACCTCCTTTATCCGGCCCTGTCGCAAAATCCGTTCTTAGCTGACATCTACTAACTATAAACTACTTTTATGACAAATTTCAAGTTTGTAGCACAAAAAATGAAGGACTTTCATGCAAACTTGCGAGAGCCCTTAGACCCCTAAATCCGGCCCTGTCGCAAAATCCGTTCTTAGCGGACGTTTCATCATCATCATCATCATCATTTCAGCCGAAAGACGTCCAATGCTGGACATAGGCCTCCCCCAGGCGTCGCCACATTGACCGGTCCCGTGCGTCTCGCATCCAGCGCCTTCCCGCAACCTTAACCAGGTCATCGGTCCACCTAGTGGGAGGCCTTCCAACATATCGTCTTCCGGTTCGCGGTCGCCATTCCAGAACTTTTCGGCCCCTACGGCCATCCGTTCTGCGAGCAATGTGCCCTGCCCACTGCCACTTAAGTTTGGCAATTCTTCGGGCTATGTCGGTAACTTTGGTTCTCCTGCGGATATCATCATTTCTGACGTGATCACGCAAGGAAATTCCGAGCATAGCCCTCTCCATTGCCCTTTGGGTGACTTTAAGCTTTCTGATAAGGCCTATTGTGAGCGACCACGTCTCGGTGGACAGCCGACGGGCCGAGCGGACGTTTACTAACTATGAACTACCTCCATGCCAAATTTCAAGCTCGTAGTTAAAAAAATTAAGCACTTTCATATAAACTTGCGCAAGCCCTTAGACCCCCGAAGTCCGGCCCTGTCGAAAAAGCCACTCTTAGCAGACGTCTACTAACTATAATCTACCTCTCTGCCAAATTTTAAATTAGTAACTCAAAAAATGATTGACTTTCATATAAACTTGCGAGAGACCCCATAAATCCGGCCCTGACGCAAAATCCATTCATAGCGGAAATCTACTAACTATAAACTACCTCCCTGCCAAATTTTTAATTAGTAGCTCAAAAAATTAAGGGCTTTCATACAAACTTGCGAGAGCCCTTAGACCCCCTAAATCCGGCCCTGTCGCAAAATCCGTTCTTGGTGGACGTCTACTATCTATAAACTACAACTCTGCCCATATTTTAAGTTAGTAGCTCAAAAAATGAAGGACTTTCATACTAACTTGCGATAGCCCTTAGACCCCCTAAATCCGGCCCTGTCGTAAAATCCGTTCTTAGCGGACGTCTACTAACTATAAACTACCTCCCTGCCAAATTTCATCTTTATACGTCAAGCAGTTTTCGATATTTCATGATAGGTGAATGAGTGACCTTTAGCTTTTATATAGATAAATAAGATTCTTTCAACAATACTTTAACACCCCCTAAATCGAATTTTGGGGGTAGGTTCGAAAAACTTATAATGACAACCTTTATTGTTTACTTAGGTTGATATTTGTGTCAAGTTTCAAGTTTATTAACATAAGAAGTAAGATTCTTCAAAAAAATCAATCGACTTTTGGGGGTATTTTTGAAAAACTAATAATTGCAACCTTTTGTTGCTTACTTAGTTGGGTATTTATGCCAAGTTTCAAGTTTATTAACCTAATAATATGTTTTTCAAAAAAACTTTAACACCCCCTAAATCGACTTTTGGGCGTAGTTTCGAAAAACTAATAATGACAACCTTTATTATTTATTTATTTTAGTATTTGTGTAATGTTTCAAGTTTAGTTACCCATGAAATAAGATTCTGCCATACAAATTTCAACACCCCTTAAATCGACTTGAGGGGGTAGTTTCAAAAAACTAATAATGTCAATCTTTATCATGTACTTAGATTACTATTTGTGCCAAGTTTCAAAAATATTAGCCAAATTTCAAAAGAATTAGATTTTTCATACAAACTTTGCCCCCCTTTTTATCCCCCTTAAGGGTAGAATTTCGGAAAATCCTTTCTTATCAGATGCCTACATCATACAAAGAATACACCTTTCAAGTTTCAGGTCTCTACGTTCAGCGGTTTGGGCTGTGCGTTGATCCGTCAGTCAGTCATTCAGGACAAAGCATTTTATATATATAGATTAACACTTGTCTGTTAATAAATCTAAAAAAGTTAATTAAAAAAATCAAAAACCCGACTGCTTCAAAAACGCAGGTCCCGTTTTTACCCTTTGGGTACGGAACCCTAAAAATTAAAATATTTTAATTTAACTAAACTATACAGAGTTAGGTTATTTTGAATTGTCAAACAAATTACGAAGCTATCATAAAATTATAGTTGCACATTCGGCAGCGTCAGTAGGTCTTTATGGAGTAGAATGTGCAAGAAACTCCTCGGACACTCTTTTCCATCAGTTTTAATATTACAATTATTTGGTTACATACCTACTATAAAATACTTAATTAACAATAACTACCTATATATACAGTTAAATAAAAATAAAATAAAACTACGAACACGTATAAAAGGGCAGGGGTCATAGGGCGTCAAAAAATTCGTCCACATCGCTGTCAACGTGAAAAGTGCCCAGAACCAAAGATTACTATTATATCCCAGAACGCTAACGCTGGCAGCATTGCCACGTTGGATGGCAATGCTGATTCTCTGGCCAAGGAAAAGCCTCTGGTCACGTGAAGAGTCGACTAGACGTTTGCTCACATCTCGAAATACTCGAAGAGCACTCAGACCCCATGGACCTAAAGTTTCATGTTTGGTTACATCATTCTTGTTGGAAAAATAAATATATGAGAACGATGTAAAAAGTCGTGCACGTAAAAGCGTCTAGAGTAAAACAAACAATTCAAAAATAAAGTACGTAATTAAAAGCAGGCCGAAGCAATATATGCAATGGTGCCCAAAATTCGCCATTTTTACCCGACTGCCGAAGGAGGGTATGTATGTATGTCTGTTCCTATGTGGCGTTCTAGAGACCAAACGCTTTGGCTGATTTTGATGATTCTTACGTCAATCGACTCGTCTTAACCCTGCTAGTGTCACTGGCTGTCTGTGACTGGCTGCGAGACGACTGTTGTGCAGAAGGATACCACCGCATCCCAGGATAACTCGCTGCCAACCATAGACTCGATTTCGGCTGGCAGCGACAGGTCACTGCCTACTATTGAAATGAGGGCATGACGCGGCTCCTCCCAAGCGGCACAATCTGCCACCGTATGCCGCGCCGTGTCCTCCTGGCAGTCGACACAGTGACACCTGGCGTCCGGTTCCTTGTTTATGCGAAACAGGTACTTTTCGAAGCAACCCTGACCCGAGGGCACTTGCGTCACCCGAAACGACAGGGAGCAGGTTTTTAGCCAGTAGGATGGCTAAAAACCACTATTGAGCAAATAAATTTTCATGCAGTTTTCATTCTACCTACTACCCGTATGTATAAGTTTCTCTGTGCCTACTACGACACTGAAAGTACTGCCGATAAGAAAATTTCTAATTTTCTCGCGTGTTAACCGATGGCTAACCGGCCTTGATTGAGGTAGGTCGTGTGCGATAGTGATAATTAAAAGTTCGAGAAACAAACAGATAATAAAAGTTATTAAAATTTTATGACTTTACTGTAAAAACTTTTGTGCTAAGATAAACCTAGAAAATTCACCATTTAACAATTATCGCTAAAGTAAGAAATATCCATTATCCACGTATCCATGTAATAGTGCTAACACTTGTCTGGATTTGGCCCGGCCGGATTAACTCCGCCCACAAATCCGTTCTCGCTTACACACGCTCGAACATAGTTCGGCGGACCGACTGGACGGCAGTTGCTTCACTTACGCCTTCAAGTGCCACCACGCCAGCGGAAAAAACACAACGCGACCATTTTAGTCATATGAAGTTGATAGAATTTTAGATGACGATGGTATTTAAATATATCTACGAATGAACCGCGAAACCTTTGAAAAAATATTTATTTTAGTTAAACCTGTCATCACAAAAAATATTATACTGTTTTGAGAAAGTCTGTTTCTGCCGAAGAGTGACTTATATCCATGTTACAGTAGTATCTTGCATCAGGAAGAGAACTTAGAGAATTGAAGTTTAGTACAAGTCCTAGTCATAGTTGGTATGGCCCAACCGCCCGACAACCCTACGCACGTCCGGATTTGGTACGGAGCAGACCATATCCGATGTGAACACAAGCGGACCTAGAGGGACTCAGTTAGTAATAGTAATGTCCGGCGGACCACTCTACACAAGCTCGGATATTGTACGGCCGGATTAAAGGGCTTATTACACTACACGGTATTCAGGGCCCTGTATACCGGGTCACTATATCATTCCGAAGCAATAAGGTCGATATTATGAGAACCCTAACTTCCTAACAGTTATTACACTATCCTAAATTAGAGTTTAGGGCCCTGAATACCGTGTAGTGTAATAAGTCCTTAACTCCGCCTTATCTATATAATTCGTGGCGTGGGGTTGCTATGTTTGTTTTTTTGAAACTTTTAATTTTTTTCATTATGCAACACTTAATTTGAAAAAAAAAAAGTTTTTGACATTTGATTTGACAAAATGACAAATAAAAATAAACAAATCTTGTTTTCTTTGGTTGCTTTTCTTGTTTAATTATTTGTGTCGTTTTTGCTTCTTCTATATTTAAAAATGGTTAACTATTGTTGTGTGTATGGATGCGGCCGGAACAGTAAAACCAGTAAACATCTCTATTATTACAGTCTCCCAAAGGAAAGAAACCGGTACGTAGTTAAGTAATTTTATTATTTATTACATAAAACTACAGTAGTGATATAACAGGTGGTGGTCCGATGCTGCGTAAGCGGGTGTTCGTTATCCACCCTCCGACGCCTTCCATTCACACCACACATTTTTATCACACTCAAGCCTCAGAGGCCGTGCACGCCCGGCTACACCTGATTGGGTATCTAAACTACCTATGCAATTTTCTACTTTTCAGTCTGGTGCAATGGCTGGAAGCAGTAGGCAGAGTAGATTTGCTAGAAAAGGATCTGAAAAAGTTGACACACCGTGTGTGTTCCCGCCACTTCTCACCTTCGAGCATCAAGAACAAACATCTGTGTTCTGACGCTGTGCCTACTTTGTGTCTTTCGAACGATTTGGCTGAAGGTAATGACAGTGCATCCATATTTAATATAGATCTACTACAAAGTATGAAGTCAGACGGCTCACCTCACTGCCGTCATTGTTGTAATTTTTTCAGTTGTATTTTTTTTACATTTGTGTACATCTGTATTCCCCTTATACAGGCTCCTTTTGCTACATTTTTATTTTAGGTACACTATGTCTGCAGCAGAAGCAGAATGCAGAAGATATCATGAAAGACATAGTTGATTTACCCAATATCATCTCAATTTCAGGTTCCAATGAATCAGAGAAGCAACAGCCAGCGCACAGCGACATCATTTGCAACAGCTGTAACAAGTCAGTACTGGGCTTCCGTTACAAATGCATCACCTGTGAAGACTACGACCTCTGCTCAAAGTGTGAGATGCTGGAAGCACATAATCAGCATTATATGCTGAGGATACCGAAGCCTGTTAAATTTGTAAGTTACTTTGAATTTTTTTTATTACTAGCTTTAGCGAAGCATTAGTACTTTATGTCATGCAATATTATTGTAGGCTGCCTTACTTGACAATATATTGGTTCACTGTACGAACTTCCACCCCTCTTTCCATCCGCCTAGGGATGATTTCAAGGATAAAAATTGTTGTATGTCCTTCCCAGGGTCTAAAAGCACCTCCATACCTATCTTGGTACGGCGGTTTAAGCGTGAAAAGGTGACAGACAATTACTTTCACATTAATGATAGACTTCTTACCTGGTAAGCGATGATGTGGTCACTGATGGAACAGCTTTGCCTTCAAGTGAATTGTACTCTCCGGATTTCAAGACCCCCAGGATATAACTATCTGGAAACACAGACTCCGGTAACCTTATATTGATAACTGTTTATGATTGGTGTCTTATAAGATTTAGATATAGTAAAGGAATCATCAGTAATGATTAAGTAGGATTTTATGCAACATAACCACCCACCCATAATGTTCTGTGTTTGGGTAACATATTGCCGAAAAAAAATCTTATAATTCAGCATGCAATTAGTGAATTAATTAATCAAAAATTACCAATACCAAAATGTAAGAACTGTGAAGACGATAATAATGAACTAAACGGCAAAATTAATTAACATTTTTGTAAACGTTAACAATCAGGTAGGTAGGTGTTTTAAATGTACAGGGTGTCCCAGAAATCGACGTCAAGCCGTAAATGGGTGATAGACCAAGTTATAACAGTTCTCAGAAAATACGAAAAAAAATCTATCTCATGTTTTTAAAAATTTATGGTCACTTTAAAAATTTACTAAAAAAATCAATCCCTGTAATGGTTCTTTAACTCCAATTGCTACAAATCCCATAATTTATCTAATTTTTTTATTATTATGTAATCTTGAATAAAACCTATACAGCGAAAAAACCCAGACACCTTTAAATCTAAGCGTCAATATGAACACAGCCGAGAATGCACCAGCTAATTCCACGGGCCAAGATAGCGAAGAGACTGTCAAAACAATAAGTAAAACTGAAATTATAGAAGCAATTAAAGGGCTAAAAACTGAAAAGTCCCCCGGATCAGACAACATTACCAATGAAGCTATAAAGACAGCACACCATATACTGGCTGCACCTCTCGCTGATTTATTCAATCGAATACTGCAAACATCCGACACAATGGTCAGAATCCAATATAATTTTAATATACAAGAAAGGTGACCCAAAAGATATAGGTAACTATAGACCTATAAGTCTACTACCGAGTTTATATAAGCTGTTCTCCACCATAATAAATTCGAGAATTAGCCCTGTGATAGAAGCTAGTCAACCTGTGGAGCAGGCAGGCTTCAGGAAGGGCTTCTCTACAGTAGACCACATACACGCAATAGAGTTAATCATTGAAAAGTACAGAGAACAACGAAGACCACTATACCTAGCTTTCATTGATTACCAAAAGGCGTTCGACACGGTAACTCACGATAGCGTGTGGCGAAGCTTGAAAGAACAGGGAGTAAACGAAGAGTACATAAATGTCATCAGGAGCATATACAGCAATAATAAAGGCAAAATAAAGCTAGAGACACTGGGCCCAAGCTTCCCGATAAAAGGAGGCGTGAGACAGGGTGACCCGCTATCCCCAAAAATATTTATTGCAATTCTAGAAGCCATCATCCGCAAGCTAAATTGGGGCAAACTAGGAATATATATACAGGGAACCTACCTGAGTCATTTGAGATTCGCCGACGACATAGTAATACTATCCGAGTCAAGCTTACAATTGCAACTCATGGTTGTAGCACTACAGACAGCTAGCTCCAGAGTAGGACTGGAAATAAATATCAGTAAGACCAAAATTATGTCAAACAGCTTTAAAAAACAAATAAATATAAATGGGAACCCACTAGAATACACAGAAAATTACATATATTTGGGAAAAAACATCAGTTTTGATAAAGCAAGTAACGACATAGAAATCGAAAGAAGGATACAGCAAACTTGGAACAAATACTGGAGTTTAAAGGAAATATTTAAAAGTAACATGTCAACAAGTTTAAAAACCAAGGTAATGAACTCCAGCCTCTTACCGTGCTTGACATACGGATGCCAGACTTGGAAATTCACTGCAAAAGCCAAGCACAAAATCACCACCTGCCAGAGAGGTATGGAGAGAAGCATGCTTAAGATTAAGAAAATAGACAAGATAAGACACACCAGGATAAGAGCAATAACAAAAGCCACAAATGCCTTGAACTATGCCCAGAAGCTCAAGTGGAAATGGGCAGGACACGTAGCGAGGCTCACGGACCAGAGATGGACCCTCAAAACTACCTTGTGGGGAGGCCCACAGGGAAAACGAGGAAGAGGGAAACCGATTACACGATGGGAAGATGAAATCAAGAAAATTGCCGGCCCAAATTGGTGCCAAACAGCTCAAAATAGGGAAATTTGGGCATCCTTGGAGGAGGCATTTACCCACCAGGGGTTCTTGACTTAGATTTAAGTTAACTTAGGAAATAGTTTAATATTAAGTAATTTACTAAGAACAAATAAAGGCTTTTTTATTTTTTTATTTTATTAATCTTGAATAATGCTTGTGTAGATTTTTGCCTAAAATTCAAAGCCAACTCCTCCTACTTGGAAGAAAATTAAACTTTTTCAAAACCAAATTATTCAAATTTACTATTTCGCCCAACTTTAACTGACTGTACTGAAAAAAAAATGTACTACGCTAGTTTGGCAAGTAACATGAAAAATTGGCGCATTTAATAAGGATTCAAAAATGGTGTAACACTTGCTAGATTACGTTTTCAATAATTGGTCAAGTTTTTTTTTGTAAATAGTATCGGTTTTTACCCAAAATGTCCATACTTCCTTAAAATGACTTTAGCTTACCTAAAGCTTTGCTAAACTCCGTTTCTAGTTCGATAGAGACGGAGAGAGTCATTTTACGAAGTGTGAGCGAGATAAGAAATCGAAATTTTACGTAATTTAAGAGCGAAAACGTAATCTAGCAAGTGTTACACCATTTTTGAATCCTTATTAAATGCGCCAATTTTTCATGTTACTTGCCAAACTAGCGTAGTACATTTTTTTTTCAGTACAGTCAGTTAAAGTTGGGCGAAATAGTAAATTTGAATAATTTGGTTTTGAAAAAGTTTAATTTTCTTCCAAGTAGGAGGAGTTGGCTTTGAATTTTAGGCAAAAATCTACATAAGCATTATTCAAGATTACATAATAATAAAAAAATTAGATAAATTATGGGATTTGTAGCAATTGGAGTTAAAGAACCATTACAGGGATTGATTTTTTTAGTAAATTTTTAAAGTGACCATAAATTTTTAAAAACATGAGATAGATTTTTTTTCGTATTTTTCTGAGAACTGTTATAACTTGGTCTATCACCCATTTACGGCTTGACGTCGATTTCTGGGACACCCTGTATAGTCTTCAATCAATCAAAATGTTCTGAAAATTGTTAGTGTATAAGGGTGAAATTTTGGTTATTTTCCTACTGAAATTACTAATTAATTAAAAATAATTACTCACTAAATATTAGATATAATATGCAATTTCCGCTGAGAATAGGGTAAATATGCAATTTCATATGCTAATGAATATAATCCAGTCTCTATTGATGATAATCTGTGGATGCGAGACACTCAAGAGAGATCATTGTGACGAAGCTTGGGTGAAGCCTATGTCCAGCAGTAGACGTCTTTCTGCTGAAGTTATGATGACAATAATTACTAAAGAAACATACATCTTTTACCAAAAAATCTATTGTAAAAAAACTTTTTAACAAAAAATCAAACCGACTTCCAAAACTAAACACAACAAAGCGAAAAATAACTTTCTTTTCCGAAGTCGGTGTCTTTTGTATCCATTGTTTTCCGTTATTCGACACCGACTTCGGAAAAGAAAGTTATTTTTCGCTTTGTCGTGTTTTGTTTTGGAATTTGGTTTGATTTTTTGTTAAAAAGTTTTTTATTTTCCTCTTTTTAGTTTTGGTAGGTACCTGCCATTACCATCATTTATAGCCAAAGTAGATCTCATGACGATTCCAATAAGCCTAAACACGACTAGGATACATTATTTTAGTTCCAGTGGCTATTGTGGTCTTCTTCATCAGTTCCACTTCACCAAATGATACTTTCTGAGTGCAAATGATTGCATTATAGATGAAAATATCAAAATCGCTATATGTATGCCTATAATATTTGAGGAGTTCCCTCGATTTCTCTAGGATCCCATCATCAGATACTAGTTTCCTTATCATGGTATCACTCTTGGGATATCTCCTTTCAAACAAAAAAAGAATCATCAAAATCGGTTCATAAACGACGAAGTTATCCGCGAACACACATAAAAAAAAAATATACGGTCGAATTGAGAAACCTCCTCTTTTTGGGAAGTCGGTTAAAAATAAAAATCTCTCTTTTTATTTATTCCAAACCTGAATCCTTTTTATACTACCTGAGAATTTGAACTTATTGTTATTGATTATAATAACTTATATTAATATTCAACAAATTCCATTTTCCAGACAGTAGCCGATGACCTGGTAAAGAAATGGAGGCAGTTCTTTAAAGCAGATAAAGTAAACTTCAGAGACAAAATACAGTTCGAAAATGATGGCAGCAGCGACGATGATGTGCCCATAAAAAAATTTGCTGGAAAATTTGACAATGGAACTATTTATGCATATTGCTCTGAAGAAGAGGCAGATAAGATCCGAAATGAAGTCACACGGGTCTTGAGCTTGGTCCGTCAACGGAGTGATAAACCAGAAGAAGAATTAACCAAGAAAAGGCAGACGGTACAAAAGAGGAAAGGTCCTTCAAAGAAAAAAAAAGTTAATGAAACAGTTCAAACTTGTGTTGGTGATTTAGAATTGGAAAGCCTTGCTCCAGAAATGGTCTTTGCTGATGTCAATGATATTAATGATAAAGGAAGTCGGAATTTGGATGTGAAAGATGAAACTCCTAATACATTAACACCTTTAGGTTTGTATTTTTTTTTTACATTGTAGGATTTAAAATAAAATTGCCTGTTTCTTTGTTAGAGTGATTGCAAACCTTACAATTGAGTATGCAGTCCTGGGTTCGGATTTTACCATCTGGAATTTTTCAGCAGCAGCCTTCTTTTACTGTGTAGCTTCATGATATCATGCCCTTTGAGACGGTTGGAGTAATTTTGGTACATTAGAGTGACTGCTAGTTCATTTGGGTGACGAGACAGTCGCAGTTTGTTTTTCTTCGCAGTCGATTGAATTTCTTCTTTAACTGTGCTCATTTGTAATTGGGGGTGTATTTCATTATTTGTGATGAACCAATGAGCGTTGTGTAGCGTTCTCAGTATGATGTTCTGCAGACGCTGAAACATCAAGATGTTTGAGTCACTAGCACTACCTCACAATTGTATGCCGTACATCCAAATAGTTTTGTACACATTCACAAGTAGTTTTGGACAATTTACTGTTTCGACCAAGCAGCTAGTGTAGGAACCTTAAATCGAATGTTGAGTTCTTCTCGTTTAGCCTTGATATGATTTTTCCTTGTCAAGCGGCGGTCCAAATGCATACCCAGGTACCTGACAGTGTCCTCATGCAGTAAGGTGGTGCCCCCTAGTTTTACAGGTGGGCGGGCAGTTACTCCTTCACAGTGTGAAGGTGACTTAGACTTAGATGTGCTGGCTTTGATTTTCCATGTTTTTGAAGCCACTCATTGATCTTGTGAAGTCCCTGCTGTAAGGCATGCGACAACTGGTTCATTGTTACACGCCCGGATGGCGGTGTCGTGCTCGTACGTAGCTGTAGTTAACCCTGATAGATTTGGAAGATCCAACTTATTTAGGGTATACAGTATGGGTCCCAAGATGGATCCCTGTGGTACTCCCGCTTTTATGTTGTAAAAACCAGAAGTCGAACCTGCCTGCTTCACTTGAAATAGTATATCTAAGAGATATGATCTCATCAAAATGTAATAGCTATGTGGTAATCTTTTCTTGATTTTGTAGAGGAGGGCATTGTGGCATACCTTGTCAAATGCCCGTTGGATGTCCAGGAACACAGATGAGCAATATTATTTATATTCTAGAGCGTTTCTTATTGTCTCACTCTCACAAACTCTGTGGATATGCTCAACTTTAAATGCTTCTGGCAGAAACCAAACTGGTGATATGGTATTATCTTGTTTTCTGTAAGATTCTGTATACTACAGTCGTGATTTGTTATAAAAATAGATTACAACCATTGTAACAGGCAACTAGAACAGTTTGGTGACACCATTATTGTTTTTGCTCTTAGTTTCGAAATGTATGTTTTTATTAAATCTATGTTGTCCCACTGCTTGGCAAATCCTATGTAACTCCCCCATAGCCTCCAAAATTTTTACCAATATTTTTTCTTTTTTCAGTAACTCTGCCTCAAATGGAACATAGTATAAAGCTAAATGATGAGCTGTCAGAATTTCTCATAGGAGTGAAGTATCCGGATCCATAATTATCAAACAAAGAAATAATGGGTTTTCTACAGGAGGAAAAATTGAGTTAAATGTTTAGTGTCAAATTAGACAAATCAATATAAAGATTGTGTAAATCTAGAATAATCTTGTATTTTAATCTAAAGAAACCATTTCTTTTGAGTCCAACACTGAAGTGCCCACAACGACATCCAAGAAAAAGCAACGGGTAAAACCTTTGAATCTATGTAAAAAGTACCTGCAGCGATGCCGAAGAAAAGGGAAGTAATAAAAGATGTGATTCTGAATCGGAGACTGATCTAGCTCCAGTAAACGAAAAGCCAATGTGTTTGCTGATTCTGAGGATGAATAATCTGAACCTATCCGAGTGGCATGAATGAATTGCAGTGGACTATATGGAAGGCATTGAATCGGTAGCCAAGAAGGCCACTGCAAATGTAATTTGGCAAAATGGGAGATTTATTAATCCGTCGAACACCCGCTTTGAGTGTCACCCGCTACTCGCTGGAGTGTCCCAACTGCACTTCACTTGCACTTGCAGTAAATGGGTCCACTATCTGGGCCCAAACAATTTAATTAAATGATCTGTTTCTAAAAAATCACCATTTACGACGTGTGCTACAAAGCGTGGTGAATACAATAACATGGTTAACTTAACTGTGCACCTCGCTGGAGTGCGGCCGCACTCCCGACTTCACACGCAGCGTCCCGCGTTCGCCTCGTGCGCCAATAGCGAGAGCGAACGTCAGAGTGACGTCACAGAGTTATACGTAGAACGTAGAAGTCCGCAATCATCGTGCGATCAAACGATTTATGAAATAAAAACGGAATTATCCACAGTGTATGTATGGTAGCTCCTACACAATCGTTTGCTAATCACTCGCTGTTTGTTAAATGCTCTTATTTCTAAAAAACACCGGCGAAATCTCTAAAAATTCAGCATTGAAGAGCAATTATTGCGCAAAAATCGTTATTGTTTTGCTCTTGCAAGATACCTAATAAGCCTGCCGCTCCGGTGTCAGTATTCGCTCATCAGTGGCTGAAAAGACGTCAACTTGGAGAGCAATTAGGCAATTGGTTTCAGCGGTAAAATATTACCACAAAAGAAGAAGAGTTTGGTTTATTTGGATGTACCAAATAAACCAAACTCTCGATTCGAAATATTTGTCCACAAAATTGTAAGTGTAATTGTGTAACTGACTATTTTAATAAACCCAGTGTATCGAACAATGTGTGATATCATTTCATGATTATACCTACCGCCCAATCACGATGTCCTATGGGAATAATCCTGACGTCATCAATCAAGATGCGACAAAAACATTAAGAATTATAAATATTATAATATTGTTGAGCTCCTTAAATTCTAAGTTGAGCTGCACGGTTATTGACAAATGCGTGCACTGACTGGACAGGTCCACTCAATCTGGCTGGTTCTTTTCTCAAAAGACCATTTCAGACATCAGTCTACATGGTCTTCACATGATCTAACCAAGTTTTTGTCTGGACTTTAAAAGAGACTGTGACCTTCTGAGTTTGTTTCGGCCTTTCTTCTCAGAGTAGTCAGACAGGAAACGCCGACCTCATCTAGTTTTAAAAAATATGATCGACATGTGAAAGTGTTTGTACAAACCAACTTACAGAAAATAAATCATTTATCATTATTATTCTGACCATTCTGGCATAGGTGCCGAGACTCCTCTGTGCCTCGGAAACCGTATTGGTCAAGCACGAGCCTATCAATAAAAAAAAAACGCCCGTCATGCCAAAGGGTATCATATACCCAGTTACTGAGTTGTGGAGGTCAGTCGTTTCATGTAAAATATCCAGGTGAATTCTCCTCCTTCCTTTATAAAAAAAGTTGCCCCACACTAGGAATTTCTTCCTGTATCGTGGGTGCGTTTACAAACATATAATCATCTCACATACACAACACCCAGAGCCGGAACAACTATCTGTAGGTCATATAAATATTTGTACCGTGCGGGAATCGAACCCGCGACACACAGCGCAGCAGTCAATCATTCAGCCACTGCGCAACCGTGCGCCCAATTTTCTGCAGTGGAAAGACGTCCACTGTCGGTAACTGGTGAATCCCGTTAGACTAGAAGCTATTTCTCACGAATCCTGAATATAATCACCAAAGAAAAAATATGGTTGCAAAATGACACCCATGCTCCAATCTAGTATAGAGTAATTCCAAAATCTCATTGACGGGTGCGGCTGTACCACCGACTTTGTGAGTGATACAAAGTGGCTACCAATTTGTACACAGTAGAGATTGAGTAATACACCGGGACGTATTTTCTCACGGTCTCTACTGCTGAGCCGGTAGATCAGTTTAACATATTAAATAATTATAAAGTACCACGTAGATTTTTACTATAATGTATTTTTTTTAATATTACTTTCACTATTAATTTCTCATGTACCGTGGGTTTGTTTACAATACAAGACACCCAGATCCGGAACAACTATCTGTAGGCCATACAAATATTTGTTCCGTGCGGAAATCAAACCCATAGACTATACACTTAATACAGAGATCATGTAATAAAGATAATGTAATTTCTAATTTAAATAATAAAGTATTTTGTATTTTGTATTTGTATTTTGTAGAGATCAAACCTGCGACACTCAATGCAGCAGCCGATCGCTCAACCACTGCGCCAAGGCAAGGCCAACCGTGCCTTGTCGTCAATAATATCATTTTCATTTTATCTGTGGAACAATAACCATTTTGTCCATAGATAACGTACCTATAGATTAAGCCTTAAAATGAGCTTGATTGATAGAGCGAGATGGCTAATTGGCAGCTCCATGTAAATAATAAGGACAAAAGATTATTTTTTGTCTTTGTCACCGTGGCCGGTTTCTGTTGTTTGACAAACTCTAATACAATGGCAGGTTTGACAAACAAACTCGGTTTTGTTTGATTTTCTGTGATTTCGTGCTATTATGTGTTAATTGAGACAAGGAATTTGGGTTATTTATAGATAATAAGTGTCAGTGCGATGGTGGGTTGTAGTGTTCTTGTTCTTGTTGTAACACCAGAACTAACTATTGTTGTCTCATGTGCGGCCACGCCAGAGCTTAATCTATAGGTACTTTATCTAAGTATTTACCTATAACTTCATGGCCAAGGCAAGGCCAACCGTGCCTTGTCGTCAATAATATCATTTTTATTTTATCTGTGGAACAATAACCATTTTGTCTATGATAAAATCGTTCCAGTACAGCGTTTTACTTTGTCAAGCATGATTTTCTATCTGTCGTCTCTTTCACACCCGTCAACGGCCTGTCTCAATCTTCAGCAATTTTTTTTTATCTCGTCTTCCATCTCACTTTTACGATATGATAAAATGTGATGAAATAATTAAATCAAAATGCATAAACATTAATCATAGAATTTGTTTAGTTGTTTGCTAGATTGAGATTGTCAAATACTTTCGAGGTTAAAAATTGTGTTTTTCGAAAGATATGCTTCATAAACTACTAGCTAAGTATGTTATGATAAGTGCACGTAATTAAGTGCACCTGCAATGGTGTAAATTAAGTTATAACAGTATTTTATTTGTCATTCTATTTGGTTCATCCTGAAGATGGATAACGAAGGCCTACTAAAGGCTGGATCGGAGTCTCAAGACTCCGATGAGCCAGCACCACCAGGCATTTCAAAGGCCGACTTCAAAAAGGTAAGTCCTTCATAAATAATTCAGATTCACCGATGCATACACTGTAATTATAGACAAACATTGAAAATCTACATTGGTATGTCTTACTGTCAATATCAGAATTGATTTGGGTTTATTAATAGTCTCCTGTACTTACAAGAAGTACACAATTTTCAATTTATTATGGAGCCAATTTGACTGTGCACTTTGCAATATCTCATATTGTTTTCATAAGTAAGGGCTGTTCAAATATTGTAGATTTATATTATATTTACTTATTAGTGCACAAAGTAGACCTGTGAGGCTTATAAAACAACATAATGACAATATCTGCTAGTGATTGTGTAAAGACAATAAATTGACACATGTTTCATTCAATCCTTTCTTAATATTCAACAAATATATCAGTAAAACTGTTTAAAACATGCAGTGCGGTGGATATTAGATTGATAACAATTTACTAATCTTAAGAGTATTAATGTTCTCACTGCTGGGACACGGGCCTCCTCTCTGTGTGAGAAGAATGCCCGTAATCTACCATGCTGGCCCAGTGAAGATTGGGAGATGTCACATCTTAAATTTTTTAATTCAAGGACCTGCCGGTTTTTTCACAATGCTTTCCTTCACCTTGTGACTCTTTTTATTTTCAGACCAACGTCCAAGTAACAAATCCACTAACACCTAAGCTCGGTACAAAGACTGTTGGCTTCAAGTTGGCTCCATCGGTGAAAGGAGTGGAGAATGCCAAGAAGAGATTGAGAGCCTTCTCTATCCAGAAGAAGACTCCTCTCACTCCGGTTAGCCTGCCTAAAGTAACTGGTGGTGGAAGTAAGTTATTATTATATTGCATTTATGTATTTATAGCTCTTATTTGATTTTGTTTATTATAGTTTCATATTTCACACCAGAATGCGAATGTTTGTTGCGAGTTCCCTTGATATTATTTTCAACAGTAGGTTTTAGGGTTCCATACCCAAAGGGTAAAAACGGGACCCTATTACTAAGACTCTGCGATCTGTCTGTCTGTCCGTCTGTCACCAGGCTGTATCTCAAGAACCGTGATAGCTAGACAGTTGATATTTTCACAGATGATGTATATCTGTTGCCGCTATAACAACAAATACTAAAAACAATAAAATTTAAGTGGGTTGAAATACAAACGGCAAAAAATTCACACTTGTTGTATGGGATACAACAAGTGTGAATTTTTTGCTGTTTTTTGCGATAATGGTACGGAACCCATCGTGCGCGAGTCCGACTCGCACTTCGCCGGTTTTTTTTACTGGAAGTGTCCGTCTCGTAGTTTAATAACAAAATGTGTTCTTGGAGCCTTAAAAACCATATTCATGCTAAATTGTACCGTCTGAAGATTCCAAAATCTAAACTTTTGTATGATTACTGTGGACTTTGCTTGGTTAGATGTGTGACCAGACTAATTTACTATAATTGATGTCCTTGGATATTAAATTACAGCAATACTACAGCCTTTTTGGAAGTGTTTCTGCTGTGTATAATGATTAGAATGGTTTTAAAATAATACCAGTTATAATGGATGAAGATCCATTATACCTTTATTTATACCTTTTTAAGAAGCTGAATGAAGATTCAGCTTCTTAAAAAGGTATAAATACTCATGCATTCTGCATTAGTATTTATACCTTTTTGAAATTATGTATGAAAGAAAGGCATTAGAGATGAGAGAGGGAAAGAAAGGAATGAGAAATGAGAGAGGGAAAGAAAAGAATGAGAGATGAGAGAGAGAAAGAAAGAAATGAGAGATGAGAGAGGGAAAGAAAGGAATGAGAGATGAGAGAGGGTAAGAAAAGAATGAGAGATGAGAGAGAGAAAGAAAGTAATGAGAGAGGGAAAGAAAGGAATGAGAGAGGGTAAGAAAAGAATGAGAGATGAGAGAGAGAAAGAAAGGAATGAGAGATGAGAGAGGGAAAGAAAGTAATGAGAGATGAGAGAGGGAAAGAAAAGAATGAGAGAGAGAAAGAAAGGAATGAGAGATGAGAGAGGGAAAGAAAGTAATGAGAGAGGGAAAGAAAGGAATGAGAGATGAGAGAGGGTAAGAAAAGAATGAGAGAGAGAAAGAAAGGAATGAGAGATGATAGAGGGAAAGAAAGTAATGAGAGATGAGAGAGGGAAAGAAAGGAATGAGAGATGAGAGAGGGAAAGAAAGGAATGAGAGATGAGAGAGGGAAAGAAAGTAATGAGAGATGAGAGAGGGAAAGAAAAGAATGAGAGATGAGAGAGGGAAAGAAAGGAATGAGAGATGAGAGAGGGAAAGAAAGGAACGAGAGAGGGAAAGAAAGGAATGAGAGATGAGAGAGGGAAAGAAAGTATTGAGAGATGAGAGAGGAAAAGAAAGTAATGAGAGAGGGAAAGAAAGGAATGAGAGAGGGAAAGAAAAGAATGAGAGATGAGAGAGAAAAGAAAGTAATGAGAGATGAGAGAGGGAAAGAAAGTAATGAGACATGAGAGAGGGAAAGAAAGGAATGGGAGAGGGAAAGAAAGTATTGAGAGATGAGAGAGGAAAAGAAAGTAATGAGAGAGGGAAAGAAAGGAATGAGAGAGGGAAAGAAAAGAATGAGAGATGAGAGAGAAAAGAAAGTAATGAGAGATGAGAGAGGGAAAGAAAGTAATGAGAGATGAGAGAGGGAAAGAAAAGAATGAGACATGAGAGAGGGAAAGAAAGGAATGAGAGATGAGAGAGGGAAAGAAAGTAATGAGAGATGAGAGAGGGAAAGAAAGGAATGAGAGATGAGAGAGGGAAAGAAAAGAATGAGAGAGGGAAAGAAAAGAATGAGACATGAGAGAGGGAAAGAAAGGAATGAGAGGAAAGAGTTGTGAGTAGATACCGGTAGTGTACCGGCTGCTGGCGGAATCGCTGTACAGCGTGCGCATAGTATTGGTTACACTACTTTTGTTTGTTCCTATGAGGCTGGCATAGTCACCCAGAGTGCATTGAAGACTCATAAAAAATAAAAGGTTAATTTGTATCTCACTTAACAATCTCTCTCCATCTGGTTCGGTTAGTTCATAGTCTGGCACATTCTTTAGCTTTATGGAGTCACTGTTTATTTTAAATTACAGTATTAGAGACTGTATTAATGCTGATAGAGGCTGTTTGATTCTGAGTTCTTACCCTCTTACTAATAAACACGGAATAAATTTATACCAGGTATAACAAAGGAATAAAAAAAAAAAAAAAAAATTAAAAAAAATGGGGTCGGCTTCCAGCTCAGCTGCCATTCCATTTTCAGCTGTCTTATTCACATAATATTTTTGCTTCAGGTAACACAGTATTCATTGGTAAGCTCAGCAATGTGAAGGTCACTCCAAAACCTGAAGATAATGACCAGAAAAAGCCTCCGAAACCCCCTAAGCCTGGCCAGGCTAGAAAAATTTTACAAGGTATGTTAAACATTAGTGTGATAATGGGCTGGGCTACGTTAGCCAGAACCCTCATGCACAACGAAATAAATGAGAGTCTAAAAGTCTAGCAAAACCAATAGTTAAAACAATCAAATGCCATAATGTGCGTCATGGGACTGTGCACCTGTTAATGTTCCCACAGCTAGGAAATATGCCGCAGGTCCACCACGCGGGCCTAGTGTGGGTTGGTGGATGTCAAATGTCTTTGATTTTTTTATTCTAGAACATTCCGGTTTCCTCACGATGTTTTCTTTACTGTTATGAAAGCAGCGGTGATAACATAATTTACACAAAGTAAAGCACTTGCTTGAATTCGAACCCACGACACGACCTACAACTTATAAGTCGCGGCCGTTGCCATTGGGCCTCCACTGCTCCTCTGTTCCACTATCTGCTCTGTTCTGCTCCACTCAATCTGCCTAGCCTTTTCCCAACTATATTGTGGTCGGCTTCAAATCTTACCGGCATCAGCTGAGTACCAGTGTTATACATGGGCCGACTGCCTATCTGACCTCCACAACCCAGTATAGTCATCGGCACGTAACTTGGCAAGATTCGTTAGATGCGCAGAAGTAGTTTTTTAGGTCTCCGTGGTAGTGAAGCGGGACGCGGGGTACAAGGCCGCGCCGATCCGAGCGCGCGATTGGTGGCTCAGTCGACCCTTGCCTCCCGCACCACGTCCTCTTTCCGTTCGCTCCCGATTACACTTGCGTGCACGAAAGTTGTACCCTTTGTTTTTGTTGAGTTTTTGTTAAGATTTTGTTAATTTTTTGTTATACATAATGTTTAATATTAACATCTTATTCGAATATTCTTTTTAACTTTTAACTGTATATATTTTATTTATAACACCTAATAAACTTCACGAATTCCTCTTCTTTATTTAACTTTCTTCTAAACATACATGATTAAAAATAAATGATGGCCATAACCATTGAAAAATTACAAGATATAAAAGTAACCACTTTTTTATGGCAATAAGTGTACGATGCGCGAACTTACCCCCACTACGCCAAAACCTTGCCAAGTTACGTGCCGATGACTATAACTGGGTAACACGGTACCCCTTGGCAAGACTGGTTTCAGATCTCAAGCTTCTGACTACCTGTAACGACTGTCAAAGATCTTCAAATGACAGCCGGGACCAACGACTTAACGTGCTTTCCGAGGCAATTCGGTATATTGAAATGGTCACCCATCCACGGACCGAACTCGTAATGCGTTGCTTAACCTTGATGATCGACCAATGCGGCTGTTATTATTTAGCCACGAGCTCCTCTCTGTTCTGATCCACTGCTGTTTTATAAATGTACACTTTTAATTTTTCCACAGAGTCATACACAGAGCAACAAAAACGAACACTTATTGAGATAGAAGATATGAAGCGTAAGATGGAACTGGTTGATTTAGGCATACCGCTGGGTCTCATATGCCCCAGCTCATCCAATGACAAGGCTATGCCCACTAAAGCTATGCCGCCAATCAAGACTTTTTTGGGTAAGTGGAGCGGAGCTTTGATTCTATCATTGCTTTTAGATTTTTGAGAGATTGTGAGATAGGAATTCTTATTTGGATGGTATCAAAATGAGAATGGGATTGACTGTTTCACATATTGTGGTGTTTAATTTGATGTAGGAAGTATATTTAACAAATTGCAAAATTATTACTGCGTTTACTAGAATCTGCGTTTGCCAGTTAATGTCAATAGCATTTTTCAATTTAATTTTTTTTCAAAGGTCAGACAATTTACAGTCCATATCTTGTTAGTAACAAATCCTTATAAAACTAGTGTTAGTAAAGGTACATTCCAAATCAAATCAAATAAACATTTTCAAAACATTGCGAAAATGGACAAGAAATTGAATATAAACAAATTGTCAATTGATTAAATTCAAAGTTATAATCAAACAAAAAACAAAAATTAAAAATAAAAATTTAAAAAAAAATTATGGTAATGTTTCATCAGAACAATAGATTATTTGGGTAGAATCTGATGTCTTCAGTCAAGGCCTATTATTATTTTGATCAAACATCTAGTGTGATAAATATATTTAAGTACAGGCTTTTCTTGTCTTTAACTCCATTTGCTAAGCTCATAATCATGCTTGTGCCGGTTTCTTTTTCAATGATATGTTAATGTATCAGGTTTACATTTTAAGTCACAAACTCACAACCATCTCTCTTACTCAAAGGTAAAAATTATTATAAAAACTCAAAACCGGAACGCTAAAAAATAATTAACTGAAAAGGGAAACATTAATTTAATGTTTTTCTCTTTTCTGTTAATTATTATTGTGCAGTTTTATTTCAGACTTTTTAGTTTTAGTAATGAACGAGTTCCCCAAATAACTTATGTGGTAAAGGATTATTTATTTTGCTATCAAAGTTACGCTTATCTTGAATTTGTGCCAAAATCCTACTAACATTATAAATGCGAAAGTTTGTTAGGGTGTACGTATGTTAGTTACTCTTTCACTCAAAAACTACTGAACGGATCTGGATGAAATTTGGCACAAAGATAGATTATAGTCTGGAATAGCATATAGGATACTTTGTATCCTGGGATTATGTTCCATTGGGCAAATTTTCGACATTCACGGGCTTTTCGTCGGGCAAAGCCGCTGGCAGAAGCTAGTAGGAACATAAAAGTGTTACAATATATATATCGGAAATAGGAGGGCTATCTTCAATAATACCCTCGGTCTGTGGGCATATCGTGGGTAAGAGATAGTTCTTGTTCCAATTTTATCAAAGCAGTGGATTCGGCCACCAATCGTTTCGCTTTTTCCCAACTTAAACACACTTGTTCAAGTTCACACACGCCACTTTAGGCTACTTCTCAACTCTTTTTAACTCGCAAAACGCGCGTCCGCGCGTATATTTTCTAACTTCACGACACAATATGGCGGGAGAAACCCACTCTAGAGAATCCGTATAGACTTTCCTCGCTTTTCATTGGTTCAAGAACACATCCGGCAAAGTAAGTACTGCTTGTATTATCCAATCCAAATCGAGTATTTTGACATAAGAAAAATAAAGTGTTGTCAATCGAATAAAATCGAACTGAGAATTGATCAGAAGCTAAATGTTGCCAATTAAACAAACCTGAAGTAATAAGTTTACAAGCGATATTTCCTTGTTCCTGATTACTAATCATTTACCTTCCTCCGATATATATATTTTTGGAATGGCCTATTTAGTAGCTTCAAAAATTATATTGACTCCCTTTTATAGGGGGGGGGGGGGCTATTTAAAAAAAATATATAGCCAATGTGACTCCCACAATTGAGACAAGTCCAACGACACCTCATATGTCATAATCTGTGAAGCCATTTGGGCTGTAGAGCGTGCTATAGAAATGGACATAAATACATACGCTCGAAAAACATTACCACCCGCAGTCGGGTAAAAACCGACCGTAAATTATATGCGAAATAAAAACAAAAACCTACCAAGAAAAAAAAATGTCTATAAAAAAAATCTTTTTTGTTTGTCCTTGGCCGAACTCAGTCTGAGTTTCGTTTACAGTTAGTCTCCACTAAGATCTTACTGTTTTTTTTACTGATGCATCTTCCAGTAAATATTTATAAAAATAAAGGGGCCTAAAACGCTTCCCTGGGGTAACCCTTTGTTAGATGATTGCACCATCATACAGTTTGGATAATCGCAAAAGATTATGGCAACATGAAACTTAAAATAACACCACTGCATCAGTCTGCCTTATAACTAATATATTGAACCTTGGCCTGTTAAGTTTTAAGAGATCTGTTGTGCAACAAACTTTCTTTATAATGTTTTGTTTGAAAAATGCCTGTTACGTCTTGCAATGAAATCCTTGGAATTCAGAAACATGTTCTTAAAGTTATGCATGTAAAGTTCAATTTTGCGTGACGGGTCTTTACTCATACGAAATTACTTTATATACCAGCACACAAGTTCTACATATACATGTAAGTCTGGCTGCTTAAAGCTCGATTCAAGGTGTAACGGAAAGGATCTCTAAAAAAAAATGTATCTCCCATACAAATTTTGGTTTGCAGATGTGGTTGACGCATGAAACTTTGAAAATTCTTGGTGAACAACAGAAGCTTCTTATTGTACCAATGGTTCTCATTACTATTGATGAGATTAGGCGCCCCTTCTAACAACTAATTCATTTTGGTCAGAATAAAAAACCGGCCAAGTGCGCACATTTAGGGTTCCGTACCAGTTTATCAATATATTGGTATTTGTTATAGCTTGGCAAATTCGTACGTATCACTCCCATGGTCCGCGCGGATGGCGGGGGACGTTACTACCCAATGACGGAACGGCTCGATGAGGCGACGAAGCTCCCTTCAAATAACCCCCGTCCCGCGCGCACTTTTAACCACCCCCACTGCTTTACGTCCCCCGCGCCCGGCGAACCATTGGAGTGATAAGTACGAATTTGCCAAACTCTAGTAATACATACGTAATAGTCCAGGAAAATTAGGGGTTTCACCTCGGAATGAGAGATAGTCGGCTATAAATTTGTGTAAACCTTTATTTTGACACCATAACTCTTGTCTCAAAACCTACTTATCGTAGGGTGTCCGCGTCTACAGATATTCCAAGGTCAAAGGTCAAAAAAATGTTTTTTTACACATTTATTGCAAATATCTCGTTTCCTATGGGTTTTATGCTATTTGTATGTATAACAAATATTGTAGACGATTAAATTCACTACAACTTTTGCTTATAATTTTTTTTTAAATCTTGAATCGTTTTCGAGGTAAAGGGCAGAACGCGCGCAGTTATTAACTATTTACCCTCTTACAAATAAACGCGGAATAAAGTTATACCAGGTATAACAAAGGAATAATCATACATTTTCATAGGTTTATACTTGGTATAACTTTATTCCGCGTTTATTTGTTGGGTTAGAGTATAATTCGAGGTCAACCTGTAGTAATTTAAAAAATGTATAATAATAAGAACTACAAGTTCTAATTTCAATTTTCCTCTCCTTCAATGAAAATATTTATTAAAAAAATAGTTATTTTCTTTTTATTTAGTTAGGAAGTAATTAGTATAAATAAGATTAGAATTAAAATGCAATTAAAGTATTTCTCTTAATCTTCTATATATATAAAAATTAATCCCTATTTCCCTTGGTCACGGCATCACGCGTGAACGGCTGGATCGATTTCGCTTATTCTTTTTTTGTTGTGTTTGTTATTGTTAGTAGAAGGTTCTGATGTAAAAAAAATAAGAAAAAAAAGTTGGTGCCTTACCTATATAGGTAGGGTAGGTATGTAGATAGGGTAGGTAGAGTAGGGTAGGTTAGGGTAGGGTAGGTTACCCTACCCTACTTAACCTACCCTAGGTTAGGGTAGGGTAAGTAGGGTAGGGTAGATAGGGTAGTGTACGTAGGGTAGTGTAGGTAGGGTAGGGTAGGTAGGCTAGGTAGGGTAGGTTAGGTAGGGTAAGGTAGGGTAGGTAGGGTAGCGTAGGTACGGTAGATGAATGTTTGGTGTTTTTATGGCAAAACAAAGTTTGCCGGGTCAGCTAGTAACTTTATAATTACACGAGTAGGTAAGTGTTATTAAATGAATAGATACCGAATTATTGAAAAATATTACGTAATAGTTAATAAAAAATACAAATTATTTAGAATTATATATTTATTAATAATTTATAAACTTTATACGGCGTGTTTTTAAGCAGGACTACAGGTTGACCTCGAATGATAATCTAAATAGTTAAACACTGCGCGCGCTCTGCCCTCTATCTCGAAAATGGTTCAAGTTATAAAAAAAATGTGTCAATAAAAGTATAAATATTGTAGAGGATTAAATTGTCTACAAATTTAATCCTCTAGGATTAAATTGTCTACAAATTTAATCCTCTACAATATTTACAATACATACAAATAGCATAAAACCCATATGAAACGAGATATTTGCAATGAATGTGTAAAACATCGATTTTTTTACCTTTGACCTTGGAATATCTTTAGACGCGGACACCCTACGATACGTAGGTTTTGAGACAAGTTTTAGGGTGTCCAAATAAAGGTTTATACAACTTTATAGCCGACTATCTCTCATTCCGAGATTCTTGCCCTAATTTGACTAATTTTCTTGGACTATAATAATAAACATTATCACCTTTGAAGTCCATAGGTCAAAGGGACTTAAAAAAATCTTCGGAACAAATTATGTGACACGGACGGACAGACAGACGGACAGATAGACGGACAGACAGACGGACTGACAGACAGACGGACACAGACAGACAGACGGGCAGTCAGACGGACTGACACGCGAACAGACAGCTGGACAGACAGACTGACGGACACACAGACGAACTGATAGACGGATAGACAGACGGACAGACAGACGGAAAAACAAACGGATAGATAGACGGGTAGACAGACAACCAGACGGACATACAGACAGATGGATAGACAGACGGACGCGTGAGTGACAGCAATAGGGCTCCGTTTGGACCCTTCGGGTACGGAATCCTAAAACGTCTATAACGATTATCTACTTGTGCACTTTAAAAATTTACCAAAAGTATTTGTTCAAACAGCTTTGCTAAAAGTACGTTATTGTCATCTGGTATAGTTTTCGCCAAACTTATTGGCCGCCCCAAATTTAACTACAAAGGCTGCGCAGTAGTAAATCTCATACAAAAACAGCACCGTTTCGAGCCTTGCGCATCGGAAAGCCAACTTCAGGGCGGCCCAGAAGTTTGGCGAGCACTATATGCCTGTTTCACTGTTCACATTATGGGAACTTCATGATGGCGCGATAGGTAATATCGTGAACGTATTTTCTGAGAAAATTTGAAGTGCTAATAGGGTAGTTTACTGAAAATTAGTATTTTGTCCGTCAGGTAGATTAATAATAAATATTGGACACCTATTTTTCTTTTGACACGTAAACATAAAGTGACGACGATTTAATCGGGTTGAAATATCGTGAAACGCCACGCCGCTAGTACACTTTACTGCCTTAGTGACGTCACAAGCCCCCACTCCTGAACTTTGATGCGCTTTAACTTTGTAATTTTTTATTGATTTGGTAAACCAAAAAATAAGTGTCTAATATTATTTGATAATCTCACTGACGGACTAAATAGAATTATCATTTTTCTACGCAGGAAACATCCCTACTGGTCGAATTGCATCGCATCGCATTGCGTCCAATGTGCACTTACTTACAATTTCGCTTATCGGTGTGAAATAAATCAAATCGCGTCACATAACATCAGTGGGCTTATTCCGAGTTTTTTAACGTACTCGATCGTGATAACGTAAACGATTTCTTACGTCAAAATGTATACAAAAAAAGAGGTTTCTCCTTACCGTCACCAGACGGCGCTTATCCAGTTTCAATACAAATTGACGTTTACGTTTACGCGATCGAGCGTGAGTACAAACTCGCACTAGGGCCACAGAAACCTCGCTAACTAACCACTTCACTGTGCTTTTCTCGCTTGTGTCTGCATGTAGCATGCAAGACGCGTGGACGTGCCAATGGGAAGCCCCTGCCGATCCCCAAGTTGAAAAGTGTTCCCACTACCCTCCAAACTGACAGCATTGTCCACGATAGTGAACCCTGCTTGACTGACTGTTTGTATATCCTGTTTTCTTTTCATTTATTGAACGTGGCCAGGGTCTGATTAGTTATTTTTATACTCCATTTTAAATAACGGTAGAAAATTATACAATCCTTTTTTACAGCCCGTTTATCTTGCGTTGTTGTCATGACAACTGGCAGCTGTTGTAATATCTTGCGTTGTTGTCATGACAACTGGCAGCTGTTGTAAACAGTTGGTATTGTTAATAGGTTTATGCTTTTTATCAACCCCCGACGGGAAAAGAGGGGTGTTATAAGTGTGACGTGTGTTGCTGTATATCTGTGTGTCTGTCTGTGGCATCATAGCGCCTAAACGGATGAACCGATTTTGATTTTTTTGTTTGAAAGGTGACTTTGTCGAGAGTGTTCTTAGCTATGTTTGTTGAAAATCGGTTTAGCCGTTCAAAAGTAATGGGCTGTTTTCTGTTTGAAACGAAGTATTTTCGCAAGATATCGTGTCATAATTACGTGTTCGATAGATTGTTGATCGAAGCGTGTCTACTACTAGATAAATTATGTAGTTTAAAAAGAATTAAATAAAAAAATATTGCCGGGGGTTTTGAAAATTTTTAACTTTTACTTGTGACATCTTTATGTTTACGGAATAGAAAACAAAATTGGTTGAACGGACTGTCAAATGGGTTTAAATTTCTCATTTTCTCTCAAATAGAGAATTCTGTTTATGACTAAGGTCAAAAGGTTTTGTAGACAAGTAGTAAGAATTTGGTCTTTATCAATATAAGCCCCTGGTTTCGTTCATAAGTTCCAAGTGTTGGGTAAATTACGAAATTAAAGATTGGTTTAAAGATTTGAAAATTACGTAAAAATACTTTCATTTGTTATAATGGATAATTTAACTCAATATTCGGAACCCAACCCTGCTTTAGATACATTCATGTCTATCACTTTCATAATGCTTGCTTCTTCACAATCTTTTTGTTGCTGCTTTTTAGCTTTGTCATTTAGGTGTGCATCATTACAATACGATATAGATTTTGTTTTAGTTTTACAGTAAATATATAATTTTTACTTTCTACATAGTACTAATATGGTAACTAACTTTACAGACCCGGTGAAACTAGACGAAATTATAAGAGACGCTAAAAAAGCTAAAGCAGAAGGCAGAGAATTCAAATTCGACTATCAAAAGATATTACCAGACTACGACAATCCTTTCCAACGCAAGAAAGAAGAACTCGAAAGAGCGAGACAGATGGCTTCTGAAGAAAGCGAAAGAGAGGAACGCAGAAAGATTGTGAAAGAAAGAGAACAGAGCGATAAGGACAGAAGGAAGAGTGACAAGTATGAAAAAGAATCAAGAAGACCCTCAACCTACAGAAAAGATGATAGAGAAAAACGGAGAGATGACAGAGATAAATATAGGGAGAGGCCCAAAGAGAAAGCAGATGGGAGAAAAGATGGTACAAAAGATAAAGAGCTAACACCAGTAACCAAAAAACAAGGAGAAAAAGTTGGTACTAAGGATCGTAAAGAAACTGATGTCAACTTAAATGATTACTTAATATGCGATAGTTGGTCTTTAGAAAACGATGACAAAACAACCATGAGTCCAAAAGGCGATAACATTAAAAATATACCGATACCAAAAGAAAGTAAACCGAAAGAGACAACAACAGAAGTCAAGAAAGAGATAACCGATAGCCCTATTACCACCACGCCCATCAAGAAGATAAAAAAACTACAACCCGTAATAGATTCATTTAAATACGAAATTGATGACAACGAAGACGAATTACTAGATATGTTTGACGAAAGGTCTGCAATTGAGAAATTCGCACAAAAAACGCGTAAAAGAGATGATATGTTCGACTCTCCTATAGATATGAAAGTATTCGACTTCGATCAGAATACTAAAGAATCAGCTGATGCGTTAACAGACGATACATTTTTAGAATCAGTGATTAATGAGATCAAACAGGAAGATATAAGTGATGAAGGGAGTCAGGACAAAGGTCTGGTAGAATACGACTCGCCTTCAAAAGAGAGTTTAAGTCCTCCCTTAGATGCCAGACTATCAGTAACTCCAGAACTTGACGACTCATTCTTGAACCTACAATCATCCCGTAGCGATTACTCTGACGGATACAGGTCTACCGAAAGTGGTTACAAGTCTACGGAGAGTGGATACAAATCTAGTGCTAGTTATAAGTCGGGGGACAGCAAAGGGGACAACTATAGGCTATCCATGGAGAAGGAAGTCGTACAGATGAATAGGGTGACTGTAGATTCGCTGGAAACTTGGAGTTTTGTGCTCAAGATCTGTCAGCCATTGCTGTTTCGACATGATAGGAAAACGTGTTATAGGTAAGTTTCGGAAAAAATTAAAATACCTTACCTCTGTCTGTCCTTTTCATAAGTTAATTGCAAAGAACAATGGCAGGTGCCCATACATTGTTTTAGCTGAGATTAAATTCGAAAGTCTTTAAATGAAAAATATCTGGTTTAACTCAGGGTGATGTTCTGAATTAGTTTGTGCAAGAATTATTGTTCGAGAATATAGAGAATAATAGATATTCAGTCATAAACTTTTGTAGGTTATGTCTGGGTAACTTTTAATAATGTGTTTAATAGGTAATATTATTCAATGAATATCGCATTAGTATTTCCCTTACCTAGTTATTTTAGCATGAAATGTATAGTATACTCTTTGGAAACAGTATATTTATTTAAACTAAGTGACTTTGACGTGTATCAAAAGGTTGTCGTCAACAACCAAGCTATATTTTTTTTAGACTTGGGTACTAGTCTTTTTGCCAATCATTAATTGAAAGTAATTAATTTATTTCTACTACACTACAATATTCTTACCTACCTGTAAGGAACATCTACTTACTACATACTACAGTACTTAGACATAAACTGTATTGTTAACTCATTTACTGCAATAAATACAATAATGATATTATTACTTAATATAGTTACTACTTGTCACTTAGCAGATAAAATATATAATGGCAACACTATGCCAAAGAAATGAACTAAAAAATCAAATAACTTTTTATTTATTATGTTTTTTTTTTAAATCTATTTTGGACCAGGCCTAATTATACTTTAAAAAACATAGACAATTAATAGAATGTCTTTCGTATATAACTCACTTACAGACGCTCAAATTTAAGTCAACTAAAATTTCGCCATTGTTCTTTTTCACCGACATTTTTTTGGAAACACACATATCGGACCCGTGGTTCATTGCCCGCCGAATTTTCTATTATTCTAAATTGAATTCGTCCAATTACTCAGGCCCTTAATTCATTCTTGTCTTTAGAATTTTTAAAGCACTTCTTTGTTTTGCAATATAATGCAGATATAACACATGTTTTATCTAATGTTTTTTTGTATAAATTATTTCATCATCACTGCTCTCAAAACGGTGAAGGAACACATCGTGAGGAAACCGGCATGTCCTAGAACCAAAATAAGAAGACATGTGACATCTACCAACCCGCATTGGGCCCGCGTGGTGGATTATAGCCCATTCCCTCTCACAGAGAGGAGGCCTCTGTCCCAGCAATGGGAACATTAAAAAGGCAGATGATGAATGTTTTTTTGGCAGCAAACATGTTAGTTAATACGAGTTAACCTTCTCGGTTAGCTTCACTTTCCCGAGATCGCGCCTTTTTTAATTATTCCACATATTGTCCAGTTGCGTAGATACTTGAGACACAAAACTACACCAATAACCAATATCCAGGAATCAATTTGCGAATTATTAAAACAGCCGCTGATCTTCACTCAAAAAAATCCCGTCATAAATTCCTGATTCCACTGACAAGTGCTTCACCATCGACCACATCAGCGCTTACCGTTACCATCACGGGAGATAGTGGTCAAGCGTGAGCCTATCAATAATTTTAAAATATAATCTATTACATCAAAATTGGTTATCAACTTATTTCAGACAGACGCGATCTGCTTCTCCTAAGATCTGGTTCTTCGAAAACCCCAAAGTATGCTCATGTGTGAAGGATAGAGCGATTGTCTATGATGAGCTGGAGACCTGCAAGATGGGCCTCGTCGACCGCGTCTATGGATGTGACCAGTGAGTTTTTACAAATATAACTTTCATGAACGTTAAGCTATAAAATAAGTATATTGTGATTTTTAATTTCGTAGAGTAAACTGACAGCTGCCAATGAACTTATTTTTTTTAAATGTTGCAAGCGCGGAGCATAGTGTTGTAGGTAAGGCTTATTCATAAGTGATTCATCGAGAAGGTTCTGATGAAAAAAAAAAAAAAATGGTACCTTACCTACATAGGTAGGGTAGGTAGGGTAGGGTAGGTATGGTAGGGTAGGGTAGGTATGGTAGGGTAGGGTAGGTAGGGTAGGGTAGGTAGGGTAGGGTAGGTAGGGTAGGGTAGGTAGGGTAGGGTAGGGTCGGTAGGGTAGATGAATGTTTGGTGTTTTTATGGCAAAACAAAGTTTGCCGGGTCGGCTAGTTGTATATAAAAATGAATCCCTGTTTCCCTTGGTCACGGCATCACGCGTGAACAGCTGGACCGATTTCGCTTATTCTTTTTTTGTTGTGTTTGTTATTGTTAGGAGAAGGTTATTATGAAAAAAAAAAGGGAGAAGAAAAAATTTGGTACTTTACCTACATAGGTAGGGTATGTAGGGTAGGTAGGGTAGGGTAGGTAGGGTAGGTAAGGTAGGGTAGGGTATGTAGGGTGGGTAGGGTGGGGTAAGTAGGGTAGGTAAGGTAGGGTAGGGTAGGTAGGGTAGATGAATGTTTGGTGATTTTATGGCAAAACAAAGTTTGCCGGGTCCGGTCAGTAACAAATAATTATACACATAGTACATACACTAAAATTGTAATAAAAAAGAAATCAATAATAAAATAAATGCGATCGATAGAATTAGATCTGATATAAATGAGTAGAAATTAAATAACGGCCGCTAGTTTCTCAACAAATGTGTTTTTTTGACGTGAAATAGTTCCATTTTCAATCTACTTCGATTTTCGTTCATTTTTCGATGACTCAGGATACGACACTATTTTTATGTAATGATAACGTGGCAATCCCCCAAATTTCAGTTTATTCTACGAAATTAAAAATCTATAAAGCTTTGAATAAAGTCATAATGATGCGTTTGTGTTTCGAATACATAACTATACATAAAATTTATAATCTCGCCAGATTAATTACAAACTGCCGGGGTCTGCATATCCATTGTGTGTGCCAAAAACTGTTTTTTACAATTAAATACAACCAAATTCCAAATAAAAACACTACTAAGTGAAAAATAACTTCAATTTTGGAAGTCGGTATCAAAAAACGAAGAATCAAAAACAAGAACACAGACTTCGAAATTGAAGTTATTTTTCACTTTGTAGTATTTTTATTTGGAAGTCGGTTGCTTTTTTTTGTAAACAAGTTTAATTTTACACTTTTTAGTTGTGTACTTAATGTGCAAGTTCTATAGTAAGGTACTTACAATACCCAAAGTTATGCTAGAATAGATAACCCGAATATCATAAAACTTGAACATAACATTAAGCGGCACTTATGAACGTCAAAAATTTTAATTTGTATGTAATAATAATTGATTCTACCGTCCATTCGGAAAAGTTGCTTGTTATGGAGAAGAACAGACAAGAAACTCCACAGAGATGCGATTGCAGCAATTCCGAGATATTTGCCGTGATTTTTTGAGGTGTTCTGTTCTCCATATCTCCGAAGTTCTTCATCAGATCTCCACAAAATTAAAAAAAGAAGAATTTTCAAAATCGGTCCACAATAGGGTAGTTGAAAAAAAAAACTATTTTGTCCGTCAGTTAGATAACCTAAAAATATTGGACACGTATTTTTTCTTTTGCCACGTAAACAAAAAATTACCACGATACAGTGCGTTGAAATTTAAATATCGTTTTTAGGGTTCCGTACCCAAAGGGTAAAAACGGGACCCTATTACTAAGACTTCGCTGTCCGTCTGTCTGTCTGTCTGTCTGTCACCATGCTGTATCTCATGAACCGTGATAGTTAGACAGTTGAAATTTTCACAGATGATGTATTCCTGTTGCCGCTATAACAACAAATACTATAATCAGTATAAAATTTATATTTAAGGGAGGCTCCCATACAACAAACGTATTTTTGCCGTTTTTTGCTCGATATTAATAACGGCAACAGGTAGACGCTTGAAATATTCACAGAATATTTAGTTGTATATTCTTTTAAAAAAATATATAATTATTAAATTAAAATAAAATAAATTAAGGGGGGCTCCCATACAACAAACGTGATTTTTTTGCAGTGTTTCGCGATAATGGTACGGAACCCTTCGTGTGCGAGTCCAACTCACACTTGGCCGGTTTTTTATTTTTCTACACAGGGAACATCCCTATTGACGGAGAAATCGGTGAACATACACACAAAAAAAGGATGCCGCGGTTTTAAATTTCTGAGCCATGCCACTCGATTTTTTAAAGTTGTACTAGCTGACCCGGCAAACTTTGTTTTGCCATAAAAACACCAAACATTCATCTACCCTACCTACCCTAACTACCTACCCTACCCTACCCTACCCTACCTACCCTACCCTACCCTACCCTACCCTACCCTACCTACCCTACCTACCCTACCTACCCTACCTACCCTACCTACCCTACCTACCCTACCTACCCTACCTACCCTACCTACCCTACCTACCCTACCCTAACTACCCTACCTACCCTACCCTAACTACCTACCCTACCCTACCCTACCCTACCTACCCTACCTACCCTACCTACCCTACCCTACCCTACCCTACCTACCCTACCTACCCTACCTACCCTACCCTACCTACCCTACCTACCCTACCCTACCCTACCTACCCTACCTACCCTACCCTACCCTACCCTACCCTATCTCTCAAGTTGGATCGAACTGCACATGGTGTGCGAATTTTATTATAATCGGTTAAGTGGTTTAGGAGTCCATTGAGGACAAACATTGTGACACGAGATTTATATATATTAAGATTTTAAATTAAGAATTTGGCGGAGGTGGCGCTAGTGTGCAAGTGTTTAAAATCGGCTCCGTAAACATTACAAGAAATTCATATTAAAACTGCATAAAAATACATGAAAATCGCATAGATTACAGCTAGTGGAATGTTTCGAAGGATGTATTGTGGACAGAGAAATACATGAACCGTGAACGTCGTAAACCAGTGATAAACAATCAGTGACAGTAAAACAGTATTAGTGGCGGTACAGTGATTAAAAACAATAAAATAATCAAAACCCTGTGAACATTGCGTAGAACATTATAGTGACAATTTTACTAACAATCTGGAGTGTTTATAGATATCTAATGAATGTCTTAACCTGAAAACTGCAAATCATCGCAACAAAAGAACTCAAACAACCAGGTGGCAACTAGTGACATCTATTGGGATCGATAAGAACTAATTAGTATGCACGATAACTAGGAAGAACATGACCTAACTAGTGACATCTATTGGGATCGATAAGAACTAGTTAGAACGCACGATAACCAGGAGCAACAAGACCGCCAACGCAGAAAATAGTTGCCCATTTCGGTCATAGAGGGAGTAACCTGTACCAAAACAAAAAGATGGATGAGTTGAAAACATTAATTTTAGATATGAAAAATAATATCGACCAAAGGTTTTCGTCAATAGAATCGCAAATATTACAAACAGAAGATCAAATTACCAGTAAAATTCAAACGATGATAGACCAGAAGTTTGTAAGTTTGAACGAAGACTTTGAAAAAATGCGTACACAACTAACGGACCAAGAAAAGAGACTATATCAACTGGAAAGGAATAGCGTACAGAGAAATCTTGTATTCTTTGGTGTCACAGAAAATGAAAAGTCCTATTTTGATTTGGAAGAAATAATAATAAATATTATAAATAAAGATATGCGGGTTTCATTGGGGGCATTGGATATACAGTCAATAAGAAGACTCGGTAAAAAAGGGAATAAACCTCGACCTATTTCTGTAGTATTTAGCACACTGGGCATGAAAATCAAATGTTTACAAAACAAAAAGAATTTAAATGGAACTAATACATATATAACAGAAGAATTTCCAGAAAATATTTTGAAAATAAGAAAAGATCTGAAAGCCCAATTACAACAGGAAAAAGAAAAAGGTAATATTGCCTACATAAAATACGATAGACTTATAATTAAAGAGAAAACAAGTTATAACAGCAACAAGAAAAGACCTCTATCGCAATCACCACCACAGCTAACCGCCCCTACCCCAAACCAAATAAATATTGTACATGAAAATACCAATGTTTCTCAAAATACAGATACCTGGCGGAACAATCAGGCAAATAAAAAATACAAGGCGCATAAGAACACAATGGCAGCATATATCACACGCACCAAAGAAGCATGAAAATTAAAGGCCCCCTCCACCAAACAGGATTTTAAATTAGTACAAAATAAAATTAAAACCGCTCTCCCATCACGGGTGGTCGCCGTGGGAGAAAGAGACCAAAACCCTCCATCTACAGCAAGAAACAAAAACAAAACACAAAGCTTATATATACTTACGTACAACGTCCGATCACTTATAGAGAGTACTAGAATAATACAATTAGAACACAGTTTAAAAAAGATAAAGTGGGACATCATCGGATTGGCAGAAATTAAAAAACCTGGTCAAAATATAGAAGAAAATGCGGAATACATACTACTCTCTAATGGGGAAAAAAGTGGAAGAAATGGTGTTGGATTCATGGTGAGGAAGCAATTTAAAAATAATATACAAAATTTTATTACCTACACGGATAGAGTTGTAAGATTAGACATTAGATTTAACAACCATCAATTAATAATCATTCAAGCTTACGCACCTACTGAAAAAGCAGACATACAGGAAATAGAATCATTCTACAGCCACCTAAGACAAGCTATACAAAACACATGCAGAAATACGTTCATTATTGGCGACTTTAACGCTAAAATTGGTATACCTCAAAAACACGAAGTTTTAATATTGGGCAAATATGGGTATGGAAAGAGAAACGAAAGAGGGCAAAAATTAATAGATTTTTGTTGTGAAAATAAGCTCGTCATAACTAACACAAAATTTCAAAAACATCCCAGCAATAAATGGACCTGGCAATCTCCCAACGGCAAAACTAAAAACGAAATTGATTTTATTCTGACAAAAAATATGAGAATTGTTAAAGATGTTACCGTTGTAAATACCACTTACACATCGGATCACCGGCCAGTTAGATGTGAAATAAAATTAGACGGAGTGTCCAAACCCAGTCGGAAAAATCTAACCAAACCCAAAACTACCCTTTTCACACCCATAGAAAAAGTATGTCTAAAAAATACTTTAGAAAAAGAAGAAATTGAAGTCAGTAATAACATAGAAGAATCATACAGCAACTTAGTAACCACAATAAATAAATGTGTTAGAAAACTCCCAAATCGAGATGCAAAAGAGAAAAATGCTTCATACTTGTTCACCGAAGACATATTAGAATTAATTAAAGAACGAGAACTTCTTAAGAAATTACCTAATAGAACATTTGAACAAAGAAAGCGACTACGAACACTCTACAAACAAATAAAAAATAAACTGAAGAACAGACAAAAACAATACAGACTAAATATACTACGAGCTGAATTGGAACTGACAGGGTCAAGCAAAAGGGCATATAAAAAATTGAACAACTCGAATAAATGGATTATGGATTTGAAACAACCAAACAATAAATCAGTAACATCAAGACAAGAAATACTGGCAGTAGCTACAAAATTTTATAGAGACCTTTACAAAAATACTGATGTAAAAACTACTTCCGAACCCCTTGATTTGGCGTATGACAAAGACCCTGTACCACCCTTTATACAGTCAGAAGTGAGAACTGCCATAAATAAAATGAAAACAAACAAAAGCCCAGGAGAAGACTATATTACAAACGATATTATTAAAGCTTTTGATGATGCAATAGTACCCATTCTCACAAATCTCTTCAACCAAATTATGATACAAAAACGCATACCTACGCCATGGAAAACATGTAAAATCTCTCTTATATACAAAAAAGGAGATCCAAAGAATATAAACAACTATAGACCTATAAGCCTTCTCTCAAGCTTATACAAAACATTTACAACAGTACTGTTAAACAGAATATCAAAGCAAATAGATGAAAATCAATCTAGAGAACAAGCGGGCTTCAAGAAGAACTATTCGACTATTGACCATATATTCACACTAACACAAATTATGGAAAAATACGTAGAATACGGGAAAACAATATATATAGCATTCATTGATTATAGCAAAGCCTTCGACTCCATAAAGCATGAATCTCTCTGGACTGCTCTAGCTGAACAAGGAATCAACCAAAACTACCTAACCATCATATATAAAATCTACAAAGAATGTAATGCTCGAGTTAAATTAGAAAAAGAAGGTGAGACTTTCTATATTGAGAAAGGTGTAAGACAAGGTGACACTATATCACCCAAAATATTCATAGCTCTACTGGAACATATATTTAAAAAACTAAGATGGGACAAAAGTGGTATCAACATAAATGGCGAATATCTGTCACACTTACGATTTGCAGACGATATAATCATACTTTCAGAAAGCCATTCAGAATTACAAGAAATGATCAAAGATCTCAATGTAGAGAGTATGAAATGTGGACTGAAAATGAACTACGAAAAAACGAAAGCAATGACCAACGGAGAAGAAATACCACTTATTGTTGATAACCAACACGTCGAATACGTAGATAGCTATATATATCTGGGACAAAACATATGTTTTACCGATAGGACTGTAAAAGAAATAAAACGAAGGATAACTATTGCATGGAAAAAATATTGGTCACTTAAAGAAATATTCAAAGGAAATTTTTCAAACGACATCAAACAGAAACTCTTTGACTCAAATATACTGCCAACTCTTTTATACGGGTGCCAAACTTGGACTACAACAGAAGCCATGAAAATAAAATTAAGATCATTCCAACGAGCGGTAGAAAGAAGCATGCTCGGCTTAAAAATAAGCGATCGTATAAGAAGCAGCGTCATTAGGGCAAAGACCAAAGTCACCGATGTTTTGTATATGGCCGAAAAACTGAAGTGGAACTGGGCGGGCCACATCGCGAGGACCACAGACAATAGGTGGAGCGAGCGCGTCCTGCACTGGTACCCACGAAATGGAAACAGACGCCGCGGCAGACCATTGCAACGATGGCGAGATGACATCGTAGCACTGGCAGGGATAGAATGGACCAGAACGGCCCAGAATAGATTAAGATGGAAACAGATGGAGGAGGCCTTCATCCAGAAATGGGTGACCCCTTAATAGGTTAAATTTAAAAATATATATATAGAATTGTAAATTATAGGGAAATAAAGGCTATTTTTATTTTTATTTATTTTTATTTTATAAGATTTTAACATATTTTGGTACAATACAACTGTAAAAACGTGCAAAAAAATACTATAAAAATAATCGTCACTGTATTTTAAGAAATGATTGTCACGGACCGAGAAAACCCTTTTTCTTACAAGTCGTTGCTAACACCATCTATAGCCGTGGAACGGAACCGAACCCGATCGAAGTGCTTATAAAAATAATCATCTTAATCAGACGAAAAACGCTAGTTACGTCGACACGGTTTCTTTGTATGGGATGAGGCATCTGTATGCTAGTATTATAATATCTGTGCTCAAAGTATTTTACAGCCATTTCTGTTCCAAACAAGAATATCTTCTATATGACTCTCTTCTTGGTCGCGTTCTTCATTACTGAAGGTCGTGTCTCTGAAAGGCCCTCGTGGCTTTATGTACGATGTTCTTCAAATTCAGTCGGTTCTCAGCTTCTCTCAGGGCGGCTGTAACAGAGAGTCCAGTGAGGGCGGTTACCTGGTCTGACCAGCGGTTAGGTGACCGGCCGCGAGGTCTTTTTCCATCCACCTTGCCCATTACCACCAATTTCTCAAGATTGTCTGGTTCCCGACGGGCAATGTGACCAAAGTAGCTGAGAATCCTTTGGCTTTCTATATGACTAAATAAATAGAAATTACTACGTGCAACATTCACCCCACTTGTTACATCAGTTGATGGAGTCTTCTCTTCACAAATGTCTAACTTCGTAAATCATCTTGGAGCTGCAATCGCTGACCGCTGGAATTGGTCTTTTAGTGTAAGGATGGGTTGGCTAAGATCAAGAATCATCAACTCAATAATTCGTGCCACTAGCATGTGCATTCGCGGCACAAGACATAAATTTAAACCAATAGCCAAGTTATTCGGCTTCGACGATGGAGCAACCCTACCTAGACCAACGAACCAAGAAAATGTCGATTGCAATATTTCACGATGGATATAATAGCTTGTTTTATAAGATAATCTATACATACAAATAAATAAAAATGAAGTGTCTGTATGTAATATCAAAATAACAACGTTTTATTGAATGCACGTCAAAGTATATACGGTACTAACAACAAATAAGCAATTTTTAAGATTTTTGTCTGTCTGTCTGTTTGTTCCGGGTAATCCCCGAAACGGCTGGACCGATTTTGACGGGACTTTCACTGGTAGATAGCTAATGTAATAACGAGTAACATAGGCTACGTTTGATCACGAGAAAATTCATAGTTCCGGCGGGAAACTAAAAAAATAAAAATATTTTTTTTTACGAGTTTGACGCGGACGATGTCGCAGGCAACAGCTAGTTAATCAATAATTTGACACTACTGTAGTTAAATATTATTATGTATTGTAATTTCTAATATTGTTTACAATGAATAGAAAAAGTAACAAAACAAATAAGACAGTATTCTTCAGTCTTCAAAATCTCCACAGAATCCCTGAAATCGAGCTACCCAAAGCCCGTACCTGGTACCCACGCTTCGCCAACTGCTTAACGGAGACCAGTTCCGTTCCCCTGGTACCGTCCTCTGACTGGGAGGCTGATGACAGTCAGACGGAAACCCCCCATCTCAAGGATAAGAGGCGGTCCACCACACCGGTGCGCAGTGAAGAGATATACCTGGATAGGGAGTATCAGAGGTACGTGAGATCTAGGTAAGAGTCTTGTAGTTGCTTTATTTATTTATTTAGCAGTTTATGTACATACACCGTAAAATTTTGGGTGTTTAAATCCCATGGAGGGTCGATCCGGTACATGAAACAGTATCGATTTGTAAAGGTAAACCGATTTCCAAAGCACACTTAGGGCCGGTTTTTAAGTAGTCTGATAACTTTTAATTAAGGAATAAAAATGGCCGTCTGACATATTTTCTATTCAAAAGCTGTCAAATCGCCGTTTTTATTCCTCAGTTAAAAGTTATGCACATCATCACATCATCAGCCTTTTAATGTTCCCACTGCTGGGACACAGGCCTCCTCTCTGTGAGAGGAGATGGGCCGTAATCCACCACGCGGGCCCAGTGCGGGTTGGTGGATGTCACATGTCTTCGAATTTTGGGTTCTAGGACATATGTTTCCGATGTTTTCCTTCACCGTTTTTTAAGAGCAGTGGTAATGAAATAATTTACACAAAGTAAAGCGCCTGCCTGGGTTCGAACCCACGACCTACAACTTGTAAGTAGCGGCTGCTACCACTGGGCCACCACTGCTCTCAAAGTTATCAGACAATTGAAAAATCGGGCCAAAAAAGCTTGTTTTTTTTAATCATGAGAGCTTGTTTATTACTGAAGAATAAAATATAAGGTTGTTTGACATATTTCCTATACAAAAGCTGTCAGATCGCTATTTTTATTCCTCAGGTAAAAATCCATTTGTCTGTTGAGAAGAGACCGTTGGAGCGGTTTCGCACTGCATCCGATCCGAGTCCCAGAAATTTCGGTCCGATTAGCCGTAGTACTACTCTACTTGTAATATAAAAAATTGTAATATATAAATAAAAATAAATAAATAAATGTGTTACGCACGAGATCCGAACTTCGTCCGACCGAATTCAGAACATTGTCAATTCGGATTGAACTCGGAAATCAAATCCGGACTCGGATCGGATGCAGTGCGAAACCGCTCTTAAACAGAAATAATAAAGGTACACGTAAATGTATAAAAGTGATGCTTTCTTGTTACCCGACTGCCGAAGGAGGGTAATGTGTTTATCAGTCTATGTATGTATGTAAGTATGTATGTAAGTATGTATGTAAGTATGTATGTAAGTATGTATGTAAGTATGTATGTAAGTATGTATGTAAGTATGTATGTAAGTATGTATGTAAGTATGTATGTAAGTATGTATGTAAGTATGTATGTATGTATATTTGTTCCTATGTGGCGTTCCAGAGACCAAACGCGTTGGCCGATTTTGATGATTCATACGTCAATCGATTCGTCTTAACCCTGCGAGTGTCTCATTAAAATTGGAAAATAGAAAAATGGCGGCTTTTGGGCGCCATATTGTGGGGGACAAATATTTTTTTTACTTTCAAACCCATCGTGTGGCAGGGTTGATAAAAATCACGATTTATTTAAAAAAATCAAAAAAATCGGCTTTATTTGATTTAAATCGGATTTTTTGATTTTTTTACTTTCTGATCTTTTTTAATTTGGAAGTCAGTTATTTATTTAAAAAAAACAACATAATATTTGGTTATTTTAATTATTAATAAAATTAACAAAAAAACATAAGTATTTTTTTAAAAAATATTATGAAATTATAAAAAAGTTCTTCTCAAATCCAATATTTTTTTAATCACACTAATTTTTGTCATATTTATCAAATATGAACAAGGAAAATAAAATAGACTTTAAATTAATAAGGACATACAGCCATTTGGGTTTTACCGGATAGATATTTTTATTAGCCTTATATTTTTTTCGAATTTTGTTTTTTTAAAAGGAAGACTAATTTGGCTGCTTTCTCGGTGCCTAATCTATTTCTTATTTTGCTGTGCACCAAAGTCATAATTTTTGTCGGATTTGGTCGCAGTAAAAGAGTATTGATTTAAATCACTGTTTCTTTTTTAAAAAATCATTTGATTTTAATCGCGATTTAAATCACTGATTTAAATCAAGTGATTTAAATGATATCAACCCTGAGTGTGGGGTATCAAAATAAAGGGTTTTAAGAGGTGATTTCAAAAATATATAGTACTTATATGTTGTACCGAAATCTAAAAAAAAAAAAATAACTAAAAAGTTATAAATAAAAAAACATAATTAAAAAAATCGAAAAACCCGACTACTTAAAAAGCGAACTAAAAAGCCGTAAACAATAAGAAAATCATGCTGTGCAGTCGGAGGATACATCAGCCAGTGGTTTTGGTGAGCAAGCTCGCGAATACGTATCCTCCGACCGCACAGCATGATTTTCTTCTTGTTTACGGCTTTTTAGTTCGCTTTTTAAGCAGTCGGGTTTTTTGATTTTTTGAATTTTTTTTTAAAGGTATTTTTTATATTTCCGGAATTTATCCTTCTAATAAAAGATGCTTGTAGTCACATAGTTTCTTTATTACTTTTTTGCACACAACCACAGAATAAATAATAGTACAAGTACAGAAGACTCACTTCGTGCAACAATTCATTGAAATAGAGACTCCTGCTAGTTAGCAACAAAGTGCAATTCAGCTCGCATAAGCGCTCAATGCCTAACGTGATATTCACCTAAAAGTTGCCGCTCTCTTCTAACGCGTATCTCCGTCGCTGTCTGGCGCGGTTTGACTCGGCTCGTAAGGGTTGTCGACTTGCCGCTTTCGCTTACATCCACTATCTACCTACTTGACCGCGTAATCTTTCTTATGTTTGATGCCTATGGTTACACGGTCAAGTAGGTAGATAGACAATGAATATTATAGCCTCCGCATATTATACCGTCATTTTGTTAGGTACTTAACAAATGAAAACTAGGTTACCTAAACTTCATTTACTATAACATTAGACATTTAAATAAGCCCATTTTACAGCCCGGTCAATTTTGACTTCTATTGCGTTGGTGATACGACAAATGGAAGTTGTAGTAAACAGTTGGTTTTGGTAACAGATTTGTGCTTTTTATATCATCCTTATGTGTACGAGATAGAACACAAAATCGGTTGAACGGACTGTAAAACGAGTTGTAAAGACGTCTAATGTTATTTCAAATTGACTAAAGGTACCTACCTCTTTGTTTACTCTTTAGTGATATTTTTTGTTAGTTTATTTAAAGTTGGCTTGAAGAACTCTTAGGAAATATTTTTTGTTTATTATTATTATTTATTATATACTTTATTGTACACCACAAAAAATATACAGGACATATTTTGTTTGTTCGTTAGGTATAAGTAAGTACCTAGTTTTATATACAAACGTTTACTTTAACAAGTGCGTACACATACTCAGGCTATTGGTAAATTCATAGGCTAAGTAGGTAACTACTTAGGCAATTATAATTTATTTTAAACTGGATCTAAAGCGTTTATTTTTATGTTAACAAAACGGTAACCATTCAATAAAAAAAGTAATCAAATTATATTTGTGAACAACACGAAAATCTAAAATATCTAAGTAGGTAGGTACCTAATTATTAGTATTTCACAAACCTATTCATTATTTTAGGAACACCAAAATGCTTAAATTTTTATACAAAACTCGTACTCATTATGCACATACTACCGATAGTTACAGAATATTTATGTAATGATTTAAATAGGTACAACAAAATAGCTTATCTTTCGGTAGTTTAAAAAAACTTAATATCGATTCATTGTTCTTTGCTTTATTTAAACACCCGTAAACACAACAATATTTTTAAAGGCCTTAGAAGTACGTTTAGAAGTCATCGTTTTTTGCTGCATAATATAAATAACGTGGCTAACGTGCGAGCCGAGCGGTAAGCGGCAACCTAATGCGTTATTCCCTCTGCAAGGTACCGCCGGTCGATCGTACCTAAACTGCGTAGTGACACCCCCCTGACACAACATTACAATTTTTGAATTGCCATCGGGAGCAACCATTGACAAAGCAATGCTGCCATAGATAATATTATGTAGTATTAAAAAAAAAACCTAGCTTTAAACCAGCACTATTTATTCCAGGTTCATGCAAGCTGTGTGGCCTGAAACCTCAGAATCCAAGGCCGGTACTCCTCGCAGCACCACGCCCGTCAGACAGGAGACTCGCAAGAAGAAGTCAGAAGACAAGGACCCAGAAGAGAAGAAGAAAGCCAAGAAGTTGAAGCTGAGCAGTGAGGGTTGGAGTCAGGAGTCTGATGTTGAGGAGGAGGTTGAGAAAAGGTATGATGAATTAAAATACAAGTTTCTTGAACGATCTTATTATAGGCACTTGAGACATTTCAGCTTTATATATCACTGGAATGGTGGTAACCCATTTACTATGCTTCTGGTTAATCAGATTTATTTTTGAAAAAATTGTATTTAAGTCATCTGAGAGGTGTAAACTGTGGAAAAACGTACATCCTGCCCCTCCATACTCCATCACTTCGGCAGAGCATCTGCCCCCTGGACACGAACTGCCGTGGCCAATTTGGAAATCCCTAAACCGATTGCAGGTACAGGTTGGTCGCTGCAGAAAAAATCTGGCCAAATGGTGTCTCATAGACCCATCTCAAACACAGTGCCAGTTTGGGGCCCGTCGCAGGATATGCCCCACCTCCTTGTATGCCCTTCGTACCCAGCCACCTGCACCATCCAGGACCTGAACGTGGCAAATGACAGAGCGGTCCAGGTGGCTACAAACTGGTCAGACAAAGTTTGAGAATAGTTGAGTCAAAATTTGAGTTTATCGACACGAAAAGAAGAAGATCTGACTAAAATTTGTATGGGAGATCAAATTTTTTCAACAACTTTCTATTTTGACAACAACTTTGAAAAAGGCTTTTTTTAAATATTTATTTATTTAAAACTTCATGCAACATACAAGTACATAGGACTTAACGCCTAAGGCATTCTCTACCAGTCAACCAAGGGTGATGGAGAGAACATGGCAGGTGCATAAAAAATTGAAATAATTATTGAAGTAAAATTGAATAACAATATATATAGTGTAGCTAAAATAAACATACATATATATTTACTATAATAAATACCTTTATATATATATATACATATAATAATTAATAGAAAGGTGATGGAGACTCTGCTAATGGAGTAGAAAATAATGACGCAACTTCCGCTTAAACGCATATTGACTGGTGGCCATCCTGATATCGAGAGGAAGTGCATTCCAGAGAAGAATGGACTGAACATGAAAGGAAGAATTAATAAAATCAGAAGTATGAGAAGGACAAAGCAAGAGAAGATTGTTAGACGAACGCAGACTTCTAGCGTGTGAAGTACATAGATATTGAAAGTGAGGGATGAGATAAGAAGGAGGAGTGAGAGAGTTGAGTAGAGAGAAAAATATGATAATACCTTGGCATTACACCCTATATAGGCGGCGTTCATCACCTCAAAATCCGCCAACTTGTTTGCAATCCATCTAAATATTTGATAAGTTCGCCATTTCTTTTCAGCTCAATCTTGTCTTAAAACTTGTTTACAAACTCAAAACGCAGCTTTTTCTCCCGTTTTCAAAATCAGTAGTGCTAATGCACTTAGGTGGAGTGGACATGAAGTGAGCTGACGAACTATCCAATCATAGTGGAATGTCATTTCACTAGAGCTCACTCCACCTACGGAATTTACAGAATATACCGATAGATTATCATTCTACTATATTATCCTAATAGACTGCAGTTCCTAATAGTATCCTAATAGAGTGCAGCAGGGAGCAGTGGTGGCCCAGTGGTATCGGCCGCGACTTACAAGTTGTAGGTCGTGGGTTCGAGCCCAGGCAGGCGCTTTACTTTGTGTAAATTATTTCATCACCACTGCTCTCAAAACGGTGAAGGAAAACATCGTGAGGAAACCGGCATGTCCTAGAACCAAAAATTTGAAGACATGTGACATCCACCAACCCGCACTGGGCCCGCATGGTGGATTACGGCCCATTTCCTCTCGCAGAGAGGAGGCCTGTGTCCCAGCAGTGGCAACATTAATAGGCTGATGATGTGATGTGATGTGAGACTGCAGTTAATAGAAGTTACTTAGCCAGAATAAAAAAAAAACAAGGTCGGCAGCGCTGCTAAGGCCTGCGATTGGTTCAATTATAAGGCAACCAGCCTTTTAATGCTCCCGCTGCTGGAACGATTGTCTCCTCTCTGTGAGAGAGCGAATGGGCCTTAACCCGTTGAATACCATAATTACCGCAACAATTTAAAAGCCATTGTGTCTCGTGGGACCACGTTTCAGGCACTCAAGGGCACCGCTTGTGCTGGGGGCAACGCACTGGGTGTTAGTGGATGTCACATGTCTTCGAATGAAAAAATTCTTCACCGTTTTAATCAAGGTATATTTTATCTTCTAACAGTAAAAAGTTAAAAGCAGATAAAGGAAAAATTCGCAAGCGGAAACACTCGCCTTCAGTTTCTGACAGCGAGGACTCCGCCAAGAAGAGAAAGAAGGCTTTGAAGAAGAAAGCAAAGGTATGGACGTTACCTTCTATTAACTAATTCTTCATTATATCATACTTATTGGTTTGCTTGATATTGAAGGACTATCTTCCACTGCGTCTACGTCGACGTCAAAAACGTTCGCAGAGTTGCATCAACTCTATGCAGCTTCAGCACTTTCATGACCCATTTACGTGGTACCGACTCATAGGCCTTCTTATACTATATGTCGTATGTCTAACAGTTTGTCAGATTCTAGTTCTATAAATACTCGTATCCATATCTTTATTGACTCTTGCATGCTTTGGAACCGTTTGTTGGGGATTGAGATTAAACAATGACTCAACTTCAACTTCTTGATATCTATACTAATATTATATAGAGGAAATATTTGTATTTTTGTATGTGACGAATAAACTTAAAAACTACTGGACCGATTTCAAATATTCGTTTACCGTTGGGAAGCTACACTATCCACGGGTGACATAGGCTACTTTTTATCCCTGTATTCCCACGGGAACGGGAACTACGCGGGTGAAACCGCGAGGCGTCCGCTAGTTAATTATAATTGTATAAAAATGAGACTGCACTTTACAATGGTTGGACACGCGCCATCGCGACATTAAAGATCGACGTGTGTGCGCAAACGCTGAATTGGGCCGAATTTCGGGGGCAGCCTATTGCTTCGGGTGCGTTATTGTACAGCGCATTTAGGCGCTAACCGTAACCGGCTTCACCGTTTGTCAATTAAATTGCCTAAGTAAAGTTTTAAAACGATAGCTAAATATTTTAAGTGGGCTAGCAACCAAAAAGATACGTTTAATACTTTAGCTACCGGCCATAAAGACGAAAATCAGATGAAGAGTCTTATTTTTTTTACTCTGTAAGCTAAATTAAAACACTGTAATGAACGTGATGATGATTTTATTACAGGAAAGCAAAAAGACGAAAGTGAAACTAGCCAAACGTCAAAAGATAAGTAAGAAATATTTGAAGAAGTTAAAAGAACAACAGAAAAAGAAGAAGAAAGTGAAAAAAGTATCTGAAGATGAGGACATTGAAAAAGGTAAGATAGAACACGTTCACTGCATGTGCATACAACTAAGGGATGTCGCTCCAGAAGGCAACAGCGCGTTTCGCTAAAAGGAAATGTAATCGTAGAGATCAGACTACATTTGCTATTTATTCCTCCACTATTGGGCCAATACAAAAACACACAAATACTTTCATTATGCGTACAGCTAATGGGTGGCATTCCCTGCCGGAGTCTGTGCTTCCCGATAGCTACAACCTTGGGGTCTTTAATTCAAGAGGTAATAGGTTACTTCTAGGCAAGTATGCTACACCGTCGACCACATCGCTTGCCATCAGGTGATATAGTGGTCAAGCACGAGCCTATATATCATCATCATCATTTCAGCCGAAAGACGTCCACTGCTGGACATAGGCCTCACCCAAGCGTCGCCACATTGACCGATCCCGTGCGTCTCGCATCCAGCGCCTTCCCGCAACCTTAACCAGATCATCGGTCCACCTATTGAACCTATATATAATTAAACGAAATAAAAAATGTAAAAGATATTCCAAAAACTGAATAAAAAGGATATACAGGTTACACTAAAACCAGAACTAGTACTAAACCTAGCACTAGTAATAGAACTAGCACTACAACTGCAACTAGTACTCTATAGCTTGACAAATTCGTACGTGACACTCCCATGGACCGCCGGCGCGGTATACATAAGGTAGCGGGGGGTGGTAAAACGTGCGTGCGGGACGGGGGTCACCTGTCGGGAGTGTCGTCGCGTCATCGCGCCGTCACGTCATTGGGTAGTAGCGTCCTCCGCCACCCGCGCGGACCATGCGAGTGTCACGTACGAATTTTCCGAGCTATAGTAGTAGTAACCAGTAGTAGTAGCTAGTAGTAACAACTAGTAGTATTAACTAGTAATAGAAACTAGTAGTAGTAACTAATAGTAGTAACTAGTAGTAGTAACTAATAGTAGTAACTAGTAGTAGTAGTAGGGTGGACGATTTAATACCCGGTGCGGGAAAAAACTGGACTAAAGTATTGCAGGTCAGGAAAAAATGGATGAAACAGTCACTACTCATTACTAACACTAGAGTTACTTACTAAAATTAGGTTAAAAAAACGAATATTTTATAAGGCTTGGAAGGCTTCCCTTTAGGTGGACCGATTACCTGGTTAAGGTGGCGGGAATCCGATGGATGCGAGAAGCACGGGACCCATCAGTGTTAAGAAGCTAGAGCGCGGCCTATGTCCAGCAGTGGACGTCTTTCGGCTAAAATGATGATAATAGAAAATAAAAAGCAATTATTTGGTTGAGATTTACAAGTGGGCGTGGATGATCAAACGCGAAACTATAAGGAAAGGAATCCTGGGGCACGATTTTGACGAAATCTTAAACTGCTTCATTGGATTTTTGAGTGTAACGGGTTCGATTCCTGCACTGAATAAATATTATGTCTGCAGATAGTTGTTTCGGGTCTGGTTCTTTGTATATGTGTAAATAAATGTTTGTAAATGCACCCACGACACAGGCGAAATTCTTACCATGGAGCAACGACAAAAAAATCTTTTTGCGATTGAATCTGTAAAAAATAGCCGAGCGACTTCCCTTGGCTTGGAATTCCCTACCGTAGTTACTTACTTGCAGGTTGGCAGGTTGGTCAGGCTTTGTCGAGCAGAAGAAATTCTTTAACTTTTGATGATAATGATGATTATGACAGAGCACTCCTTATGCGTGCGCTTACCTTGTCAACGTTCCTTACCATCTGTTCAGGTATTGGCCAACAACAGCTTTATTTATAAAAATCTCGTAGCTGCCTGGCAATTAATTAGCAGATGTTTGAATGCTTCTTGATGTTTTGAATTTGGATTTAGAATCTACTAATCAGTTGCCAAATAGCGTCGATTTTTATAAATAAGGGTGCTAATGTTTGAAAAATTGTTAAAGGTTTACACCAGTGAGTGCAGTAAGAATACTTAAGCGTCTCTCTGCGTTTTGACATATTCTTGCTCTTTGGCGGAATTCCAAAGGGTGACACGTAAGGTGAACGCGCACCTAGACACACCGCAGGAGCCGCACGCGCCGCAGTCATCGCATTTTCTCAAGGCCCCGCGCAATCCTCGTCCAACGCGCCGAATCTGATGACGTCATCCGCATGCGTTGGTGGAATCCGTATACCTACAGAATTTTGCTGAAATGCGGGTCGTGCGGCGCGGATGGGTGCGCGAGGCTGCATACGATATAAAGATGTATAAAATGCGATGACTGCGGCGCTTGCGAATCCTGCGGTGCGTCTAGGTGCACGATCACCTTTAGTATGTTGTCCACTGTGTAACTCGTGCTTCTACCCAGACCCTTTACTTGGGACTGGACAGTTAGCAATTCATGACAACTTTTGTTAGCTTGGGTCTTACATGTTAAAACAAAATATGTATGTGTTATTGAATAAATAAATAAATATTATGCATGGATACGAGTTTGAAAAACCCCTAAATGAATGACTTTAAATGACCACCTTCCACAGAAAACAAAAAGAAAGAAAAGAAACTGCGCAAAAAGAAACTACAAAAGAAAAAGAAGGCGCAAAAGAAGAAAAAAGCCAAAGCGAAATCTTCAAGTAGTTCATCGTCATCGTCATCTTCTTCTATAACCTCTAGCTCTTCTGAAACAGACTCGGAAGCGGAGAAGAGAAAGAAGAAAAAGAAAAGCTCAGAAGTTAAAAAGAAGAAACGGAAGAAGTCTTCTTCTGACTCTACTCAAAGTGAAGAATTATTCGACGTAAACATTTTGAACAATATAAAAACGGAGAGATTGACCGATGATGAAAAGAATCAGAGTTTAGTAGATTTTTCGCCTAGGAGACAAAAACCTAGAGAGATTATAAACGTCAAAGAACTACAAAATGATTTCGTTGGCAATAATATTCATATTAAGAAGGAAGTAGAAGATACAATACATAGAGATGAAGGAGTTAAAATTGCAGAAATTGAGCTCCAAGAAAAGGAGTTTGCTACTGAAAAAGCGCCCGAAATACCTGATGTGTATGATGAACCAGATTCACAGGATCTACCAGATAAAACAGAAGTAACGCATGCGCCAGAAGTTCATGAGATTACGCAGGAGGTGTCCTTTAAGGTTAGTTTGATTTTGTTTATGGGAAAACGGTATGAATCTATCTATTTATGTTTGTTGTTGGTTGTTTTCGATGTTGTGAATAATATCAATTTAAAAAAGGTTGTAGGTGTACACTAGAGCTATGAAATTAATAAGGTGCATCTAAAACCATTTATTTTAGGGTTGCAAGCAGTTTGGCAGTTTTAATTTAAATGCCTTATTTCTGCTATATCTGTTAGTAGAATGTAAGGCACAAATCCTGTAATATTAAAGAAAGTTCGCCTTATCATTTTCTAGTCCAAAATAAACTTTAAACTGAAAACCCTTTTTATTCAATTTTTAGGCTATATTTACTAGGGCCTGTAAGAAAGTCTCAATTAGTAAAAACAAAACAAAAAAATATCTATATATATATTTCTTACTCATTTATTTATATTGGTCTTCTGATGTTATTGGTAGTTCCTTCCTTTGTGATTTTTTAAAGTATTTTCTAGTATTGACTTTTAGTATAATAACAAAAAACAACAAATCAATAATAATAATGTTACAAAATTAATCAAAGAATGATAAACCTATAAAAACATTAATTCATACTTAGGAGATCCCGCTACCCGTTATGCCACAGACGGAACAACACAGAGACACAGAACAGATTGCAGCTCACAAACTGTCTGACAACACTACATTATCGACAGTGGTTGATAAAGTACGTATTGATACTCATTCTGCATGGAATTTAGTAAATTGGATTATATCGAGTACTAACAACAAAGCAAGAGCACAAGACAAATTTAAAAATTTGGATTACCCACGACCCATTTTATTTCATGCTACATAATGTATGTTCTAGTAGTAGACACGCTTAGATCGACAATCTATTGAACACAAAAAAATCTACAAAACAGTAAAACGCACATAACTTTTGAACGGCTTAACCGGATTTTCATCCAACAGATGAGAACATTCTGCATAAAGTCACGTTTCAAACAAAAAACACGGATACAAAATCGGTTCTTCCGTTTAGGAGCTATGAAGCCACATACAGATACACAAATACACAAACATACAGGTACACGTCAAACTTATAACACCCCTTTTTTCCGTCGGGGGTTAAAAACATAACGATCTGCCTATCCTTATCCCAATTATGTTGGGGTCGGCTCCCAGTCTAATCGGATTGAGCTGATTACCAGTGTTTTATATGAAGCAACTGCCTATCTGACCTCCACATCCCAGTAACTGGGTAACACGGTACCCCTTGGCAAGACTGGTGTTAGATTTTATGGTTTCCGACTGCCGTAACGAACATCAAAAATCTTCAAATGACGTTTGCTGTCAAATGATCGCACTTTTCAGAGAGTTTGTAATTACTAGAGATAACATATTTACGACGAAAAAGAAACTGTAATTTCTTTCGTTCTTGCTTATAGCAAAACTCTATGAAAAAGAAAGAGACAAACATAGTCAAATGCTACCATCCTGAACGTCAAAGAGATCACTTTTTAGTCTCTGTTGTAACCCATCGGTTACCAGCTCTAATTAAAGTTTTTCGCTGTTTTCACACCTTTGTTTCGTTTATATCAGGAAGAATTCTGTTGTTTAATTATCTGCATGAACCATGTCGTGTGTGGCTATCGGTTGCAAGAGTAGAATGAGTGTATTAACAGAACATAATCAAAGGATATCTTTCCACAGGTGAGTTATCGACTAGCATACTGAAGTTTTTGTGCAGGGAATACATTTCATAGGCTGTCCAGAATAAATGAATCTTAGTTCTAAATACGTCGAGGTCGTATAGTATCATTTAAACCATTCTATTTAGTGAAATAATTAACTTTTATGCGTTCGCTAATAGAGCTATGACAATTTACGTACTTACGTTCTGATGTTAGAGATATGACAAAAGTCACAAGAAAGATTTATCGACACTGAATTTTTATTTTACTTACTTTCATTTATTTCTTAAAGTGTATTTGCTATTTGTTATTATTAATCTAATATTGATTGTGCACAGGTTTCCTAAGAGTACTTATTTAAGAAATAAGTGGATCTAGAATATAAAACATGCTAACTGGACACCTTCACCATATTCTCGCTTGTGTTCACTGCATTTTATTGAATCGCTATCGCTATCCCTATTCCCATGTTTATTTTCGCATTTTAATTTTTCAAATAAAATAATTATATTTCAACCATTTTATTATTATTTATTTTGTTACTTTTATACTTATACATACTCGTCTGTAAACTTTATTTTCAGTCTTGCACAAGAACTAGCTTATTATATATCAGTATATTGATCAGTACCTGTTTGTACATATAGTCGTACGAGTGTACCAAAAACTGTCACTTTGATCTCATGATGTACCTCGTTTTTGCACAAGGTATGAATAAACATTATTATATAAAAGTGAATGTGTACTTGTACAAAGAGTGACTGATAAGTTCACTCTTAGTACGAGTACACATTCACTTTTTAAATAATTATAAAGATTCCCTAAAAAAACGTAGAAAAAATTAGCCGCAGTCAGGGGCGATTCTTACAGATATTTGACCAAATTTGTAGAAAATCCTCCTAAACTAAACTCGATAATATCGATATGACAGTGGCACAGATCTAGTTCTGATATATGTCTATAGATAAGTATCTATAGCATCCTCGGTCACACTGGCAGAAAAGATGGCATAGACAAAAGTATATCTATCTCTTTTTGCTTATGACGTTATCTGTTAGTGCGAAAGTGAATACCGATGTTGAAATTGCGTCTTAAATATGTTACCTCTAGGTTACTATACAAACTCTCTGGCACTTTTTATGTAACTGACTTGCAAAACAGCACATTCTTCACTGTTTTCATTAGTGATGTATTATTTGATTTTAATGTAACCTCTATCCCTCTTACAAATAAACGCGGAATAAAGTTATACCAGGTATAACAAAGGAATAACCATACATTTTCATAGGTTTATACTTGGTATAAATTTATTCCGCGTTTATTTGTAAGAGGGTATAGGTTTTGGAAACCACCTACTATACTAAAACTATTAGTAATACACTACTACTACCATACTAATACTATAGGTATTTACAAAAATAGTACTAATTAAAAAAAATACTATTAATAATAACTAGTACTATACATACTACTAGTATACTATACTATTAGTAGTACTATTACTACTAATAGTAGTAAAAGTACTATTAAAACAAACCAAAAGTAAAAAAAGTACTAATTAAAAAAACCGTCAGCTTATTAAATCAAGTCATGCATTAACTCCTCAGACGAACCTTGAACCTAGTACTACAACAGAGCAGGTCAAATCTAACAAACCTGAAACACCAATACTTGAATCTCCTTTAGATAAAGTACGTATTCATAGTCATTCTGCATGGGGGCCTAATGAGGTGGCTTATATCAAAAACGAACACACATAAATAACATAAAAGATTTTTTAAATTGGTGGTGGGTTAAAATCTTTAAGCTTCATCATCCTCAGGCACTTGTCCCACCGCCGGCGACGAAGCGATTAGCTATCGACTATTTTCATGCTGAAGAAACAAACAAAAGATACAGATCCCGTGTCAATAAAAGAGACACATGTATAGTGCCCGGCACGTAAGTTGGCAAGGATTTGGCGTACTGGCGCTAAGTTTGCGAATATTCCGCGAAGTGACCAACCACCATAAAGAGCGAACGGAACGTGGACGCGACACGATTGGTCCGTCGAACCTTGTGTCAACTGACCAATCAATCGCGCGCTCGGAACGGTCCTAAATGTTCCCCGCACCCCGCTTTACTACCAGAGATACCTAAAAAATTACTTCTGCGCATCTAACGACTCTTGCCAACTTACGTGCCGGGGATTATATTAATAGTTGATCGCTGGCTGTGCACTCTGCCCGTGCGTACTCTCTCGACACAAGTTTGTCGCTGCGACAAGATCTTTCAAATATCAATCAACCAACGCGTGCAGAGCTGACGACCCGAGCGAGTGGTGCGAGTAATCGCTCGTCGCACAAAAACACTCGCTCATAACCGAGCGGTAAAACTATCGGTATAATCCTCGGCATGTAAGTTGTGCAAGAGTCATTAGATGCGCAGAAGTAGTTTTTTAGGTATCTTGGGTAGTGAAGCGGGGCGCGGGGAACGTTTAGGACCGTTCCGAGTGCGCGATTGGTTGGTCAGGTTATACAGGGATCGACTGACCAATCGTGTAGGGTCCACCTTCCGTTCGCTCTATATGGTGGTTGGTCAGTTCGCCCCCCATACCCCCACTACGCCAAAATCTTGCCAACTTACGTGCCGGGCACTATACTACACACTAGCTTCTCGCTGCTCGTCAACTCGTATCTAGGTTCTAGCTCTATTCGCTGCTCGCTGATCGTCGGCGGTGGGACAAATGCCTTAAGCGTTAATTCGTTTGCGAGACGAGGCTTTGAAAAATTCTGATATGAAATAGCCGAGTTTAATATTAAACTAAAGGCCTGCGCAGACGACGGACTTGTGTCCGCAGAGATATAACTAACTAGCTATCCCACGCGGCTTCGCTCCCGTCAAATGGCTACCTACCTACCCTACATACATGAATGTTGCGTAACTGTAACCGCTTCGCAGCGCACGCAACGGAAGCTCTCAAAAAGGAATAATTTTGCCCGTTTTTGCAACATTTTTCATTTATGCTCCGCTCCTTTTGGTTGTAGCGTGATATTATATAGCCTATAACCTGCCCCGATAAATGGACTATCCAACATAAAAAGAATATTTTCAATTCCAATCAGTAGTTCCTGAGATTAGCGCGTTCAAACAAACAAACTCTTTAGCTTTATAATATTAGTATAGATTTCACTTAGAATCATGTTAGACAACTTGAGAATTAAACTAGGGAACACACAGAATGATCCTTACCATTTTTGATTCGGAAAGATACCTAGCCATTGAAGTACATTCTTTAGGCCTCTGCCTCGAATTTTGCGGGCAGCGGGGCGGCGGCGGAGGCGGCGCGGGCGCGTCTGGATCTAATGCGTAAATTCGAATGGACCGGCCCTCGAAAACAGCGGCGCGGGAGCGGGCAACGTGCGGTGCACTCCAGCCAAGCGGTGACCGCCCGCGCGTAGAATGGCAGTGCTTTGCAATTTATTTTTGTGACGTGTCGAAATGTCCTCGGACGTGCTAGAGCAAATTATTTCAGCAATTTTTGAGAGGACACCAATATGGAACGGCAAAAATGTGAACCATAAAAATAGAAGACTAATTAGCCAGTTTAATTAATAAATCGCCCTTGATAGCTTCAAGAATATAGTCAAAAGATTCTACACTCATTCTGGTGTAGTCGTAGAATTTGTCTTTGTTCTTCATAATTTCGATAAAACTCTCCTTTTCTTTTTGTCTAACCACTCCAAACAGATGTCACGTGAAGTCGCAATACTGTTGAGGGTGCGTTAGTACATGTAGGGATATGATACGTCACGCGCCTACTGAACCTATAAGCCTAACAGTCCCTACGACTATAATCCCTATAAGCCCTACAGCCCTAACCTACCATATACCTAGTAGTGATATATAAATATATAAATAAGTTCAGGATGTCTGCACCATGCGACCTAAGGTTACAGACGGATAGTAGACAGGATGTCCAGGTTCGGGAAGGATAAACTCACTGCCAGCCCGCAGACTCACGGGACTGATCAGAGATGGCTAAAGGTGTCTTGGCCACAGTGAGGGGTAATGAGACAAGAATATAAAATTCAAATCTGCTTTATTTTACAAGATGTACAGCTTATATACTAATTTAACTTAATACACACTATTATACAAAGTTGTATGTGTTTCATGCGTGTAAGATGCAACTCAGTCATTATTTTAACTAGGCCGCTCGTGTAGTCGTCGCCGGGCCAAGTGCTGATTCGATGTTCAAAGGTTAACATTGAACATTCTGGCGACTCCTCAGGGACAGGACCGTAGTTGGTACAGCTCAATGGTTTCGTATGGTCTGGCCTGGCCTTCTCCAGTTTGCTGTGCTCGAGTGGGCACCCTGCGTGGTATGCCGTACGGCTGCTCTGTTAGTTGCGTGTGTGGTATGTTGCTGACGATCGAGGGCAATTGAGTAGGTGGCGCAGTGTTTCTTCTCGCAGTAATGACGGCTCTAAGTCGATTCAACACCTGTGGACCAAAATAAATTAAAACAAATGCTAAAGTTATGATTATGAGTGAAGTACTGATGCTAGCTATGTATGTATGAGACTGTAACTGTTTCCAAATTGTGTTATCTAGTTGAGTCTGTAAGCTAGTTTCAGATGTGACTAAATGGTCAAAAATTCCTTTTGTCCTGTCTAACACTACTTCTTCTTTCGATATATCTTTAATGTTTGTTTGTGAAATCTGCGTATTAATGGAGAAATTCGTTGTTTTAGAATAAGAAGCTAGCACTGTCACAGTCGTTGTTCTTTTTGCAGCAAGTATGTTTTTAAGTGTTTTAATAACGCAATTCTCGGCGATATGTAGAACTCCAACATCGTGAATCGTTATTTCTTGTCTTTGTCCGTCACACACAATCGATATGGTTACTGGTTTTGTCGTTACGAAGAGCCAAGTGTTTTGCATGAATAATTGCTTCCATACAATATCTGTCGACATTTTGTAGATTTCTGACGTGCATTGAGTTTGTGTGTAGTTCTCAGTTCTAAAGAGTTGATCAACTATGCAATTTTTATTTAATTGCATGTTCTTGACAACTACAGGATAGCAGACAAATTCTGTATTGCTATGAAGACAATCTTTAAATTCTTCTTGACTCAGTTCAAAGTAACGCTCGTTGTTGTAGTCTTTCCTCACATTTTCTGAGGTAGTTGATTCCTTCGTCGTAACATTTCTTAATGTTACCAAAGTAGTTTGTAGTAATGTACTTATGAGTTGACAAGATCTCTTGATCTTGTAGTTTCAAGTGGTTTTCTTGAACTCGCTGGAAAACCTGGTCTAATATTTTCTCCCGTTCGTTGAGGTATTTTTCCGTTTTCCTTGTGGGCGAGTCCTTTTTCAGGTTTGAGACTATCCTTTTGATCTCACTGTAATCCGCTTCCTGGCTCCTGATTAGTTCGTTAACTTCCTGTATCTCCATAGTGCTCTTCTTTCCCACTTCTCTAACGGCCCTATTTACCTAACTCAATAGTCAAGTCTGTCAGAGTCAATTCCTACAGTAATAAGGGGACCGCGTGATTGAAAGAAATTTCAAATGCTCGAAGGACCAAAATGTCTAACCACTCCAAACAGATGTCACGTGAAGTCGCAATACTGTTGAGGGTGCGTTAGTACATGTAGGGATATGATACGTCACGCGCCTACTGAACCTATAAGCCTAACAGTCCCTACGACTATAATCCCTATAAGCCCTACAGCCCTAACCTACCATATACCTAGTAGTGATATATAAATATATAAATAAGTTCAGGATGTCTGCACCACGCGACCTAAGGTTACAGACGGATAGTAGACAGGATGTCCAGGTTCGGGAAGGATAAACTCACTGCCAGCCCGCAGACTCACGGGACTGATCAGAGATGGCTAAAGGTGTCTTGGCCACAGTGAGGGGTAATGAGACAAGAATATAAAATTCAAATCTGCTTTATTTTACAAGATGTACAGCTTATATACTAATTTAACTTAATACACACTATTATACAAAGTTGTATGTGTTTCATGCGTGTAAGATGCAACTCAGTCATTATTTTAACTAGGCCGCTCGTGTAGTCGTCGCCGGGCCAAGTGCTGATTCGATGTTCAAAGGTTAACATTGAACACTTTTCCTTGCCCTATAGTAGGGATTCACTTCTTCTTTTGCCCACAATAAATCGAGCGTTAGGAATAAATTTGAATCAAAAAAATGTTGTCGCCGTTGTTCAGACATTTGGTTCGCCAATAAAAACAAATATCTCGACGACACAACCACGAACACAATACTACGCCGCTATAGTGCCGCGCGATCTCCCTGCTGGTTTCGAGAACGGGTCTGCGTTGCCCGCGCCGCCGCCGCCCCGCTGCCCGCAAAATTCGAGGCGGAGGCCTTACATGGTAAACTTCTTGGTTCTCTGCGGACAAAAGTCCCTCGTCTGCGGTGGATGCTCCGATCGTCGATTGATCTCCGATCGAGGGGAGTTTATTTAAATTACAGGATGTCTTTTAATTCATTGTCAATCTTCCCTATGAATTTGGAAGTAACATACATTTTTAAAAGTTCAAAAAAAAATATTGTTTATTTCATCATCTTATGTAAATTACATTGTTAACTTTGAAGTCACCTTTTAAGCAAAGATTTGCTTGCATTAGAAGTTTGATTAGTGATGTATTCTTGTGTTCTTCGATTTTCATCTAATTACTTACGGATTTTGAGCTGTAAATGCTTTAGCTTTTTATCATAGTTAATAATTAGTTTCTTACCGAAACTGGTTTTTACGAACGAAACCGAATTTCGGCAACAATCCCAGTTTCGGCCGAAACCGAAACCGCAACTTCCTTACAAGGATCATGTTATGAGGGAAAAAGTCTTAAAACTAAATAATAAAACTTACCGAATTCAAAATAAAACACACGAAAACACAAGCCAGTCACGACATGATTAGGTACGTGGACGCGGCAAAATGTCTTTGTGGCTTACTCGCTTGGATGGAATTTAACGCGCCGAACATTACCGATCACAGCGCAAGAACTCCCGAATGCAGTTTCGGTTTCGGTCGTAGTTTCGGCAGGTTTGCCGCCAAAACCGAAACTAAATCGAAACTCGTTTTTTTACCGAAACCGGAACCGAACTTTCGGTCGGACATTAAATAATCACCATAAAAAAAAACTAAAACCTTTCGACAACTTACTGAATCAAGTCATGTATTAATTCCTCAGGCGACCTCTGAACCAAGTCCTCTGATACAGCAGGTCGACACTAACAAAACTCCACTACCCGAAACTCCTCCTTTAGATAAAGTACGTATATATATTCATTCATTCATATTGCTATTTGACAGTTGGTTGGGTTCATAAACATAAGCAAAGGCATCATGAAACTGCATTGTAAACCTTACCGTGCATGCATAACAGATTAAATAACACATGATACTAACCCCCGGTTTCTCAACACTCGATTATCGGGCTGTTAACGTAATCGACTAATAATCGCCGGTTATCTGCTGTGATTGGCTGTTGAAAATTCATGCAACCAATCACAGCAGATTACGCATGCTTGACAATTTGTCACATTAATTTTGCGATAATTTAGCGTTGAGATACCCGTCCTAAAATTTGTTGAGTAAAGTTATAAATAACGCTAGTTTTACCATAAATTTTTCGATGCTTAAGCTTGTCTGAACTTCATACAGCGATTTTATTACTGTGGGCATTAAGTAGGTAGGCAATACATACGCTTTTTTGCGAACCTACCACGACTGTAATGACATGCAAATTAGGTTGATTTTAGAATGACAAAAGAAAGAGATTTGTGCGAAAAAATGGCTGTGAAACAGATGCCTAATCCCGAGTTTCTCAGCTCAAAATTAGCGCAGAATTAATGTGACCAATTGTCAAGCACGCGTTATCTGCTTTGATTGGCTGTTGAAAATTCATTCAACCAGTCACAGCGGATAACGCGTGCTTGAAAATTTGTCACATTAATTCTGTGATAATTTTGAGCTGAGAAACTCGGGGTTACTGAGAGATTTTTAACGTAGTCGATAGTGATAACGTAAACGTTAACTTAACACAATTTAAAAATATTAGGTGTTTACCCTTTATCTCACCAGACGGTGCTTATCTATTTTTAATGCAAATTGACGTTTACATTAACGCGATCGAACTTGAGTTTTTAAGAATGAGTATTGCACACATAAATGGATGATAAACTGGATATTCTAATATTCCACAGAATATTTTCTTTCCAACAATAAAATTAAAGATGGAAATTACTGTTGACAGTCTTAATCGCCAATACTCTAATTGGGTCAGCATTTGGAAGCTTAGCAGATTATAAAATAAAAAAAACTAGTCCCACTGTTGGACAATCATCATAAGTAATACTGAGATATGCTGTGCATGTGTGCTGAGTGAACCAATTACTATGTAATCCAAGGGAAAAGTCTTGAAACACAATAACGCCCGAATTTTGTATGCATGCTAGTTCCATAGGATTACAGAGTCATTCATATCAGACGTCCGTTTTAAGGCGCATATATTCCCCAATGTTAAGGCAGTACTGGCCGTGCGCCCGCTCGGAACCAGAATATCAATATTGAACCTCCTTTTGGACAGTTTTGTTTGCAAAATCTATATATATAAAAATGAAACCCGTTTTCCGTTGTCACGACATAACATGAAAACGGCTTGACCGATTTCGCTTATTCTTTTTTTGTTGTGTTCGTTATTGTTAGGAGAAGGTTCTTATGTAGGGTAGGGTAGGGTAGGTAGGGTAGGGTATGTAGGGCAGGGTAGGTAGGGTAGGGTAGGTAGGGTAGGTAGGGTAGGTAGGGTAGGGTAGGTAGGGTAGGGTAGGTAGGGTAGGGTAGGTAGGGTAGGGTAGGAAGGGTAGGGTAGGTAGGGTAGGGTAGGTAGGGTAGGGTAGGTAGGGTAGGGTAGGGTAGGTAGTTAGGGTAGGGTAGATGAATTTTTAGTGTTTTTATGGCAAAACAAAGTTTGCCGGGTCAGCTAGTATTCTTATATTTATAAATGCTATTTCAGTTATGAATAAATTCAGCCATCGAATTTTCTGTGTACAAATATTTTTAAACATTTATGTCGTTTTGGAGGAGTATCCAAAAGTAGCGAAAACACAATATTACATTGAGCGGGCGCACGGCCAGTACTGCGTTAACATTGGGGCGTATATATCGCCTTTATAACTGAGACGTCGTCTAATGAAGCTGCGCAGTAAGTGAGAAGTGTTGACTGTTGATGCTTTTCAAAGGGGAAATAACTGAGACTTTGCATCACACCGTCAACCACGGTGCGGTTACCTCAGCCGACGCTTCAGCGGTATCCCTAACATAGGACATACATAGGTGAAGTTAATTTACCTAAATTTCACAACGACATTTCAAATTTTACATAGAGCGGATAATACCTCCTCTGATATCCCGAAATGATAATCGTGATGTATTAATCTCAGAATGTAACAACCACGATTTTTTTATTGGATATTGAAAGCATTGGTAACAAATAATTGTTGTTCCCTGGAACGTCGTGCCGAAGTAAAATGTTTTGTTTTACGTCAAGCGCGAGCCCATCCATAATAAAAAACAACTAATATCAGAATAAACACGTCACGATTATCATTCAGGGATTTCAGAGGAAGTTATTATCCACTCTGTTACTTCCCGCCATGAAGAAACTACCCATCCAATCCTTGAAAACAAACATATCGAATAATCCACAGGAACTTCAAGAAATCCACATCCCACAAACACAGATCGCCCCCTTACCCGAAGAATCAAACCTATCCCAATGCTCCTCCCAAGAGTCTACCACCAGCAAGGATCCTTACGAGAAAGATGACAGCCACCTTCGACCGTCGTCGCAGAACTCCAACTACAGCTTCAATGACGTTATCAGCGCCAGCCAGCACTACCAGAAGGATGATGAGGATAAGTTCCAGGAGTATGAACAGGGGAACTATGAGATGTATGAGCAACTGGCTATGGCTTACCAGAGTGATGTGGCTAAGCAGGTTGGTGGCGTTACAAGCTTTTATTTTGTTGGTGTGTAACCTTAGAGCTTGCAAGTAAAAAATTTCTACTACCTTGTCAATTATGTAACACATTGCCTAAGAAATTAATTTCCAAATATGAACATTTAGATACAAGATTATAAAAAAAAACAAAATTACATAATAACAGTTACGAAATTACTTTTGTATGGATCATTATGTAAGTGGCAGAATGATACTGAACCTGTTACCTCTCGAAAAAGCGCGCGTTGATTGAGTGTATATAGTCTGTGGTTTTTTGTCTGTACGTTTGTAATAAATTGTTGTTGGAACTTATTTGCATTTAATTAAGTAAGCTCATCAGGTAGTAGAAAAATAATCGTTCGTGTCTCGCATAAAAAGGCTTTATTTTAACACTCGCATGTAGCTTGGCTACATCGCTCGTGTTAAAATCTTGACTTTTTATGCTCGACACGAAATGTACTATTAGCCCACTTTATTTCTCGTAACAATGCAATTTTTATTATAAAAGCTTGTTTTCGAAGTGTTGTTGCTATCACTATTCTAATAGGGTAGTTGACAAACAATACCTATTTAGTTCGTCAGTTAGATAATCTAAAAATATTAACGGACACGTATTTTTCTTTTGCCACGTAAACAAAAAATACGACGATTCAGTGCGTTGAAATATCGTGTGATGTCACGGTATGCTGCCTTTGTACTGAGAAAGTGACGTCACAAGCCCCCACTCCTGAACTTTGATGCGCTTGTCTTTGTCAGTTTTTATTTATTTGATAAAGCAAAAAATACGGGTCTAATATTACTTGATAATCTCACTGACGGACTAATTAGAATTATCATTTTTCTACCCAGGAAACATCCCTATTTATGGAAAGCCCCCCTATTTATGTTTTTTATAAATTTGAATGTAATATAGTATATAGTATAATGATTAATATAGTAGAAAATTAATAATTGGAAAATCAAGTAAGAAGAATCTAGTAGAAACCTCTTCTAATGATGTTTGATCATCGACAATATTACGATTTTCTATCTTGAAAGTTTCTTCTTAGAAAAATTATATCTTTTTTCAATGAAAAAGAAGTTATGTTTTAGGATTTTTTGTTATATATGAAATATTTTTATACAGAGAACAAATTTTAATGCAAAATTCAATCATTTTTAGCTTATAAAATATAATCTCAGTTTTTCCTAGTGAACGCAAACTTTTTTGATGTGTATGGAAGAGAGATAATAACCGTTGCTTGTTTATTAAATCTATTTGAATTTTCTACATATTTTATATTTTTAATTTATTCCAGTCTGCCCTGCCAACACCATCAAGCGATGCAGACCCATTCTTCACATCGCAGGCATCGCATAAAATAGAGACCGTAGTGCGCCTGCGGTCCAGAGGAGAGATCAAGTGCGACTGGCGCGCGGGGGACGAGCCTAGCACTCCTGTGCCTAGTAACCATCGACCTTCCAGATGGGGTATGAAATCAGTCATTTTAATATAAAATTAATTTGCAAACTGCTTAAGTTCATGAATTATCTCGAAAAATAATAAACGTAGACCTAGACCTCCCGCTGTCCGATGTTCGTTGGATGTATTTTTTCGAAAAGGCGCCATTTTCGTTTACGAAATTAAAATCCAAGACGGCGCCGACGAAAATCTACTAACGTTTCACCATTGGTATCATATTTGTGATTATTGGGGTTGCTTATTACGAATATGGGGTCTAAATCAATATCCATGATTTCAGTAATTTTTCGAAGTTCGAAATTTGCATTAATCCGGTCTTTTTACAGTTTCTTAGAATGGTCATACACATACGGGATGTCTGACACCGTCGCAAAAGAAGAAAACATGATTCAGTACATGATTTTGGTATATTTTTCAAAAACAGAAATAAGCCGACGAAAAATTCCAACACATGATTCTAGACACCCTAGGTCTGGAATCATGTACTGAACCCATGTTATTTGTTTTTCGCGTCGTTGTCAGACACAACCTGTATACTATATAATTTATTAACATTTTCTACATTTCTTCTGCAGGTCTAAAGCCAGGTGAAGTGAACATAGTGCTGACAGGCGGCGATGACTACCCTGCTCGCGGTGAAGAGGAACCAGTGTACCAGATACAGACCATCGCTAATAGAAGCGAAAACAATAGTTCAGGGTTAGTAACAATATATTTTAGGCTAAATAGCTAAATCTGGTGAAATTTGCTGCTGAAAAGCACAATCCCTGACTGACCTGATGCAGATTTTAATAATAAGCTTGCATGCCATCAGCTTTTGCCGATGTGTTTTTGGGCAGCACTAAAACAGTCGATGGCACGGTTTGCGTGGTGGTGACTGTATGGTTGGCCATGGCTGCCGTGCTGCGTGTCGCAGGTTCGATTTCTGCAAGAAACGGAGGCAGATCCAACATTTCGCGGCATATTTAAGGGGAAAATATTCCGCGAACTTTTTGACCTCTCCTCAAATTTGTACGGCCTACATATTTATTTATTTATGCAAATCAACTAAATACACACAAGGACATTCATAATAATTATTATTAACATATATAATAGCACTGCGTGCATCTAAATTATAGGTAAGCACATCAATTTATTTAGAACTCACTGCACAATAAAAATCAAAATGGTGGATAACAATAATATCATAAATATCAATAATCTTAATAGATTATTGATATTTATGATATTATTGTAATCAATTATAATCAAATAGCAAAAAATTATAATCAAATCAAACTTAGTGATGCTGCCTGTAAATATAGTTCCAAGTCTAGCTGTTTGTGTATAGGGGTTTAAATGTTTATTTTTTCTTTTTTAAACTCACCACGTGTTTGTACCACGATACCGGAGTAATTCCTGGTGTGGAGCAAAAATTTACTATAAAAAAGTTTATTGTATACAAACCCATTACCTATTTACTCAAAGTTTTCTCTCCATCTTTAGAAGCTACGATGAAGCGTACGAAGACATGTACGGCGCGTCGGACCGGCTGCAGTACGGCGACTGTTTCAACACGGACATCGAACCCGCCACCGCTGAGCAGAACGGTGTACAAACACATGAGAGCTCGCTGGATGCTAGGATCAATAAGGCGTTGAGGACCACTGGTAAGTGACTAGACAAGCTTACGGGGAAATATAAAACACTTATTTTAATTAATACTCTGATCCTCTCGAACGAAAACTATCGCAAAAATAACATCGAACGTGAGTAAACTCTTGTGTGCTATAATGTGATTTTTAATTTCGTGGACTAAACTGACATTTGGGGGGTTGTCACTTTATCGTCCCATAAAAATAGTGTCGTACCCTAACTATCCTGAGTGATCGAAAGTTAATCGAAAATCGAAGTAGATCGAAAATGAAATTACTTCACGGCAAAAATAATAAATTTGTTGTGAAACTAGCGGCCCTTATTTAGTTTCTAGTCATTTATGTCAGACTTCATTTTATCGATCGCATTTATTTTATTGTTGATTTCATATTTAACACAATAAAAGTTCATGTACTATGTGTATGAATACTGTTATATTTAAATATATTACGTTTATATTCATAAAACATTTATTTACACCAATTTGTAAAAATAAATTGAAGACTCATGTCACATCGATTCGATGAATCACTTATGATTGAGCTTTACCTACAACACTATGTACTGCGCTTGCAACATTTAAAAAAAATAAGGTCTTCGGCAGCTGTCAGTTTGGTCCACGAAATTAAAAATCACAGTATAGTTTATTTGTGCTTGATAATTTGTCACATTTATTTTGCAATAATTTTTATTCGAGAAATGGGTTAAAGGCACTTCAGAATTATCAAAGACTCGGTCAGCTAGAAAGATGAAGCAAAAAGCGTAGTAGGTTTCTATGGAGAAGGACGGGGGGATAAGAGAGAACTATAGAGTTACTCATAGAGATACTCTTAAAAAACAAAATCAATACTATTATCATTGTTTTAAAACTTAAATACTCGAATTCATAAAGAGCAAACTTATAAGATCATCAAGGTTATGTAGAAAATAAAATGAACTGAAAAGGTGTAATCATGACGTAGGCGATATTTTTGATCTATCTGCAAAAATCATAAATCGTTGGTATTTTCATGTTGGTAAATGTTGCTATACCAAAAGTTACTTCAGTGTAGTGCTCCTTCTAGCGGTAAATATTGGCAGTAAGATTATATTGTATGGCCTGCGCACACTGGAGGAAGGGACTGCGGGCGCTCCACAGAACACTGCGCCGCGATGCTCCGAGGCCGGTCACCGAGCATTGAAATATATTCCTTATTTCGATTGGATATGATAAATTTAAAATCCTCTGCCGTCCCGGCCGCCAGTGTGCACAGGCCATTAAGCGTTCTTTTTTTAAAATTGAATTCTTCAAGTGACACACGAAGGTTTTGCATATTCTATAAAAAAATAATAATAAAAGATTTCGAATAAAGAATTTGCTAACCAGCGACTGATTAAACAGCTCAGATATTTTTATAAATAAGGCCCAATGACTGTTATGCCAAACTATTTATAAAAAATATCTTCTTCTAGCGGAATAAATTATTTTTCTTTATTTTACTTTTTTCTAGACTTGACGTCCGTTATCAAAACTTTTGTAGGTTATGTTGTTTTGTAGAACTTTTCAGTATTTATTTGATCAGAATACCTACTTGTATATTCTTCGCTATCTTGTGAAGTTAGTGTATTTAAGATATACATGTCATGACAAGAATAAAATACTTACAATTGTTTACAGTACTCAGTGACGTAGCTAAGGATGCCGATGAAGTGGACGGCGAAAAAGATGGACCGGAGAAAGGGATATTGGTCATGTAAGTCTATAAAGCTCAATTCTTACAATTTTTTTTTATTTTATGCTTTATTGAACACCAAGATAAATCAATACAAAAAAAAAACATCAAAATTGAAACAAACATACAACAGGCGGCCTTATCGCGCTCTGCGATCTCGTCCAGGCAACCTTGAATTGATAGAGATAGCCAAGACATGGGGTTGCATTTGGTGCAAATTTCAAATCATAGAAGTATTACTAAGTACTAAAATAGATACATAAATACAAAATATACAAATAAGAAAACAATACAGCTTAAACAAGGACAGGATCACAGAGACAGGTAATGTTCCTTTATAAGTTTTTTAAAGACAGACAACGACTGAGCACGTTTTATTGGGTCAGGCAATGCATTCCACAAACGAGCAGCCTGGACATGCAGTAAATGATTTATCCAAGAATGTAGTGGAATGCATAGACATTTTAAGTCGCAAGTAGTATTATCTTCTTCTTCTACTACTTAAAGAAGTAGTTTGTAAAAGACAATCTCGGAAAATACTGACCCGATTCCTGAATTTTCTTATTAATAGATAGTAACACTATGCTAAGTGTCACAGGCCGAAACGTGGGTGGAAGCTTATACAATGACAGCTTTCGCGTTTGAATTTGCCGCTAGGGGCGCTAGTGTAGAGTGAGGTCTTAGAAAAAAATCATAGTTTTTTTGGCTTTTAGCGCGAGTTTATTTACTACTTTTTTATTGTTGAGAATATTTTCCAAATATGGCAGATTAAGATCGGTACGGGATTTATCAACCAATGCTTTATATTTTACGCTAGTTACGGCACGGTTTCTTTGTATGGGGTGAAGCATGTGTATGCTAGTATTATATTATCTGTGCTATAGTTCAACTCAGTATATATATTTTTTAATATCTGTATTATTTGTCTCTCTTGTTGATCTGTTGGTCGCAAGCGCTACTGAAAGAAGTCTAGGGTTCGATAGCCGCGTCGGGTAAGTGTTATTGGGGTTTTCCATCTGGAATTTCTTGTAGCAGCGTTAAAAGCCTGGGCAGTGGTGTCTCATCCCATACAAAGAAACTGTCCCGACGTACTGTACTGATTATACTGATTATTTGTTGTATATCGATCGCGTTCGGTTCTGTTTCACGGATATAGATGGTGATCTATCGCCGTGGAACGGAACTGAACGCGATCGATTTACAATAAATAATCGGTATAATCAGATGAAAAATGCTAATTATGTTGGCACGGTTTCTTTGTATGCGATGAGGCATCTGTATTATATTATCTGTGGCCTGGGTTTGTTGCACCCTATTACTTAATCTTTGAGGAAAGTAAGGCATAATGATAAGATGTTCTAATGTTTATTTATTTACAGAAAAGCGGCGCCTGAGAGTAAAGGCGCGAAACGTGTGAGCTTCGCCGATGGTTACAAACCTGGTCAAGACTCTGATGTTGAAGAACCACCTGTTAAGAAGGTAACTTAATTTTATAACCTGCATCGTAATTATCATTACTTCTCCCTTTAATTACTGGACTGGTTCATTTTTTAAGGTTCCGTACCCAAAGGGTAAAAACGGGACCCTATTACTAAGACTCCACTGTCTGTCTGTCACCAGCTGTATCTCATGAACCGTGATAGCTAGACAGTTGAAATTTTTATAGATGATGTATTTAACAAATACTAAAAACAGAATAAAATTAATATTTAAGTGGGGCAACATGATCTACTTGGCGTTTTTTGCGATAATGGTACGGAACCCTTCATGCGCGAGTCCGACTCGCACTTGGCAGGTTTTTTTTTAACTTTTGATTGCTGGACGGCTTGTCAGTTTCTTCTTCTTTTTTCTAAGTATACGGTTTTGTGTGAGCAACATCCTTACGCCTTTATGTTTTTTTTACATCGTTTCGCTGTCTGAGCATAACAGTAATTTGTAAAGCACATCAAAAGGAATTATTCATCTTAGAAACTGTGAGAATTAAAAAAAATGCAATCTTTGTTAACTTGGACATTCTTTTTCAGAGGAAGAAGCCCCGTCGCCACGGCTGTGCCTGGCCATGTCCTGCTAGCCATCCCGACCACGCGCCGCTGTGGGACGCCCTACCACCTCCCCCACCACCCCCCGGCTCCCCCCCACCCAACATCCGCCTCGCCATGCAGGCCCAGATGATGATGATGCAGCCCCCCATGCCTAACATGATCCCAGGACCTAACATGTTACAAGGACCTAATAGTATGATGCAACAACCACCGGGTATGTTGCAACAGCCGCCGAACATGTTGCCGCAACCGCCAGGGATGATGCCGCAACCCCCAAATATGATGCCGCAAGCCCCGGGTATGATGCAGCAACCGCCGAATATGATGCAGCAAGCCCCGAATATGATGCAGCCAACCCCGCAAATGTTACAGCAACAACAGAGTATGTTGCAGCAACAAGGTGTCAAGAGTATGATGTCTGCGCCTCCGTTCTCGTTGCCCCAGAAATTAGGTTAGTGGTAATCCAGTTAATAAAATAGTTTTCATACGTAAGTATTTATACGGTTCTAAGTATGATTTCGTATCGCCAAGACTGTGTTTTTGTGGGTCGCTGTTGTGCCATCTCACATAGGTTGTCGCAACGGTGATCCACAGTTATTTGTTGTTTTGTTTTTGTAGTGTCAGTTTGTTAATATAATTATGTGTTACTAGCATAGTTGTAAGTTTTACTAACCATTTTTTTGAGTCATGGATACTCGAATAATGAGAAATTCTATTCTATACATTTGTATAAGTGGTATGGTATCCATTGGATAAGAATATCAAGATCTACTGATATGCATCATAATTAAAAACTAATTGTAAGTATCTGTATGGAAAGAGCTTTACTCGTGCACAACGAGCAATGCTGACACGGTTGGCATAGTGGTTGAACGATCGACAGCTGCGCCGCGTGTCGCGGGTTCGATTCCCACACGGAACAAATATTTGTATGACGTACAGATGTTTGTTCCGGCTCTGGGTGTTGTGTATATGAGTTTATATGTTTTTAAAAGCATCCACGATACAGGAAGAAATTCCCAGTGTGGGCACGGGGTCTCATTGCTAAGAAAGAAAATTTGGTTCAAAAAATCTCACTAGATGGCGCGACATGTACACACAATTCAAAAGAATTTTATGTAAAATTAACATTTTCTGGAATTGAACATTATAATTGTATGTTCTTGTTTAATCAACTCTCCTAAGTACAAAATTATGGAATATTGGGCTCTTCATTCACATTTCAAAAATTATTTGAACGGATCATTTAAAATTGATGCCAATAGATGGCGCATTTTTTAATTTCTGAGGCATTCCACTCGAATGTTAAAATTTGCATTGTAACACATTTTGGTGCAAAAAAAAACTGTAATAACGTGCAAAAAATACTATAAAACGAACCGTCACTGTATGTATATATAAAAAAATATTCACGAACCTAGTAAACCCTTTTACTTGCAAGTCGCTGCTAACACCATCTATTGCCGTGAAACGGGATCGAGCGCGATTGATGTACTTACAAAAATAACAAGATTAATCAGATGAAAAACGCTAGTCACGTCGGTACGGTTTCTTTTTATGGGATGAGGCATCTGTATGCTAGTATTATATTATCTGTGGTGTGGGGCAACGTTTTATAAAAAGATAAGAAAAAAACTTTATTAAATTCATACATTACCTAAGTAAACCAGCTGATTCTCTATTGCATCAGCCACCTGTACTCCAACCACCATCTGCCTGCACTGCTATAATTTTAATCATTTGACTCTGCCTGCCTGTGTAACTGCAGAGTGAGAGGTCGCGAGTTCGATTGCCGGGTCGTGCTAAGTGGTATTTCCAATTCCAATGGAATTTCTCTGCAGCAGCCTGGAGTTTGGGAGTTGGCGGTGTGTGCTCGGAAAGAACATTAAGTTGTTGGTCCTATATTTGCGCAGACACTGGTGCACTATAACACGAGGTCCCAGCGCTAAGAAAGAAAATTTGGTACAAAAAAATCTCACTAGATGGCGCGATATGCACCGATTTGTTATTGAATTTTGTGTAAAATAAAAATTTTCTGGAATTTAATATAAAAATTGTATGTTATTGTTTAATCAACTAGCCTAAGAACGAAATTATGGATGAAACGCATCTGTATGCTAGTATTATATTATCTGTGACTATAATATCTAACGCACCGATGGCTAGTCTCGATTTCTGCGATTGGCTGCCGTGGCTGAAATTCGGCCTTGAGGACTATTATTATACTTTTAATAATACTGATATTCGTTTGTCCACAGATCCCAGTGTATCATTACCGAATTTCCTGCCTCCGGAGCCACCTCCCGGACTTCTCAGTTTTCCCATGACATCAATAAAACAATAAATAACTATATTTGGCCGTAAATATGACATGTCAAGCTTAAGAGCACGTGAACTAATTTTATTTCAATTTTCAAACTATACTCCATTTGAAATAACATTAGACATGTTTCCAAATCTTTTTACAGTCCGTTCAACCGATTTTGAGTTCTATCCCGTAAACATAAGGAGGACATAAAAAGCATAAACCTGTTACCAAAACCTACTGTTTACTACAGCTACCATATGTCGTATCACCAACGCAATAGAAGTCAAAAATCGGTTGAACGGGCTGTAAAATGGGCTAATTTAAACGTCTAATGTTATCGCAAATGGAGTTTAGTGAACTATTTTATTTCTATTTCTGTACAAACTTGCAGATCTCTTCAGTGTCGTTCTTCTTGAACTATAAAACTACAATTTTTTATTTCGTAGACTAAACTGGCAGCTGCTATGATCTTATTTTTAGGGTTCCGTACCCAAAGGGTAAAAACGGGACCCTATTACTAAGACTTCGCGATCCGTCTGTCTGTCTGTCTGTCTGTCCGTCTGTCTCCAGGCTGTATCTCATGAACCGTGATAGCTAGACAGTTGAAATTTTCACAGATGATGTATTTCTGTTGCCGCTATAACAACAAATACTAAAAACAGTATAAAGTAAATATTAAAGGGGGGCTCCCATACAACAAACGTGAATTTTATGCAGTGTTTTGCGATAATGGTACGGAACCCTTCGTGTGCGAGTCCGACTCGCACTTGGCCGGTTTTTTTTAAATGTTGTAAGCGCAGAGCATAGTGTTGTAGGTAAAGCTCAATCATAAGTGATTCATCGAATCGATGTGACATGACTCCTCAATTTAATTTTAATAATTGCTGTAAATAAATGTTTAATGAATATGAACGTAATATATTTTAATATAACAGTATTAATACATATACTACATAAACTATTATTGTAATAAATAAGAAATTAACAATAAAATGAAGTCTGACATAAATGAGTAGAAAATAAATAAGGCCCGCTAATTTCTTAACAAAAAATTTTTTTTGCCTTGAAATAGTTCCATTAACGATATACTTCGATTTTCGATCACTCAGGATACGACACTATTTTTATGTAACGATAACGTGGCAACCCCCCAAATGTCAGTTTAGTCCACAAAATAAAAAATCAGGGATTAAAAATAAAAAGCTGCGATGGCATAAGCAATTTATTTACATTTAACAAAAAGTTTTAAGATTAACCTTTCGTGTGTATAGGCCGTGGATCCACGGCAGGATCCATTGTTTCGCTAATTAGTGGCACACGAAACCACCTATTATCCACGTGTTAGCAAAGGATACAATTATTGACGGACGTGTGCATATTGCACATCAGAATAATTTTATTAATACTCTCTAGAACTTAGATAAAGTAGGTATAGATTAAGCCTTAAAATGACCTTGATTGATAGAGCGAGATGGCTAATTGGCTGCTCCATGTAAATGATAAGGACAAAAGATTATTTTTTGTCTTTGTCACCGTGGCCGGTTTCTGTCGTTTGTCAAACTCTAATACAATGGCAGGTTTGACAAACAAACTCGGTTTTGTTTGATTTTCTATGATTTCGTGGTATTATGTGTTAATTGAGACAAGGAATTTGGGTTATTTATAGATAATAAGTGTCAGTGCGATGGTGGGTTGTAGTGTTCTTGTTCTTGTTGTAACACCAGAACTAACTATTGCTGTCTCATGTGCGGCCACGCCAGTGCTTAATCTATACCTACTTTATCTAAGCTCTAGAAAAACGCATAAATCTGACGTTTTACGGTGGACGACCATAAATCGAGGCTTTTTTTGCTGTTATGGCAACTATATACTTCTTAAAAGATAGCTTGATCTCTGCGACATATGTCAATCTGACGTATACGTTATTGTTACGTTATTGTTAGCCTGTCAAGCGCTATTTTTACTGTATTGATACTGACAGCTGTCGCAGAGATCAAGCTATCTTATAAGAAGTATAAGTCGAGTGGAGTAAATTTTCTGAAGTTTCGATATGCCATATTAACGGCTAGATACTGTTTATCAGTTAATATTATGAGTGATAATATAATATTATGTTAGTATAAGTTTATCCTGTTAAAGACACTGTAAATATAAGCATACGACTATTTATTTGTGGTTTTATTTCTTTGCTCAGGCTCGATTCTTTGAAATTCTTCGATTTTATTATATATTAGCAGTTAATTGAAAATCTAATCAAGCAGCTGGATATCGACTGCAGTGGCTAAATATCCGTATTTAAAATAATGCCTTGTTTGAGTTTTGAGCTGTGATATGTGTGAATTTTAGTAACTGGCTTCTGCCATGAGCTTAAAACAATATATCCCGAGTTTCTCAGCTATAATTTATCGCAGAATTAATGTGACAAATTGTCAAGCACGCGTTATCTGCTAAGATTGGCTGTTGAAAATTAATTCGCCCAATCACAGCAGATAATGCGTGCTTGACAATTTGTCACATTAATTCTGCGATAATTTAGAGCTGAGAAATGCATGTTCGAAGCACTCAACTTGTTAAATACCTGGGAAAATTAATAGATAACACTCTTAGATTACGGGATCACATTGATGCACTTAACACTAGGTTACGTAAAATGATATACACAGATATAAATCTTTAAAACTGAGGGAGGTGGCAGATGCGAAGCTAAAAATATCATTATACTTTGCCCTAGCTCATTGTTAACCTACTGTATCAATGTATGGGGTGGAGCTCCGAAGTCTACACTCCTTGTCCTGGAGAGAAAGCAAAGAGCCATACTGAAAGTGTCTTCGTTTCTACCTTACCGTTACCCCACAGAGCTCTTATATAAAGAAGCCAAAGTTATGACAGTGCGACAACTTTTCATAAAAAGCATAACCCTTCGACTTCACAAGGTAAGAGACGATACAATCCCGTAGAAGATAGCCCAGACATTCGACTTTTAACCCAATTCTCTAAGCGTTTCGTCTGCCATCTAAGTGGTTTTCTTTACAATAAAATTAATAGTATGCTACCGATAGTTAATCTTACTAATAACATGTGTAAAAAGAAAATAACTTCCATCCTACAAGAATCTAATTATGACGACACCGAAAAACTACTTGCTACTTTAGTGTAATACTACGAAAGTAAAAAACATACACACACATACGCACCATTACACACACTCACCATCACACACACTCACCATCACACACACTCACCATCACACACCCTCATACACTTGTCAATAACTATTGTGTTCGTGTTTACCGATCTAGATTCAATACCTACCTAAAAGTAATGTATCGAGATAATGATTGTGTTAAGGGCGGAGTCCTGCAGCCTAATTGCGTAAGTGAATTCTGCAAAGTAAACAAGTAGGAACCTTCCCAAAAACGACTTTTCGTATTGCTTATTACACTTTGAAACGGAAAGGTTATGCTCCTTTCATAACCAATATTTTGACGTACAATTGATTGTAAAAGAATGAATGAAAGCGGAAGAATCGAGATAAAACTTCACTATTACTTATATATACTTTACTCAGAACTGGGAGTCCTGACGGTACATAAACTATTCATTAAACTAGAGATTATGGCTCAACATAAAGTAAAACCGCACTTTGCAAAAAGGCGACGAGTAGATATAGTTTATAACATACCCAAATATAGAACATCTTTTGCACACAAATTGCACAATTATCTTGGACCTAGCCTTTACAACAAAGTACTTACTTTACAAAGCTAACGCTAGCTTTCCAAATAAGTTTCGCAATACCAAAAAAGTAAAAAAAAAAAAATCTGATTCTTTGAAAGAAACGACTTGTTTCCTTTGCAGAATTCACTTATGCAATTAGGCTGCTGGTATCCTGAAATACAGGCTTGCAGCCTAGTTTAGGCACCAGTCTCCCACAATAGTAATAAGCTTGTAAAACATTCTAAATGATGTATTGTTTGTGTAATATTGTGGTGAGAAATAAACATATTTTATTATTATAATGATGTGTTGCCCGCACTTATCAATGACAGAGGCCAGAAGTGTACGCATGTATTCTGATATAAGATGAAGACAGGTCAAACAGTTCACTTCGTATTTTGATAATTATGTAACTAATATAAACATTGTAATGTTCTTCTCAAACGAACCTAAGGGCGCGTTACGCACGAGACGCGCGCGTGACGAGAGAACTCCTCAAATATTATAGGCCTACATGTAGCGTAAAAAAAGGGAAATGATGTTTCAAGATAATGAGCCTTCGATGCTGTCGATTGCTGTCGATGATTCGAGCTTCTAGTTATTCGAGATTTTGATGCATCGAGGTAGTGAACTGTCGCGCTCATAATTTATCGATTTCAAGTACTATCGAGCAAATGTTATTTGATCTAACGTCATTCGATTTCAAGCAGGGAACCCCCTAAGTTACCTACTTCTTCCAAAGATGATCAACCAAACTTAGAAGTACTTAATGAAAGTGATGATGACTTGCATTCAGTGAATTTGGATAATGAAACAGGTGATACAACAGGTAATGCAGTAGAACGACAAGAAGAAGACACTTGGTTTAAAGCAGCTGATAGTAATGATGAAGAAGGACAAGCAGAAGAAACTCAAACTGTTGAAGATAACAGTCGTGTACTTCGTGATCGGAGTCAAATTAAACCTCCAGATAGATTTAATTTTAAACAATTCATCCATCAAGTCATTCAAGAGGAGCTCGTGGCTAAATAATAACAGCCGCACGGGTCGATCTTCAAGGTTAAGCAACGTTTGACGCGGTCGGATGGGTGACCATTTCAACATACCGAGTTTCCTCCGTGCCTCGGAAAGCACGTTAAGCCGTTGGTCCCGGATGTCATTTGAAGATCTTTGACAGTCGTTACGAGTAGTCAGAAGCCTGAGATCTGACACCAGTCTTGCCAAGGTGTATCGCGTTAGCCAGTTACTGGGTTGTGGAGGTCAGATAGGTAGTCGCTCCATGTAAAACACTGGTACTCAGCTGAATCCGGTAAGACTGGAAGCCGACCCCAACAATAATTGGGAAAAAGGCTAGGCAGAGGATCCATCAAGTCATTGCTGATCCAGAACCATCTTCATATCGAGAAGCCATGCAAAGTACTGAAAAAGTCATGTGGTTTGAGGCTATGAACAATGACATAAAACTCAAGAGAATGAGACATGGAAACTGACACAGTTACCAAATAACAGAAAAGCGCTTAACTGCAAATGGGTATTTAAGGTAAAGAAGAACCCTGATGGCTCGATTGACAAGTCTATAGCGAGACTAGTTGCAGTTGGCTATTCACAGAAAAATGGAATAGACTACCACGAAACATTTAGCCCTGTTGCGAAACTAAGCACAATCCGAGTATTATTATCCGCAAGCCTGCAAACGACCAGTTTGTTTATAAAACAGCTTTCCTATATGGCAAGGTGAAGGCAGAGATATACATGCGACAACCTGAGGGATACAATGCCGGATCTGGCAAGGTGTGCAAGCTGATAAGAAGTCTTTATGGACTTAAACAAGCACCTAAATGTTGGAATGAGTGTATTCTCGATTTTTTCATTGATTCTGGATTTACACAGAGCGAAGCAGATCCATGTTTATACGTGAGACAACGTGGAAAAACGAAGATTTTGATAGATTTGTACGTTGATGATGGATTATTGGCTTCCTCTGATGATGTAGAAGCTGATAATTTTATTGAAAATGAACTCAAAGTACGTTTCAAGAAAACGACTAAGCCGCCATCGTACTTTATTGGGCTAGAGTTAGAGCGACACAATGATGGAACTATAAGAGTTCATTAAGCCGCCTATACTAAAAAGGTTTTGGCGAAGTGACTGTAAAGCCGTAGGTACACCAATAGTTAAAGATATTCCTGTAAAAAAGTAGGCGGAAGAGATCTGTGACACTAAATTTCCCTATAGACAAGCTGTGGGAGCGTTATCTCATGGCGGGTACAAGGCCTAAACGATAATGTGTTACAATTAAGTGAAGAGAATCTTTCGTTACATCAAAGGAACAATCGAGACGGGTAGAGTTTAAAAAGATTGAGAAACGACTCATGAGTTACAATGAGGGAGGCGACAACTTGAGTGGTGGTTCTACTAGTGGGTTGATAACCCCCCCGGTGTGTTCCCGGGGGGGCTCAGTAGCCGTGGCCTGGACATCCACAGGCCACGGCGAAGCGAAGAGGAACCCGAGGAGGGGCCGCTCGTCAGGACTTTTGCCGATTAAGCCGACGACGCGGCCAACAAATAGGTTGCGGTACCGCTTGTTACCAAGCGGTACCGCAACCTATTTGTTGGCCGCGAAGAGGCGGCATCGGAACTGAGGCAGGCCGCGATTTCGTATGGAGCGTCCCAGGTCCCATACGATATCGCGGCTGAGGGATGGAGGCCGCGGCGGGAGAGGAGTGCCGGTATTACGGTGCGCCGCTCTCCCTACCTTTCGCGGTCTGATGGCGGACGCGGTAGAGCCGCAGGGGAGGTCCCTATCCCCTGAGGCCGAAAAGTGGTAGGTGGCGATGCCACTGACCTGACCCGTCACAGGGGGACCAAGGGTGCCAATACACCCAATACACAGGGTTGTCTGGCACCCATGTGCTGGTTTGGTCACGGCGTACAGTGTATTCTGGTGCGCCGGTGATAGGGGGTATCCTCCCGAGTAGGGTCCGGTGACGGACAACCGCGGCAGGTTCGCGGTGATTGCTAACGCGTGCCCGTGTTCCCTCTGCACAGGAGGACACCGTAGAGTTTTTAGTGGGTTCGAGTCCCACATAACTGCACTATCTCCCCGTGGTAGCGCAGTATGCATGAGCATTTCTCCACGCAAAAAAAGAAAATAAAGCGGGTTGATTTGCATGTTCGCTAGATCAGCAATCTCATAGAGAAGTGTGAAGCAAACCTCAGTTGTGCTGTCGTCCACAGAAGCAGAAATAGTAGCTGCCAGTGAGGCGTGCAGTGAAATGATTTGGCTAAAGAGATTGTTTAAAAAAATAAGTGATAAATTAGAAAAACCAGTACTGCGCATTGAAAATGAGTCTGCAATAAAACTAGCTCATAATCCGCTTTACGAATATCATCACAAGGCAAAGCACATCAGGCTAAGACATTTTTATGTAAGGCAATATGTGTCTGAAGGGGATATCTAAATTGAAAGTGCCTACGCAAGAACAATTGGCTGATATCTTTACAAAGCCAATATTCAAACTTTGACTAATAAAGCTTTGCGAAGAATTCGGTTTGAAAAAGAAGAGGGAATGTTCGGAAAGCACTTCCAGTGATACTTAATGAAGTCTTTCCTACTAGATTTAATATATGATCTATGTTGTGGTTGCTAGGCGATACTTGTTACCTACTGTATGTAATTTTGTAATCGCACGTAATCACGTAATATAGTAAAAACCAATTTCCACTGCGTTTACTTTAATAGATCTAGTGATCGCAAGTGCTCCCGCTGAGCATACACATACAAAAGTCAGACAGTGTTATCTACCTATTAAGAATTTTCATCAGGGTTTTTTTTATACCAGCTTGGAGCCGGGCTTTCTGATCGGTAGATGACTCTCCACTCATAGCATGGCACTTCAAAACATTCACAAAAGTGGTGGTGGCCCGGCCATGTGATACGTAAAAATCCGTTGGAAATGGAGCAAGGCAGTATCAGACTGGTACCCAAGAGATGGCAAACGCTGCAGTGTCTGAGATGGGAGGAGGAAATTTAAAAGGACCCCTAGTCCAAGATGGAGATGAATAGTTAGGGACAGACCTCAGTGGAAGCTGTTAGAGAAGGCAAAAGGCACACTGACGTTAGCTATCTAGCTCTAGCTTTCAATCTACCCAGCTCTAGCTTCCTAGATCTAGCTATCAGTCTCTAGCTACCTAGATCTAGCTATCTGGCTCTAGCTTCCTAGATCTAGCTATCAGTCTCTAGCTACCTAGATCTAGCTATCTGGCTCTAGCTTCCTAGATCTAGCTATCTAGCTCTAGCTCTATAGCCGCCTGGCTCTAGCTCTCGCTGCCTGACCCCAGCTCCAGGGTAATCCACTAATGTGTTAGCCCCCAAGTTGTGTAATCCCAGAGTTGTGTCATCTCAAATTCACGGTCCGCCCCTGTCATGATGGAAAACAAAAAAGACTGCCTGACATGGGCATTGAACTCAGGAACGGGTGTGTAATATACAAAACGCATTTGCGATCATTAGATCAACAAAGCAGTGTATTGGACAGTGTCTTCTTTCAATTCAGTTTTTAATGTATTTCAGTAGGTATATCGTAAAGTGTGTTATTGTGCTAACTTTGCGAACAGAAACGACCGCAAACATTTTATTACATCACTATTAGCTCATGAGTTAAGATAAAGTCCCTGGAAAAAAATCCCGCGGCCAATACCTATCCTGCATCACCATCGATAATAATTACTTTAAGCATTATGACACGATTCAATGAACTCGTTATCGGTAAGTGACACCGATGAGGAAAGTTTAATGTAATTAAATAAACTATGGCACGTTAGGTTCTTCCCTTTTTGTTTCAACACGTTTCGTCTCGGGGTATGTACCTCAGTTTCCTTAAAAAGCTGTATAAATACTCGGCTAAACTTAGCGGAGGCATCATTTGAAGACGAGCTTCCGTAAGCGACGTTTCAACATGACGAAAGTTATCTTAGTTCTGTCAGTACTAGCTGTGTTTTTGATCGCTGAATCGACATGTCAGCGTTTCATTCAGCCGACGTACCGCCCTCCTCCCACTCCGAGGCGGCCAGTGATAATGAGGGCTCGTCGAGGAGCTGATGACGAACCTCTGTGGCTGTACCAAGGAGACAACATCGATCGCGCGCCTTCCACGGCAGACCATCCCTTCCTGCCGTCTATCATCGACGATATCAAGCTGGACCCGAACACGAGAATTGCCAGGAGTCTTAGCACTCCCAGAGCGTCCCGCGGAGGAGGAAGCCGCCAGTCTTCGAGCCGGGACACTGGAGCCACTCATCCAGGGTACAACCGACGTAATACGAGGTCCCTCAGGCTGCCAGGGTATAAGTTCCCCCTGCCCACGACGCCACCTTTCAACCCTCGTCCCAGATACCCTATCTACGTTAACTAAATAGCCAGGGTTTTGGTCTGAGTGTACTCAATATTAATGTCAGACCAGCTTAAAAAGTGTAATTTTGTTTCATTGTGTTGATTATGTGATTACCACTGTTACTCGTACGAGTATACCTATTACTGATGTGTCAACTGTTTATTTACCAAAATATTATCTATTTGTAAATAATTATGTAAGTTACTTTAAATACATGACTCAAATTGATTTCCTGTTTTTAATGTAAATTATGGTACTTACAAACCAAATGTTTTTGCTGCAATAGGTAGATGCACCTATCTGGTATCTCAGATCATTATCACTTCAGCCAAAAGACGTCCTCTGCTGAACACAGGATTCCCCCAAGTTTCGCCATATCCACCATGTGCGATTCGCATGTAGCGAATTCTTGCAGCCTTAACCGGTTTTCGGTCCACCTAGTTGGAGGCCTTCCATGTCAGATTAGTTACCTTTCACTGCAACTATTATCTAAGTGATTTCCTAGGGAACTCCCGCACAGATTGATCTAACGCTATTTACTAACAAGGTAAAATTACAAATTTAAGAAACCCCCGATTTTAATTTTCATTTCATGCTTTTTAAACTACATATAATATACCTAGTAGCAGACACGCTTCAATCGACAATCTATCGAAACACGTAATAATGACACGATATCTTGCGAAAAAATCCAGATTCAGAGTAAAATGCGAATAACTTTTGAACGGCTAAACCGATTTTATTCAAACACCTTTTAAATAAAAAAACTAAATCAAAATCGGTTCATCCGTTTAGGCGCTATGATGCCACAGACACACATATACACAGCAACACACGTTAAACTTATAACACCCGTCTTTTTCCGTCGGGGGATAAAAACGTTACGCTAAGAGAATGTAGTGCAATGGTCACCTATCTACCCGTTGAGTAGTTTATGTAGGGTTGTGAGTTATATGGCCTTAATTACTATTAGCTTCACATAAAATTCAATAATAAATATTCTAAGCCTAATGCACATATACAATAATAGGTAAGCACTTGGTAGGACTTGATTGGACGTGGACGTGATTGGACTTACCTATTACTTATTCTGAGGCATGATTTGACAGTGACTACAACTTCAGAGGATAAATTACATAACATAACATATTCCCTAAAGGGTTCGGCACCAGATATCTCTATATTGGATACACGTTTTGCCAGTTATATTTAAAACTAGGTGTTCCCCGCGGCTTCGCTCCCGTGGGCCACCCCACAGGACCCATAATCGGGATAAAAAAAATAGTCACTCAGGAATAATGTAGCTTTCTATTGTTGAAAGATTTTTTTAAATCGGTCCAGCCTAGTAGTTTCGGAGCCTATTCGGTACAAACAAAATAACCTTTCCTCTTTATAATATTAGTATAGATTAAGTATAGATTATTAGTATTAATAGTATTAGTATAGATAACTACACTATACGTAACTAGGGGCAAGTCTATTGCCGCCAAACGGGCCAAAACTCGATTCCAGGCTGCTACAAAGATATTCCAGGTGGGTATGTTGACAGACCCCGGAATCGAAAATTCATTCGCCGGGACATCATCAAGCTTCATTGCCTCGGCGCTTTTCTTCTGGTTGCCACTGTTGATTCTGGCTTTCAGGAGTTGCAGTGGTTTGGGAATAGTGCGGTGAGATTGTCCCAAAAGACCCCGGATACGAACCCATTCCTTGTGTTCAGTAGTAGCGCTTGCAATCACTAGAGCAACGAGGGATAGAATATGTTAAATTATATCCTTCTCTTAGGCAAACCCATCTCTCCATTTCCCCAAATACTCTTTCAGCGAGTATTCCGGATGCCAATCCGTTTTCTGTCATAAATTGACGAGAAAGATATTTTTTTTGTATCCAATAGAAATTAGAATAGCTACAAGATAGAATCTGTGGATCTAACCGGATGGATGCAGCAGAATTATTTTTATTGACCACTATCTCACCTGATAGTAAGGGATGATGTGGTCGACGGTGAAACACGCTTGCCTAGAAGTAACCAATGCCACTAAAGGTGTGGTTATTATTACACTACACGGTATTCAGGGCCCTGAATACCGGGTCACTAAATCATTCTGAAGCAATAAGGTCGATATTATGAGAACCCTAACTCCCTAACATTAATTACACTACCCTGAATTAGTGTTTAGGGCCCTGAATTCCGTGTAGTGTAATAAGCCCTTTTGCTGTACGCTGATAAAAGTATTTCCAAAACTTTTGGTGCGTATGAGTGGGAATGTCCACCATGTACCTACCGATGACGCATCGCCGTACGTCTTTCTGGTAACAGGTATTAGCAGTGACGGATTAAGACTACTTGATATGTATCCCCATCCCCCTATCCGTATGTCAACTAGAATCGGTCTTTAAACCTTTACCGCCTAAAAACATTAGTTTTTTGTAAAATAAGATGATGTGATGTAACGTACCTTAGAAGTGGAGTAGGTGCGACAACAATAAAAACCAAAGCATATTTTATTTATTTATTGAAATGCGCCTTGCGGCTTTTCCGGGAATTGAATTCACGCAAGATAGTATTAACGTCTAACGTTTTTAACATATCGGACTTTATGTCACATCACATAACACATCATCAGCCTATTAATGTTCCCACTGCTGGGACACAGGCCTCCTCTCTGTGGGAGGACTTTATGTATTAGGTATGAAATTGGCGTTTTGTAAGGGAGGAACATAAAGTCATTTTTTTAATATAATATATTTATTATAAACAACGAGAAATTATCAATCCAACAAGGCTTTCTTTTGCAACGCCGCTCAAGTACTCCCGCCAGCGAACCCTACAGCGAACAGTAACATCCAGACAAACAGTCATCAACAGTATGTACCATTGCTATCTATGCACTTTTGCCATCTCATAGGTAGTTCATTGTTCCCTTTACTAAAAAAAACCATTCGGACGGGAATCAATAAAATCTTTGAAGGCGCTTTGGACTGCCCCATCGGAGTTGATTTTTTTCCCTTGCAAGAAGTTATCCAAATTTCGAAAAAAATGGTAATCTGTTGTTTTAGCAAGGTCCGGGGAGTACGGTGGATGTCTTAGAAATTCCAATTGAAGCTCCTCTAACTTGGTAGCCGTCTGTTGTACAGTGTGTGGTCTAGAGTGTTCTGAAGCAGCAGTGGCCTAGAGCGATTGACCAGCCTCGGCTGTTTAGCAGCTAGCTTTTCCATCATGGTTTGCAGTTGCTGACAATAGACGTCCGCCGTAATCTAAGCCGGATATAGTTCAATACAAAACATTTTTCACGTTAATATTTGTAAAAGTATTGGTACTTACTTTTATTGATTTCATTTGTCTATTATTTAATAAAATATTATTAAGGGTGGGGGGAGGGTACTTGGCCTTACGGTCCTCTACGAGCATATTATTTTTAAGAAACGGATCCCAAACTGGTGACCCCTGTCTTAGACCGTTGTTTTGAAGTCTAGGTTCGATTTAAGCGTGGGAAAATGTGTTATTTTGTTTTCCCGTCTTAAATTTCTTAGTGGCGTTTGGACTTGTGGCTTGTGCGCAGTTAACAATATGCTCGTTCCTATGACATAGGAACTAAACACAAATGGTGAAATGTGGCTGTACTTTAGGTGGATCTCTGCCCAACAATTCCACACACTTCACTTCACTTTTTCGCTTGTATTCTAATACAAGCGTGATGTTATATTTAGTGACCGACCGAAGGTTCGGCTTTGGCCAGTTTCGGTCAAAAAATCTAGTTTAGCCCTTAGTTTCGGTTTCGACCGAAACTTCCAAACCAAGGCCGAAAGTTCGATTTCGGTTAAAACCCAGTTTCGGTTGGACACTATAACCAGTATATAATGTGTTTTGTTATTTTTTTATGGCGAAGCTTTCGTGAATGTATTTCCAACTTAACTGGATACAACCTACGTGTACCTACGAAGACCCCTACCTACATATCTGATTATGCTTTCAGGAAATTCCTGACAGGAATACAGTCTTGTTATTATGTTATCTATGTAGCTGGCGATAAAATCTTGCCAAGAGGTATCGGCCTATTATGATACATAACCACGATAAGCAGGTAACTAAAGTATCTAATTAAAAGACAACTAAAGACTAACGGTAAGGTAGTTGACCCCGCAAATGGTAAAAACTACTTACGGCTTTTGAACATTGCGAACGGGACTTGCTAAAACTGGGAGTAGACACCTATCCTATCTGACGAGTTTTTATATTTTAGCAAAAACCTTTCGGTTCTTGACCCAGCAGATTAATAAATAAAAGAAGAAACGTTCAAGACATAATATTTAATTAAATACTTAGGATGAAGGTACATTTTTGGTTTCAAATTAATATTTGTTAGGAAGACAACAACACAGTAACGAGGTTTATTCCCAGGAGCTTTAAAATATTTATCTCCATAAATTGAATTCTAAGAGCTCCATAATTTTATTAGTTAAGACGACGATAGTCACCAATGACCTTAAGGGAACAAAACGCGGACTCGTTTCACACCCGCGTGACCCAAAATTCAGTAGCTTTTTGTACTTTTCTTATTATTCTATGACTTAAAAAAAAAGCCTCAGATCAAAATGTACCTATACAATTAGATTGTCTTTAAGATGGTGTCAATTTCATTAAAATACACCCGGCAGTTTTGGTGCGATTCTCGTTTTTAGTCCGTTTTAGATTAACTTTACAAATGAATTACTCTATGTTATGATAAACGAATAAAATAAAAAAAAATCTTAGATCAAATTATCAAAATAGTCTAATGTAACAACTTTCCAAAAAAATGTGACTAGCCGTTTAGACGTGATTCTCATTTTAAAATCAGCTACTCAGGGGTATCTGCGCCTTTAATGATATAATACTAAAATTGTTCCCAGCGGTTCCAAACTATGGAAACACAATCATTAATATTGTAGTTAAAATAAATTTGGCACAAGTTTTTTGTTGTTGTTTTAGGTAACTTAAAATCTCTCATTTGGAGCATCAGCAGGCATGGGATAGCGCCTTTCATCCCAGGGGTACGTAGGACGCGGGTTGAACGGCGGTAGCGTTGGGAAGGTGGGGACTTGAATCAGCGGCTGTCTGGGTGACCTCGCATTACGTCGGTTGTATCCCGGGTGAGTGGCTCCAGTGTCCCGGCTCGAAGATTGGCGGCTTCCTCCTCCGCGGGACGCTCTAGGAGTGCTTAAACTCCTGGCAGTTCTCCTGTTTGGGTCCAGCTTGATGTCGTCGATGATAGACGGCAGGAAGGGATGGTCTGCCGTGGAGGGCGCGCGGTCAATGTTGTCTCCTTGGTACAGCCACAGCGGTTCGTCGTCAGCTCCTCGACGGGTCCTGAGGATCACTGGTCTTCTTGGTTGCGGGGGCGGGCGGTACGTAGGATGAATGATACGCTGACATGTTGATTCAGCGATCAGAAACACCGCTAATACTGACAGTACGACAATTATTAATTTACACATTTTGAAGACTCCTTACGATTGCGTGTCTTAGACTGATATCTCGGTTAAAAATAGCGAGTATTTATACAGTGTTTTAAGGAAACACGAGGTACTTAACCTGAGATGATACGCTTTGTAAGAAAATGGGAAGAACCTGACGAATCGTTGTTTACATTGGACTTTCCTGTTAACCCGGTCAGTCACGTAGGTACGCGATAAGTTTTGTTTGTTTGTAAACAAATATAGATGATCTAGGCTACAGGGTGAAAAGATCGTAGGGGCCTCCCTGGAAACAAATAATAGCCAACTCAAATGTGGAAAAGTAAATACCCTGAGAGATTTGGACTTTGGTTTAGTGATCGCATTGGTTCGATATCCATTGGCTATGTTATTGAGTTTAGCCACTTTTGGAAATTCTTTGTAGCAGCTAGCTCCTACACTAATTTGTGTGCCCTGTAAATCGCAAAAGATCGCCATCTGATCCGGGATTTGAACACTGGAACGCACAGTTGGCCACTGAGCTAGCACTGAACCAACCGAGGATTTTCATAAATTGTTTTATCCGGGATTCGAACCCTGGAACTGACCCAGTACCGTCTTTACCATACGGGCACACGGGGCCCGTGCCCAGGGCCCCCATCCTCAGGGGGCCCCGAAGGGCCGACAACCGACAATTTTTCTTACATTTATTCTTAAAACATTTCAGTAACAGTGAGCACCCGGGGTCGAAAATAAAACTGACTTTTGTCTTAAAATCTTAGCCAAAATTTTGGAAAAAAAATAATAAATTTGCAGAATTTTATCATAAAGATATTAATGCATATGAACTCAAAATATAATGTTTTCCAGTATTTAAAAAAACATAGCAAAGCAATCAGCGGATTTGAATATCTCAACCTTACTTAACCACATAAAGTCATATATATGAGAAGGAACTTCCAAACGTTGAAGTTGTTACAAGAATATTCATTTGCCTAATGGTTACCAATTGTAGTGGAGAGCGTTCATTTTCGCAGTATAAGAGAATAAAAAATGAATTGCGAACAACAATTTTACAAGAACGACTAAGTAATTTGTCAATTATGTGCATAGAGTCTGGCCAACGAAAGTGTGATCTGAAAAACGCGGCAAATTAAAAAAATCCTAATGTGGTATCACCAACTATACCTCTAGTTAAAAGTTTTGATACTTGTATTTATAATAATTTATTTTTTTATTTATTGGCTCCGTTTGGTGAAGTGTGACGGAGCCGTGACTGTCATGGATGTGAGTTAAAAAAGAGTTTGTAGATTTATTTATTAGTATGTACATAATATTAACCCACTTAACATTTAATTTATTAATTACTTAATCATCATACTCAAAATCATAGTCCAAAAATTCAACCTCTAAGTATTCCTCTGTATCTTAATCATCATCTACACTTAAATAAATTTTTCCAATACTTCTTCTGTTATGTGATCTCTTTGTTTATATTTATTTGCCACATTTATTACATGGTCCGTCAATTTTTCCAGTCTTCTGCAGTTATTCGGCCAAATGAGGAACATTGAAACATTAACATAAGAAAAGGTATCATCATATCGTAAATATATAACAATCAGTCAACATGGATCAAGATTACCAAGTCATACTAACAATCGTAATCACAGACAATACACAGATTAATTATGTTGCCATACCCCAACTTTGAAAATACCCCAGATCACGCTTTCGTTGGCCAGACTCTAGAAAGTGACATCCTTCAAAAAATTAACTTTTGGGATAAAATAGAAGATTTTGCTAAACAGAAATCCCGAAAGAAACCACTATCGTAATCGTAACCAAACACCCAGCAGCATACTAATATCGTTAATGACATAATTATTATATTATATATTTGATTACCCTTAATAAATAAAAGATCATAGTAGACAGTGGCGGCCTTAGGGGGTGGCGAACAGGGCAATCGCCCGGGGCCTCGCTCTTGCCTCGCGCTACAATCCAAAAAGCTTACAATTTTATCCTAAGCAAACAATAAAATAAAGTTGGTCGATTAGGAGTCGAGTATTAATAATCACACTAATATTATAAAGGCGAAAGTTTGTGAGTGTGTGTGTTTGTATGTTTGTTACTTCTTCTCGTTCAAACGGCTGTACGGATCTGGATGAAATGTGGCACAGATATAGATTTCAGTCTGGAATAGTACATAGGCCCCGGGAATATGTCCCCTTGGGTTAATTTTAGAAAAGTAGCCGCTGGCAGAAGCCAGTTAATAATAAAAACAATAAGTGCAAAGTTTTCCATTTCTCGTATATCTCATACATTGTAAAAAAGACAAAGGCCTCGCAAATACCTGCCGCCCGCCAGGAGTCTCGCAGCGGTAAAGGCCGCCCCTGATAGTAGAAAAATGTTAGTATAATTCGCTTTCTTTATTTTCCAAAAGGGCCCCAAATTCTTGTGTGCCCTAGTGCCCCAGCATAGTTAAAGACGGCCTTGAACTGACCTACAGTTGGCCTCTGAGCTAGCATATGTTGAACCATCAGAGGCTTTTCATAAATTATTTTAACCGGGATTCGAACCCTGGAACGTACAGTTGGCCACTGAACTAGCAACCACTCGACGATTGAGCCTTCTCATACCCATTTCGATCCGAACCCTGGAACGGTAATCGGTAACCGAACTTTCAACCATTGAACCAGTAGGGTTTATCACAGATTGTTTGATTCGAACTCTGGAACGCACAGACTGCAACATCTGAGTCATTGGGGAGTTTTCACAAACATGTTTCCATTGTATGCAGTTTCATTTATTATTTCCTATTTGGGTTGTCCATGTGTGCAATTCCAGTTTATTTTAACACCGTCAAATGAAATAGGTGCTAAGTTTTAGATAATTATGATGATGAAAAACTTGTAGGTAGGTAGTTTTTCATTTGTTTTTACAAGTCTTTTTGTAAGTACTGATTTATTAGTAAAGGGCTTATTACACTACACGGTATTCAGGGCCCTATATTCTAATTTAGGGTAGTGTAATAACTGTTAGGAAGTTAGGGTTCTCAAAATATCGACCATATTGACACGGAATGGTGAAGTGACCCGGTATTCAGGGCCCTGTAGTGTAATAAGCCCTTTTAAGGCGATGATAGCTCAGTGGTAGTGACGTCGGATACCGAGACGAAGGTCGCGGATTCGAATCCTACAATGAGCTTGAGCTTTCGGTGAAGGAAAACATCGTGAGGAAACCATAGCACGGTGGTAGGGTACTTTGTAGTACCCGCCTGGCTGGCAACCACCCTCAAGTTGAAAATCTGTCGCCAAGCACCTTCCGGTGTGTTCCGACAGCAGCACTTGAGAGCCAGTTCCCTTCTAGGCTTTGTGTGCTTACCACCATCGGCCACATCATCACTGACCACGGTGAGATTGTGGTCAAACACAGGCCTATACATAGTAAAAAAAAAAAAAAGTAAGTCAGCTATATTTCAATTTATTATTGAACAAAATAGATATAGGTACAGGCTGGTGCGGAAAGGGATATTACTGATTTATTGGTATGTTGTATGGACCAGTTAGGGTAGTGTAAATCCAAATTTGCAACTTCGAAAATCGTGTGCCCGCTACGCAACACATAAAATCTCCGAAATTTTGGGACTTTTGCGAAAAAGTTATACATACGCTTTCCAACAAACAAAATTTCGGTCTTTTTTAAAGATCAATAAATTTGAAACAATTTATTACAAACTACAGCAGTCTAATTGTGTAAGTGAATTTGGCATGGCGAAGGATCTGATCCCATCAATCGACCAATCACGTGCGAGATGAAAGACGCGTTGTGGATTTCCGTCTGTCGTGTGTCCTTATCTGTAAGAAGGGATGCAGAGGGGCGTGTACTTGAGAGCTGGGTTGAAATGCCTTTTTACTTGATTTTATGCCTTTTCCTTTAGTACTATGCACACTAACAGGTTTTCAGAGGGCTTTTTTAAGTTTTATGTAATTGTTCTTTTTTTAGATTGTGAGTGATCTATTATAATTAGTCACAAAGACTTTGTTCTGAACTTCATTGAAAGGAAATTAAATTACAAGTTTATTTCGAATGACATATTTCATATAATGAGCGATTTTGCCAATATCTTGATACGGACGGGAGCAAAACTAATAATTGTAAATTTTCGGGTTGGGCTTATATTGTTGCTAATTTAATGCATTTTAAAAAAGTACCGATCATTTCAGCCCAGCTCTTAGGCAAGTACATCCCTTCTAACATTTTCAGGCTATGATTTTGAGGTGTGCTGGGGCTGGGTCGTTGTTAGTGGGATGAGCAAATTTCCCAACCCAACTCGGTGGGGTCTCTACCCAGTACCAGTCTTGCACTTTATGGTAGGTGCGGCAAGCATGGAAATCTTCGAAGGACCATAGCTTAGTTCCGATAGGGGTTATAGAGCTGCGATTGGGCTTACATTGTTGCAAATTCAATTAACTTTTTTTTAAAGTAGGTACGGCATTTTATTTGTCGAAAAACGTACTTTCAGAGCAAAGTGAAAATTTTCCAAAATTGGTGCGCAGCGAGCACACATACATAACATGACCTTAACTAGTCTATATAATATACAAAAAAAACATTTTTGATTATGTGCAAACGTTACAGCGTGGACAATGGATCTCGATGCTGACTGAACTGAGTATTCAATTTTAGCAACTGCAATGGCGCATGGCTCTGATCTTTCGTATTTAGTAGCTTATGCAGTATTTTTAAGATGAGAAGGGCAAGTAAAAATAAAACACACGTATAAAAACAATAAAATAGATTTTCATTTATTGTGAGACGAAAAATACAACAATGGGACTTATCACCTAAAATGTTAGTGGCAGACTGTCGTGTCAAACAAAGAGTTGTTAGGGGATAGCGCGGCTGCACCAGCCGCCTCTCTACGAACATGTACTCCTAATTATTTATGTCTTTCATTGGGGAACTCGTGGTAACGAATATCAACGAAACAATAGTATATAATACACAAACGATACCATGACCTCTCTATGCACTGAAACCATAACTAATATTATTTTATTTAAACATTGTGAAGTTTCAATAGTTTCATTTTTTAACTAATTTTTTTTTAAAAAGGCTTTATTGATTCGAAGCTAATACTTAATTACTTACAAGATTGTTTAATAGTTTTAATAGTTGTCGCGCCACTCGTCCGTCCGTCGGTTTCGTCGCCGGGCCGTGTCGAGTCCGTGTCGTGTCGATCCGCGTCGCGTCCGCGCCACGTCCGCGTCTGACCGCGACGCGTCCGCGCGGAGCGCGCCTACCAACGAACCTCACAAATCAAACGTAACAACTCTCAAATACCGCTACTATGAAACGTTCTATACAAAATTGAACTTTGCCGATTCGCTAGATCGTTTTGATTCTCATTATTATACCATATTATACTATAACAAGTGGCCGGCGAGCGAAGAGCGATCGGTTCAACTCGTCACTAACTCGATTAAGTACATGTCTTACTTTATAAGTTGAAAATGCCACTGCTGCGATCCTACGTCGCCTATGTGGAGCGCGTCCTATTGCTCACAGACAAAGAATTCCGAAATCAATTCGATACACCGTAGACTATATCTTGTTTAATAAACTTGAAGTATTTATCAATAATCAATAAGTACATTATAATAATTGAATAATTAGTATTTGTTTCATAAGAGACTAGCATTACAAATAAATACCTTCAGCTATACAAATTTAATGTTTATTTCTATTTGAAACATTTTGAAGATGTTCAAAGTGGACTACGTCGGTTTGTACACAAGAATGCATTGCGTCGCGTACGGTTCTTGTGTAGAAACTTTTCAGTTTATGCGTCTACGCTTCGAGATATGACTTAAATGTATACTTAGATTTAGGGGAAAAAGGTCGTAAAAACAAAAAAGTTATTGAAATTTATAACAAACACCTTAACTAATACTTCAATAATTTAGTTAAGTATATATATTTAGTATGGCGGGCGGGGGCGCGCGCGGCCGATAATATCACTCGGCGTACGTACAAACGATGATCTGCGCTACAAATGAAAGAACTTTTTACAAAAGATGAGGCCGACCCGCCCGGCCCCGCCCGCCCTCTCTCCCACTCCCACTCCCACAACATGTCTTTGACAAAAGCAATATAAAACATTTCATTCCGTGTAAGAGATGACACGATGGTATGCGAAAACTTTATTTTTTTTTTCAAAAAACACACGTCCATTCGCTCATCACTGCGCTTAAATCTAAAATTAATAATTAGACAATATTTTTTTTATTTGTTCAACAGACGCGCGCATCGCGACGCGCGCGTATAATAATAAAACATTTTCAAAACAATCGAATAATTAAACACACTAGTTAACAATATAACTTATGCTCAAGTACACTGTGGCTGCGAGACAAGCGGGCCCGGCTCGACCGGCGCCCTCAACCATACGTGTTCAAAATCAAATACCAACTTGATCATCCTCGTTACCTTTCAAAATATGATTTTATACACAATCGTTTTAGCATTATTATTAGGTAATAATATAATTAGAGCGATGGCAGCGTAACGGTTCGTATCGTGCGCGGGCACGGAGGTGTCGGGGCGGCGGCGTCCATAATACTGATATTAACGCTAAATTATTGCATCGGTGAGCTGCGCACTCGGGCACATGGGCACATGGGCACACGGCACACTACCCTACCGCTACGTGCGAGGGCGCGGGCGCGAGCTCGGCTACACGGCCGTCTCCGTGTGGCTGTGGCTGGACAGGCGCTCCACGTCGATGTCGTGCGGCGCCAGCGAGTCGCGCGTCGCGTCGGCGTAGTCGATGCTGGACGAGTGCGAGAACCGCTTGGACAGCGCCGTCTGCTTGCGCAGCGCCTCGGCCAGCGCCGCGTCGGCCAGCGAGCCGCGCGAGTCCAGCCCCTGCCGGAACGCGTTCACCACGCGGATCTGCGACGCAACGCGCGGTTAGCGAGAGCTCACGGGCGGCGGCATAAGTCGCGCCCCAACCGGCACTTACCACTCGACTGTAGGTACCATATTATGACACAACGTTTGCAGAGAATTTACAGTGACACTTAAAAAAGTCGAGTCGTAAACACCAGTGCGAAGATTGCCACTGACTGAGTAAAATTTTGCAGAGACATTATTGATTTCAGATTTATATGCCAATGAAATTGTCAATAGAATCGTTCAGAGCGCGACGTATGCCGCTGACCCTGGTACTAATCCCTCCAGCTGGTCTCAAGAAACACTTGTATAGGAGAGGCCAACGGGAGGGACGACCAGAAATGTACAATTTCAACATATAGAAGCACACCGAACCATAAGAAAGAGGCAAGAAAGCGTTAGGTATCAAAATTCCAGTCACAGGATAGTTTGTAGGTGGCGAGCCATGCCATGCAGTGAGTGGCCGGCGCTTCGCCTCATCGCCTCTGAATACAGACACCCGTGGCCGAGAGGGTCGGAGGGCCCTCGTGATCATGCACTCCGCACCTCTGTGACTGTATTTACTCCACTATGTGAGCTACGCGCGAAAGCTCTATGATGCTGTTGCCCTACTGACACAATACATTGCACATGATACGAAGCAACATTGCTTTACCCAACAACGTCCTATATCCGAAATATTGTAAGCAAGCTGACAAAAACCCTCAACGATCTTCGACTTCCTTTTACATACATATACGTAGACGTAAAGCGTTACTAGCCTATATAGAGAAAAATTTTGTAATTCTAAAAGCTATTTAGTTAAAAAATGACCTTGGATGCGTCTAGTTCTCAAATGAAGTAAAAGCTATTATGACGAATCCCTGGCTTATTGGCACTACTGTTGTAGGACCCCATGAATTAACGAATTCATTGCGTTGGTCACACATTGGAGGGTAGTTGTTAATCTGTTGCAAAGGACGGTAGTTCGAGTTTCACGACAGATTAACGCTGGTACCGGATGTGTGGACCAGGCTAAGTGCATTATGTGAGGCAAAAAATAATAATCACTATGCTATGATGTATGGTTGCCAAAATAACATAAAAGCTCTTGATTCTACTTAGGGATTTCTAGTCATACTTGCGTTCATATATTGATTATTTACAATTTAAAATTTTGCCCAATCAGACTCCTAACAGTACCCTAAAATTTTATCATAATTTAATAATCCATTGTTCGAAATTTGTGTTATTATTATTAATAATTAAACCATTAACACATCAATCAAAACCAATGTTAACATCAACAATTAAGAAAATACAATCATTCCCATTTATTTACAATGCATTCAACGATTAGAAAATCGACTTCAAGATATTGTAATGAAAGACTTTAAAATATTTACAGAAATATAAAAAAATATAATTACTATTATTTGAAGTCGATTAAAATACAACACAGTTCCACATAAATTCACAATTAGTGAACATATATGTTTTTTTTATCGACACACCCTGATCAGCACAATGTGAAGGATATATTATAATTATAATAATAAATAAGTATAATTATAATATTAGGTAGTATATAACACAGCACATGCGGTAGGATACATGCCAATGATTGTGATAAACATGCTGATGACATTGACCGGAGCACTTCTACAACTTTATACATTTAATTTACAGGGTGAGTTGTTAATAGGAATCACTGTGGCAGCAATTTTAACCATTAACGGTAGATAGTATAGCGTATTAGTGGCATTTTCAATAATTATATTTTTAGATTTCCCTTTTTCCAAGCTTTGTTTTTTTTTGTGATATTCCCACCACACTATTCCCAAACCACTGCAACTCCTGAAAGCCAGAATCAACAGTGGCGACCACCAGAAAAGCGCCGAGGCAATATAGCTCGACGAAGTCCCGGAGAATGAATTTAACTGTCTTGGATCCCCCAACGTAATTAATCAGAAAAGAATAACGGAGGAGTAAGAAAAAATATAAATTGCCACTTGATTTGATTTAACTTGTAAACTTTCCAATCTCACACCCGTTAAGACTGGAGAATGATAAGAGGTTTTGTTGCCATAGTGTTCCCTGTTTAAAAATCAACCTGAATACGAGGCTCAAGTGTAGTGTAGGTACATACTAGGATTGAAAGAAAATAAGCGGCAGTGCGGGTTAAAGCAGTCTTATAGAATACACGCAGTGTTAAAGCGTATATAAGGAGTTAAAAAGTGTAATATATAAGTGTGGAAGTGCACAGTCTACAACACACAAGCCAGTGGGATACAGATAGAACGGACAAGTTGTAGGTAGATAGACAGAGTACAGTATTAAAACATTGTCGAACAAATAAAAAACAAAAAGATGTTAACATAAAAATAGTCAAATAAAACAGAAAAGTGAGTGAAACAGGCTGTCCTCTCAAAATAGTGAATCTTACAGCTTGATCGGTTGAAGTCTTGCTGTAGGGGACGGGTATCAATCTTTCTTGTAACTCGCCACCTATCACCTTCCGTGTGCAATTGGGTTTTCATGGAAAAGAAAATAAAAACGAGAACATGAAGTAAAAGGTACGACACAGAGAGGCGCGTCGCGGAGTGGCGACAGCGTGGAAGATACATTGATAGATATATATATATATAAATACTGCGTGCGGGGGTCCAACGTGATTCTACTCACAAATACAACAATATATAGAAATGATAACAACTACGTACTGCATAGAATAGGTAAGGTTTTTTTTTGGAAATTTACTTTAGGTTTTCAAGCGCAAATTTTTTGATAATCAGAAAATTATTAATTGATGAATAAATAACTGTTTGAATTTTTTTCTGAATGAAAGCTGTCAAACAGGAATTTTTCATTCCTCAGGTAAATATTAGCTGATTATTGAAAAATCGGCCCTAAAGGATTTAGGGTAGAATCGCGTCCGACGCTTTAGCAGTGGTATTTTTTCAAAGAGTGTAATATCAGAAAATATAGAAGATTTATCAGGGGGAACAAACGAAGCAGTGTGCCTCGCGAAGCGATGAGCAGATAAGAAGAAGTTTATATATAGATACACAGTAAACAGAACTAAAAGTATAATACGCGGGGTACATCCTATTAGGTACCTTAAGAAGCACATTCATGGGGTGTGCACTTAAAAACTAGAATTTTTATGTATTTTTTCCATCCAGGGCTCCGTTATATCCATCTTTATAAAAACGCAAGTAACAAAATATATTAAAAAAAAACTAAGTAAAATAATAAAAATACAACATATGAACATTTAACATCGAACACTTATCCTATGGGTTCTTGATCGGGTTCCGTGGGTACTTTGTTTAAAATAATCATGTTTTGTGTGTCTGTGTGTTTGTGTGTTCTTGTATACAATCGGCACTTGTGTTTATGTCCTTGTCATCATGCGATCTAGTCTAGTGAAGCACACACATATTTATCGTTGGATCGACGTAGTCGCTCACATACCAGATAAAATCTACCTATAATATACCGGTATATACATTCTAATCAAGCTATATACAACTATATTACAGAAGCATACATATATACAAAGTGAGACTAACAACAATGATGCCTATAATTTTTTTGCTCTGTGATTTTTGGGTTGTCGATTTTCTTTATGTGTTACTATTTACATATATTTATTTAGCGTGGCGATTATATATGTCAAGCTCAGCACGATCTATTCTAGTTAGTTGTTTACTGTCAATGCATATATGTTACATACAAAGTGAATACAATACTTATAATAGAAACTGCAAGCTAAACAGTATGTGCGAATAAAAAATTGTCGTTTACCTTGTAGTGGATTTTTTGCAGTTGGTTGTATGTGCATCATATACGCAAAGACACATGTCTAATTCCATGCCAGTAGAGAGTAGAGTGCGCATTCTACTGTACAGCGTCGCGTGAAAGCGCCAAGCGGTCTAACATCGACTAGACGTACGACAAACACGGCCAGTTGGCCACAGGCCGCCAACAACAAACATTTGGAGCAACATCGACACATCAACATGTTGCCATACTGCAAGTTTACCTTATAATTGCAGCTCTCCACATTGTGGCAGGTGAAATGAAAGTTACTTTGGAGTACAGATACTTTATTACTAAAGTTTAAGAGACAAGAAGCGTTAGAAATAACGAGTTAACAGTACCAGTTTGTTATACCGAGTTATAGGTATGTATAGCGAGAAATCATGCTTTTCTATGGTTTTGTTTAATTATATTTTACGTGATTTATCACTATCGGCGTGTTCGCACCTACTACAAGCATAATTATTAAATTTTTGAAAAAACGTATTTTTTATATTTTACATCTAACTTTTGGTGTACACCAAGACACGGTTAATCATTCATAAATTAAGTATAATTAAGTATTTTTTGTATACTATATTCTTCTAAGTCGTAACATTGATGTAGCAGGCAATGATTTAGTCTCTACTTGTGGTGCATTAAATTTTAAGAATCAATACACAAAGGTTTTATTTTTATTATTAAATATTTAGTATATACTTAACATATAAACATATTAAACTTTACCACAAAACATTGGAATGATAATTAAATTTGCTTGAGATACCTTGGTGAAGAGGAAAAGAAACAAAAGATGAGATGGAAGATTAAATAATAGTGGACAGTGTGTAGTGTAAGAGAGAGACAGGTAGTACATGGTACGTTGGTAACGATTATACAGAACAAAATACAGACCATCGTGCATCATCATTACCAAAATACACAGTAAATAGAAAAGAAAAAAGACAGAATTAATAACAACGTAGTAATTCGCCGATTCATGCAAAATGTATAAAACTATATTATTGTGCCATATAACAAATATGCATACAGTTCTACTGTCTTGATAAATCGATGTATAGTCTATAAAAATATGAGCATAGCGTTTGTGTTTTGTAGTTGTGGCCGACACATACAGACCGATCAAATCCGCCAACTACTTAAAGACAAAACACAACGAGCTTCTATGAAAAAAGACACATCATCTAACACTAAATATTTCACATCTAGATATCGCATTCTTCCAATCAAATAAAACAAACAAAAATAACAAGCAAATTTAAATATCATCTTATTATTAAAAACGTTTATAAAAGCACTTGAGTAGCACAAATTGTGTATTATCGTTTTTTTTTTATATATTATAAAAATGGCACATTACTTTCTCCGTATTAGATACTTTTATTTTTAACACACAACAGTTATTTTAAACATATTAATTACAAGAAAGGATGAGTTTAAAGATTTATATATTTACAGAAAAATTAACACGATATTAATTTCAAATATATTATCAGAAACTTTTAATATTCCGTCATATATACCGTTCATAAAATAATTTGCTCAAAGTCTAATATACTCCATCTAATTAGTGGTGCACCATAGTATCATATAAATCTAATCAATATATTTTGCGAATTGTCTAATGTTTTACTTAATTTTTAATAAACAATTCTTAAATATCTACTGCATTTACATTTTTAAGAGATTTCAAAAAATTGTATTTTACTTTTAGAATTTTTTAGCGAAAAACTGTAATTATCATAATTTTAAAATATTCGTTTTGGAATATTTTTTGTTTTAGTTTTTAAATGGCAGTAGTTTGAGTCCGTGTTTCTTTGTTACTTTCACTTTAGTGTCGTTTTATAAATATTTTGGGGCATTATTTAATCATCGCTCTGATGCGATACGGGGCTGAGCGCGGGCAGGGAGCTGCCGCCAGATTGCACGCTGATCCTTCGGTGCTCTGCCAAATAATTATTGACAAATATCCTGCGACCGGCCAATATGTCCGCCTTTTGCTGCAAAACAACATGACGGACGTGTCAGTACGCGTCCGCAGTCCCACTGCGCAGTACCTAACTACTAGTACCAAGTACTCAATAGCCGCGTAACCAAACTGCTTTGTCGCCAATACACTAGATATTACGTGGAAACTCGCCAATGGCATTCCAAAATCAAACGGCTATTCTTTATTTAAATTCAAATAATATATACATGACCAGTTACATCATTTGTCTTTAGAACACCACAACTACTAATAGTGAAGAGTTGTAGCTATAGAAATCTATGGAAATATTTTTAGAAAGCAGTTTCGTTAGTAGTGCCTAACTTTAAGTAGGATAGGGGGCATTCACTAGCTGGGTCGGGGTCGAGGGCATCCAGTAGCAAAATACTAAATATATAAACAAAATAATAATATAAAATATATTTTAAATACCGTGTGGGAACTACTGCTACTCAGATAAATGAAAAACGTCCGGTATGTGAGCTACTTCGCGTATTGTTTGCTTCGGTTTTACTATCAACGTGTTCGAGGTACAAAAAAATAAAATATCAACATTTGTCAAATAAATACTTTTATTATAATGAGTTTTTAATTACTATAGTGGTTTATAGTGCCGGTTAAGTATGTATTATTTAACAATTAAACGAATCATTACAGTAAAACTCAAAAATAAATAAAAGATTACGAAAATCAACTTATTACATAAGTACAACCGAGTTAATGAAAAAAATAATTAAGTGGATAATGTAAGAGCCATTTTGTTTTATTTACTTTTAAAATAACACTTAGTTTACTAATTTGGTGTAATAGTGGACATAATATTAGTTTATGCGTTCTTTTTATTTTTCATGTAAATATTTTATCAGCTTAAAGACTATAGTGTTAGAAGTTTTGTAAGTAAGTTATCGTGGTTGTATATAAAAACCATTTTTTTTATTAAATGCTGAACTGTTACAGTAATAAAAAAAAATTTAAAAAAATTCGGATATAAAACCTTTCTCGAGAGTCTGATAATATGAAAAGGTTATTCAAAAAAAATGTATATTATCAGAGACTCTGACAAACATCTACTTACAATAATAATAATTAAAGAAAAAAAATACAAATTGTGCAATACTCACAGACATCAGTATACATGCATAACACTGTAATAAGCATGATCACACTGTAAATGCGAAGCAAAAATAATTAAAAATTAAAACAATCAAAGAAACAACATTTTGTACCAAAAAAATATACATTTGCTCCATTATAATGCTCAATACTTACAAACTAGTCGCAGCGGCCATTTTGTTGACGTGCCGTCACAAGATGGCCGCGTGCGGTCTCACCTTTATTGGTGTACGTATAACGGCTTATTGAATGATATGCAATTGTCATATACACTGGGATACAAAATATTAATAAAAAAAAATGTTGGCCTTGGATTTTAGATTTAGAAAAAATTGTAACAACAATAAAACAGCTACCATATAGAGAAATCCTTGAGTTCGCTTATTGCTACAACAAGTTATTAAAAAATAGAATTATGCTTATATTTTCCCTTACAGTAGTGTTATATTGTGAAGCCAACAGTTGACAAATTGCTATGATTCAAGCAGCCAGGAGACCGAAGACGCAGGGCAGCCAAGGTGCAGACACCACGGAATCCATGCTCTAATCAACTTATTGGTTCAACGTGTACCTACTGAGTCCGTCTGATACTTACAACGGTACGCTCCCTATCCGTCAGACCTAAACTTACCGTCAACATCTGAAATAGAGCGTATGGGCTAAATGGCCACCGCCACCAGAACAAGACAGGCAAAAAAAGGCTATGGAATTTGCTTACAGTTTTATTTTTCAATGTAAATATTCTCGTAACATTTCGCAAAAACCAAGAAGTTTTTTTTTAAGATACACCTTTGTTTTAGAGCTCTTTCGGTTCACTTTTGTAAGCGTGAAGTGTCTCATTCATACTAAACTTTAGGCATTAAATCTATAAAGTTTTTTAATTATTTATAATGTTTTTTTTTTATTTATAGACAAATTACCGTCTCATAACCGATATATAATGAAGATATAGATCTCAAAGATAGATAGGGGTTAAAGTGGTCCCAAAATTTACTATGAAACAAAACACACAAGCTGCCAAGTACCCTCAATATCTCATAATAATAATATTTTCTCGTAACAAACTACTTACACAAAAAGCTAAGTGACGAAGTTGAAAACTTTAAAAAGTTTTTTTTATTCATTTATTTTATTTTTTCGTAAAATTTCGAAGTTCAAGGATTATTAAAAAGTTTACAATTTAAATTGGAGTTTCATCATTTAGTTTCATATAGCTACCTATACAAAATATCACTGCTCCGATATTCATAAAAGACGTTTTGAAGATCACTAACTTATGTACAAATATGTTCATCTCTAAAATAGCAGTGTTCATTCATAATGACCGGTAGAAAGAGTCGTATAGCCTACGTATAGAATTAGAGGGGTCCCGACACTAACGTATGCTCACTCGTCAACTATTAAAATATGCAAACATTCTCTATGGAATCGTTAACATTACTATGAAAACATCAACAGGTTACAAATATGATTTGAAAATGTACAGTATGCGCCGCGCTCGGGGCGCGGTACCAGGCACAATTCGGTCTAGGAGTCTAACATCGGGCCGCTAACATCGTCTAGTAGTTTATTGCTCTATCAACTACCTAGTACTAAAAAATTTCAACACTTAATAAAAAATTCTTAACGTACTAAAAAATTAAGAGTCGATTAATCGTTTAAAGCGTAAACGCGATCGAGACAGAACGAGATAGGGGCGCGGCGATAGCGATGAGATTACGCGGGAGATTGCGGCGTTAAGTACGATCGACGGCCGGGCCGCCGGGGACAAACGAAAAACTTGCATACAATAAAAACAAAACGTCGTCAGTGCGTCTCGTGGTCGGTCGGATCGGGTCGGAAGTGGGCCGTGGGGGCTCAGAATATGGTGGTCTCGGTGCGGGCGGCGGCGGGCACGTCCTCGGCGTCGATGTAGGCGATGTCCTGCGGCGCCGCGCGCAGGCGCGAGCGCAGGCCGGCCGCCGAGTGCGCCGACAGCCGCTCCTCCATGTCCTCCAGCGTGGACTTGAAGGCGCGCACCACGCGCAGCTGCAAGCGCGAATGTGTCACCGCGAGCGCGAGCCGCCCGAGACACCCTCGCTGCCGGTGTGCGATACCGCGATACCGATACCGACCCACCGCTACCTTTATCTTAGAGTGTGGTGTGGATGTTCTTTGTTACGACCTAGTTGTCTGTATTCAGAGTTCGGGGACGTCTGTGGAGGGAACGATGGGACGTCTACGTCGTGGCTACGACATGCAACTATTCGAACCTCGTCGCTAACTATGCTCTACCGAAGTGACGATGACTCGATGAGTGGATCCGGTGCTGGGGGAACGTGGGCGCCATGCTCGCTCAGCTAAATACAAAACAAAAGAGCTAAGGTGCTGCGATAACTGCTAAACAAACACTGTGTCTATGACTGGCTGACTGGAGACAAGAGAGTGAATCACAAAGCGGGACGAGATGGGACGCGGTCGGGGCGACAAGGGTGACACCGTGACGTATGTGTCAAGTGTTGGAGGCGTCGATGTAACAGGGTGCTGATTCAGGGCGGGCGGACGAGACGGTGCCAGTACAGGAGCACTACTCAGGAGCAGTACTCAAGCACACAAACTACACGTTTGTGTGCTTTAGTAGGAACAGGGCGAGATCTACAGCCAGAAGTCGTGGGTAGATGCATAACAGACGAGAAAACAGAACTATTGATTGCTAACGGTTACTCGACGACACTCTACACGCTTTTTATCTACATAATTCAACACACATCTATGTTTTTTGCACATCCAAATTAGAAATGTTCTTACTAATCCCCTTTAAATTTAGAATCTGCAACACAATCCAATTCAATTTAAAAAAAAAAGACATAAAATTTTGCCTTACTGAGCCGTAGTCTGAAATCTTCAGTTGCGCTAATCATCAAAAAACGTGCCAAAAGCAACCAACAGTTGGCTATTTTACTCACAACTGTGCCTAATCCAACATGAGCGTCCAAATTCGGACACATGTGTGCCAAATTTGTCCTCGACGGTGCAGATTTTTCCAAATTCGTGCCGAATTCAGCTTAATTTTAGCGGCAGGTGCACTTTAGCTACAAGTGCTCAAACGTGCCAAATCTGTCCACAAGTGTGTGCTATTGCGAAGTAATTGAGGCAGTCGAGTGTCGCCGCAACCTTTGCAGGAGCTTTGAAAGTGTAAGGGCACCGGGATGCTACGCGCTAGGGGCTAGGGCACGAAATAGATAGGTACAGAAGGTCAGTTCCATATTAAGGACAAAAACGCCCGCACAGATAAACACGTGTCTACATACAGCGATTGCTATTTCAAATAGAACTCTTTTGAAATTGTGTGTACGCGTTTATGTGTGCATCTGCTTCTTCTCCTGTTGTATGAAGCCAACCACCCATACAGTCACGAGCATCAATGTGTACATTTAGCAACATTCTGAAGCAATTTTGTCGTGAATAATTATTGCAAGTACCCTCAAAATAAGGGTTCGAAAATATTATATTTGTAAGATGAGTATTGGAGAAAATTGCTTCTGATTTCGCTAAACCTACACAGATCTCTGGTCATGTCTGTTCCTATCTATCTCGTGTCTAGACACTAAGGGGGGGCTAGGGGTCGGGTGCGGTACCGTCAGCGTCCTGTGCAGGCAGCGCGCCGCGAGCCGCCGCGGCCGCCACTAGACCTCCGTCTCCAGCACCGGCCGGGGCTGCCAACAACATCTCTCTACGACGCGCGGCTCCACGCCCCATTCGACACCGTCCTACGTGCGCAGCCCTAGCTTTACAACTGCCGCCGGACAGATATGGCACGGGGTTTGTGTTCATTTTTCAAACTTTCAAAATTTACCAAAGAGTTTGTGGCTGAGTTCTTTTTTTAAATTCGGCCTTCTTAGTGCGACCGTTTTCCAGTCATTGACAAATATGTGCAGTTATTGACAAGAGTTGGTCACATTATCCGTGTTTTGTTTTAGTGACGTCATCATCTCAGTGTCGTTGGTTTAGTTACAGTGGGTTGGTTTTTTCATGCATCATAGGGAGTGCATGTGGTGATTGCTGTATTTGGTTTTTGTTTGAATATCTTACCAATATTTTTGTTTGAGTTGTACTTATTCCACAGTCGTGTTTATTTAAAAAAGCACGCCTGTATAATTTAGGTCGTATGTATAATAAGTGTTTTTATTAAAATTTGTTTTATTTTTTTTGTTAAATAATCGCAAAATTACATTTGTATTTTAAATTGTTTTTGTTTATAAAACGTCACCAATTCTATTGCTGTTTATTTGTAAGAATTGAACACACAACAAAAACAAACAAAAAAGTAATCATTGAGATGATAAGGTCAAAAAAAAAACTATTTTTCAACAACATTTAAACATCTGTTCCATATCTGTCCTAGTGGCAAGCAGGCCAACACGGAAAAACAGACCCTTTATTAAAACAAAAAGAAAAACCAGGAAACAAAAAACGAAATGGAAATAATGTGTATCGTGTAGAACTGATGCGTGTATGGGCCAGGGCCGGCCAGTGTCGCGTGATACGAATATGACCCGGAAGAGTGCCAACGGAGGAGAAAATAAACAGACAAAAATAAAAATAACGTGAGAAAATAACAGGGGTACGAATCGAGGCCTTAGCTACCCTGAAGATCGACTGCCGTCTATACTACTCCTAAACAACGCAGGGAACGCCTAAGATGCTTGGATAGGACGAGGGTGCACTAAACCTAATCTTTACACATAGTATTTTTATCTGCCATCTGGCTTTATTAATAAAAAAAATATACAGGAACGTTTATACTGATGTCTATTTAAGTTTAATATCAAATTCCATATGCGTTCATGGTGGTGGCTCGCTAGTCCGCATATACTTGTGACAACAGGTACTTACACTAGAACATCTACCATGCTATTTTTTATCGTATTTTATTTTGTTAAAACATCTATTTAGGAGCCAAGGAGGAACATATTACGATATTTTTAGTATCTTGACGGTTTTTTATTGTGAAAATATCTTTAAAAAAAAAAAGTTTTGTTTTTTAAAAACAAAAATAATGTTGATATTTGCACAATCTTAGAACGTCGAAAAAGTTAGAAAGCTAAACAAAATCACTTTTTTTTTGGTTATTGTTTTTTTTTTATAAGTTTTGTTACTGGTTATATGTCTCTACATATACTTACCTGCACGCTGCATTAGAGCACCGCTATATACATTTACAATAAAGGACACTACATCAAGCCTAACAAGACTTACGCAAAATAACACAAAGAAGGCAACTTTCCAACGGCAAGGCAAAAATGCAAACTACGAATGATGGTCTCGCCGCCCAGTTTGACGCTGTACCCACCTGACCGAACACACCCCGACATAACACGCCACTACGGGGACAACATTCACAAAAATAAAACAAAAACAAAACACAAAAAAAAATACAAGAAAAAAAAAAAACAAAAACATAAAACACTGACAACAACACAACGGCAAAGGAAAGAGAGGTTCCACCGAAAACGGTTATACTTTGTGTTAGTAGAGCACACTCGGCATGCTCTCGCTACGTGTGTATTTTACTAGTATTTTTTCTCAAGAAAAATCCACTCCACACTCAAAACTTAAACGTTCATTTTAACAGCAGTAACTGAACACAACTTGGTACAAAATAATATTAAAATAATATGCAAGTGGATATATTATTATGAATGTGAACAAGTCATGTTACTGCTAATTACTTTGATATCGGTAACGCGTGTTAGTCGGTACGCCGTGCACGCCTGCCACTGTCAGGGTCTTTGTAACGGCATTTACAGAGCTGGGTTGCTTTGGATCAGTAGCGAGGATGTTTCGGGTTGGCGTATCACAAGCAAAAAATACTATTCTTAAAAATAAAAAAATAAAAAACAGACAAAAATAAAACAAAAATAGTAAAAAAAAAATCAAACAGTCAGTATGACTAGAGTAAATAAAAGATAGAGTAAGACAGAGATAGTCATATTCATACCGCGATGTGGTTTATGTTGAGTATAATATACTGATATATCTATCGGGGTAGTCATAGTAACTGTTTGAAGGTAAATACGAGGGATAAGTAACATTGTCACAGCCTAAAAGAGCATGCCAATGGGTAGTGGGGAGGGGCGGTAGTCAACTCAGGTAAATATAGTAAAAATAAATAAAAACGGGAAGCGTCAGACTGTATTTTTTTATACTGCGGTACATGCATGGCGGTTATTTTTGAGTCTATCTAATGACACTAAAGGGGAAGTCCCGGTTTCATGACAAATAAGGATTTAGAACAGGAGACAGCAGGATGTGAATCTGAAGACTGAAATACAGATAATAGATAAAAATCAAGTTCAATAAACAAATACATACATGTCATGAAACCGGGTACTGAAGAAGTAAAGTGAAAAATTGTTGTAGGATAAATAAAAGTTCTAAAGATCAGTATTGCTCGGTTGCCAATTTCGAGAATAAAAAATTATATATTGGAAAATAAAAGTTTTATAAATATAAATTAGTGACCGAACAACGAGTTAATTGTCTACGTTAATCATGGGCCAAAAATAATAATAGCGTATTCTACTATTTATTACTTTGTAAAGTGTTTCTCTGTGTAGGTATAAAAATAAATGTCTTGAAAAGAACAGAAGTATAGGAGTATGAAACGAAATATACGAGACGTAAAATAATAAGAAAATAAAAATAGAAAAAAAAATCAAGAAAGAAAATAATAAAAACGAAAAAAATAACGTACAGTTATTTTGAAATTCGGTTTTTACGGATTAAATTATTTGTGTAATATTATTTGATATGAAATATATATTATTATTTGTTCTCGACTCGTACTGAGTTCCCGCTTACTGTACGAACAAATCAAAGGATGTGTAATATATGATGATTCAGCGTAATCTCTATAGATTCTATAACGATATAGTCTATATATGGATGCATATAAAAATGGTGGTTATATTCGTTTGTATGCAAAAATAGTAAAAGTATATATAATAAGGACAATAATATCGTTGACTTAGCGTTAGGATGCCCAAGGTATCCGCAGTGTTGACCTGGTGACCTTTGCTGTATATATATTTGTATGTATTAAAGCTGTAAACTCAAAACTTATCCCTCTTTCGAAAGCTCGAACATGTAATCTGCGAGACCTAATACTTTTTTAATGATTATTTTTCTCTTTATTATTTAGATTTTTTTGTTTTTTATTATTACTGTGATATATTTACTCAACTTATTCGTATGTAGGTAAAAATTCACAGTAATTATTTTTTTTTGTATAAAACAGCATGGAATATCATCATGTTTTTTTTTGTATTTTTTCAGTCTATATCACAGCCAATATTTCATGATGTAACCCATGAGGATTTACTGACAGCTTCTTCAAATGTTTACGATTCTTTTTATGATATTGAATTTAATAAAACTGTATAATTCCAATAGATAATATATTTTATTAAGAATGCCGCCAGTAAAAATAAAACTGTAAATAATAGTCAGGCATTGCACTCTTTTTTTTTAATTATTAAGTTTTCGACTATTGTTTGCAGTTCAAAAAATTTATTCACACCCGAATAATTTATTCAGGCATGAATAAACTTTATTCAACCATTGAATTCCCCCCAGAATGATGATGTACATACATCAAACCCCCACATTTAACCCATAGTGTGTAGTGTGCCTAATTTCCCGATAATTTCATAGAAAAAACTGCGATTAGTTTTTCTATGCAATTATGAAAGCCCCGACGAAATTCAACAACTTTTGAGATGCTGAATTAAGCCACATAGCAATGTTTGACGGATGAGATGTACTTTTGTATTAGATTCAAGAAAGTAAAACATATATTTTCTTCGATAGCTTGGTTATTATAATGTAATGTGTCAAATAACCATATTGCTTTTGTTTATGCTTTATTTTTAACTTCACGGTAGACAAATTATCACAAGGTGAAAAAAAATGGTAGAACTTCTTTGTTGAATATAATATGTTTTTACACCACTTAGAGTAGAAAGCTGCTTATATTCAATCAATTGCTTAGCTAAAATCAAAGTTAAATCATCTTTACTTCTTATTTTTATTTTGTTGGAAATGTTTTACATTTTGAGGCATGGTAGCCCCATCATAACCTAACCTAACTTTCAATAATATTAAATATCCTACACTATTTTCTTCTACTTATACGGCGGGAAAAAACGCCGGGATTTATGAATATTTTCATTTAATTTTATAATATGAGATTCTTATCCATTTTATAAAGGCATGGCAGTCTCAAAATAATCTAACTAAGGTTACTTAAATATTAAATTACAAAGAAATGGTAAATTATTGATTAATCTACTATTATTTCCAATGTAAGCACATCTCATCCGTGTATACTTCATGTCCAGGTGTCCCGTGTGCATGTACCGTAGGAGAGCGTACCTGCGTCTGCAGGCGCGTGAGGCCTCGGATCCAGAGGATCTGTCCGGCGCGCGGCTTCTTGTCCAGGTCCGCGTCGTAGTCGGGGCCCGGCTGGATAGACTCGGGGTCGGGCTGGCCTCGGCCCCATCTGTTACAGGTTAACGTGATCAGGGAATTAAAGAAAGTCGACCAGAATTTATTAAATTTACCTTCACACACATAATTACGTTGTTCACGATTATCGCCTCGTTTCTGAATTATGATCAGGTGAAACTTTGACTAGTTCTCAATTTGTTAATTCAGAAACTGTAGAATAATGAAAAAGAAGGGAAACGGGAACAATACATTACCAGCTGATGGTAAAGAAATACATTAAGTGGAAACATAGACTTTAACACAGAAGTTCATGCGTTATCTGAGGCGAAAGCAATATAAGAGCCTTCCAAAATCCATCTTTCAGTGGTACTACCGTATGGGATCCCCTAAATATGCTAGCCCCATGCTACTGGTATCTGTTACTCACGACAGTCTCTTAGGTATCTTCCTGGTAGGCACGGTGGTGACGAGCTGGCCCCACACGAGCGTCCCGGCGCCCAGGAACAGGCACCACAGCCACTGGTCTATCGACAGGCCTGCCGTGCTGAACGCCATGCCTCCGAACTGGATGATTACCACCTGGAATAATTGGGTTAACATTGTGTCATCATCATATCAGCCGAAATACGTCCACTATTAACCATAGACCATCGCCACTTGTACATGTGTCCCCTTTTCACATTGGAACCGTTATAGTTTTGACACGTCATGGTACGAGGGCTGGTCATTGGTCCACCTAGTGGGCAACATTGTGTGTAATGAATTTAAATAAATAGTGACAGAAAATGGAGGGTTTGGTATCAAAAAAAATGTTGCTTCATCATGGTTTCTTGTCTATGTGAAGTGACTTTTACTCTCATATTCAACAGCCATCTCCTATCAATCCATGGCTTCTAACTCCTTAAAGAATATGGTTACTCCAACAAACCTGATGTTTTTATACCTAATGCAAAATTGTTTCCATTGATTGTGAACACACGCTATACTGAGTTTGCCGTTCAATGGTATTTTACTCTACATGAGAAAAATCTATGAATATATTATTGAGATAGTTTAGGCAAAAAGCAATTGGACAATTCAAAGTTTTAATTTTTTTTTAATGTTTTAAAACACCATGAAATAGAAGCCGCCATGTTATTATGTCATACAGCCATGTAAACTAAAACCTGTCAACAGATCGGCGTATCGGCGCATTTGTTTACACAGCCAACTGACGTCATGACAATATGGCGTCCACCTCATGCAGCGTTATCGTCAAACTACACGCGAAATTTGAAAATGTACAACTTAAATGCATTTTTATGGCAATTACTGATTGAATAATATTTTTTTTTTTGTGGCATATTAGAATTTAATTAAGTCACTTTTCAAAAATGGTTACCCTAATACCCTATTGTAACAATGTAAATTAAAAATGACATGAATACCTGTGATTTTTAAAAATTTCCTTCCTGATATATACATACCAGTGGACGATTTTAGCGCAATCAGGCTGACCAATCAGTCAGGATTACGACGAATAACTAACGACTTAAACTTCACGTTTCTGCCTGATACAGATGCCCGTCAAATACCATACCTGCGACGCCGCAGTCCCGATCCATATAGAGTAGAAGATGGGGTTGGTGAAGAGTCCCTGGAACACGTTCCTCTGGCCGTGGATCTTGCGCGCGTTGATCTCGTTGAACAGGGTCATCATGACGAAGGTGTTGAAGATGATGGTGAAGTGCTGCGTGGGCTCCGTGCCCAGCGCCTGGCCGCGCCCGGACGGGATGTTCAGCATGCGGTCGCCTGGGACAGACACAGGGTTAAGTGTCTATGGCACATCGTAGTCTCTGGTCAATTATACTATTTTTAACCCCCAGACGGAAAAAGAGGTGTATTATAAGTTTGACAAGTGTATTTGGGTAATTATGTATTTGTCTGTCTGTAACATCATAGCTCCTAAACGGATGAACCAATTTTGATCTCGTTCTTTATCGAGAGTGTTCTTAGCTATGTTGGCGGCAATCGGTTCAGCCGTTCAAAAGTTACGGGTGTTTTACTGTTTGAATCGGGGTGTTTTTTTTTTACAAGATATCGTGTTTCGATGGATTGTCGATTGAAGCGTGTATACTACTAGATAATTCATGAAGTTTACTTGTTACTGTACTTTTGGTACTATAAGGGTCAAAAGTGAAGTCACACTCTACCAAAACAGAAAAGGCAATTTTTTTTTTGTAGGCACCAGAATTTCAACTTCTCGCGGTTAGTAGGAATAATCTATACTTTAATTTTTAAACAAAATATGAAATCTTTTGTAGTTAATTTAACTTCTTCTTCCAAAACAAGCCACTTGAGTTTTGGGAGAGTATGACTGCACTTTTGACCCTTGACTGTACATGTAACAAAATCGTATCGATATCTGTAAAAACCTCGTCCTAACATTGCTGAATATAGAGCTGGTAAATGACCTGTCTGTCTGGTTTGACCTGTTGAGAGCAGTGGTGGCCCAGTGGTATCGGCCGCGAGTTACAAGTTGTAGGTCGTGAGTTCGAGCCCAGGCACGCGCTTTACTTTGTGTAAATTATTTCATCACCACTGCTCTCAAAACGGTGAATGAAAACATCGTGAGGAAACCGGCATGTCCTAGAACCAAAAATTCGAAGACATGTGACATCCACCAACCCGCACTGGGCCCTTGTGGTGGATTACGGCCCATTCCCTCTCACAGAGAGGAGGCCTGTGTCCCAGCAGTGGGAACATTAATAGGCTGATGATGTGATGTGATGATGTAAAATGGCCTGTCCGACGATGTTCTGTATCGAGAGAGGCTTGGCCCGTCCATATCCATTAACTCATCATATAGTGGACTTACCAGCAAAGAGCAGCGAGAATATAACAAAGAGCTGGTAGATGGCCTGTCCGAGGATGTTCTTCATCATGGTGCGGCTGATGAGCGGCTTGGTACGTCCGTAGGGCTTTCGTTGCAGCAGGTCTGGTGTGGGCATTTCGGTGGCCAGTGCGAGGGAGGCTAGCGTGTCCATGATCAAGTTCACCCATAACATTTGTACTGCCTGTTATGGAAAAAAAAAAGGTTTAGTTTGTGTTTTGCTTTACAAATTATTGTATACTAAAAATGTAGCCTATGTGCTATTCCAGATTATAATCTATCTCTGTGCTCAATTTCATTCAGATCCGTTCAGTCATTCAAAATCAAATGATTTTTATTTCACATAGGCCTACTTGGGCACTTTTAAAACGTCGACAAAAGGTGCACGGTTGGTCGGAACAATGACAGCGACCACGTTGACCATCAGCTGGAACTGGAGGAACTTGGCGATGAAGTCGAGAACGTTGCGGCCCCACATCGCGGCCTTCCTAAGCGTGGTTATCATGAGGTTCCTTACCTTAAGAGGACTGTCCTGTATCGCACAAGCGCCGATGAAGGCCACAATGACAGCGACCACATTGACCGTCAGCTGGAACTGGAGGAACTTGGCGATGGAGTCGTAAACGTTGCGGCCCCACATAACGGCCTTTACTATCGATGAGAAGTTGTCGTCTGTTAGGATGATGTCTGAAGCTTCCTTTGCGACGTCTGTGCCGGCGATACCCTGGGGACGAGAAGTAGTGGTAAGATTGTGTGTGTAAAAAGTATGGTTGAGTTATCTTATTCTATCAAAGATGGCGGAGAAATTATATAAGCTCGATTGTTTTCACGGCAATACATGAATATACATGGCGATTCTTAATCTTTACAAGTTCTATAGTGTATGCTTATATTAATCTCAGCTGCGGTTTCAAACGAGACAAAGTAGGTATCGAAGTCTTAAGAGTAGCCGAACTATGTATATTTCTGTCTTACTCGCACATGCCCATGACTAGCACAATTCTTGGCGTTAATACAGCCAAATATTAAGACAAGGAATAAACAAATATTTCACAACAAGATCAAGAATATCTTGTTGTTTTGCCATGTTTAATCAATCTAAATAGGTGTCCGAGGATCCAATATTGACTTGACGATAAATACAAGGACCCATAATCAAGGACAATTTTTAACAACCTTTTGTAATTACCCATATTAGCAAATAAATGATTATGAATCATAATTACCCCAAAATTGCTGGGTTAAGAATTTGTGAATACAGCCTTAAAACCTGTTATTTTAAGGTAGGATTGGTAGGTTACAGACACAAGATTATTTTTCCACTACCTTGTCTATTATGTAACTAACACATTGCCTAAGAAATTCGTTTCGAAATATGAACAGACACAAGATTATAAAATAAAAAAAAAACAAAATTACATAAAAACAGTTACGAAATGACTTTTGTATGGAGTATTGAAATCATTATGTAACTGGCAGAATTATACTGAATCTGTTACCTCTCGAAAAAGCGTGCGTTGATTGTGCGTATATATATATCGCAGGGATATGATGAAAACAGGGAATTGATCAAATCTCTAAGCGATTTGATCAAATCACGGAGGATGTTAAAATAATAACACGTTTTTATCATTTCCCTAAACAAATCTGGTGATTTGACAAATCCCAATAAAGAAATCTAGTGATTTGAACAAATCTCAAAATTGGTTCAGTGAAATGACAAAAATAACTTTTCTGTAGTAATTTATTAACATTCAAATAATAAATGATGGTCAATGGATAAGTCCAAGAGCGAGCGTAGCGAGCTCGGGAGCTTAGGGCACCCCGACACGGACAGGTTAGGTTCGAAGGGGATGACGGGAGCTGAAGTGAGCGAGCAAAGCGAGCGAACTCAGCTCCCGTCATCTCCTTCGTGTTAGGTTACTTTAGACCCTGCATACAGAAATAGGAGCCCCGCGCAGCGGGGCTCCGTCGGCTCTGCCACACAAATACTAATTCAACTTGCACCTATTCACGTAAACAAGAACTGGACATGTTTTATTATCTTTTCACTGAATCAATTTAGGGGTTTGTTCAAATCACTAGATTTGTTTAGGGAAATGATAAAATTGTGTTGTTATTTTAACATCCTCCGTGATTTGATCAAATCTCTTAGGGAATTGACCAAATCCCTGTTTTTATCATGTCCCTGCGACATATATATATAGTCTGTGGTTTTAGTCTGAACGTTTCTAATAAATTGTTGTTGGAACTTATTTGCATTTAATTAAGTAAGCTCATCAGGTAGTGGGAAAAGAATCGTTCGTGTCTCGCATAAAAAGGCTTTATTGTAACACTCGCATCAAGCTCGTGTTAAAATCTCGACTTTTTAAGCTCGACACGAAATGTACTATTTTGACATTCATAGATTCTAGGAAATAGTACCATGGTACGTGGTGGTGGTGGTGGTGGTAGTATCTTACCATAGCAAATCCAACATCAGCTTTCTTCAAGGCCGGTCCGTCATTGGTTCCGTCTCCCGTCACAGCGACCACCTCACGCGTGTCGAAGGCCTTGGACTCGATCATGCCCTTCACCAGGGTGTACTTGTCGGTGGGCGACGAGCGGGCCAGCACGCGCAGCTTCGGCCATACTTTGTCTAACAGGTGTTGTTGTACCTGTTGGAAAGAAAGAAAGAAATCATTTATTTGCTAATAATGTTGGTATAAATATAAATTGGAATATTAATACTATTAATACTTATTTTGGGAGAATGGTACAGTTAAAAACATGGCTGATGCAATAAAATCATCTCAATCGGCCCAGCCGTCTTCGAGAAATAGGTATATTCAAAAAAATATGCGAATAATGAGAACCTCCTCCTCTTTTTAAGTCTATTAAAAAGGAGAAATAAATAGCAATGCGTTATATCATTATTATATAATTGGTTGTTAAATGGCCTACAAGAAGCCGGGTTTTGGTCACATGAAACAACAAAAAAAAACTATTGGTTTTGCAAGTACGTTTGCCATCCCGAAGACAAAGCTGTAACTTTTTTGTGCTTGTAACTACACTGATAGATACCCATCTTAACGAGGTAGGTATGAGTACTTTTTAGGGTTCCGTACCCAAAGGGTAAAAACGGGTCCCTATTACTAAGACTACGCGCTCTATCTGTCTGTCTGTCTTTCACCAGGTATCTCATGAAGACAGTTGAAATTTCACAGTTGATGTATTGCTGTTGCCGCTATAATAACAAATACTAAAAACAGAATAAAATAAATATTTAAGGGCTCCCTTACAACAAACGTTATTTATTTGCCGTTTTTGCGATAATGGTACGGAACCTTTCATGCGCGATATGAGTACTTTTTTGAATGAATTTAATAAATTCATTCATTCGAACAAGGAGCTCTATGTCCGTCTCACAATATTTATATAAATACATCAAAATTTGCGTATTCTTATTAGACCGAGAAATTGCCCTTTTTGAATGAAAAATGTACTTAAAACAGCTCCAGGAATGCTCTTCATCACTTCCCAGTGTTATGGCTTAGCATTATAACTCTAAGTAAGATCCTACATACCTCTCCGTTAGTATCTCGGATCCGTTTGTTGAACTCCTTGCCCTCCAGGATGAGGAAGTCGTCGGTAGGCTTGAGGATGCCGCACTTGACGGCTATGGAGCGCGCAGTGTTCACGTTGTCGCCTGTCACCATGCGGACTGTGATGCCAGCCTTCTGGCATTTCCTGATGGCTTCGGGTACCTGTGGGTTGGATAATGAGAATGAGTTGATTGGTAGATACAATTTAGTTATTTTAAGAACCAAACCTTTTACCAAAGTTCACTCAAACTGTGGCACAGATAATATAATACTAGCATACAGATGCCTCATCCCATACAAAGAAACCGTGCCGACGTAACTCGCGGCATTCTTCATCTGATTATACCGATTATTTTTTGTCGATCATTCGCGTTCGATTCCGTTCCACAGTGTTAGCAGCAACTAGCAAGCAAAAGGGTTTATTCGGTTCGTGAATATTTTTTTTCTTTAAATACAGTGAAAGTTTGTTTTATAGTATTTTTTGCAAGTTTTTATAGTTTCTTTGGACCAAAATGTGTTACAATGCAAATTTAAAACCGCGCCATCTGTTGGCATCAATTTTAAATGATCCGATCAAGTAATATTAGAAATGTGATTAAACAAGAACATAAAATTTTTATGTTCAATTCCAGAAAATGTTAATTTTACACACATTCAATAACAGATCAGTGCATATCGCGCCATCTAGTGAGATTTATTTGAACCAAATTTTCTTTCTTAGTGCTGAGACCCCATGACTGTGGTAACAGGTTTGGTTACCAAATTAGGTCATAAGGGCTAACGGACGAATTCAACAACAAAAAACAACAAAAAAAAGTTTCATGAAACTTGTCTTTCAGTACACACTTGCTTGTATCAGTACTGGTGAAAGACATAAAGGTCATTTTAAAGTTTAAGTGTTGTTTGAGAATCAGGGGCAATTTTGACGCAATCATTTGGGTAGCTTTATGATCGACTCGGAAAACATGACTATAGGCAAAGAGAGCGTCAACTTTAAAAAAAGTTATAGCTTATGCAACGGTCATATAATAAGGGTTATTAAAACACGACTGTGGGTTTATCACACGAGGCGAAGTAGACTGTGATAATAGTATCACACGAGTGTTTTAATACCTAAACATATACCGTTGCATATACAATTTTAACTTCACTCATATAGTTGGAATAAAACAAAAGTGGAAACGGAAAAAATATGTGGTATGGCGTGAAATTTAGATTCTCATTGCGCTATTTTTCTACATTAAGTCAATGAGCCCATACGCGCAAATAAATTAAAAAGAAAAAGTGTGCTATAAAATTAAAGAGTAATGTTATGATGCAGTTGTTTGACAATCGAAGGAAAATAGTGCACAGTAGTGGTATTTTATTTTTACCTATCCATGAAAAAAAGTACGTGATTATACAATATTTTTTGAATTTATATTTGGATCATTACTTTGTGAGTGTAGATAAAAGTCTTTTTAGAACGTTTTGCTGATTTTTTTTTAATTTTGTATAGTTCATAAATATTATAACGATACGTACTTCTGGTCGCACAGGATCTTCAATGCCGACAACGCATAAGCAGGTCAGGTTGTTCACAATGTTGTCTTCGTCGTCCCAGTTGGGCTCTTGGTCTATGTGCACCTAAACACAAAGAGAAAGGTTATCATTTAAAATATTAGTTTAGAATGCTAACAGGTTTTAGTCGGCGTTACATAGACGACGAATTTAGAAGATCAGGTGGAATGATATATTAAGCTGGATATCATATGTGATATCACAGGGGAATGTCTTGATTTAGGAGCGATTTTTTCCCATCAAAGTGCTCCAATATGATTTAATCTAAAACCAGTCCAAAAAAACTCTAAATGCCTGAATTTACCTGGTTACTCTCAGTCTTGCCGGGATTAAGCTGGAGCCTTGCAGGGAATCAGAGTTGTGTCTTGATTTGGGAGCGAATGTTCCCCATCAAAGTGCTACAATATGATTTAATCTACTAACCAGTCCAAGAAAACTCTGTATTCCGGAATTTACCTGGTTAATCTCAGCCTTGCCGGGCACAAAGTCCCTGTAGGCAACGGAGATGGTCCGGAGTCCGTCGCAGGCCATAGGCTCAATGACCTGTCGCACCAGTCGATCTTGCATGTCGCGCGTGAACTTCTCCAAGCGTCCTTCGTGGCCGTAGATGAATGCACATCTGTGGGAAATACGAGTGATTTAAGTGATTCAAAAAGCTAAGGAGATTGTGGGCTGTCAGTCCAGGAACCACCTGACTAAGGATTTTTACCACTGTATGCCAGTTTTCTCCTATATTTAGACACAAGATTATAAAATTAAAATTAAACAAAATTACATAATAACAGTTACGAAATGACTTTTGTATGGAGTTTTGATATGATTATGTAACTGGCAGAATGATACTGAACCTGTTACCTCTCGAAAAAGCGCACGTTGATTGTGTGTATATAGTCTGTGGTTTTTAGTCTGAACGTTTCTAATAAATTGTTGTTGGAACTTATTTGCTTTTAATTAAGTAAGCTCATTAGATAGTGGAAAAAGAATCGATCGTGTCTCGCATAAAAAGGCTTTATTTTAACACTCGCATGCAGCTTTCGGCAGAAATTGGCTACATCGCTCGTGTTATAATCTCGACTTTTTTGCTCGACACGAAATGTACTATTAAATTTAAGTCGTCTAAGAACCATTTTTTTGTGGATTTGAACAATAATTACTTTTAATTGGAATGACAATCAGATCTCATTTATTACGATTCTCGACTAACTCTGGACAATTGAAATAATACTTCTACTTTATATTCAACCAGAGACTAATGTCGTGCCATAAACAAGAACAAGAAATACATACATTAAATACATCCATCTAAAATACTCACTTCTTCAAAACAATCTCAGAAGCTCCCTTAGTATACAGCCTGTAGCCTCCCTTGTACGGTATGACAGTGGACATGCTCTTGCGCACGGAGTTGAAGGTGTAGACTCTGGTGAAGGATTCCTCAGGGTGCCGCTCTCGGACCGCCTCGTAGCTCTGGCCGAGGTTCAACACGAAGCCTAAGAGGGCGCATTCTGTCTTGTTGCCCACTTGCATCGGTGGACCGGTTGGGTCGAGACTTGGCTGTAGAGACAAATAAATATTTTAGTATATTGTGTATGTGAACCTATTGAAAGAGTTTTGTGCAGTTAGTTAAATAAAACAAATTCCTATTAAAAAAAACATACTTTTTAGTTTTATTAATGAATAAGATCTACGCGCGCGGCCCAAAATTTAGTAGATTTTTGTACTTTGCTTTCTTTACGCCTCAGGTCAAAATGTAGATAATTAAATTGCCTTTCATTAAAATACGCACAGCGGTTTTGGTGCGATTATCGTGTTTTTGTCCGTTTTAGACATAACTTTACAAATTAAATACACTATGTTATACAAATAAAACTCAATTTTTTTTTAGATTAAATTATTAAGAAAATGGTCTAATGTAACGTATATTTTTTCCAAAAAGTTACGTCAAGCCGTTTAGACGTGATTCTCATTTTAAAATCAGCTACTCAGAGGTATCTGCGCCTTAAAGAATTCCTTCATAATTATAAAGTGAACTCACCATAATCCTAGACGTGAACGCAGCATTAACGGAGACGGCCTCCAGCATAGTCTCGGCGACGTCCTGCGGGATGTCCCTGTAGTTGGGCGTGACCTTGCAGAGCTTCTCGCAGATGTAGGACTGCACGACCGTCATGCGGTTCGTGGTGAGCGTGCCGGTCTTGTCGGAGCAGATGGCTGTCGCGTTACCCATGGTCTCGCAAGCGTCCAAGTGACGGACCAGGTTGTTGTCTTTCATCATTTTCTGTGGAGGTAAAAAAGGGTAGAGTAAAAAAAAAAAACTTTTTTGGAAAAATAATTAAAACATATAATATATAAAAATAAAAATATAAACATAATATAGATTTATGTCTGTGTAAAACAGCCTAAAAGGCAGCTAAGTAGACATTAAATAGGGGACTTTAAGTCAAGAGTGAATAGGTTATTCCTAGGCAAGCGTATTTCACCGTCGACCACATCATCGCTCACCATCAAGTGAGATAGTGGTCAATCGCGAGCCTATAGAAAATTAAAAAAAAAAAAAACTGTTATCTACATATTACATTGAACCCAGGAGAGCAATTGCACAGATAATATAATACTAGCATACAGATGCCTCGTCCCATACAAAGAAACCGTGCCGACGTAACTAGCGTTTTTCATCAGAATATACCGATTATTTTGTGTAAATCGATCGCGTTCGGTTCCGTTCCACGGCGATAGATAGACCACCATCTATATCCGTGGAACGGAACCGAACGCATTCGATGTACAAAAAAATATTAATATAATCAGTGCAGTACGTCGGCACGGTATCTTTGTATGGGATGAGATACCACTGGCAATTGGAACAATTTTGTCAGTTGAAGTCCAAGTATTGTTAAGTCTACACAGAAATGCTGTGCATTCAAAATGGTCCTTTCAGGTGTGCAGTACGGTAGATTTTCGCTGCAAATCTAAATTACAGTCCAGATTCTCAGCAGAAAATCCCTCCTATTTCCCGTGTCTCTCAAACCTAACATACAGTCTGTTTGACTTGATCAAATACATATACACGAATAAAACAGCCGATTCATATTTAACAAGTTTAGGTTAAGTAAAGGCCATGAAACCTTCATATCTATAAGTTAAAGTGAAAATGTAAGTTTGTCGCAATAATAATTCACTTTATAAATTTAAATAATATGTTAAAAAAAGCCTTTTTATGTGAGACGCGAACGATTATTTTTCCACTACCTGATGAGCTTACTTAATTAAATGCAAATAAGTTCCAACAAAAATTTACTAGAAACGTTCAGCCTGAAAACCACAGACTATATACACACAATCAACGCGCGCTTTTTCGAGCGGTAACAGGTTCAGTATCACTCTGCCAGTTACATAATGAAATATAATCAAAACTCCATACTAAAGTGATTTCGTAACAGTTTTTATGTAATTTTGTTTTTGTAATTTTAATTTTATAAGCTTGTGTCTAAATGTTCAAATTTTGAAACGAATTTCTTAGGCAATGTGTTTCATAATAGACAAGGTAGTGGAAAAAAGTGTATATATGGGTAGATATTGTTAATTAAGTATTTTATACTATGTAAAATTATATATTTTTGAAAATAAATATATTGGCGTTTATAAACAAATAAAGACAGACTCTCACCTTGACAGAATAAGCCAGCGACAGCGTAACAGCCAACGGCAACCCCTCAGGCACGGCCACGACCAGCACAGTGACACCGATGATCAGATGCTTCACCAGGTTGTTGATGTACGTCGCCTTCCAGGGCTTCTGCTCGATCACGAACGTGTGCACGCAGAAGTTGATCACCAGGATGATGACGGTCAGCACTGCGATTGTCGAGCCAGCGTAGCCGATCTGTTAGGGGAAAGAGTGGTTACAGAAATGTTGATAAGGTACCCACGATACAGGAAGAGATTCCTAGTACAGGGCGAAGATAAAAATAAAAAGCTTTTGTAGATCTTTGTCAATCGTTACGGATAGCCAGTAGCCAGGATATCTGACACCTGTCTTGCCACCGTGTTTCCCAGTTACTGGGTTGTGGACCTTAGATAGGCAGTCACTCCTGGGGGGTGACCATAAGCTCTTAAAGGGACAGATGTATACAAGTCATATACATCTGCCCCTTACACACACTCTAAATAACCTTACTCTAAGAGCTTGTGGTCACCCCCCTTGTAAAATACTGGTGCCCAGCTACATCCGGTAGCTGACCTCAAAATAGTTGAGACAAGGCTAGGTAGATTGACTTACTTGTATAGCCAACTTGGTAAGCTTGGCCTGCAGTACAGACTTCTCCTTTTTGTGCGAGGTCTCCGCGGGCGGCTTGTCGCTGGGCGGTGGCTCGACGTGGTTGTCGTCGGGCCGCGCGTGGTTGGCTCCGTGATTGTTGCCCGAGGCGGGGAGGGTTGTGTCCTCATCACCTGTTTTTAGATTTATGTTTTAGAAGATTGTCTGGGGGTATTTTGAAGCGGCAATAGCCCAAAAACAAAATTATGCTGCTATACAGATGGTTTACTTATCACATTCGTCGTATAGTGCACGTTATTTTACAGAAAACATACCAGAAGCCGGGCCATCTATGGTCCAAGCATTAAAAACGAAGTGTGCATGGAACGTCAGATTAAATAATTCTTTTTTTTTTTAATGTATCTTTTTTCGTATTCTTCTCAGCAAACCCTTTCATTTGATACCCATATCATGGCAGTGCACTAAAAATAACTAGTCCGCCATCTTGGGCCGTTCGCCATATTGGATTTAGAATGACGTCACTTAACCCGAACACACATACATACATACATAAAATGGAAGTTAATTAAAAGTCTGTAAAAAAAACAGTATTTGTATAGTTTCATAATTTTGTTTATTACACGAGACTGATGATCAAAAAGTTGAGAATGCCACCAATTGCGTTTGTTACTGTGAAGTATTTCAAGCACAAATACAAAGTGAGAGAAATGGGTTCACAATAAGTTAAACAACAGGGTGCGAATTCATAACCTCTTGATAACCAGTCCACTCCAGTTATTGGGCTATTGACGCCCACGTATTTATTTTTTCAATTTGAATAATTAAGCTTTGATTTTAATAGAATCTTACTATTTACTAGGCCAATAGTAATACTGTAACACAGCCAAAAATTAAACGATGAATTATTAAGAAATATATATTATTTTTGTGACTGAAGATGTTATAGTTATGTTTGAAATAGGTACGTTTGATTAAAGGCTGTCAAAATGTAATCAAAATTTGGAAAAATAACTATTCGGTGTCAAAAAAAAAAACAAAAAAAAAATTTGCTTACTTTACTTTTGGATTCTCACAAAATGTGCAACACGGTGTTTCTTTTCTGCATTTAATTCTATCTACATTTGTATTCAGTTAATATTAGGGAAGGATCAAGATGCTTAAATATACACTATTATAAGTTATTAGGAACACTACAGAGTAAGTGTTACTACAGAAGAATGCACTAGGATGCTGTTAAAGTGAAAATGAAATATGGTATTTATATTATTTTATAACAATTTATTTAGTATTATTTAAGAACCTACGTTTTACCGCCGAGAAAAATTAGTAAAATTACTTTTAAATCTATTACTGTATTAACCAGAAACATACTACTGTAAATTACTATTAAGATTGTGCCTTAAAAGTAGTATGTCATTAAGTGTACACTAAAGGACAGATTAATCTACCCAGTCCCACAGGTAAGCTCGAAGCCACAAAACTAAGCACCACCACCCTTTGGAAAATAGAACATTAAGGCGTATTTTTTCTGGCCTTGAGTGTACGGAGGGTAGTTCGTAAAGCGGGGCATAGCAAAGGAGGTTACTTACCAGACAAACTCTTGCGTTGCGTAGACTTGCGCTGCTTTTTAGCTTCTACTCGCGTCAATTTTGTCCAATATCCATCGATATTTTTTATCCAATATAAATCAGACAAGCATACACATTTATGACAACGATTGGATTTGGAGTACATCATGCAGTCAACACGACAGTTACACGATGCATTGGATTGTGTATGTTTATTTTTATTTAGTTTTTTAATTTTGTATTTTTATTTATTTTTTTTGTTGATCGGCGACATGGAGGTGCGTGCAGCAGGCCGGGTCGGGGGTGGAGAAAAAAAAGTTGGATGTCATTGTACGGATCACACTATGTTCGGTCGAGGCACTAAATCTAAAGGGTTTCATGTCATTTACTGTTTAAGCATTTGAGAAACCAATATACACAAGAGAGAATTTAAGATTTTCGATTATTTTATCTCTGTCTCATGATTAGAAAACAATTTGAATTAAAATTGAGTATATTTTCACTGCCTCAACTGCTCAAACATAGCGACTAAAATTGCATTTAATAATGTATGCTTTTAGGATCATTTTTAATTATATTTTTATGATTCTTGAAAGAGATTATTTCTTTATTGAGACAGAACAATAGTTCATATATTTAACAACATCGATCGTACACAAAGTATATAGAAAAATATTCACTTTAAAAATATGTCATGCTGTCACAAAACAATTCAGGCTATTAGTTAAAACATATAACATAGACAGACAACGTTCAACAAGACTTTTGATGAAGACATTAAACTCAAGACAAAAATAAACGAAATGACATTCGTATCATTCAGTCATCAATAAATAAAATAATCTCACTTTAAGAACGAAATTGGTAAAAAAAAAGAAAACAATAATATTAGAAATTCTCCTAATAAAAAAACAAAATAAATGTTAAAATACACTGTTCCACTTTTCGTGGCTAAAAGTGTATTCGAAACTTTTTACCCGATTGCAGAGAAGCCCAAAAGAAGGTTAATGTTTTTACCAATTTCGTTTTGTTTTTCCCCCTCTCAGAGAGGGGAGTGCAGTGGCTCAATGACAAGAGGAGAGGGGGGGGGGGGTCATACGTCACTGGTTACACTAATGTATGCACCAAGCATCGGGGCGTACTATGCTCATTTAGGCAAGCTGGATTATACTTTATCGCTTTTAACTTAAGGTTTATTTTTGATTAAGCATCTTCAAATATATTTTTGTTCAAGCATGTTGCAAGCGAAATCTAAATGAGCAAAGTACCAGCTAAACTATCTTGCGGGGTTCTTGCTACAGGACAACCTTTCTGATGACGATTTTTACTACGTTCCACAACAAAAAACTCCCCAATTTTGACAATCACAAACAAAACACCATGACATGGCCATCACCTGGTCATCAGAAAGGCGGTACATGTCTAGGGGACGCTATGCTACGTCAGCGGGCAAACCAGGGGGCACTGACCTTTCTTCATCTGCTTGATTTCCTTGTCCTGCTTCTCAACGGCCGCGCCGAGGAGAGTAAAGATGATACCAGCTTGGGAGTTCACGCCAACTGCTGTTACCAGCATTTTGCCGGAGCCTGGAATTTTAGGATGGGAATAAAATACGCGAGTGTAGGCTTTAGTCATTTATTTTTACAGGTCCATACCACGAAAGACAGGCAGCAGATGTCTGACGAAAAAATTATGTTCTATAAAAATCTGGATGAATACATGATGAGGAGAATACCTTCACTATGATCACAAACGGTAAAGACAAATAAGGGAGAGCATATAGTCTCATTGTAAGCCCATAATCGCATATTGCAATTTGAGTTTTTATGGTCAGTGTTTTTAGAAGAACGCTTGTATTGTTTTATTTTATTTTTTGACCTTTTGATTCTGTGAAATTTTCTTTTTTGACAATTTTATTTGAAATTTAAAATTGTGTCTGTCATATTTAATTTATACTTGGATCCCTGTAATTATTATAAATTGTTTTCGTGTCATGTACTGATTACTAACATTAATTAAAAGGTTCTGTACTAACAAAAAATGGACTCATGGACTGGATTTATTAAGGAGTTCTTGGCACATGTACCGCATGTGCGAACAGGAATACCACCAATAATGAAGATGCTATATTTTCTTCACTCTTGAATGTTATTTAAGTCTAATGTAGTTTTTAACCGACTTTCCAAAAAGGAGGAGGTTCTATGTTCGACTTTATGTTTGTTTTTTTTTCCGTCAATTGTGAAATTCTTTTTTTGTTTGATAGAGTATGTTCCCAAATTGTTCCTATATTAATTTTGATGAAGAACTTTGGAGATATCCAACAGAACTCTTCAATAAATGACGGCAAATCTCTCGGGATTGCTGCCCGGTTATGTCCAAGTTTCATAATACTCACCTTACTGAAGAACTTGCCTATTAGGTACAACTAAAAAGTGAAATATAAAAAAAACTTTTTTAACTAAGTCTATAAGTAACGAAAAAAAAACGGTACCTAACAAAGACACTGTCTTCCAAAAAGAAAGATTTTTTTTCCACTTTGTAGTATTTTTATTTGAAAGTCGGTAGTACCTTTTTGTACCTTTCAAAAGGCATTGCACATACCTTCCATAACGTGTGTACCGGATAGCACCATGGGGTCAAAGGCTTCTCCCTTTTTGACATGGTCCGATTCGCCTGTCAGCGACGATTCATCAACCTGAAACATACAGTAGATTGTTTATAGATTTCTGCTGATATAATATTACAAGGAGCAAGACCTACTAAACGCTGGCGTGACGATTTGGAAGCGTTTGCGACGAATCCGGAGAAGGCAACATACCGGGAAGAGAAGAAGGCTATGAGGGAGCAATTTGAACAGCAGTGGGACAAAATAAGTTGATAAAGAAACTAAAGTTACAGATGTAATAGATACCACATACAGGGCCTTTTGAGTAAACGTTTTTTTTAACTAGTCAAGGCTAAAATTACCTAAGTAAAAACATATGGTTTGAATCTGTTAGTTTTTAGGTCCAGTTTTTTTAAGTCGATTTCAAGTGTTTTGGCATGTTTAATAATAATAATCATCATCATCACATCATCAGCCTATTAATGTTCCCACTGCTGGGACACAGGCCCCCTCTCTGTGAGAGGGGATGGGCGGTAACCCAACACGCGGGCCCAATGCGGGTTGGTGGATGTCACATGTCTTCGATTTTTTTGTTTCTTAGACCAAAAGAGATTTATTTTGGGATTTTGGTTCCTCACGATGTTTTCTTCACCGTTTTTGAGAGCAGTGGTGATGTAATAATTTACACAAAATAAAGCGCTTGCCCTGGTTCGAACTCACGACCTAAAACTTGTAAGTCGCGGCCGGTACCACTGCTCCTAATAATAATGTTTATTTTAAAAAACGTGGACCCTGTTCCCGATAGTGGTAGACTATTATTTTTGTATATTTACGATTTTTATTTTACTTTTTAGAAAATAATATTTAACAATGTAAAAGTATGTACATATTATAAATAAATGGAATAATAATAATAACGTTTATTTCCAATAATTTCTTAAGAAACAGGTCCTGGCTCCCAAATTAGGTTTATTGCCTGTGACTTTTTTGAAGCTGTTTAGATTATACAAATATTGGTGTGCATGTGAATCTGTGTGGAACAAATTAAACTACAAAACAACAAAAGTATTACCAAGAATCTTCGCTAATTACATGTTGACTTTTTACATAACACTTGCTGCAAACAAAAACCTGTACCTGACATACCTACTAACATAATTACAAAAGAATGTCGTAATCAAACAATCGTAAGATTACATAATTCTCGCAAATCAGCACTTGACAAATATACACATATATAATAAAAAATAAATGATAAAACATGGCTGTTATCTGAAACTTCAGTGGTATCTTAAAATGAGGGCTTATCGGATCAATCTAGGATCGCTAATGAGCTGTAATGACGCAAATCGTACAATTACACGTGTGTATCTTGGCAAGCAGGTTTGACAGTAATTCTTGATTGTGCAGTTTGATGCGTTTGAATAAGGTTGGTTGCAGATACTCATATTTTTTTTCTGCAGAAGACAATATTCTTTTGAATATTTATTGACAGTTGACAGTGATTGCAAGTTTGTATCCTAACCTATAAGATAATTCGCTAATCTAATGCACTAGTACGCTACCACCCACACCAAGTTTTTGTAGCCCAAAAATTTTCTGGCTGTTATGTTAAGTCATGTACTAGACAAATCTCTACAAATTATAAAAAAGGCACCCGCATCTGTTCACGATTAACTCAAAAATTACTGAACGGATTTTCATGCGGTTTACACCAATAGAAAGAGTGAGAAACGAGGAAGGTTTTTGTGTATAATTTGTCACGGGCAAAGCCGGGGCGGGTCGCTAGTAAGCAATACTTGCGAAATGATTCGACTATCTATACGATGGTTAAGTGGTTTTCTGATAACAATCAGCTACACCTTTTTAGGGTTCCGTACCCAAAGGGTAAAAACGGGACCCTATTACTAAGACTCCATTGTCCATCTGTCTGTCACCAGGCTGTATCTCAGGAAACGTGATAGCTAGACAGTTGAAATTTTCACAGATGATGTATTTCTGTTGCCGCTATATAAACAACAAATACTAAAAACGGAATAAAATAAATATTCATTTGGGGCTCCCATGTAACAAAGGTGATTTTTTTGCAGTTTTTTGCGATAATGGTACGGAACCACACAGTCCATCCATCTTTTCTTTGGCCTTCCTCTCCCTCTCCATCCATCCACATTTATATTCATAACTCTTTTAGTAACATGCGTTTCATCTCTCCTCATCACATGACCATACCAGGACAAACAGTTTCCTGTCAACTTTTCTGCCACTGGCGCCACTTTCAAACTGCCTCTAATATACTCATTTCTCACTTTATCCAATCTCGTCACGCCGCACATCCATCTCAACATTCTCATCTCTGCTACATGCAATCTCCTTTCATCCATCTTTTTCACAGTCCAACATTCCGATCCATACAGTATGACAGACAATTTTGCGTCACTTATCTAGACTGCATGGCAACCTAAACGTAGTCATAAAAGCCAGACATGACAACAAATTTAATATTTTCATGATTTTTCTACCGACATTTTTCATATAAAGGTAACAAAGTTATAAACGATAACCCAATAACGCGTTATCTACTCGATCGCTAAGGCATTCGGTTATCAATTGACGCACGTTGTATCAATACTCGTACAAATCAGATAGGGTACACAACTACCTGACTATTAGCACAGATATCTATAGTATATCTACCAGTAAAAGTTCCTAGGCGACATTTTCGACCTTATTGCTAAAAGCATAAAGGTGAAAAGTGTTACAACTGGAAACTTTCGCGGTAGTGAAAGTTCCCAGCGGCAATTTTCAATCTTATTGCTATTGTTATACGGGCGAATACTAATCGGCCAGGATCTTTCTCGGTAGTACCTATACCAAGTTTGCACTTTTGTTTTAAAACGTGTAAACGAACGTGTTCTTGAATAAATAATTAGTAAGCTACAACTTTTCCAATAGGACTATTCATTCTAAGATCAACTTAATTTACACTAACATAAAGTTGATATTTGTTGTAACATCAAAAGTGGAAATGAGTATTTGTATTGACTATTAGTGCAGATATATTGACATTGATAGTAACTGCAGTATTACGAAATGTTTGAAGATGCTTATGTTGTTGTGTTAATGATAAGTGTGATTCATCTTTCTTAGACATTAACGCAACATCTGTATGTTTGTTTATGCGTTTGTAACTTGAGAACCCTATCTCAATTATTTTAGAAGCTTGGAGATTGCTTAAGGGCCTACAACCGCTTTAGTGCCGTAAAACGGTAACTTTCTAAAGCATACTCCTTAGTAACGGCTAGGTAAAAAGGTTTGAAAAAAATATATATTTATTATTGTTTCATGTTTTGTGAAACATGGTTTTTTCGTATAACAAATAGATTTGCTTTAAAAAAATAATTAGCAACACGATATTTTTTCGCTACTTTTGGATACTCCTCCAAAACGACTTAAATGTTTAAAAATATTTGTACACAGAAAATTTGATGGCTAGAATCTCTTCATAACTGAAATAGCATAATGTAAATACAAAAATATTTTGCAAAAAAATCTGTCCAAAAGGAGGTACAATATTGATATTTTGGTTCCGAGCGGGCGCACGGCCAGTACTGCGTTAACATTGGGGAATATATACGCCTTAAGTAATTTGACAAGGCCGAAAAATACTGCCTAAGGTCATTGTAATCTTATCAAAACAACTTGATACACTGCCCTAAGTTACATTTAAGTTCAATGTCCATGTGTTCGTTTTCTTTTACCCCATGAAAGAATCTTACAAACACTTCTGGCTATATGGTCAGCAGCCAGCAAAGGGAACAACTCCATGAAATACTACATCACATTACCTTTAAATGTTTTCGGTATTACGTAAATAATTTAGAAAGGGTACGTCCCGCACCCTATGAGTCAAATTCACATATCTTTTCCCTTTCTAGTGTGTAAGACATACGCAATAGGAACGTTTTAAAAGGTGTCGTCACCTTTACCTACACGTGTTCTTTGCAGAATTCAGTTACGCAATTAGGCTGCTGCTTTATCTTAGGGGTCTAGAATATGTCTGAGAGATCGTCAAGAGCTTGACCCACTTGTAAGAGTGCTCCAAGTGCCGTACACCTGCACTTTGGAAAACTTGACGAACGCCACTGATATCGCTACACACGAGGTACTGGGCAAGAACTGTCTGAGGCTTAAATCACCACCGACTCAAGTGAAAGAAGGGTTATAGAATGGCCTAAAAGCCACTAGGATAAAAATAAAATTATTCATTAAAAAGCTTTTTTTTTAAAGCAATCCCTTCCATTTGATACCCATACATTAACATGGCAGTGCACAAAAAATAACTAGTCCGCCATCTTGGGCCGTCCGCCATAATGGATTGAGAATGACGTCACTTAGCCAACCATGCATTGTCATCCAAACTAAAAGTGTATGCAAAATTTCATTTAATCGGTGGAAGATGACTGCTTTAAAATTCAGTTGCAAGATTTGACCCGAACACACATACATACATTGCAAGTTAAATATAAGCTTATAAAAAGCTTTGCCTCTCACCTTCAAGTCATTGCTCTGCAACAGAATGCCGTCAGCCGGCAGCAGGTCACCGTACTTGATCTGGCAGATGTCCCCGGTTACTATCTCGCTGATCGGCACTTGTTTTACCTCGTTCGCCCGGATCACGGCGAACTTGTGCTCGCCTTCTATCCGGGATTGGAGCCCTCTGGAACATTGAAAAACGGAACAAGATTAGTAAAAGTCAAGGGCCATCTTCTCTAATATATAAATCATCAATCTTATTATCATTTCAGTCGAAAGAGTATCAATCATTTCTCTATATATCATTGAAAATGAAAAATCACGACAGGGCAAAGGCGGTCTTCTCTTAAAAATTGAACATTCATCACTAAAATTGTTGACTGCAACTTTGGCTTAGGTAGTTGGAAGGGGTCGTCGTTCAGTAGTTTGTAAAATTAGATTGAACATTATGAAGGCGATAGAGGATAATAAGATGTAGCTGAAAGGTGACTGAACGGACAATATCATATTGGAAAAACATAACTGTTGCTATTTGAGCAAGAAACTGATCGTCGCGTGTGTTGAATTCTAATAAAGCCTTTGCAAGTCTATCAGACAAGAGTAAATAAACTTACGCTGGTTTATACATTTAAATAATAGGGATGTTTCCTGGGTAGAAAAATGAAGTCTGTTTAGTCCGTCAGTGAGATTAACAAATAATATTGGACCCGTATTTTTTGCTTTACCGAATAAATAAAAACTGACAAAGATAAAGCGCCTTAAAGTTCAAGAGTGGTGGTTTGTGACGTCACTATGCCAGTATAAAGTGTAGCACACCGTGACTTCAACGCACTGTATCGTCGCAATTTACTTGTCCAATATGTTTAGATTATCTAACTGACGGACTTAATGGAGATTTTTTGTCAACTACACTATTGTTGTTGTACATACCTGAATTGTCTTTCTTTCGTATAATCGTTGAACGCAGTTACTATAACGACGACTATGACTGATATTAAGATAGCCAGACCTTCAATCCATTGATAGTGTCCTTCCTCTTCGTCAAGATGAGCTGGAAAATGTATAAAACAATAGTTAAATACGTGTACTCAACTAATAAACACGTTACCCTTGACCCCATTTGACGCAGTCGGGTATTTCACTACTTAGGAATTGGTACAATCACAAGGTGTTCTGAACATTCTTCTAAAAGGATTGGAAAAGGGCAGTTGCATGGTGATAACACATAGTAGGTAGGTCATACTGGGTTTACATAGAAAATAGTACATTTCGTGTCGAGCATAAAATGTCGAGATTTTAACACTCGCATGTAGCTTTCGAAATCAAACTTTCAAATTGGCAACATCGCTCGTGTTAAAATCTCGACTTTTTATGCTCGACACGACATGTACTATTAAGATAACATTGAAACATTCTGGTTTTAACATAGGAACATCAATTTAGTTTGTAATTATTAAGGTTAAGATTAATTTTGATGTTTTATTTTAAGGCTCCCGAGGACAGGCGCGACGCAACAATACAGCAACGATAGCACAGTATTTTCATACAAGTTTCTACTTTATATCCTAAGAAAACAATCTTTAGAAAAGAGTCACGTAGTGCTGTCTCCGGGGCCACCAATAAAAAATTTCGTTTAATTTTATAATTTAGATTTATAATTTTAAATCGCTTTATTAAACAAATGATTTTGCCAATGCCAATTGCTAACACTGCAAAGTGACGAAGTCTCTATTTTTGTGCTCAAAAATATATTTCCTTATATCTTATACAACAGCTTAAACGATCAGCCAACCAGGATGTGCCAAGGTCTCGATAAGGATTGTTAAATTCATTAACGTATTGAGCGCTCAATGAATATCAAATTGACGGGCGACGATAGTGGGTATACGGCCAACGGCTTTAGGTATTCACTTAAATATTCTTTAGTTTTTCATACAAGTTTAAAATAGTTAATTTTGGTCTTTATACAGGTATTCTTTGCACTCATTGGCAATATTTCAGAACCTGAAAGTACTCTTAAATATGAACTACTTTCATTATGGTACCAACGCTGAAACATGAAGAAAAAAATCAGCTGTTCAGTACATTTATGTATGCATAGCTTGACAAAATGCAGGGTAACACCAGTTTTTTTTATATTTCCGATTTGTTCCCAGTAAAAGTTTATTTTAAAGAGACCTTACACATCTCCAGAAATTAAAATGCCAATAAGTTATCCTGTACAGGTCAGGAATATTGAAAGACTTATAGACGAGCCCTATACTACAGAAGAACTGCCAGATGTCTTCTTAATTCATAGTTCGATCGGCACCCTTTACAGTAGTACCCACGTCACCTCTTCAGCAAGAGTGTGCTTAAGCATCGACCTCTCTTACAAAGCATAGTGAAGAATGACTAAACAGTGGAGCAATAGGCATCATAGATACATATTATACTTGTTTTTAAAGTGGTTGTTAAGCAGGACTAAAAGCAGTTTGTCTTGAAATACAACAATATACAGGCGCTTGCCGGTAAAGCTTGAAGTATTACGCACTGTTTAACTGTTGATTTATTTACTTAGAAGTGTACATATTATAATTAAGGCATAGCAGGACATTTAGCGAAGCAGTAAAATATAACTATATTATTTCCATAAAATCTTTTACAAATTTTAAACTAAGAGTTAGTATCATTTATTTTTAAGAATTGACGATATAACATCAATTAACAACACCTATAAACATTGATTACCATTCACTAAACATAAAACATGATACCCTGAAATACTCCATTAAACAAATATCATTGACGAACATCACTACAACAGTAATACAGTCATACTACTAGAGAGAGACAGTGATAGAAAAGAGAGAGCAAAGGAAGATAATAAACCGTATCAGGTGGAATACAGCTTCAATAACGGTGTGGCATTCAATTTAATAGTGGCTGTAATATTCATTGGACTAATTAATGGAATGGTAAATGCGGTGACAGCTTTCAATTGTGGCTATATCAATTTCTCTAAGGATGAGAATATTGTGGAAATTACGAACGATTCAGATAGTGAAGATCTAGATTTAGCACTTAAAACTATTGATACAGAACTTAATAGTGATTTATAAACTGATGACAATACAACTGATGATACTGTATTTATAAATGTAAGGGAAACCGGAAATACCGTAAAGTGTACTACTCGTAAAATTTGATAAGTTTCAAACAAATATAACCTTCAGCAATATGTACATTTTTGTGAGGCTGACATTTGTAAAATCCTTAATAGCAGAGGATTAGCGTGTCATAAATGAGACAGGTGACACTAAAAACCTCAGAAAAGAGACTCGACATTCAAAGGAAATAAATTATAAAAGAGATGTAACATTTAATACGAGATAGGAGCCTTTTTGGTCTCGCACGGGTTTATTTATTTTTATTTTTTTATTATTGTTTGTGTTTTTCTTATCTCGTGTCTCCTGTGCGGGTCACAAATAAAAATGTTTTCTTTCTTTCTTTCTTTCTTTCTTTAATACGCTAAGTGATTTTAATATTATTAACCAAAACCTCGTCAAAGAATATACTTAATATATCTATACTGGTGGAGTATGAATTTCTGTCATTCCACACATAATTCTATTATATATCGTATTTCGATTGGTTGTCAGCCATGGCTCGCGGTTTGATTATGTAGATCCATTTCAGTTCATTGAATTCAGGTATGCCTTCACTATATCGGTCAATCAATGTAGCTGTAACGTTGTTAGTATCATTCGTGTTGATATCATTAAGAACGAATGTCATTTTTTATATTGATAAAGTCTGGTCTGATTTAAAAAGAATATTTTATGTTCAAATGCCAAAGTACAGGAAATTGCAGTCATTGTTGACTAACCTGTGGTTATATCAACAAGCAAGCGGACAGACTAGCTAACAGGGTCGGACAGGGTTACAGGGTGCATTCTACAATGTGGTACTCAAGATGTGTGAGCAACTAAATCAATATAACATGCCTCATTACCATGGTACTCTATTTATGACCACAAAATGGTCACAAGTAACTTTAGAATAGAAACTGCATTTCTCGGTCGAATCTAGCGGAAAACTGTTTATAATTTAGCACTTTCAATTAGCACTGTTTTACAGTTCGCTTTATTCATTATTTCTGTGTTTCCGTGGCAAATTTCGACTAGTAAATGCAGCGTAATTTTAGATACGGATCATTTGATCAAGATGCAAAAGTATTTAGTGCCAATTCACGGTATAGTGCTGATATGAAGTCATTCACGATGCGATCTTGATTCAACGTTTCTTTATAGAATTTCAACGAACATTTGTATCGTAAAAATCAAAGATTTTTGTCGAATCAAGAACATACTGATATCAGCACTACAATTCAATCGGTAAACCATGGTACGGAAAAAGACACAAATATAACCGAACACAGACATTTAGTAGAACATTAAAGTATCGATTTAGTTGCAAGTGTCGTGTAAAGGAATTTTGTAGTTACGATAGGTACAGACGAACCAACGAAAGCGTTTGATGTACTTTCACTATCCTTCCTTGGCTTGCTTTAGTGAACGTCAACCAAGCCTCAGAAGGATAGCTTTTCGCTTTTCATTGGTCCAGTGTGTACCCAGAATTGTGATCTATCTAATCGCCAATTGTACTCGAGTACCTACATAGCTCTAACAACGAACAATCGTGTTACTTCTATTGACATAATCTTACCAGGATCGTCTAATGTTTCCATATTGTTATTGAAAAGAAAAAATACATTAATTAATATACATTACCTTAGACTATTTCTATAATACTTATATGTAAGAAAGTGTGTAGTAATAATTCTAAAATCTAATAGGAATTCTTACATCCAGTGTCTAGTAATTTAATATATGTAGAATTTCCTGTAGTAGCTTTCCTAGGAACTTTGAGAATTGTCTTTGTAAACTTGACTATAACGTTTTCAGGGCTGTTTTCCTGATAGTGTGCTCCTACAAAGCTTTTTCGAATTTAGAGAATATCGCCAATTACAGTAAGCATTTAATTTATATCGTCGCCAATGCTAACTGAAGCTTTGCAAGGCTATATATATACACACATCGACAACACCAAATCTCTAGAACATTCATATTGTGTTCAACTAACTTTGCATGTGGCCCACGCGTTAAAACGGGGCAAAAACTCCGCTCTGAATTATTCACATTGAGCACATGGGTTTTGCGATCGATCGTAACCTTTCCATGGTATCTTATGGTGGCAGTTACGGGAATGAGCTTGTGAAATTGTGACTGGATATGTTACAGAGTTGGACATGATAAATGTAGAGAATTTAAATGGAACTTGCTTGTGAGTTGTTTCAGGCTCAATCATTTCCCTGAATTTCAGGACTTCCCCGTTACATAACTCACGCCTCTTTGATACATTTTCTTTGGTTTCGTTCACGATCATACCCCGGAACTTTTCAATTTCCTATACTATTCATGTCTTAGTTACATCCTACTTCAGAATCGAACTTTCACACTGTTACAAAAGGTGCATCAAACTTACCAACATCAGCAGGATCATCTGACGGTTTATAGAAACTCAACCCTAAGGAGACTACGGCTGCCACCTCCAGGATAATGAGGGTCACATCTTGCAGGGCCTCCCAGACTAACGTAAGGAACGTCTTGGGGGGCTTTGGTGGGATCAGGTTCGAGCCAAACACTTCGCGCCTGTGTTGCAGGTCTGCTTTCGAACCGCTAAGACCTGGGGACAAAGAAAATGGAACGTTAGTAAAGAAAGAATAGAACACACTTTACAATGACACAGACAATTTTATACAATAAGGTACAGGGTACAATGTACGATGGCGGTCAAATCTATGATAGCAGTGTCGAACAACCTTTGGTTGTTAGGTTTTTTATCATGTTTATGGTTTTCTGATGATTCACATTTCACGTTAAAATTACTGAGTAATCATAGGTCGTACAGTTTATTCTATTCATAAACAAACTTGAAAATTCTACAAAGGTTAATTTCGATTTCGTTCATCTTCAAGAACGTCTTTAGTTTTTATTACACAGTGAATGGTTGTTAAAATCCATGAAAAACTATGACAAAACATGGCTGGAGCTTAACAAAACATGTCGAACAAAAACGTCTGTTTCTTTAATTAGATAAACAGACACTTAAAAGATCTTCAAATACGTTTGAAGATTCTCCGCTACTACGGTTGGAGCTCTTTCGAGTATTTTGTATCGTTTCATGTCTTGATTATAAAAGCTTTCCGTATCGATTGACTGGAAACCGATCACAAAACGTTTGAGAAATTGGACTTATCAATAATATATCGAACATTATAGTGTGTTAAAATCATATTATATTTCAATGATATTCTATAAAATAGATATGTTATGAGCGGGCGCATAGTGAAAACTCGAATATTTGGGACGTATAGTCTTTAGTCTATGTTGCTTTGTTGAAACAGAAACAAAATTAAAAAAACCGGCCAAGTGCGAGTTGGACTCGCACACGAAGGGTTCCGTACCATTATCGCAAAACACTGCAATAAAATCACGTTTGTTGTATGGGAGCCCCCCTTAATTTATTTTATTTTAATTTAATTATTATTATTTTTTGAAGGGAATATACAACTAAATATTCTGTGAATATTTCAAGCGTCTACCTGTTGCCGTTATTAATATCGAGCAAAAAACGGCAAAAAATATCACGTTTGTTGTATGGGAGCCCCCCTTAAATATTAATTTTATACTGTTTTTAGTATTTTTTGTTATAGCGGCAACAGGAATACATCATCTGTGAAAAAAATCTGTGAAACTGTCTAACTATCTCGGTTCATGAGATACAGCCTGGTGACAGACAGACAGACAGACAGACGGACAGCGAAGTCTCAGTAATAGGGTCCCGTTTTTACCCTTTGGGTACGGAACCCTAAAAATGCCGTCGTGTGTATTTAGAAAGTGTACCAATTATGATACCAAAGTACATAAAACAGAAGGGATCTCATACCATATGTAAGTACGCAATACACCTCAATTTACTAAATTTTTTTCCCTAATATTTGGAGGTTAGAGGGTTGGTGGTCAGAATAATGCTTGTTTACATTCACACGCAAGTGACAAACACTAGCTATCTCTTTTTTTCTTGTTGGTTTTATCAAGCCATCTCTTTCGACTTGTAGTGAAATGTCAGATGAATGAAAGTGTGTATGTGTGCTGCCGTTGGTGTGCGGAACACTTTTTTTGGATGTTTTGTGAGTGTATAACGTATCTGTTTACTAGAAAATCATTGTAACATTCAAATAAAAAAGATTAAACTTTTTATTTTTACACTAACCATAACTACAACTGTCCAATCACAATAAAAAGTACTATAAGTCCTAAACCGTTTACGTAAGACCTATTTTTGTGTAACCGAAAAATATATAATCGTAAAGTTAATGCGAACAGTTCGGAATGGCAATATAAAAGCGACGTATTCCTTGCCATTCATATTGGATGAGCTTGAACGGGCATGCGATAACGCACAAACTACCCACGCTACGATAGTAATAAAATTTATACTGTACAATGAAACTGTTGACTGGGGAAACGAGATTTAATATTATCTTTGGACGCTTTCAGCACTGGAACTTGTACAATGGACGCTTGTACAAAGTCACGTGCTGCGGTTGTGCGTCAAAAAGCCAATCAAATGTTAGATAATTGGGTAATTCGTATTTGGAATGACGTCTACGGGGTTTTCATTGTTTTTAACCCCCGACGGACAAAGAGGGGTGTTATAACACCTGTTGCTGTGAATCTCTGTGCCTGTCTGTGGCATCATAGCGCCTAAATGGATGAACCGATTTTTATTTAGTTTTATTTGTTTGAAAGATGACTTTGTCGAGAGTGTTCTTAGCTATGTTTGAATAAAATCGGTTTAGTCGTTCAAAAGTTATTCGCATTTTACTCTTTGAATCTGGATTTTTCCGCAAGATATCGTGTCATTATTAAGTGTTTCGATAGATTGCCGATTGAAGCGTGTCTGCTACTAGGTATATTATATTTAGTTAAAAAAGCATGAAATAAAAATTAAAATCGGGGGTTTTTTAAATTTGTAATTTTTTCTTGTATGTCAAAGGTGTTGCCCAACGCAGTGACCTTGTTTAGGGATGCATACCAACGACATTTAAAATTCACCAGCCCAAATTTACATTGAAATACCTTTTATCAAAATGACTCATATGAACCATTAACACTCAATAAATAACATCAACAAAATTCCGTATTACCTAATAAAAATAAATAGTAGATAAATTCTAGTTAGAATGTAGCTTAAAAATAAATAAACAAACGAAAGTTCCATGTCGGCTGAAAGGAAGCTAGCCATCATTATGTAGCCTCGCGGAACAAACAAGTAATAGAGTTAGCATTAATTAACAAAAAAAGTTAATAAAATCAAAAAACCCGACTGCAAAGATATAAACAAGAAGAAAATCATGCTGTGCAGTCGGAGGATATTTATTGTTTTGGTCAGCCAGCTCGCGAATATGTATCCTCCGACTGCACAGCATGATTTTCTTCTTGTTTATTATATCTTTACAGTCAGGTTTTTTGATTTTATTAACTTTTTTCATTTACAACTTTTTTTTTCGAATGACTTTTAAACATATAAGTGTAATATGTTTGTAATCAACTCTAAAAACCCTTAATTTTGATACCCCACTCGATGGGACTCAAAAAAAAAATTGCAACCCCTACAATATGGCGCCCAAAATCCGCCATGTTTCTTTTTTTTTAACGGCACTTATCTAAGAACACTTGGTCGGCCAAGACCTATCTATTTGAAAGATATGAGGTAATAAAGAATATTACATACATACATACAAGATACGCGCGAAAAACATAACCCTTTCCTTGCAGCCGGGTAAAAAAGAGTGAATGCCTTATGTATCACCATTGTACATGAAGTAGAAATAAATAAAAAAAGAAACAAAAGAATTCGGTAGGATTACATGTTAATGAAGTAAATATGCTCCTCGTTTCTTGCAAAAAAGCTGAAAATGATTTGATAGCTTCACCGTGAAACTTCACGGAAGATTGCATAGTTACTAAATATTCATGTAGCCGGATAGAAATGTAGTCTCAAGCTAAAATATGAGAGCTCTCAAAGCTTTCTTCATTTTAGTTAAGTCAACAAGCCTTTGCGATGTCTGTAGCTCCATTCATTTATCGTCTTGCTTCATGTTAATAAAGCAAGTTTCGAAACTTACTTTTTAATATTTCGAGAGGGTTTTAAAATACACTGTGATTTTTAATTTCGTAGACTAAACTGACAGCTGCCAATGATCTTATTTTTTTAAATGTTGCAAGCGCGGAGCATAGTGTTGTAGGTAAGGAAGGCTCAATCATAAGTGATTCATCGAATCGATGTGACATGAGCATGACTCTTCAATTTAATTTTACTAATTGGTGTAAATAAATGTTTTACGAATTTAAACGTAATATATTTACATATAACAGTATTTATACACATAGTACATAAACTTTTATTGTGTTAAATATGAAATCAATAATAAAATAAATGCGATCGATAAAATGAAGTCCGACATAAATGAGTAGAAACTAAATAATGGCCGCCAGTTTCTTAACAAATGTATTTTTTTGCCGTGAAATAGATCCATTGTCGATCTACTTCGATTTTCGATCAAGTTTCGATCACTCAGGATAGTCAGGATACGACACTATTTTTATGTAACGATAAAGTGGCAACCCCCCAAATGTCAGTTTAGTTTACGAAATTAAATATCAGAGTATAATTAATTTCTTTGCGTTTATCTTTGGTTTCTTTTTTTTCTGCTGCTGTCCGTCAATCATTCATATCCATCAGGAGCGTGTGCTTCAATCTGATTGATTGATTGTGTATTAGTTTCGGCTAGAGCATCGACCTCAGTAACATTGGCGTACTACATAAATATATTAACGGACGATGTTACTACGACTCCGAACTACTTATAACTTTTACGATGAACTCTATGCGATGTGTTGTATAAATAAAAAATAAATATTTTGTTTATGTTTAAGAGGTTTTTAGTGATTGGCATATGGCAGCGGAGAATCGACTCAACAGTCGTTTCGAACTATACATCCATACAAATTTATACTTAATATTATAAAGAGGAAAGATTTGTATTTTTACATTTTTATTTAGAACGAATAAACTTAAAAACTCCTGGACCGATTTCAAAAATTCTTTCACAGTTGGAAAGCTACACTATCCCCGGTTGACATAGGCTACTTTTTATCCCTGTATTCCCAGGGTAACGGGAACTACGCGGATGAAACCGCGAGGCGTCCGCTAGTATTATAAATGCGAGAGTAACTGTCTGTTTGTTACCTTTTCACGCTTAAACCGCTGAACCGATTCCTGTATGAAATTTGGTATGGAGATAGTTTGAGAACCTGGGAAGAACACAGGATATTTTTTATCCCGGTAGTGCGTTCCCTTGGGATGATAAAAAGCTTTTTACGCGGGCGAAGCCGCGGACTAAATTTACTATTTTTATATGATGTATCTATAGCAAAAATAACATTGCTATCAAACATCCTCCCAGCTCATGATAAGCGCCATAACCCGTAAATTTTACGAGAACATTTTTCAGTCCTGTTCCTACTACCTACGTACTTCCTTATCTCTAAACTTGTGAATTTATTAGGTGGAGTTCCGTACGAAATACCCGCTGACAGCGGGGGTTCCGTCCTTCTTTGAATATTTATCATCGAGTCCTTAGGGACCGTCTTAGCGGATTGAGCGATGGAAATTTAAATTCGGCTAAAACTCGAGTATGGGTTCCGAAGACATTTTCTTATTACTTATTAAGCAATTTCGAATGGGATGGGATTAGAGGCAATTGTTTGGGGAATCGGTTGGAATATTGATTGCATTTTATGGTATCAAGAAGGAAGATTCATGAATAATTTGGATTGATTTCCGTAAGTTGAATGACATAGCCAAAGGTCATAGATTGACTCACGAAAACTAGTGCGTAATAAAAATGACATTATTAGTTGACCTAGGCGACGCATTTTCCTTCCAGTTTGCGTAAAACAAAACCGAACTATGATACACGGTTTTAGCAGCCAAAGACTTATACAGGACTTCCTAGTACAAGAGCCAGGGCTGCACTGATAATTGTTGAATAAAGTGTGTTAATAAAAAAAAAAAAAAAAAAAAAAAAAAAAAGACTGGCTTCATCTGTTCTCTTCAAAAACACACAACAGCACCCTGTGTAAGTACCTATGAGTACCACCCACATTTCACCAAATCACCAGCACAGTCACAGATACTAGAGAGAATACTAGCATATAGATGCCTCATCCCATACAAAGAAGCCGTGTCGACGTAACTAGCGTTTTTAGTCTGATTAAACTGATTATTTTTCTGAGAATATCGATCGCGTTCGGTTCCGTTCCACGGATATAGATGGTGTTAGCAGCGACTTGCAAGTAAAAGGGTTTACTCGGTTCGTGAATACTTTTTTTTTTGTATTTTATATAGTATAGACGATTTTTAGTCCGTCAGGTAATTAATTATTCTGTGGTCAGGTTTCTAAAATATATTGGACACGTATTTTTTATTTTGTCACGTTAACAAAAAATTATGACGATGATATTGCGTTAAAATATCGCAAGACGTCATGCCTTGGTAAATTTTTTTCATAGAAGTTACGTCACAAGCCCCCACTCTCGAACTTTGATGCGCTTTGTCTTGGTTATTTTTATTGATTTGTATAAGAAAAATTATTCACTAAAAAATATTTTAATAAACAAGCTTTTTTCGTATTATTTTCAATAAACCCATTCAACCCACTCATTTGATACCCATATCATGGCAGTGCACACAAAGTAAGCAAAATAACTAGTCAGCCATCTTGGGCCGTCCGCCATATTGGGTTTAGAAAGCATTGTCATCCAAACTAAACGTGTATGCAAAATTTCATCTTAATTGGTGGAGGATAACTGCTTTTAAATTCAGTTGCAAGATTTGACCCGAACACACTTACATACATACATTGCAAGTTAAACATAAAATTGTAAAAAATACGTGTCCAATATTTTTTGATATCAAAATTTCTAATCAACAAATCACTAATTAGCTATCCAGTAACTGTCGAAATTGTGTTCATTGTACAGATTAGCAAACACATTGCCAACAAAACAATCGTTATTATATTCAAAGATAAACTCAAGCCTCCCCTTTTCAAATTGTTCAGTGAATTGGTTCTTGTAATTTGCCAAATAAATTTCGTGTTATGCTCTGAGAGGGAAAGAACAGAAAAAATACGAATTTGTTTGTTTTTTCTTTGGGACATTAGTTAGAGAGGGGAAAAAACGGAGGCTGCGACCGTTCTGCTAGGGACGTTTTTAAGCTGTTTTGTTACAATTGATGTGACGTTTTTTTAGAACTTTTGTGTTTAGAAATGACCATCCCAGTTTTTAATTTATTTATTCTGTAATAGCATGTTTGTTCTTGATAAGAGGGTCTACCACAGACATAAATCTAACTAGATGACGCGATTATATGTACTTCGCGTGCCAAAAACGGAGTAAACTTAATAAGTACTACTAGTACTACTAATAAAACGGGCCACAGATAATAACATGCTAGCATACAGATGCCTCATCCCATACAAAGAAACCTTGCCGACGTAACTAGCGTTATTCATCTGATTATACCGATTATTTTTTGTAAATCGATCACGTTCTGTTCCGTTCTACGGCGATAGATAGATCACCATGTATATCCGTGGAACGGAACCGCACGCGATCGATGTACAATAAATAATCAGTATAATCAGTACAGTACGTCGACACGGTTTCTTTGTATGGGATGAGACACCACTGACATAGGATACTTTTAACCCGGGTGTATGATTCCTTGGATAATATTCACGCGGGCAAAACTGCTGGCAAAAGCTAGTCTATAACATGGTCAGTACTGTAACAGGGAATTCATGTTAACCTAAAAATAACCAAGAGTCAAGCTGTCTAGCCTTTTCCCAACTATATTGGGGTCGGCTTCCAGTCTTACCGGATTTAGCTGAGTACCAGTGTTTTACATGGAGCGACTGCCTATCTGACCTCCACAACCCAGTAACTGGGTACCACGGTACCCCTTGGCAAGACTGGTGTCAGATCTCAAGCTTCTGACTACACGTAACTGTCAAAGATCTTCAAATGACAGCCGGGACCAGCTTAACGTGCTTTCCGAGGCACGGAGGAAACTCGTTATGTTAAAATGGTCACCCATCCACGGACCGACCTCGTCAAGCGTTGTTTAACCTTGATGATCGACCAGTGCGGCTGTTATTATTTATCCACGAGCTCCTCAAAAATGACCAAGAGTACGAACAAAAAAAATCGCTTGATATTAACTAAACAACAAAATTATACAATTCTTGTATTCCTATTGTTTAGTTTGCAGCCATTTATATATTTTACCCACGCCTCTACTTCCTAGTTATCAATGGCAATTGTTTTAAGTTTACATAGTGGAGTTATTTTTAGAACAACGTTAGTATATAAGGTGTTGCATGTTATGTGCATGTTTGTGTCAACTTAAGAGCCCCTACAAGTTTCACGAGCCAAAAACAGAAAACCGCTACTTTTTCAGCGAAGATTTCTCAATAACTACAAGACATTGCATGCATCAAGAACATTGCATACTCCTCCAAGAGTATGCAAAACAAGCGAAAAAATATCGTGTTTTTAATTAAGTATTTTTTAAAGAAAAAGTATTAATCACAAGACAAAAACATGTTTCACAAAAAATGTACATGAATCTTTTTTTTTGACGCCTTTTTACCTAGCCGTTAACTAAGGAGTATGCTTTAGAAAGTAACCGTTTTACGGTAGGTACTAAAGCAGAATAAGGCGATATATACGACCCGATGTTAACGCAGTACTGGCCGTGCGCCCGCTCGATGCCAAAATATCAATATTGAACCTCATTTTTCAGTTATGAAGAAATTCCAGCCATAAATTTTTCTGTGTAAAAATATTTTTAAACATCCAAGTCGTTTTGGAGGAGTATCCAAAAGTTGCGAAAAAACTTAGTTACACGAAAAAAACTTGTTTAAAAAAAAACTACATGAATCAATAATAAATATATAGTTTTTTCAAACCTTTTAACCTAGCCGTTACTAAGGAGTATGCTTTAGAAAGTTACCGTTTTACGGCACAAAAGCGGTGGAAGGCCCTTAACATATTGAACGGATATCTAGAAAGGTTCGCATTTTCTTGGCTACGCCCTTGCAGCCTTAGTATAATCATGGTATCCGAAGCCTTACTCAAAACATTCTGAAATAACGTAGTGATGATGTAATATTTGTGCATGTGTAATGAATATTAATTCTTAAGGCGAATTGTTTGCGATGACACGTTTGTCTTGTGAAAAGCCTGTCAAATTAGTGATATATCTTTACTTAAGGCTTCAGAGACATCTCTGTGAGTCAGCAGTGAAATCACTTGTGACATAATTAATGAGAGTGTTTTATCTTTTGTTTTTGTTGTCTTTACTCACATCAGTTACTCTTCTTACCCAACTACTGCGAAGCCAAAAGGAAAGGTTATGATTTTAGCAGTCTATGTATGTTTGTATTTGCGTATGTTCCTCCTTAGCGCCTATACTATTCGTCCGATTTTCGCTACTTCGGGACCGAAATTTCTCGGCTTCGCGTCGGATGCAGTGCGTAACCGCTCTTAGGGTGCTGTACAGCTCCGTCTGTCTCGCACAGGAACCATGACGGCTTCAAAATGTCATAGTAAGGCCCTGAAATGATGATTATATTCCGAACTACATCATCATGGGATTTAGCAACAAGCTCAGTTAACAGCACTGTAACATAAGCATCGGCTTCTGTTTTCCTTTAATCCTATCCCCATAAAGTGTCATGACCTGCATCAAATTGTTTGGACATACAGTTTAATCACGTCGTTACTCTTATTTTAGGAGTTCTTGTGTAAACTGTCCCAGAAACATTGATGTACGAACAATGAACACAGGTACTTTATGGTATGTTAATCTTGGAATAGGAAAACAGCGAAGACTTATTATAAAAGTAATTTGATTATTTTATAAAAAAAAATATATGCCTCTCATACTTAAACACTTACCCTCTTGCAAATAAACGCGGAATAAAGTTATACCAGGTATAACGAAGGAATAACCATACATTTTCATAGGTTTATACTTGGTATAACTTTATTCCGCGTTTATTTGTAAGAGGGTTAGAAGTGGGGCTACCTTGACGGAACAGAAGCATGGTGGGAATGCGGTGCCGAGATGCCTATGCTCCACCTCCTACCCTATCCTCAGAGCCCCAAAAATTGCAGCCATAGTTGTCCTACGACTAGAACAAGACTAAACACCTAAATGTTGGAGACCCCATTAGAGTTATGCCTTGATGAATACAAGGTTACTTAGCAAGTGCTTTGACTCAGCATTATTCCTGCCACTGTCGTTCAATTGACAAACTACAAATGCCAGAAACGCAATCACATCTAGACTGATCTATGTAAGATTAGTAATATTTGCTACCGCCAATCTTGCAACTGACATTTGCAAGCAAACCCGTAATGGCTCGATTGTATAAACAATTGTAGAGTCAGTTGCAATTGGTTTAATAGATAATGGTACTAGTACAACAAATTGGCATAATTTAGCTATTCCTGGTCTGCATTTCAAAGTCAAGATTGACAAGGGGATAGGCAGCATCCTTGACTCAGCTGAAAACAATTCAGCTAGCACTAAACTATTTACTAAACGTATTCAAGAAAAGATGGATAAACTGTGTGAGGAATGATATGAAAGAAAAGGGAGTCAGTGATAGCGTGTCGGTTGACAAGATGGAATAGAAGTAGAAAACGTTTTGCGCCGACGCCAAATAACATAGAACAGGGGTAGAAGAAGCTGATGTTCAGTTATTCCAACAGTCTCACATCACAGTTCACTGTTGATGATGTCTATTCTGTAGGTGAAGTTGACTTTGCTGCACGGCTGATACCATATGGACTTCAACGGCTTCCGCGCTCGTCCCAGTCCAGAATTCCAGATTCGACGTCGAAATACCCGTGCAATATAAGTAGGTACGCTCGTATATGAGTGAACAGCTGCATATTGAACCGGAAGGCCGGAACGGCTGCCGATAATCGTAAAATATTGAAGAGGAGTCAATGTACCGAGCTACTGAGCTGATGTAAATGTTACGCCTGCTTGGCCCTATTGATTTAGGATGTTTGCTTTTCTTTGGATGAAGAATATTTGAGCGTAATAATTGCTCCAGTGTGCGGAATGATAAAGGTATGATTGAATATGGTAAATGATTTTGACGTACGAATCACAGATCATTTAAATGAGCTATGTTTTGTCTAACGACATTCAAATTTCAGATGCAATAACATCGGAACCTTTCCCTAATTCCGCCACAAGATACAAAGACCCCCAAACATTAACAAGAGGGGCTTTACTAGGACTATTACGAGCTACTAATAAATAGTAGATTAGGATCTCTGTAATGAGCCCTGCTTCCCCCATTTTATTATACGTGGTAAGTAAGCTTTGTTGATTATTATGGCAATTTCCGTGGTTACCGATAAACTGGTGTATTTAAATAAACTTTCGAGCTGTTTTTTAGATTCTATTTTATGAAGAGGAGAAATTGATTGTATGTTTGTAGGAGGTAATCTCTCTAGAAATGCTGATTGGATTACGAATATTCTTTCCTTGATAGAAAGTTACACTATTACTGAGTGATATTGGCAATTTTTTCATCCCGGAAAAGTGAACGGTTTTTGAGGGATATGCCTCGGGAGTGAAAACGCGGGCAAAAGCTAGTAAGATATAATTTCGTGTTTTTTCTGTCTCTTCTACATTTCAATCTCAATTTATACAATACCTACATTAACGAATTTATTCAGTCCCTTCTTTATCCACTTTTACTTCTATTTCACTTAAGAAATCTTTAATATATTCAGCTATTTTCAGTACTCCTATAAAGACATAGTATTCTAGATTGTTCTAAAAATAAATCATGACCTTTACAGTTAGTAACAATTTCATATCTGATTCCAGTAATTGTATATCATCCATCATAGTTCCAAGTTTGTAGATATAAATCAAATTTGATAATCTTTCAATAGCATACATTTATTTAGGTCGATTACTGATAGAGATACAAAACCGCCAATCTTTGCTAATTATAGATAAAAAAAATTGGAAGCCATCGATAATTATGATTACGACAAGATGATATAATCTGTACTGTACAAAATTGGGAGTACGATAAAATAAATTTTCCTTTAGAAACCGATAATTTAACGTAACCCAATACTGACTTTGCATAATTTTCCATCGCATATATATATTCCTATACGGCTCGGAGCCGAACTCCCGTATCGATTTCCACGAAAAAATTCCCAGGGGAACGGTTGAAAAAGCATTGTTACTACAAGCGCCTACATCCCACAAAATATAAACAATTCAGATCTGTTCTTGTCAGTTTAACAGCCGTTAACACCTACACACGAGAGTAATGAAACGTTATTTTGATAATCGATTAAAAATCGTAAGCAATTTTATATTTGCGTACACTTCATCGTATAAAACGGGTACGAAAAACGGTTTATTAGCGATAAATCGTGTGAACGACTGTAGTCACGGATAAATGAGGCCTCTTGCGAAGGTACAAACATACACACATACCTGTGATAAAATTACTCGTCGTGTAATAAAATCAAAATACACGGAGCGTGCGCGGTGTTCGAAATACGAAGCGAAGTTGGCGCCAACACTGCGGCGGTTGGCGCCAATGTATGACGAATAAATGATTAATCAACAGCTGTACCTCTGGATGTACATCACTTGATTCGAGAGCCTTAGAGTCGTGTTTGTTCGTTTACGCCCCTGTGTTTGTGATGCGAATTCGGATTCGCATCACAAACACAGGGGCAAGACTTTTCGCTTGGCACAGTTAAAATGGTGAAACAGAATTTGAAATCTGAAGGAAAAGGCTGCTTTAGGATTAAGAAGGATCTTCTTTGATCTGAATGAAATAAGAAAACGAGTAGCTTGCACTATTTACGTCTATGTGTACGAGTTTTCTGAAAGTTACAAGTTATTTATATTTTATTATGTACTGCGAGTATTTAACTTCCCAAACCTCGTAAAATATTGACCACTAGGAAATGGCCTTGAACCGCGAACAGACCTTCGTGCAACCAAACCGGAGGTCGACACACAAAACGCTATCGAATGTATTACTAAAATAACACGACTTTCATGAACACGTATTAGTATTATTTGTAGACAATTAGTTTTTGTAACATAGTTTTGTAATTATTGTTTAATTGCTTAGCTTTAATTTTACCTAACTGCTTTCAGAAAACTGAACTTAAACATATTGAACTAACATGACCTTGCGATATATCGAAGAAAATGTATAGCTGACTGTGAATTAATATTAAACGAAGGTGCAAATTCAGAAGAAGAAATACCCAAATAAGAAATTCATCTTATAGATTCTAATGTTTTGTTAGACTAATTCAAAGTAGCAGGTTTAAAACAAATTGACATCGTAACTCAGTTACAAATCAACACTACATCACAGGAAGCACCGGTTAAACTTACATTTGAAGTAGTTGCCAACACGTTTGCACCTCAAACGAAATAAAGGGAAAACAATGTAATGGCTATTGAAGACGCTGTCAAAGAGAAAGACGTATTTAAAACCATCGACGACAATTTAGAAGAAGCAGAAATCGAAAACTTTATTTCAAAAAGTGATATCAACACAAATCAAGAGAATTTTGAGTCGAATGCCATTTTTCCAGGAACAGATCGTGTCCTGATTGCTCAAGAGGGCACAGTCGATGTCAATAAAGATATAAAGAGTCCTTCGTTGCTTGGCATTTACAAATGTATTGCAAGAATTGTGCTGTTTCATATTATTGTTGAACACGAACGTCCCGTTTATTTTATAGATATCTTTATTAAGATTGATTGCATCTAAGTTTATTTCCTTATTCATTTGTTTATCCCTATTTATAAATTGCAGAATTAAATAGGCGGTTCTTGACTTGCATTTTTCTTTGCTTGATTGTCTAGCTATAACCCGTAGTGAGTTCTGAAGATATTGCTGTCAATGAAAAAAAATTAAGGTCATTAAAGGTTCTAACAAAATCAATTCAGACAAGATCCTCAAAAGGTCCTTCTTAAAGCAATCAATCGATTTCAAATTCAGATATGTCTTGTTTCGTCCATGGAACTGTTGGAGCGGTATCCAAGGTCTCTCAGTCACGTGGTGGTGTACAATGGGCGATATCTGAATAACTGATGGACCGTCACATCGACACAGCTGTCTGACCGTGTATCGACGGAAATAGAACGTCGATACCGCCCGACCTGAGCGCCACTGCCCAAGGAGACGACTAACTCCCAACTCCAAACAGTTTATCTAACAATATTTCAAAGTTTACAAATGTTAGATCTAACAAAACAAAACCTTATGGTAAAATATTCACGAAGAAAATAGAACTCATGAATGGAAAATTGAGTGGCAGTGAACTGAAAATATCTATTCTGTAAAGGTCACTGTAGTGATAAAATAAAAATTGAATTGAAATCTGATTATTGCCGAACGATCCCATTTGGAATACTAAACAAATTCTTTATGATATATTCATTCGTAATATGTCTTTATATGTCTGTCTGCCTAGCCTTTTCCCAACTATATTGGAGTCGGCTTCCAGTCTTACCGAATTTTGCTCAATACTAGTGTTTTACATGGACTGCCTATCTGACCTCCACAACCCAGTAACTGGGTGACACGGTACAAATAATAAAATAAAATATATAGTTGCAATAAATTTATTTACTACAAAATATAAATGTATGAATAGGTAATATCAGTGCAAAAGATCAAATTACATACAATGGGAGTACACAACATAAATATGTGTTAACATTTTATCTGAAATATCCTCGACACGAAAATGTATATGGTGGGATGCCCCACTTCACACGCTCCATCCCATAGGGAGAACTTACCGACCGGAATGATAAATTGTAAAAATAAAATACCAATCCCGGTATAAATTTTCCTCGTGTAAAATAAATATGAGGATCTGACATTTTGTCTACGAATCCGAACCATATAAATGTATTTTTAGATATCGGAGAGGAATCGATTTAACAGACTGTGTGTGAACATTTTTGCTGACCATTGTTTACGGGCATTTTTATAGCACTGAAAATAGTTTTTGTTTAAAAATTAATAGTACATATTTGGTGAACATGACTAGCAATTACACAATAATTAGACAACAGGATACAAACAATTACGGCAGACATCAACGGAAGGTGATCTTCATTAAAATAAATGAGTATCTAACGCACCAAATTACTGTATTCCATTACGGCGAAAAACGTGTAGCTATATATGAATGTCAGAAACAATTTAACCTAAAGATATGCAATAAATTCGGTTTAATCGTAACCAATGAAGATCATTTATATCAATAAGTCCGACAGCTATCAATAAGCCACACCTTAAATCGTTTTAATATATTTATGATATTACTAGACCTGGATAGTTGCTCTAGTTTTAGACACGCTTCATTAATTTGACCAAAAGCCTTAGATGGCACTCCTACTAGTCACTATAACACCGATCCAGCTTAATTAACTTGTACAAGGTCATTTGCTTGGCTTTGATCATTAGAAGCATCATCAGTACTTCATTTTTCATCCATTCGTACGCTCAGAGCCACACCACTTGGAACATTAGCGAACACAATAGGACTTTAAAAAGAACCATTCCGAGCAGAATAATACAACTGGTAGTATTTTCCAATCTTTAGCAGTAACATTCGCGTACAAACCAAGTAATAAATAGAGGTATAACGCATTAGGCTATTTCGAAGAGAATCTGGCAAAAGGGTCCCGGCGTCCGGTCCCTGGGCGTCCTTACAATTGGCGTGAAAAACGATCTAGTTTCGCTCGACATGCGAAATAATGGTCAATAAGAACCTCTCGACACAAAGATTACTTTATAGATAGGGCTCACAATATACTTGATTACAATGACTGTGTTGAACGTAAGGAATGTGGGACGCGTAATGATAGTAGTCAACAAGGACAAGTAGCTATACATTTGAGAAACCCGCTATCGGAAGTAATTTTATATATTGATAATATTTGATCAGTGTCCCTCTAGGGTCATGTTTGGGTGGACAATGCATGTCGCAAACTATCCGATGGTTTTCCATATCAACCGAATATGCTTTTTACGAGAGTCCCAAACAAACAAATTTCCTCCTTTCTCTACAATGCCAATAATGTTGTATACAAAACGTTTACCTTGTTCTCGAGCGTAACAGAATATGAAAACTAGTCTTTCCTTTCGATTTAAATCATTCCGAATTTTTGAAAGACAGTTTCGATTCCGGAATGTTTCAGCCGCGGTCAGTTTTATGAACAGTGAAAATCGCCAATTCGTATCGAATTAAGATTGAGATATTCTTTCGTACAAACGTCCGGTTTTATTGGCTTCATAAAAATTCTCTGGGAAATGATCTCACAAGTCTTCAATGAAGGGGTCCATCTGGGTTGGATTTATTGTGGAACGATATTGTAAATTGTATTTATGCTCTCAGGTTATTTCCAGTGATAGTTGAAGGTAATATTTTCACGTAATAAAACGTGGCTACAGACTCATTGAACGTCGCTGAAGAACTCATTAGCGAAAATAACTTATATTTAGACGAGCACGGTAACGTGGGCGTTAAAAATGCCCCAGAAAACAGAATACATTCAGAGACCGGTCAAAATACCCCGACAGTTTCCACGACCAATTTGCAAAAGCAGTAAAATAGGTAAGTGTTGGCAAATGGGATTAGCAGAGCGTCGAACCCGGGGACGGTGCGTAACCAATAACCATACATTTGGAGTTACAACGGCTGCTAAATGCAACGATAGGGCTCGTGTGGTCAGGAAGTTACCCGAATATAAAACCCTTACGTTCATTGCTGATCAAAATCTCGTTTGCATAACTTCTGTCGTCCTTTTATACGGCTCTTTGTTTAGGACAATGGTGTCCTATATTACTTTGCTTTATATTATTTTTCAGCTGCACTTACTTTGTACTGACAACCTTTGTGCCTTTTATCAAAGACTGAAAAATACTCCAGAAATCTCGAAAGAGTATTTACATATCTCGGTGCCCTTAACAAAGACAAGTAATTTTCTGAAAGTGTCCTTTGTCGTAAAATATAGTGTCAGTTGCTTTATACATATATATTTTGTCTGTGTAATAGTAAAAGCGATAAATATAGTCTGAGCGAAAATATTTGTGACAAACAACTTAGCAAAATCACTGGACATAGAGACGCTGATCCTACTAATAGTAAAAAAAGTAAGGATAAGACAGTAGACGACGTAAATGACGCAAATACATACATGAGATACTCAGAACTTACATACTACCATTACACAAGCGATGTAAGTCCGAAAATACTTATTATATTTAGAAGACGGCGGCTTAGCTTCCGCGATCCTTTCGGAACGGGCAATGGAATTGGAACTTAGATACAAGAGACTAGAGACGATTTTTCTTCGGACGATTTAGAAGAAACTAGGGGATTATTCAGAACAATTTACAGTGGCACAAATAAAACACATGTGAGTTCTTAATTAGCTGTCACTTACCGCTGCGAATATTGAGTATATTTTCGTATTTCAATCAATCATTGTGACGTGCAGTTATCTGCTAATATAAAGTTAGCAAAAACGGGTAATTTAGTCTAATCGAAGCTAACTACTAACAAAGCTTGTGAAAGTACAGATGTTGGAGCTAATGACGTCTTTCAATGACGTATTTCAAGAAATTGTTCATTTTTCTTATTTGTAACTGTAATTCTTGAAAGTTGAATACTGTCGGTCTTACATAATAAATCGCTTTTCGTCCCTGGGAGTTGGAACTTAAGATAAAACAACAAAACATCACTCACCTTGAACTGTATCACGATTTATGTAAAGAACCAAGGAAAGACTTTCACCTGTACAAAATGCCTGAATATCGTATCACACCGTTGCCTAAGCGAAAACGGACCGATGACGTCATTGCCCGCCCAACCCGTTACCAAATCTGAAAGGTACACCGGAGGGTACACGCATAAGCACAATATCATGCAAAGGGTTACGAAACCAAATTGCTTCCGCGGCGTTAGCTTTGATGAAAGATCCTATTCGCACATGTTCAGATAATAAAATCTGCTATACTCGTGGAGAAACATCTTCAGGACTCATTTCAGCAGAAATGGTCACCAATAAAGGTAGTAAAATAAACACGCGTAAATATTTGCAAGGTGATGATAATAAAGAAAATTTGGAAAGATTTCTGCAGGTAAATAATTTCAGTCGGGAACATAATTTCACTTAGCTGTTTTTAGAATAATCAATTCTTATTGAGTTTCAACAGAACATTACTTGTCTTATCTCTGTAGCTGCAATGGCAGTGCTTGATCAAACGCAAGCCGGCGAACCGTAAGATAAGCTTTCTCTCAGATCGAACATTGAAGCAGCTAAACTTGCTCTTAGATAAGAAGTTGTTACATTTATAAGGGATCGTGAATTCGTGACCGGTCAACAGTATCAAATAATTTGAAATATAGACAAATATAACAAACCATATGTGCCATAAAGATTAATCTAATCAAAATTCAAATAGACATTACAAACACAATTGTGTATTGCAATTTAAATTTAAATTATCCGAGGCAGACCCTGCCCACGCGATTGCCTACAGATTACAGTTGTAATGAAGTATCAGAACTCAGATATTAGGGCGTTGATGACGTGCATCAGTTACCTAACATGACCTGTACGGGCGCACGTCCAAATGCTAACAATTCATATGGAGATTTTACCTATTCTTGTCTGTTAATAACGGTGGATCTTCAAGTGAATGCATCTGCTGATAGGAGTTGAAATGTTTTAGCTTTTATTTGTATATGTGAGGGATTTCAAGCGGTAATGGCTCATTTGTTGGCACGGTGACTGTTGTAAAAGGGAATGTGAGTAATATCTTCACTAGGTTTGAAAATATGTTGAGCTGCTTTAGTTCTCTTTCATCATCGTCCTCCTGATCTTATCCCAACGTATTTGGGTACAGCACAGCATATCTTCTACTTTTTTATTTGCCTTAATCTCATTAGTCACCTCCTTTAGTTTCCTCCTTTTTTTCCTATCGTTTCTTTGGTATTCCTTCACCCCTGCAACACCTCACATTCATGCTTTCTTTCTCGTTGTTTAAGTCAAAATTTATTTCATCGCGGTTAACGTTGCAGTCTGTAGCTAGACTACTACATTGTTAGAAGGAGTCTTACGTTCAATAGTGCGTAAGTAATCTATTGTCTTTCCTTCAGTGAGCAACTTATACGGTGTCATAAGCTGCACTCTTTTCTTTCATTCAGATGTTTTTTGCCTTGAAGTAAACCTTGACTACAGCTGGTAGCTCTCACTCTTTAGATAAGACTGTATCATCATCACACTCAGCCTACAGTAGTACACTGCTGGACATAGGCCTTTCCTTTGTGATCACTCTCATTCAACTGCCTACCAGCTACTCAGGTATAAGACTGTATGTACTGGCTTCTTTTCTTTTATAAATATTCCTGTCTGAGCTTGCGGATATCTAGTGTCTATTACATCCTTGACCTGTCCTATGAAAACATTTACATAAAAAATCCTCAAAATAGCATTTCATTCTTCAAAAACCATTGAAAAAATTTCGCAGCATTGCCAGACTACATTAAAGTATCTACAATGTCAAACTTTCCACTAATATCAGGAATGTGAACCGTGTTCTTTATTTAGCTGTCTGGGTTCTACGTCATCGTCATGACACGTGAGTTTCAATAGTTATTGGTTGAGTAAACATGAAGTTGGTCTCCAACGTCACCGACCGTATTGACGTCGTTTAACGCGACGTCACCAGACATGGGTTTGGCTGACACTATGTTAATCGTCACTAGATTTTCATTTCTGGCATCTTAAATGACTTATCTTAAATAATATATATAGCCAAATGTCGATAATTCCAAATCTTCCATCTGCTAAAAGGCATACATATGCGTTTATATGGTATATCTACAGTTAGACGATGTCGATGTCGGTATTAGCCGATAGACACTAGTGAGATAGGACCAATTTTGGGCAAAGTTCCAATTCTGCACTGAGAATTTATGTTACAGCCAAGACCTAAATTTTTTTTCCTAAGAAATTCTTGTTACTAAGAGCAGCAAAAGAAAGGATTCTGAAGTTTATATCGGAAGACCGTTATCCCATTGGTAACGGTCCCCATAATACCACATTTCCGTCAGCTGACTCACACAATTCGAGAAAATAAACAGCTGATTTTATGTTACCTCCGCTCCTAGAATAAATAATCATGGAATTTTCTATTGCTCAATAACTCAAAGGATGATACGATGGCGAAATTTTATTTTTAAATTCCACGTAGATGGGGTGATTACTGTTGTTTACGAGAGTTCGCATACACTGTTAATATTTGATGAGCCATCATTTTTGATGTTGTGATAAATTTCCTGGTTATCTCTAGGTAAGGTTAGCTCGTGTGCTATCATGTTGCATGTTTCTGTAGAATTTAATTGATTCGAAGTGATTACTAGATAAGTGATTGCATTTATCAAAGGATCAGCAAGGACAAGAGAATTTTAAGCTTCTGACTTGCTTTACCGGCCTTGCGTCCGCATACTCGCGAAAATCACTCGCCTACAGTTAATTTTTTTTTTATTTTACGAGGCCCACTTCCACAAAGGACCAAACTACACCCGCTAACGAATTACCAATTGTTCCGTCGTTAACGTCAGTTCCCGAGCGCCGAGTTCACGTGTACTCGGTGTACTCGACCTAATTAATGTCACCGTAACTGTAATCGTCCGTCAGTGGCGGTGGCACCGGCTGCTTTCGCCGTTTTGCTTTACTAATACATAAATATAACTGGGAGTTAGTCGTATATCGATGGTAGTTTTTGCTAGTGATAGAATCTCGTTTTTTTATGTCTCTGAGGCATCTAATTCAAGTTTTGGAAAAATTTCTATAGTTTAAATGGTATTACTGACTTCGTCTGTGACTTTTAACCTTTCAATTTTTCTAATGGTTCCTGGAATTTTATCTTTCACGATAGCTATGCTCTAAATTTTTACTGATTCTGGGGAATATATTTCATGTTTTGGAATTGTTCCTTTAGTTCCGTTGGTATTTTCATTCGTTTGTGACTTTTATTCTTTTGATTTCTCGAATGGTACCTAGTATTGTATGTGTATCACCCACGATTTCTTTGCTCTCGATATTTACTGTTGCTAATACTCTTTCCAAGTTTTGCAACTGTTCTTTAATCGATGAGACGTCGGCAATAAATCTTGAATTGCGCTTATAGCCTGTCATGAAGCAAGACTTATAGCCCTTTTTGGGGAGTTCACGAACGACCAGTTATTTTAAGAAGGCGAAAACAGGTTTCCATATACGTTTTCAAGGAAACAATGGGTTGCCATGTCAGTGTTTCGTTTGCTAATTGTATTAAAAATTAAAACTCTCCATGCCTCGTAGTCTCGAAAGCAGACTTGTAACGGTAGAGTAGATGATTAAATCAAGCATATCGTGCTTATTAATAACGATTTGTGTAATAGTAACAGCGATTCCTTGCCATATGAGATCATGACTACTTAGATTACTACGGATAGGCTACGCATTTACGTTTACGCTAACGCGTACGTTACCGTTAACTCAATCAAGAGATTATAGTAGGGATGTGTCGATACTTTGGTTAATTGGATTATCGTGAAGGGTATTTAATTAACATTATATCATATTAAAGACTTTCCGAGGTTTTGTCTAAAAACACAGAACAAGGTAAACATATTATCAGCTGAAATATGAAAGTCTTTGCGGAAATTTCACCGAAAATTCTTACAACATGTATGAAAATGTTCGATTTATTTTTAGCCCAGCACGAATATAAAGAGAAACATTTTCTTGTAAGAATAAGAAACTGTAATGGAAACATAAATATAAACACGTGCGAAAATAACCGTATGTTATTCCAATTACATCCCCTGTCAAAATCGAAGTAGTGTAATTAGGCAAGGAACTGCGAATCTGGCACTCAATGTACGGAAAACATTTCCTTTGGGTAAGAGTGGTAACGACAAAGCAATTTCACCCGTACGGCCTTAATTTAAGGTTGAAATAGACCTAGCTGAAGTATGAGAGTAGAATAATTCCGTCATATTCATAGTATATGAATTTATAGAAACAGCAGCTCGGAGTAACAAAACAGTAATTGAAACTGGCAGAGGTTGGAAGGTTGCTAAGTAAATTATTTAATAATAGTTTGAATAATGTAAGGTAGGATCGCAAGTTATGAATAGAACGTGAGAATATGATGATTCTATAGATACACCTGTTAGTATATACTATGTCCGTATAGCAGAACCTAGAGAATTTCCAACTTGAAAATTACTATGACAGCTTCCTCTAGACAAAAAAGGCAAATAATCAACCTTACCTTATCTTCAATGCCATCAATGTCTTCAGTTACCTATTTCCCCTTGAACCTGAGGTCTTCAACCTCATTAACAAATGCAGATTTATTGTAATTCTCTTGAACTTGAATTGTGCCGATGGCTCCTAATTTTCTGTTGTTGAATAAACAGCGGCTTCGCTTCGACGATCGATCCGACCAAACTGGCTTCGGTCTGGAAATAGATCGTCGACTGGGAGATCACAGAATTTGCACTTTGTGTATGTACTATTTGCCGATCCTTTAGAGCTTTCATTCTATATTTAGGATCATTTTTTATTCGAAGCAGTCATAGGGCCTTATTTATAAAATTATGTGAGCTATTTGGTAACTGATTAGCTGATTCTTTATTCAAATTTTCTATAGAACGTTTGAATTGAGAATCCGCTGATCATTCATAGATTCTTAAGAATTTATGAAAATCTCTGAGCTGTTCAGCACAATCAGCACTCATTAACAGATTCTTAATTCAAATTGTCTATAGAACATTTGAATTAACAATCCGCTAATAAGTTGCTAGTGTCGAGGTTTTTATAAATAAGGGTGTTTATATTTAGGAAAAGGTGAGCATTACCAGAAGTTATGATTGTTGACTTTAAAAAATTCAAACACATAACTCTCATTTCACCGCCACGACCAAAGCGTAAACTAATTAATTTCCATACTAATCTCGCGTGATATGCAAGTCACATTGACCCAGAAATTGCCATAAAATTCATCATATAACGTAACACGGAATGGGCGAAAAATCTCATTACATTTTTATAGGGGCGATGGAAGCGAAACGCCGATGACAAATTGTCGACGAACCCCATCAAAGGGTTGTGTGACATTGCTGAGTGACTGGTAGTCTACGCTCATCAAAATTCATGGAGCCACCAGTGTATGTGCGTCATGTTTGTCCAATGCCTGGTGGTTAAAAATGTTCGGTAGTGGGTTTTTTCGATCAAAACTAGATTAGGTTGTCATGATGTTTTTTCAAGGATTTGATTTATTCATTCAGGATTTGAATTTGTTTGAATGATAAAATATGCTTTGCAAATACAGACAAGTTTAGAAAATTATATCAACCAGCATGAATAATCATAAAAATATACCAGCGTCAAGTACAAAACTCATAAGTCACAAATGTAAACAAAAATATGGAATAATATAAACAGGTGTTTAACATTATCGTATAAATGCATGAACACAAGAAACTGTTTATGATATGACCTCTGCAGGTCCCAGAACTAACATACCACAAGTACACTGTGTCATTGGTAAAGGAAAAAAATAATATTCGAGTGTATAGAATTTATGGAAAAGATGGCAAGATAAGTGGTATTTTTTTGCTAATGCATATGATAGAGATCTACACAGAGTATGTCTCGAAAATCGAAATCAATAATTTTCGTAGAGATGCTTAACCTTGAAGCACAGAACGAACGAATGTTCAATTAACATATTTGCCATATGAATTGTTTTTGAAGCAGACATAAAAGAACTTAGACTTGAACTTGGCAAGATAATGACGGTAAAATAATGTCTTATCCAATCCTTGAATCCTCTTTTAAAAAAGAAACATGACCAAATATTGATGAAATAATTGACGAAGATAAAAGAAAAATAAATAGCCTTGTCTGACATGCATCTGAAAATCCTACCCTCCTAACTGCGAATTTGGGGAAGATAAATAAGGCACCTGATACACGCAAAGGTTGTAAAGAATAATGTTCTCCGTTTAGCTCGTATTCATCCTACCCTCCGGAGACGGCAGAAAAATTACGTGGAGAAACAACGCTATCAAACATCCAAAGAAATACCGATGTATTTTTTACTAGAGAACGCATAAACTATTCGTTTCTGTTTATAGAGGAGTTTAGAGAGAATATCTTGGGAATTGATACTGTGGTTGGAGAATATGATGTTACTGTAATGATCCTTTTTTGATTTGATAATACTGTTATTGAAAAAGTCAATGTTGAACTTGTCGTCAATATTGATGTAAGTAATATACATATTGCTCATGTTATGGCAATGTATAAGTAATAACGTAACATAGCAGCAGTCTATAAATATACAAACATTTCAACCAAACTATTGTTGGAGCAAATCGATCTCAACCCTGAACAAAAAGGAATTGAAGATTAGAAAACATTAGACAAAACCATTTGTCTGTCTCAATGAGATTACCCGGAGGATTACAAAAGAAATAGCGATCGCTGAACAAATAGAGGTCACAACTAAATCGCGATTACTACGCCGGGTTCCGCATAGTACGCCGGTAATGTACGCGAGCAATACAATTTGTTACGTAATACCAGTAACAGTTATGGAAACAATCCGCTGATTGCTTACTGCACTACATACGTAACGTTGTGAGAGTGTTATTGCTCTATTTTCGGTATGTAATACCGTACTATAATTAGTTGCGAGGCAACGTCGATGTTACGCTTTATAAATATACACGATTGTGTAATCAACGATGAGTAACTGTCTATTGTGATGAAGAAAAATGACAGTTTCAGGAATTGAACGTGGTCGTGTCGTGATTCTCCGGCAGTGACCTCGCGATAGCTTTCGATAGCATGAACCGTCTGTTTCGGACGCTCCCGACCTATTTCAGTCCGCCGGCCAACGGAGCTACACGCTGAAACAATGAAGTGAGTGTGCACGAAAGGGACGCGCTTACGGGCTGGGTTCAAGACGGAGCGGGACGCGAACACCGGCCGTCGTCACAGCGCGAACACGCTTAGTACCCGCTGCGTTCTATTTCTGATCGTCGCAAAACATGTCTCGGAATTCGTTTCTATGTGTCTGGGAACATCAGAAATCATGTGACTAATGATCCAAGAGCTAAAAACGTGAGGATTCAGGTGGGATGTGGAGCAGTTCAGTGTTAATTGTAACGTGGGGTCGCATCCGCTACAAACGCTTTTACAATTACAGCTTCATTCCAGCTATGACGTGTCCGCATACTATAAAAGCATTTAGCTCGCTTGGTATTGCTATTAAGCGATATGAAATGACAGAAGATAATGAATTCAGGGCTATTACCTTGGTGACAACAGGTCGTTATGCAACTGTAGTTAAAATTATTGCCGTTTGCCAAATTGGATGTAAACATATCGATCGTTTACTCATAGTGGAAAGTTTCACAATGGAATAAAAACTTTTTTTTGCTTTCATGCTGATGGAGAGAGAACTTCAAAGGATTCAATGCAGTAATGTAACGTTGTAACGTATCGGTGGAGTCGTCATTGATGATACGGTAAGCGTTTCTATCTAGTGCGGGCTCTGGCGTCAAAAATATCTCGATTGTTTCGCGTTGCTGTACCATATAACCTGCAACAGCTGTAAATAAAATGATGTAGCACCTCAATAACGGGCTTGGGTAACGTGTGCTGAGCAACATTTTGGTTATTTGTTTTAGGAGGTAAGCCGGTCGTCCGTCTTTCGTTAATCTAAGGTTTATTTTAATCTCAGCATTAATATTATGTACGAAAATACCTGCTAGCGTTCAATCATAAACCGTTTGTACCTGGTTTGTTTCTGTTGCGCACGAATTTAGAGTTTCGTTTTAGGTATACAGTTTACGGTTTATGTTTCCGTTAGCTCAGTTGTTGCCTAATGGATGTGTGTGTGTTTCATCGCGAGTACTTCATCATCGTATGTGCAGGATTCCAAAGTTAACACAAGAATTCATAATTAAAACTGTGCAGCGCCGAGCGCGCCGCCTTGTGGTACGCCAAAAAAATAATAACGCGTTATCGTAATGGAATTATCCACTGAAAGCTACCAACCGTAAATCATCAGCTCGTAAAGCAATAAGTTCTGATAAGATATCGTTGGAAAAGTCCGAAAATGTCGCTAACATATTCAGGGAGGGAAAAAGATCACCATTTATATTTATGTAAGTCAACGGAAAATGGAAAGACATTGCTACATAAGGAGCGGAACTAGTCGTATTCCTGTTCCTAGTGGCGGGCGCGGTCCGGGGGGTGAAGGAGGGGTGGTCGGGATCGAGGGGGGTGCCGGTGACGTCATCATGGAAATTGATTCGGAGGCGAAAAACGGGGCCGCAACAAAGGCGCCGCGTCCGTCGACTAGACATAAATTAGTGGTTTATTTGTTAAGTCGGACGGGACCGTCTTTTATTCTACGTAATGGCTGTGGATGTACACGAGCATCGCTTATCATGTTACTATTTAGGCTAATGCCTTCGAGGAGATCAATACCGGCGACCTTGGTGCCGAGACGAGGACAAAAACTGCGGATTGAGTTACCGAAAATTGTGTTAATAAACATTAGGGCGAATTAAGTAATTCTAGTTTTCGTGACGAATACAGAATGTAGATTGTGGACCTAGTTTAACATGGCGGACGAAGTGATAAAGCCAATTAGCGTTCGTTGTGTAAAATAATGCAAAGGGAGGTCAACGCACAGCTCACAGTACACGCGAAAATTACAGATACTAAAATATCCCGTGAAATGAAGTGTACTATAAATAGAGTCCCGAATGTTATTGGAAATATAAAAATATCTGTTTCTCTATTTCTTTAAAGTTTACAAGAATGAAACGTACTGTTTGTAGAGAAAACAAATGGTGTTCTTGCACTTCTGAAAGCTTTGATTTACAGGTTACTATTTCGAACAATGTAATGTTAGAAACAATGCTGGCTTACTTTTATATCTGATTCATCATTATGGTTTCATAAAGCATTTTCTATATTTTTTCTTTGAACTTAGGCAACGCTTCATTACTCACAAAGTTTTAAATTATTATCTCATGTATAAAATAAGAAAAGTACCTAAAGTAAATATATTTACCTCAGTGTCCTCTATCTATACACAAGCGTTATTTAAAATAATTTAGTCAGCTAGATCAATAGGTAAGGTATTAATGAAATATTTTCCTTGTTCAAAACTATTCCTGGCAACAATATCATTGGAAACCCCGATCATGATTAATAAAATAAAACTTTTGAAATAAATCAGAAGCTATTCCAATGACCAATAAACCCTGAAACGACGGTAATTATATTGTATTGTTGACACGGCAATACCCATCAAAAATGCAACGGCAATTGCCGATATTCCATACAAAATTATCGCTGCAACCCGTAATTCGATAATTGAACATTCTCATACATTATTGCTATAATTACTGTTGTCAACTGGTCTGTTCCACGAAATCGATGTAATAATACAAAACTATTGTCTTTCTAGGAACAATCTGGAAATGAGTCATATTAGCATATAATAGTGTCCATCGCACACATGGGTCAACACAATATGTCATGTATTTTAATGTGAACTTATCAGACGCATTGCAACTTTAACATGCAAAGCATTATTTACAATATTATTAGTCGAATATGTAATTTCATCAGTTGGAATATATGATATATAACTTGGGCTTCTTTGTAGACTCGTAGAAAAGACAGAGTGAGAAAGACGAAGACAGAGTGGCTTGGAAGCAGCTCGTCAGTGAATCCGTTAAAGCTTTCGAAGACGAAAACACGACCTTCAGCAGACAGCTAATAAGAAGAAGAAAAGTCAGACATTAAGGAATTTAAAATAATAGCACAAGATGATACTGGCTAGATGGCATTTAACGATGCGCAAGGGTACAAAGGGTGGATTACACTTATATGAAAACGATATACAGTCCGAAAGAATACTGCAGTATGAATAAAAGAAGAAACAGCACATACGTTTATAATAGTATTACTAGAATTGCTCATAATATGAATGATTGTAAAGCAAATTAGAAACGAGATGCGGATGACCATAGTATTAGTTCTTAGTACTACATATAAGATTTCTTGTGAGGTAATCAGTGTTACTACATTTTTATTAGTCATAGTATTACAAACACAGCGTGTTGTACTTATAGATATCGACACAGTATTAATACTGGATGATTTACCAAGTGATTCTTTATCGTTTTAATGTTTGCCAAATTCTAAAAAGAAAGAGTTCAAGCACCTTCGTCGAACAACAAAATATCGACTGCTTTCTTTCTGACTTTATCATAAATTAACTATTCACTATAATTCTTTACTAACAAAACAAAATAGCCCGAAACGTTGCTGTTGCTATCCGAATTTACTTCTTATTGTTTTCTAAAAGGATATGTTAAATTCCTTCGTCAGTATTACCATGGAACTCGTATTTGATGTCATAGATATTTTTATATTCCACAGAGACAAAGGCGCCAATTTAATCGGCAGTCTTAAACGATGACATCATATATATACGTCATTATTGTATTCTGATCAGGTAACCTGTTTTGTGTGACTATTTGTTTGTTCAAGTTAAGCAGGTTTGTAATTTAGTAGGTTTGCAGTTAAGATTGGTTATAAACTTATAATAATTTCATCCATTTTTAGTTTGCCATCATTGTTAGTTATTTACTGAATTGGAAATAATAGCTCTGTTATAGTAATAATATGCCTACCTTTATAATTAACGTTTAATATAAACAAATTTCATGAATATATCACTGCGGTTAATGTGCGTTCATGGGAAGTTTAGTAATACTTCCTTTAAGTTCGACAAATCAGCTCCAAATAAATTACTCATTTCAAAATGGTTTATTTGTAACCTGCTGTTTTAATACAGTGCCTATTTTTTAATATTCACTTAATAACCCTTCTCGTTCACATCACATTGACTTAATAACCCTTCTCGAACTTGACTTTAATTTTAAGCCTTTTGCTCAAAGTGCTGTTATAAGCTACTACAAAGTTTGGCTTCATTTTGAGTAGGAACTTTTGGGCTTGTTCTGTTATAGTGTCTATTAGACCGAATAGTGTAGCTACTAAATCATAAAGCTTGTTTCTCATAGTTTTCATTCTATTGTTTATAAATAAAATATGATCAACATATTCTTCACTTTTTGACAAAGTTTGTGTTGTATTGTATATCGGGTTCAAGTTCGCAAGTGCGTATTTTGTGTATGGTCTCTGTCGTAAGTACTTAACCACCTTTGCGTCATCAATCACTCAGTTGACTAAGTTAACCTACTTTGGCTAATGGGTGAATCGCCATAAAACAATAGGACAGTATTAATTACTTCGCATCTTATGACATCAGCTCTCGTCATTACAGTATACTGGTCACAGCGGTGACCACAACTTCATGGAGTGACGGCATCGTTATTTGATGCTGTATGTCATGGATGGTATGTTTTTATAAGTAGTCTGAGAACATGTTATAATGCCTTTTAGTTTATGCTGCAGAAAATTGCTTGGCGATTTAGGCAAACTTTTCATGGATATATTTAACATCGTTAAAGGATGTGTTGATGCTGTCGTCTTAGTAAATAAGTTGAATAAAGTCATGAGTGATGCAGTCAGAAACACATAAGACAACTGTTTATAAGAATTTGGACTTGCCCTACTGGTTTAAAAATGTCTACCCTTTCGTATAAGTTGCCGATGACGTCTGTTTTTATTAAGAAACCACCTTATATAGAAGAAGAGCGGATTGTAAATGGTAATTTTACTCAAAACCGGATAAAAGCCTTTAAAGGAAATTGGAACCAACATGTTAATAAAACTGTTGAGAAGAACATGCTAGTTATAAAATTAACTACTCAACTATTACTCATTGATGACGTGGATCCTATTTGTGACATGGCGTTAAGCATTTCCGTCAGGTGATGTCATAATCATTATAACGTGACTATTGTGACTTGGTATTTTACTTCACATTATCTTCAACTCTGCCTAACCCTTTGGGGGTAATGACGTGATGTTATGTGTGTTATTCATTATTATAAGATATTTTTATGTGTATTTTAAGGTTTGCTTGGCTATTGGTAAAAATTTGTATACAAACAACAAAGCCAGCAAGCATACGGTACTCTTGTCAATAAGGAAGATTCCGAAGAATAAACAGAAAGGTGGTATATAAATACAAGAACCCTGTCCTCTTTGAAAATAAAATCATAATCGCTTTACTGATTAATTCTTAAAGCACAGCTGTTACATCAGAAGTGGTGTTGGCCTTTACACCGCAGAGGGCGCCCTTAAAGCGCTTAACCAAAGAAGGGTGCATGCAACTGGCTCATGGACACCTCAAGGTGGAAACCTCGATGATAGTGGCAGAGGGAAGGTTAGACATTATTGACTCATCCATTTTAAGATAAAGGTGCAATTTTAAATGACATTGATGAATTAAATGAGATTGTAGAACATGATTCCGGAGAGAACTTAGAAGTTGCAAAGCAAACGGAACCTTTTGTGAAGTTGAACTATATACTAAAATAATAAATATAAGAAAAAGAAAACTATAAAGAACAGTTAACATCTCTGAGTAAAAGAAAGCCGTAGAAAAGTGAAACAGTTTACACCAAACCACAAATGAAGGTGTGAATTTATTCAAGTTAAGTGGTGCATTAGCAAACTTTTTGTACAAGATCCTTGCACCTAACAAGTCTATTATCGTTTCAACACAGTGTTACTTTCAAGAACTGTTACACAAATTAGTTTAGTCGGCTTTCGGGCCGACTAGCGTAAACAATACGTGTGCACGCGATCCTGGGTGCAATAACCACTAGCTCGCATTGTAATAGTATTTACCGAATACCTTTCTGAATAAGTCAATAACATTGCCTGAAAAAATCGATTTGTTATACAACAGCTAGTTTTTAAAAGGCAAATGACTGTCTGCTTATTAATCAACAATGACAAACATTTAGTTTCCAGTAACAGATATGCAATTCTACTTTGAGCAACGATTATTTGAGCTCCATATCAAATACACGCGAACGAAATTACGACCGGTGGAAAGTCAAATTGTACGCTCAATTACAAAGAAAAATGGGGGAACTTTTTCGCTTTTTGTTTTTAATAAATTTTTCCTTTTATCTGTTACATTAAAAATACGATCGTATTCTTGATATGAGTCAGGCAGCGAAACTGGTCACTTAGCATTGCAAATTGAGGTATCCAGTCGCAGCAGGTCTTAAACAAGAATAATGAATGATATCATTTCAAATTTTATCATTGTTCTCTATGCATTACACTCGAACCGTATGGGTACAAATCATTTTAATAGACCTTGGCTTTATCGATGTTGCTTTATGGACTAAAACACTTCTCTCAATAAGCTTCTATTGGTGCAATAATGTTATTTCTTCTGCTTCCTCTATTTTGATCTTGTGAATTTTAGACTTCATCATTCCACATGTCCGTTCTACACGATCAAATGATTGACTTCGCCGGATCTCAAAGTCTAAATATTAGTACATTCTTGTTCTAAACAAAGTGTTGTTGCAAGGTTAGGCTGAATTATTAAACCTTTACCACAGCGACTAAAGAAAAGCACATGTATACGTTCAACCCTGAAGCAAATTAATGCCCATAATTAATGGTGTAGCCGTAGCCTTGACTGCGATTACGGATTTTCTATACGTACCAATATTCTTATGGTACTCGCCAAGTTCAATATTAAAATCGATTAGGTAGGCAATATGTTGAAAGCTGTAAAACAAAGGGGAATAGGTTCATGAGATCGACGTGACGGAGCATCATTTGTACGAGCTGTCAAACGCAGACATATGAGGGTAGGCTCGAGAGCATCGGCATGACGTCATAGGATCGCGGCCCGCCTCGCCCCACTCCAGTGCCGGCCTCCGAATCCTCCGATCGAGATGCACGTTTGATGAGTGAATTGTTCTGTTACAATTGGAATATTAATATGGCCGTTATGTATGAAATCGAGATGTTAGTACGTCGTTAGGATAAAACGATTTGACCTGAGTATTATTGAAATGAGTCTGTTGTATTTTGTACTTGCTAGGTGTAGGTTTTACTTGTAGCTGTAGGTCGGCATTAACATTCTGGTCGTTTTCCTTTATAGGTAGGGCGTGATTAGAATTTTACCTAACAGCTAAAATTATCGTGGTTTTGCCTTACTTATTGGATTGATTTAAGATGAAATATTCATCAAAGAGCTTAGTAATATAATAATCTGTCTAAATCCGATCAGTTAGGTCCTTCTACTCCTATAACCCTTATTCGTGACGTCACGCAGCCGCGAATAGCCGTACTGCATCGACCTTCGATTACATCTAATGCGATTTGTGTCTGTTACCTTGCCATCTGATCCGAACTAGTTTAGAACTAGTGTAAGTTCTTATAAGCAAGAAAATATAACTAAAAGGAATTAAGCATTCACTTGGTGGTTACTTTATGGAACTTTATAACAAAAATCCTCCAAAGAATCGAAGTTCATGGTAGTTTATTTTACACTTTGTTCAGAGAGAAAATTGTGTTCTTTAGTTTCAGAAGTTATAAAACTCTGAAGATTAATTACCAAGGAGAGTTTGTAGAAAAATATTAGTCTGGGAATTTAAAAGTTTTGCTTGAAAGTGGCCGTTGCTGCAACCTTAATTAAGATGGTTCTAGGATTCTTGGCGGTGAATCGGTATAAAGATAATAAAGAGACTAGAGACTGAGAGAACCTCATAAAAAAAACCGGCCAAGTGCGAGTCGGACTCGCGCACTAAGGGTTCCGTACCATTATCGCAAAAAACGGCACAAAAATCACGTTTGTTGTATGGGAGCCCCCCTTAATTTATTTTATTTTAATTTAATAATAATTATTTTTTGAAGTAAATATACAACTAAACATTCTGTGAATATTTCAAGCGTCTACTTATAGCCGTTATTAATATCGAGTAAAAAACGGCAAAAATATCTCGTTTGTTGTATGGGAGCCCCCCTTAAATATTTATTTTATTCTGTTTTAAATATTTGTTGTTATAGCGGCAACAGGTATACAACATCTGAGAAAATCTCAACTGTCTAGCTATCTCGGTTCATGAGATACAGCCTGGTGACAGACAGACAGACAGACAGACGGACCGCGGACTCTCAGTAATAGGGTCCCGTGTTTATACTTTGGGTACGGAACCCTAAAAACCAGCAGATTGTTTTATTCAGCTGTTTGACAAAAAATGCTTACAGTACATGCAAATGCTTTTAGTAATGTTTACGAAGCACCAACATCACTGATGGCAAAAACATTTGATTCACACAGAGACCTCGAAAATGCAATAAATCTCCCGACATTTATATCGACCGTACCACCTAGGTGTACTGAGATTAAATTTCATTCATCCGTACTGACGCTTATTTCAATTGTGGTACAAGGTTCGCATAATTCAAGCCGTGACGGCATCCAACTGAATTTATTAATGCAAAAGATACGCATGTTGGCTGCCAATGTTTGACGGGGTATGAACAAACATTTGGTTGGACAGACATTTTGGATTCATCGAAGCTTGAAGTTGAAACCTTAAAGCGCGGTACGCGGTCAAGCGTTGCTTGGTAAATTTTTGCGCGACTTTTTTACCATATGACTTTTTTCAATCTCTTACTTTACTACTCCACTAGTCAGCATCGAGCATCATCATCCTCCTACCCTTATCCTAATTTATTTGGGTTGGACCCATTATGTCTTCTTCCATACTATGTGCCGCCATCTAAATATTCACCTCTGTCCTCACCATATCACACAATCTATCCATCGTTTCTTCATCCATATCATTCTCAATGTTTTCTTTAACTAAACCGTCAACTGAGACTGCTTTGAGATCAGCAAGCGGAATACAAGCTTTTTTCTGCGTAACCACTTCACTGACTCCGAATGTTCCACCAACATTTGCTGGTATGCGTGTCATTAAAGCTTGGTGCACGTTGGAATATGCACATGCCGTCAATTTGCACATGCCGGTAGCCCTTCGCATTTCCAAGAACTGCCGACGCTTCAAGCTTCGTTACATGAATAAATATTGGAGCCGAATAACGGCTGAATGGCGACGAGATTCCTGATTGTGGAAAGTGTTTAAAGGCTACTAACAGACAGTTGCGACGTGACAATGCGATGCCAATTTTACAGTATAATTTCTATGAATAAAATGCTTTGCGACTGTCTGTGGGACCAGAAGAAAAGGATTTTGAGTATATCTATTTTGTCACAAAGTCACCTTTTTTAAGACATTTGGATTGAAAGACTGGCTCTTATTTTCTTGTATATATATAGTCTAATAAAGCCTTAATGAAAACACCTACCGCATGATCCAATCACAGCACTAACTTATTACGAAAAGGTCGCGCAAGGATAATGGGTTCCGTACCGTTTCCACCTAATTTATTCGCTCGGGACGATTTGTGGATCCCTAAATTGGTAGCTTAGGGTGTGGCATGAATTATTCAAGTATTTACACGTATCGTCTGACCAATGCTTGGGATATATACTTGAGTTTACGACGTTGTAAAGTTAAAGAGCTACCGTTGAAAGAATGTTGTGATGGCCGTATAAGTAATGCCTTTGTTTTATTCAGGAAGTTGTTTGTATCATGGTATGACGTCACTCTGTATTGAAAATGCGCTACATAAGGGTCGGAATATAGTAACCAGAAGTGGAAAACTCATTTTGGAAGTTCATTAATGAAAACGAGTAATTGCCAGCCGAAATCATTCAATCAATTAATTAACACCGCTAATGCCACGAATTATACTCCTGTAATGCCAGTTAATTCTCTTTTCCACCTGTACGTTTCAATACAAACCGTTTCATACAAACATAACAGTGTTATCGCAACTTTGGCATAGATCCACGCGATAATACACACATGTACTCCAGTTCAATATAGTTTCAACTACAATCTATCTACCTAGCCTTTTCTTACCTATATTGGGGTCAGCTTCCAGTCTTACCGGATGCAGTAACTGCCTATCTGACCTCCACAACCCAGTAACTGAGTAACACAGTTATAACCCTTAGAATATCTGTAGAACATATATGATCTAATTGGATTGAAATAAATGAAATATTAATTTGTAACAACTACCAAAGATCTACAAATGACAGCGGAGACCAACACCTTTACGTGCTTTCCGAGCCACGGAGAATCGCTATGTAACCCACCCATCCAAGGAACGACCTCAGCAAGCGTTGCTTAACCTTGATGATCGGCCCGTGCGGCTTTGATTATTTAACGACGAGGTCTCCTGTGGAGTCCCAACTCAATATAGTTCCAACTTAAAACCTTATAATCTAGTGTATAAGATGACTAATAACCCGTTTTAGTCTGGATAACGATGTTATTCCGCTAGAAGCAAAGAGGATCATTTTTCGCTAGCATTTGTTGGCTGAACAGTTGACAGGCGGCAATCCATCAGAGGCGAAGAATTACGCTCCAAATGGCAAGTGAAAAACAACTTTATATTTAAAGCGGTAAGAAGCAGAATTGCCCGTAGTTAACGATCCTCGAATTTCTTGGAATACCTCGGTCTAAAGACGTTGCGGGTTTCCGTGGCCTGCTTGATATTATAATAAAACCTTTGGAACAAAGGTGAATTCATACGTTGGAATTGGCGTGAATGTAAATTTTTATATTATCATGTTTTTGCGAGAACGGATACTGTTGCTTCGTGGGACGGAAAAACCTTTTTTTTTAATCCAATTCGAAACATTCGTGAACATGAAACCTACGAGTCTTTTTGAACGTGAAGTTATGCATTCAATGTTGTAATTTGCCAGCTCAATCGCACTGACATTCATTAGTGCTGTTTTTGTGCACAAATATATTTTCGAATAGGAAATTCATACCGATTCACGTGCATCGATAGCATACAGTTTTTTATCGACAGCAGACCACGATAACCAAATTACCATTCTATTAATAAACAACATTGGCGCTTATATCAGAAAAACAGCTTAACATTATTGTACTAATAAACCTTTAGCAAATTCTGATTAACTAATTGTCTGGCAAAATGTATCGGACATGTCGATAAAGTGTAGAAATTATGTTCTACATTAAGGTCTATAATCGCGTGACTGGCCCGAGGGAATTTCGGCGGTCGCATATATCATAATGAAATATTACTGTCGCTATCAACCGTAGTGACAGTTGCTATTTGCACACATAATTTGTCCAGTTTCAACTGTCAAAATGTATGGGTAACGTGTACGTGTACATTGTAATTTACACTTTATTACAGGATACGAAAACAGACATTGTTTTTTTCGTGATTATTTTGTGGCATACCCAGACACAACGGAAGTCGGTAAAAATGATATTGCTCGTTTAATAATTCGAAACTTTCGACTCAACTGTCTACCGAGTCAGAATACGACAGTCGGATTTCGTATTATATATTCACATTCAACGAAGAGATTACAACAAAACGATTTAAATAATTCAGGAGCCGTTGTCATGACTCAGATAGGTTTACAGACAACGTTTGAGGAGTGACTGCATTAAATTTTCATACGATATTGCTGTTACAAAGTTCAATTTCAATAGAACCTTCCTTGAATCGAATTGGAGTCAATGGACTGTTCAGAGAGGTTCGTTACCGTATTGAATTTCAACTTAGAAGGCGGACGTTCGAAAGCTCTCTGTAAAACTGGTGTGATTGCATCAGCATCCAGATGTTTCAAAGTAGGTAGGCCTTTACTGGCATCTAAGTTTATCTTGAGTGTCGTGTTCTATTGAAAATTGCTATAGTATAAGCAAGAGACTAATATTCAGTCAATATTTGCTTGTTTGACAAGCAAATGTTGACTGAATATTAGTCTTTCAATATCAAAAAGTCTCTTAGATCTACAATATAACATCAAGGCTTTTTATCGAACGCCCATCCTCGCTTGTTACGTCAGCAGTCACTCTCACACAAATCGCACTATAAAGGGAACGAATCCAAGATTCTAGCGCAAATTCTTCTGCTCGAACAATATCAATAGCTATTCTATACACTCTTAGCCCCTAGAGGCCTATCGACGTCTAAATAAAGGTCAAATCGATACAACCGTCTTTCAACTTACATCGACAATCCCCGTTTCCTTTTCGGAACAAAATGTCGGGAATCTTCGAAGATATAAAATAGTTTCTCAGACTAATCAAGGCGGGATCCTAACTTGGGATCATAAAATTCGGGCCTTCCATGATGGAGGTAGTACCTAAAGGATTTTTTGCGATTGACGTGGGACATGACATGGATGGATGGCGCTCAGAATTAAGTGGAACCTGACTTAAGCGTAAAAAAATTGATTGAGTTAATTCTGAATTCAGAAACAAAGTTTATATTGATGAAGTTACAAGCGAAACAGGAAAGGCAGATCACTGTTAGGGCAATATAAAGGCCACCGATATTTCGCACCAAGGCATGGGTTGAACAGTGCTGACTATGAGCAACGCGTGACCTCATTACCGAGGACGGCATGGAGACCCATAAAGTCCTACTAAATGCCCGTATTAGGCCCCCATCGAGTGGGTGCAGACATTTATTAATTAGACCGCCATGATATCATCCGAGAGGATTGCCGGTTCAGCGTGTCCTTTTAATGTAATTAAGCAAATATTGATGTGCGTCCTGAGACTAGTTTATGCTTCTGTCTATGTCAAATGCTGGAATCCTTGTTTGTATGTTACTAGCTGGTTTTTTTTGTAAACCCTTCATCATTATTAATATATTTCTGTCCTCGTCCTATGTTATTTAGGGTCAATGTTACACGTTGTCTTCTTCTGCATTGGCCCCTATCCATTGTTACGTTATTTCTTAGTAAGCCCTTAGATCTTATGAGCCCTTTGATTCTATTTTCAAGTAAAAGCACACAAATTCCTTGATGTTATTAACCTCTAGACATTTTTCTGTCGTTACACGTCCACGAAGCGCTGAGCAGAGCGCCACGCTTTAGTCATAGCATATTTTAGTTGCTCGCTAATTACTTTTTGATGAGCAAACTGTGAGTAACAAGATTACGAGATGCATTAAAAGGACATGACACATTCCACTACGCTTTCCATAAAACGTTCTATTTTTACCTACCGTTCGTTAGCATAATTTGTTATATGTACTACAGCTTTAAACAAAGGAGACATTACTGCTTCCATTTTCTGAAAGTACCTTTTCCTATTAAGGCTGTTAGCGTTGTATAATCTTGATGAATTGCTTTCCTCATTATCATTAATTTAGTCGTGAAATAGATTCTGAATTCTAAGTTCCTAGTTAGTTCCTAATTAGTGATTGAACAATGAATGAGATTCTGCCTCCTTGTCGAAAGTTAAATCAAGACTATCTTACGCAGGTACTTCATAAACATGGTTTATGACGGCGACAGCGAATTCAGCGTTAAATCTACTAAACTAAAGATAGACCTGGACGTTTGAGTGCCGGTTTACATAATGCTAATCTCGCCTCATGCCGTGGGATATTGCGGAATTGTCTCCAACCGTTTTCACCGGGAAAACTTCAATTTAGACTGTTTACTTTGGCAGCAGCTAGGTAACGGTCGGTTTTAACATCGCTTTCGAACGCTAATTTAACATCAGTGTCGATTGTTACGACGTCTCAATTTAGAGTATTTGTATTTCGCATTACAACACTTTTGATGGTCTTTTGCGCAAAACGAGATTCTGTTCTAGACTAATCACTTAAAAAAAACAGAAGCAAGAATTCTGCCATAAATATCAGGCCCCGACAATCGTCCTTCAACATGACCGAATTAACGATCCTCTTCATTTTGGCCATTTCGAAAATTAAAGATTTTCTGTAATCGTCTTCTTTGGGGTCAAATACGCCATTTGTCGACGTAACGTGTACTCAGTCTGACCTTTCCCACTCCTAGGGCCGCTTCGCTCGCCTCACTACCGCTCGCCCAACAAAGGTTTTGTCAACATCAACCTTAGGTCTTTCAACTTTGACATTGCTAGCGAGCCAGTTTATATTTTTTTTCTACAATATTCCTTTGGCAGTGAATCAAACTATCCGATCTGCTGAAGGCAATTTAGGTCGGAATAACTGGGCGCTGTCCGTGAGTCAATACGTATCGTGACATTTTCCGAACAATATCGATAAGTCGAGACCGATAGTGTCGCCATGATGGGAGTTGACGCCAAATACAGGACACTTTGTAATAAATACGAGGTTTTGTATTTGTGTTATAGCCTATTTCGAGTTACTTTGTAACGGGATACAGTGAAACAGTCGACAGTAAAAACAGAAATTACGAATAACATAAAAGAGCGAGATTAAAGGCAAGGTATTCCAAGTGTTTTACAATGATGTCAAATAAGAAATATTTCAAGAGGTAATAAAATTGCGAGAGACAAGGCAGTTATGCGAGACGAATAAGAGTTCGTATTTTTTATCCAACATTACAAGTAAATGACTGTACGCGAAACGAATTTCAGGGTGCAGATTCAGAGAGGAGCCAGGGAGATAAAGAGGGCACGTTTTGAGTCCAAGACTGGGTTATGAAGCACGTAGGGGCACCATTCCCCGGAGATTTACCCGTCTCCGAGCCGATTGTGGTTAACTTAACAGCGAGTGTAACTCAACCTGAGATTGTAGGTAAACTTGTATACTGTTACGGCGAGATTTACGATATCTGTTCCCTTTTGAATTTAACTTTGTTAAGTACGATGTTGACAAACTTCCAAACTGGATAATATCAATTTCAAAACTGTCAAAATCCCTTGCTTTGTTGCAGATATAACTGTTAACATTTTGTGGTTTGTTTTTGTCACTTTTCCTTTATATGTTATGGATACGAACTCTTAAATATAACATCACATGTTTTTATACGCCGAGATGTTTGCGACAAAAATAAACTTCTAAGATAAAGTCTGCGTAGCATACGGAACGGAAGATCGATAGAAGCGTGAAAACCCTTTTTAGATTTAAAAGCCACTATAAATACTTCGCACGATACCGAGACTCGTAAACTTTCTATCTATAAAGGTTGATGCACTATCAAATATCGTTTTACGTTTACTTTTCTCAACATCAAATAGTGACAGTATTTCTGTTAGTAAATATATCTTTATTATAATATTCTTGATGACACTAAAATACAGAATAGATGATGATAAAATACGCAAACAAAGCTTTAAAGCTAACTTTAAAATCCTCACTAAACCCGAGGTCGCTGAACCAAGATTACATTTAGCTAGTCAAAAAATGTTAGACAGGAGATTAATTTTAGCCAGACTATACAAAAAGACATTCAACGGTCATTGTCGCAGCATTGTCTCCATTAAGGACAACGACATTAACTGAATGGTTAATGAAATAACGGTAGCACGAGGAAGTGAAGCTAACGATATAACATCTAGAGACCTACTTAAATAAGTTATTATCAGCGGTTCAGGTATAAGCGACAAAGCTATTAAGGAAACTGTTATCGGGGACATTATCGAGGGTGCAAAGGATAAGGAGCCACTAGCCACCCCACCTGTTCACGAAGTTTGAGCCGCTATCGATCTGATAGCGGTTTTGACAACAGTTCAACAAGATTAAACTTGATGTTCAGGAAAAAATTTAACGTTTATTCAAGCATTTTCGTTAAGCTTCAATTTCCTAAAAGTTTGTTTGGATTAGATTGATGAATGAGCATTATGGACGCTGTTGTCGTGTTTAAACGGTAGTCCAAATATGACAGAGAACAAAGTTGACATGATTGACGTTATGACAAAATTGTGATATTTTCGAGACGGGAAAGAAACTAGGTCGTTCACTGAGGTCGCAGTTGGATAAATATGTCAAAATTTAATGCAAGGCTTCTAAGGGCTATCAATGGTTTGAATGGACAATCAGCACGCGAAGTATTTATCAAGTTCCAATACGAAGAAATACACTAAATAATGCACACTGTATACAATAAACTACTGATTGACAAACCTTTTGTGTGTTCATGTAAATATTTGACTTCAAGAATAGTTCTTGCATATGCATAATCCAAGCTTTTGTTACTCATATTACCAACATCAACGAAAGGTTGAAACATTGAAATAAAGCATAACATTTTTGTAGAATTCGTATATAGTTTACAGCTATGAATCAACTTGTCAAATCATCAAAGGGCGAACAATTTCTCTTGTGAGCTTATGAAATTTCTGCGGTCTAGGTGGAATTTACTAATGAAAGCTACGAGACTGTTCAGTGGTTCATATAAGAGTTTAGTTCAACTGTGTTTGTGTTCTGGAGTTAACATACCAGAAATTAGGAGCAGCCGCAGTCGTTTTATACGTAGAATGAGAAGGTAAAGACAATTCAGATATAGTTAGGATTTTGTTGCTGCTAAGTGAAGGCAATTTTATATGAAACATTCCATTCCTGTAGATGGTACTGGTGCTGCTGCTACAGAAAAGAATGCTTAAGAAGATCACAATAAATAGGTACGGACCATCTGTGAGCAATGTGTAGAAATTCTAACCGTTTTTATATAGAATGAAAAGGTAAAGAAAGTAAAGATATTTGGTTTGAATTTTGTTGATGCTAAGTGAAGTAAATTTTATAAGAAAGATTCCATCGATGTAGACGATGCTAGTGGTACTGCTGTTCTAAAAAGGGATGCTACTTAAGATTTAAATAAAGAATAGGTACGGACCATCTGTGGGCGATGTGTAGAGCTTCTTGCATATATCTTGCGGACCACCGAGCGCGTTGATCTTGGCCAGGCCCTCGGCGCCGCGAGACTCCATCAGCTCGCGCAGCTGCCGTAGGGTGACGCCATATTGCGCCGGCCGCCCCTCCACCGTAGCCATGGTGCCGGGCTCGCGGCCGCCGCCCGCACCACGCCCGACAACCCTCTAGCTCTGTAACAAAGAATAGGAACATTAACCCCATCATCATTAAAAAATACTATATCTTCATCATCATCATTGAGCTGAAAGACGTCCACCGCTGAATATAGGCCTCCCTCAACCATCTTCAAATCTATTTTTCTATCTTCGCCATCATCTGAATCATAGCCTTGAGCACTCCACTGCTGAAGGTCGAAAATCTACAAAGCTCTTGTTTTTTTTTTTTGGTTGTTTGACTAGTTTGTGTCAGTGCTGGGCACGGTCTCCCCTTTCCTCTTTCTAAAATTTGGACGATCTGTGCCTTTTCCCCCTTTCTCAAATCTCTTTCTTAATCATGATTTATCTTAACCTTTCCTCAAATATCGAAGATCAATTTACAGTCTTTCCAGAACCGACTGAATAACAACAATTTTATTACGTGGAAATAAAATTTGCAAGCCCATACCGGTGTGGGCAGCGGATTACATGATCCCACTCCCACTACACCTACGTTGTGTTCTGCCTACGCAGTCACCGTGGGTGGATGCACTCACAGTTCATCGGAGACTGGAGTAGAGCTCTCGTGATTATCATAATGAAGATAATTTAATAAGCAGAAATTGAAATCAGGAATATTATGAGTAATTAAGTTATTATTATGAGTTATTAGTAATTTAATGCCAAACGAGAGTGTTAGTTATGGTAATGAAAATATCAATACTGTGAATTAAACAATCGATTCCTTTGACGTCCGCAAAGAGTACTAAGAAGCTTTAGATACAAAATTTTGAGTCGGTAAATAAGAGAACCCATAATAAACGAGATGATCAAGTTCAAGCCAATACACAGTTTACAGAAGAAACCTTTGTACTCGAATTACAAAAAGATGATTAAAGTCGGAATTCATCAGAACGCACCTGCGTCAAAGGCGCCAATGACGTTAACGAAATATCTGCGAATTGACAATGGGAATGTGTTTGTAAATAAAACTACACTTTCCGAGAATGCCTGACATTTGTTGCCTTAAATTAAGACCGTAGTATTTCTGTAGAAGTTTACGATACCGATGCAGTAATGAGTTCGGGAAGCCAGTGACGAATCAGAAAAGCACAGATGTTTCTGACGAAGTGATAGAAAATCAGAATTTATAGAAGCAAAGGGATTCAGTGGAGTAATATTTCTGCGTTATTCTTATTGTATAAGTAGAAACCTGGGCGCTATTTACGGCACTATAAAACTTCCCGTCGGGTGCACTTTAGCGCTGAACGGTGCATAATTAAACAAGGGTGAGGGAACTTCGCACCTACTCTGTAGGGGTGTGAGCCTCGTATCACATAATTACTGGTAAAGGATATTGAATATTTTGACTTTCATTAGGATTAAGTACGACTTTAATTAAACTTATTAAGACAGTAATCAATTAAAAACCATATTTGTTGACATAAGAAATCAATGAAAGCAAAGCCAGGATAAGTCAATGGAAGTAGAGTAGACATATAATTTCGCAATTAATACAACGAAGCAAAAAAAATATATGAAAGAAACAGTAGTATCAAATATCAATCTCAAGACAACCCCTAGCGTTTATTTAGCAATATTCCTATCAACACCTGATCCTACTAACGAATCCTCCTCATCCATCACCCAAAGCCTCGATCGATCATACCAGCGAGGGTCAGCTGCAATACACACCTGCAGAGCTATTACATTCTTTTTACAACGCTATAAAGCCATCAGATGGTTTACTGCAGTGTCGTACATAATTTAGAAGTATCATGAAAACAGAGACACTTCGTGACGATATAAAAAGATATGTCATGAATGTTCTTGTTTTCAGAATTTGTGACACAAAGTAAACTGTTAATTTTGCAGTTTATTACGACTTGAGTAACATTAATATCGTTATGAGTAATATCTGAAATAAGTTTGACACACACACAGCTGAATAAACGACTTATTGGTTCTCATTGTGAAGTTATTTTTGAATTTAGGAAGGATCATAGAAAATATCTAGATGATACTGGCATAGGAGAGACGGATAAGCTTATCAAAGGATGTATGCAGGCTGTCAATGACAATGATAAACTTAAATTCACATCACATAAACCAAAACGTGATTCAGAAACAACAGGAAACAGAGAACACTCATCTGCTTAATTAAACAATAAAAACATCGTAAACCCGACAGCTGAGCCTACAAAGTAAGCTCAAACAGTCGGATGCTCTGCTTAAACGAAGGAGAATTTACCATACGTCAGATATTTTACAACAGGTTCAAGGGGACTAAGCTTTTAAAATTCACGTGATCACTACGATTGCCGCTTAGAAACATGGTTGCCAGGCGGGGCTTGCCAAAAAGAGAGGGTTAAGTACTCCATAAACCGTACTGAATACACAATAGCGGGTGTGTCGGCAGCGGGGGTGCGTTCTGCATATCCTTCGTGTTTTATATACGCAAAGGCAACTCGAGCGGAAGTTATGGTAGACGTGTTAATTTAAGATGATTGCAAATTGTGTCTTTATTTGGCAGTTGCCTGTATGAAAAACGAAAGGGGTTTGGATTGAAGAGTCGTTCTGATTTTTTTGACGTTTCTTTTGATTTTCACGATTGGAAATTCAAGGGCGTTGATCAGAAAGTGACGACTGAGGTGTCAGTTATTGATGAAAGCTAACTAAAGGCAATAGCTGTAGCACTAAGCCAAGGACAATCCTTTGACTCAGTAAAGCAAAGAAATAAAGGTACAAATACTCCAAAGAAAGAAAGGATCACTGCCATGATAAAGTATTCTTAGGTAATTGAATCGTGTGATAAATTCGAAGCCTATAAAACATGTGTTACAATTAGGTAGTCAACTCAACCAGTCAGCCTAGATTAGTAACACACATTAAGAATTAAATATGTGACCTTTTCGATAACACACCTACTTTTACTTGATAATTACTCCCTGAATAACCAAAGGCATATAAGGTAATAAACAAAAACAAGGCCGGAACACACAGGGGTAAACAATATGACTCAACTAATCCACTAACTAATTATAAATGTTTTAGTAATTACTTATATGGGGGGTAGTACTTAGAAAGGAGTGGAATAACCTTTTAATTTTTCCCTTGTTTGATAAAAAAATAAATTTAATGCCTCATAATGAATGTAATGTCAATACTAAACTGTAATTACTTCTAGAAAATTAAGTACGTTTATATGGAAATATCACGAAATCGCAAAGCATATTTGCTTTCCATCGCAAAACCTCAGAGTATCAAAGTTCATATTCAGCTGAAAATGAACTTTCCAAAAATGTATTATAATACAAGGTAGTTTATAAGCTGTCTACAAAGAATATCATCATTGAAAAAATAAAGATACGAACATCGTACTTCAAGAATTTATTGTTAAATCGTTCGTGATTTAACAATAAATTATTGAAGTACGATGCACTATAACACCGACGATATGATCACAGTCAGAAGCATAATCACTCAGAAACCAATAAGAAATCGTCTAGGTACACTCAAGCCTCAAAAACAAAATTCAATTGTTAGTTCCCGACATTAGTCCAACAATATTAAGAATAGTATCATTGCACAAACTATAAAGAAACGAACGATTCACTAATAAATTCTTTAAATACTTTGCTGTATAAAGATTTGTTCACACTCAGAAGCACAATTCACGAAATTACGAAGCACACATATACGAAGAAGCAATCGTCTGGGTACACTCAAGTCACAAAATCAAAATTCAATTGTAAGTTCGCGTAACTAAAAAAGTAAAAAGATACGAACTATTCACCAATAAATTCACATCCATCCACATACATCCAGAAATCACGACACAAACACTCACAGTCGAAGAAGGTATCGTCGGAAAGAATCCAACACACAAAAACAAAATTCAATTGTTAGTGCCCGTCACAAGCCCAACAATATTTCGAGTACATACTATTATCCGTCAGTAAAGCAGGCTGAGAAGGGGAAGAGGGGAGGGGAGGCCGTGGAAAAGCCTGAGACCCACCCTGCGAAGGCTGCCAACAGCATCCGGGTTGAGAGTCATTGAACGACCAACAATTAGGTCGACATCACAGTTCAGACGCGCCTCCGAGACGCCCCGAGAATCTTTGAATCTTTGGCTTGTTCAACATGCTTATTGGGTTTTTATTGGTCTATAAATAACTTGTTGGCTTAGCTCTATGCGCCGTGCTTGGTTATGATCTGTGGAGTCTGCGCCGGCTGTCATGTCTGCATATAAAGATGGTGAATATTCTTTGGGAACGTCCTCTCTCTTTTTTATAAAATTATCTGACTCTGTGCGTAGTCATCTCAAAAACAGGTATTGCACATTTTCCAGTTCGCAATTGTCATAATTTCTTTTAAACTTGATTTAGCCAAAAATTGGCTTTGATAAATTAATGAACTACTCTTCCAAAAATTTGTAATAGCAAAAATTTGCAATACAGAATTTGATGAAACAACCAAATACCACATTTTATTTATTATTTACAATCCGGTATTCCGGTCAATTCATCCGGTGTTATTTATTGATTGCGAGTACGCTACCGAGTACAATAGTTCTATTTGATAGTTGTTAACTATGTATTTGATAACTATTTTAGAACACACAACTGGCTTTTTTTTATAAAGCTCGAAAGCCGAACTTTGTGGTTTTAGACCAAAAAGGTGTAAAACCTCAAAGTAGAGTAGAAAAAATAGACATCACATATTTCGATACTACAAGCAAAAATTATTTGAAATAACCCAAGGATAGATACACTGCTACGAATATCTACAAAGTTTGAAGACAAAAGCACTTGGTACTGATCTGCCCTAACACACGTTACTGACAAAGATAAATAAATTTCACTATAGACGATTATATCAGATACAAAAAAAATCAGATCCAATAGAAAATAATCAAATATCTTTGAGATCGCTGAAGCATCAAGTCTATTCCCTGGAGAAAAAGGTAGGAGTTTGCCTGCAACTACATGTTTCCAGTTAGTCTCAGAACTGAAATAGGGTGTGAACCAAACGCCATCGTCCGAGCACAAAATCCGGACTCTATGCTGTTTCCAAGAAATTCCTATTAGTAAAATCTATATAACACTGATAACTTCGCTCACCAATATACCTTACACACTCAGAAATACACGATAAAGACCTTTATTCAAATCGACTAGAAATAAAATCCTCGCTTTTGAGTCCACTACCGCACACACGCGATAATCCCCATGAAGTACTCCTACGTACACAGCGATGTTTAGAAAGCAATTAAAAGGACCCAACGGACGCGGTTGCCGACGACATTATGGGTATATGTACCACTAAGTGGGTCAATCATCGCGTTTCTTAGCAAACTTGGCACAGGCAGGCAAACAATCTTGATTGAAAGTGCCCCTAATCGGTTACACTGAACGGGATAAATCGAACGAGCCTAACCGTTGCCTGCTACGGCTAATGATTGATGACTGAGCTGATGTGATATATTAGTTGGTGTTTGATTTTGTAATTATATTCGTCAGTGTAGACAGTTATTGGTGGTTTACGTTTGTTGTTAATCTTGGTTTAGCTGGCCTTTGTGTGTGCTGTTTGATTGGCATGTCGTCTATGCTTAACTTGAACTCGATGTCAAATCCCACTTCTGATGACTTCAATGTCTGTCAAGCTTTGTCTGTTTTAGAAACCTTACAGAAACTACAATCTCAATAATCTTCTAAAGCCTCCATCCCCAGTCCTGACATAACCGGACGTAATGGAAGGGTAAGCTCATCAAAGTTCACTTTAAATTCGGTTTAACCACGAGTGCTAACGTCTCGACATCAAAGAGACACATCGTGACGCGACTCAAATATTTCCCGACTATAAATAACAAGGATGAAGCTGGCATATAAAATGTGGGTAGTCTGTGAAATTGTCTTGGAAATTGGAACGTGCACATCGTAAATGCTACACATGAAAAATCTTGTAACAATGTTTTGGACAGTCCTGTTAAAGAATTAATGTTATTTTGGTTGGTTGGGTATAACGAAGAAACAAATGCATCGAAAGAAATTACACATACTATCAAGATTATTTACAAAAGCTACGATTTCACATAATAAAATACCTTGTAGCTGTCAGTCATCACTTCAAGCAATGCTCCTATTCCACCATAAAGATCACGAAACAATTGACAAGAAACACTGGTTCAGCATCAAAGAACGCTGGTTCTATTTAAACCCGAAACAATTCTAACGTTAACTGTAAACCAATAAATCGAACACATCGATAAATTCAAAAACCACAAATCACTCGATGCGCAAATGGTTTTCGTTAAGAAAAAGAAACACCGGAGCTTTTACTAAGCGAAGGTTAACTAACACCTATATAATTTATACCAGAATTCAATAGTTCTGATGTACGGTCGCATCGCGTGTTTTGTTAGGTTTTATCAGGGCCACACCTAGAATTTCGCAAGTTAGTTATTAAATATGGGCTCGTCGACTTGCCGAGCGATTTTAGCAATTACAGTCCAATAAAGTAGTTAAGTAGACATTTAGGTGGGCTATCTTATTAGAATCAAATAGGAGTCCTAAGTTATGGGGCTGTTAAATTCTAGACTCTAAATACTGAATGCTTTGATAACATCAAATATCAACTTACTTCAGCATACACTTTTAGCAGAAAAGGCTTCACAGCAATTTTTCTCATGCCGAAGCTTTTTTCACCTTGGTTGTTTAATATTGAAAGTCTAAGTAAAGATCCAGAGTGCACGCTCGACAAGACTCGATGCCGCTGTTAAAAGGTTACTTTTATTCCAGAGTTTACTCCGCTTTTTTCAATCCAATCTTCATTCACTTGAGTGTAAGCACGTCTTGGTTGCATTTAATTTTTTCCTTGTTGTTTAAATATTTATTTGCTTTTTCTTTTCGTTATTGATGTCGTGTGTTGCTTGAATTTTTTTGGTTACGCATTTTTGTGTTTGTTTCCTACAAGCCTATTCCATTATCTATGTCTGTTATATTGCTAGTTTATATTTCGCTGTCTCATAAATCTACTTAGTGCATCAAAGTATGGCTGTTATCGCCACAACTACAATTACGTTTACTAACTGCTGTTTCGTGTTGTTTCCATGGAAGAACAATCGCGTGTTCATAAACCTTAAAAGGCTTACGGCCAATATCGACACGGTACGATGACGTCACGTCCGGGAAGCGGTCGGCCCTGAATTGGAAACAGGGGAGCGAAGTTTTAAAGTGAAGTTCGAAAGAGTTATCAAAGTTTCTGATAATGACAACGAAGAAAAACGTGTTCTGTCTTGGAAAAAGATTGAGTTTGTTATAATTAGTGAAAGAATGTGCTTTGCAAATCAAAAGATTTAGTGTTATGATATTCTTTATGACCATCAATGACATCACACAATTTACAGCTGATAAATACAACAAAAATGATCACATAAAAAATTTAAAATCACATTTCCCAACTTGAAAATGTTGTGAGACAACTAAAATAATGCAACTACAGAACCAAAATCCAATTTTCTAAGCAATGATTTATCTTTATTCATGGTGTCATGTCCGATTCATACGGTACCCTGGAGAACGTGAGAGGAAACCCACAATGTACTTATTATGTACCCCACGTACACTGTGCGACACCTTTATCTCGGAATATGTATGTGTAAAACGATATATAGCAGTTTATATCCTCCTGCTATTCGGCAGTATTAAAAATGGAAGAGTGTGTTTCAATTTATTTGCTGAAATCTTTATTGACTGTCTGAATTTGATTTTCTCAGATATGTTTTATTTATGAGCGCAATTTCATAAGTTATCCTTTTCGTGTCAATGTCGGTTAACGATTTATCCAGCAGAATTATTAGGGGCAATTGCAATGCAAATTCCACTTCTTGGCACATAATCAGCTGTCTTATTGCGAATAATTTGCTTGTATAGGTATACAAGCAAATTATTCGCAATAAGACAGCTGATTGGATCTATCCTTGCCTTCTCTTTAACAATCAAAGTCAAGACACAACCGGATGAATGCGTAAACTATTACAAACAATTGGGATAATAATGCACATCTCATTTATAAAGAAAACGGTGCAGCATAATAGACTGCCCACGTTAAAACACACACAATGCCAAAACGCAATCACCTATCGACTTTAAAACTCCAACTGCAAATTCACCAGAACAACAACACAGAAATGCACTGTTGAAATACTACATTGACAGTTGACACAGATATTTAAATGGCAATTACTCTGTTTACAGACGAGGTAACAGCAGAATCGTATTTTGAACTAATGAATCGGGTGTTTCCAAAAAGCTATCGAAAATTTTAATTGGAGTCGAAAGCTATAGAGAGAAATAATTTATAGACAAAAAATAATAACGTACAGCGCTTTTTTCAGTAAAGTAGCGGGTATTATTAAATGAGCGTTCGATATTTATCTACAGAAAATTATTTAAAGCTTTTATGTCCCAGTTAATTTGACAATAGTTTCAAATAGAAAACCTAATACAATCCTAAATCCTAATATTATACAACCAAAACCCCGAAACCCGAAATTCACCAGCGATCGAATATCGCATTGATGTACCAGGAGCCCAGAACTAAAAGGAGATCACTAGTGTATTCAACGCACGCCTGCCGCAGTCAGTCCGTGTCACCGCTAATCAGTATATCTCTTGACTGCCAGTCCTACGCCCTGCGGCATACCGGCCTCAATGTGTACACCCGTAATGGGAAAATCGGGGATGAAAACGGATAGCCAGAAAACACGATAAAAGGCACACAATAGCTTTGATCTGTTTTTGATGGGAAGGTTTAACGTGGACCTGATAAATAAATCAGTGAATAGTTTGGAATGTATCTGTGCGATTTTCATATTAGCGAGAACTACATAGTCATCCAGATATACTCATAGAAACAGAACATTTAGTAGTACACTATACCTGATTGTATCCAAGAGCCATATCTTTTGGCATAAAACAATGTGGAAAGTTTGCCACATTTTCTCTCAAGGCTTATATCAAATTATTTACTCATAGACATTGGGATCAATATGAGCTAACGGCCGGCACGTGTGCCGTGCACATTCGGGGCACGTTCTGTTTCAGTTAAACCGAGTCGAACTAATCAGACCTCACACCACGAGGCACGCTTGACCAGAAATAAGTTTTGATTACTTTGTCAGCGTTGGAAACTTAATATAAATGCAAACTGAACTACATCCTATTTATTTGATAGGTGGCACCACGGTTCGGTGTAATGATTAGGCGGATAATGGGTATTGATTCTGGATTTTATGTTGGGCTCATGAACGGTTTAGTTCTCGCCAAACTTCTTGGCCGCCCTGTAGTTGGCTACAATGGCTGCGCAGTAGTAAATCTCATACAGAAACAGCACCGTTTCGTGCCTCGCGCATGCGGTAAACCAACTTCAGGGCGGCCAAGAAGTTTGGTGAGGACTATATCGAATGCCGACTGATTGCATAAACGTTTTATTAGAGGATTTGGAGTTGTGTATTAAGAGCAAGTTCTATCAAACAGAAATGCTTAGTTCTGCTATTGAGAAGAATGACATTTCGAAACATTAAAAGAAAAAGATGCCGCCATTATGCACTTCGGTCTAAAACGAAAGACGCGAAGAAAGTCGTTTAATAGAGACCCTTTTCTGTCAGCTTGCTCTTAAAAACGTCCCTCACGTTGTCTCTCCGGCTCAGAATTTCTTCATTTTATGGTGGAGTTTTCTTAATCTATTATCCCAAAAATAAAATGAGATAACGTTCCCCTTTAAAGATACTTCTGGCCGTTATAAGACGGCAGGCTTCATTAAAAGTTGAACGATCGACATTTTGTTTTTAGCCCAGCTGAACAATATGAAAAAGTTAAATCCGTTAAGGGCAGGCTGACCGGTTAATTAAGCTAGGTTCGACATAAAAACAGGTGCGTTTTAATTATATTAAACACCCATATAAATTGCGCTAAGTGGGTTACGTGAGTTCGGTTCTGTGGCGTTAACTGTTCCGAAATTGGTAATTTTTATATCAAAGCACCACAAAGGCTTTTAATGGAGAAAATGTAGCTGCGGGGATATTGAGGAAAGAAACGTGTATTATGGCAAATTTCTCATTCAGCTTTTGCTTGTGGTACATTAAGAAATAAGACTTACAAGTTAATCGCAACGCTATTAACAGTCTACTCAATTCTGAATCTATTTTGAGCAGTTTGTCATCCAATGGCGAAACTGTCATTTGTAGGCAAAGTATGGTCAATCATGTTACAAAGTACTTATTAAGTAATCTACGATAGTAAAGCTCATTTTAAATACTTTAAAATCTGACCATAAAATTTTAATTATTCAACCAAAGAACAAAAGTATTTGATAACGTATCTAGAACTAAGGCACATAATGGACTAAGTTGATACAATTTTCACCTTTAACTAAAATAGAGTTTGTTAATAATAGGTAACAGTATCGATCTAGATAATTGTTAGTTTGCCCAAGTAAATTATGCATAGCAGCTCTGTCGCACGGTTGTGCCAGACGTGTGTGCCATTAGGTAACAAAGTTAAGACGTGAGGTGAACTTAGACCTCATAAAATTACGTCAATTTTTGAATATACCTAGTTTCGTCTATTCTCTTGTAGATATAATGACGTAAATACTAAGAATGAAATGTTCTGGTAGATGATAACACGGCAAAACCGGACAGACTGCTTGCAAGTATGGCTAATTAATAAGTTAAGAATTATTGCTTGTAAATAATAGAAGTCATTCGTAAAAAAGCATGTTACATTTTGTTTTTTTTTTTCGGTATTATCCTGCATCCGGTAAGACTGGAAGCTGTCTCCAAAATAGTTAGCAAAAGACTAGTCAGATTGAATGTTCCTAAAAAGCATATCTACAACTTGCATAGCAACAAATAAAATCGCCAGAATCTTTCATAATCAAAACAACAAACACATTTGAATACAAACATGGCATGGAATACCAAGCAAAGAAGTCGCCATAAAAGTACACGACGACGGCTTGAATACAATGAATCTCCCTACCCGACCGAAAAAACATGGGTTCACGGAACTTTCTAGAGCTGGTAGACCATGACGGATATACAGTTAAAAATATAAATTGTAGGGTTTTTACTGATGATACTGCCCAAGACGACGAACTCGAAAGTGTCAAATAGAGCTTCAATTTGACACTTTTGAGTTCGTCGACTTGGTTTATAATCCCCTTGGTGACAGTATAAAATTATGGTTAGAGACGAGACGACAATGGTATGAGAAGTTTTGAATTCAGAAGCTTTTGATGTTGTTTTTTGGTGATTTGTTGGTTGAAATATTAAAACCGTAGAAGAAACAATGATTTACCAAGACGATGTTAAGAGTAGAAAGACCAATTAAGATAAAGTAGACAACGTTAAAAACAACGTACATCTAAAGCGTAGAGCGTTTTAAAAGACTATAAAACTGGTGCTAACTCAAAAGCTCGATCATCAAAAGATGCAGCACATTCAATAAAACCATTCACGTCAAAGTGAGAGAACTCGACTTTTCTATTGCGCCACTATTCCGTCAGCCAACATTAACAGTGTCAGCCATTGTCGAGTCAGTTGCGACTAACCCAAAGTGAAGTCACGCAGGGCGGCTTCACACGAGTCCTCTATATATATTCTACACAGAAACACCATTCCAATAACTAGTATATAGTACACCCTTAATTGATTGCAGTACCGTTACAAGGGTAACCGCAAATGTATGTTACTTTAAACAATTAAGCAGTGAGTGAATGAGCCTGTCTTCTAAGATTAATAAGTCTAATCCATCACGAAGCTCTCTAGGATTACGTCAGAATATAATTATAACAATGGACGAAGTAGTCTTTTTTAAATTTTATGCCGTACAAGTTTCTCATGAATCTCAGAATGAGAAGAGCCTGATACTGAATTGATTTATGTTGACATCAATGATCCAACTCCAGTAAAGTTCCTTTCCATTTAATCTTTACAAGCCTTCACATATGCACTGCAATATATTATTTACCATCCGAAAAGCTTTCTCAGTGCATCCAAACATAAATTCTGCATTCCAAGGCATTCCCGAGCACGAGTGACATATCACTGCGAACCTTTTTCAAATATCGATTCCATTCCCGAGTTTTAAAGACCAGGCTTTGATTCCGTAATAGAAATCATATTCGAGAATGGGAGACTTTGAGAAATATGGACGTGTTTTGAGTGACTGAATCGTTCTTGTAATTGGATTTGGTTTTCAGTCGGCTTCATGTTGTGATGTGCAGTCAGCTACGTTAGATTGATGATGATGTAATTTTATTGGATGGTGTGGTTCGGAACAAATTCTACCATCTCTAGATTCTGAGCATATCTAAATTGCTTTGTGAACGACGCTGGCTCGCCGGACCAAGTCAGTTAAGTAGAAAAACTTAGTATTTCTTTGCATACAATTTAAAGGAATTATTTTTTCTCAAGAGCTTAGCTTTATATATATGCCATTTAGCTTAGGATTTTTCAATGGCATAAAGATTCCATACAATATGTGAGTACTCCAATGCAATTAATCATGGTGCCATATTGTAAGTCGTTGCTATAGAAACATAGCTCTGTTTAATAACATAATTAAGGTTCTTTTTTTCATACAATTCAATGGCTCTTTTTTTCATACAATTCGATGGCTCTTTTTTTCATACAATTACTTTTTTCAAAAACCCGGAATGGGGATTTTACGCAATAACCGCAATTTTAATGTTTATTACCACGTAACAAATCTTCATCCGAATGCTATCTAGAATAATGGACTGCGAGATACTCAAGTAACTGTAGATGGGTTTAATTTATCTCAGGTATATATTTTAACTGCGAGCACTCCTATGTCTGAAGCGAGATACGAGTGGAGGAATACGTCGTCGACTTAATATTATAGTCATCGATATTCGTCTTATCGAACATACCCTCCGTGCATTGTTAGTGCAATCTAAATGGAAGCTCCTCTATACCTGTACTGAGTACAGACGTGGCTTAATTCGATTTGCGGGAACCTCGGCACAGTTCTGACCGTGGACGTGATATGCATGAACAAAGGTCTCATTTTATACTTAAATCGATTACAGACGGATAGCTGTAATGCTACAATTAATTTCCATTTCAAAGATCTCAAGTTCTGTATAGGTAAGGTATTACGAACGCTCCATGAAGTGGCCAAAGATAAACAACTGCGAGCGCAAATTGATTGAAACAATTAAGTTAATGCAGTGGCTGAGAAATTAAATCTGAAGATAATGAATTGCAAAAGGAAATTAGAAAACCGGTAGCGAAAAAGGAAGACTTGTTCTAATTAAAAGTTTATTTCAATATTATAGTAATCGATATTTGTCTTATCGAACATACCCTCCGTGCATTGTTAGTGCAATCTAAATGGAAGCTCCTCTATACCTGTACTGAGTACAGACGTGGCTTAATTCGATTTGCGGGAACCTCGGCACAGTTCTGACCGTGGACGTGATATGCATGAACAAAGGTCTAATTTTATACTTAAATCTATTACAGACGGATCGCCGTAATGCTACAATTAATTTCCATTTCAAAGATCTCAAGTTCTGTATAGGTAAGGTATTACGAACGCTCCATGAAGTGGCCAAAGATAAACAACTGCGAGCGCAAATTGATTGAAACAATTAAGTTAATGCAGTGGCTGAGAAATTAAATCTGAAGATAATGAATTGCAAAAGGAAATTAGAAAACCGGTAGCGAAAAAGGAAGACTTGTTCTAATTAAAAGTTAATTTCTAGAGACCAGACGATTTATAGCGAAATGGAATGACCTCGAATGCATATAGCAATACAGAAGAGAAATTGAATTCGGATTGGAAACGTGTCGTTGACTCTGACGGTAGGCACAAAAAGAATTGACGTATCGACAGTTGAAATAGGAGTGGTGAACGTATCAAAGTTAAGTGAGTAACTGTAGCGGAGTGGGGCAGAGAGGCGAGCATAACGAACGCCAGATAGAGTATTGCAGTTAAAGAGGAGACATCGTTTATTGTAAACATTGGACACGAATCGGAACTACCCGCAGATACTGCTGTTACTGTGTTTCAACATAATGGGAACAGAGAAGTACTAGTGGAAATATAAGGGAACAAAGACGGTTTGCAAAATAATTTTCCATGTGAAAGAGCAGTAAAAATTATGTCAGAGAAAAGAATATTCTAGTTCGACTTAAAACGAAATTTTAGACCAGCGTGGCATTCGGAAAATTATGTGGTTAATTTATATTCCAAAAGTGACTTCATAATTTGGAAAAATTATCATATTTCAGCATACCTGTTTTGTGAGATGAATTAAATTTTTCGTTGAATGCATTTGAAGTGTTTTTCACTGGGCAACTTAATTTTGTTGGACTTTATCATGGTTGTTTTCTTGGTCAGATGGTTCTCAGATGATTCTCTGAAGGTTAGAAAACACCACCGGATTCATATACTTACAGGTGTTTTCTTGTCATGGTTTTTTTGTAACCCCCTGGCACTTAATTAGAGGAAATATCATTGGATTTTTACTAATAAAATTAATAAAGATATACGTACCACGAGTGCGTTTCGCACCCGTCTTTCCGCCGCGGCGTATGGCTCCCTATTATGCTGCAGGGTGCGAACTGAAACAAGGAAAGGACAGATTTATTGAAACGAACAGGAAAAACATTCTTCACTATGCTCCTCAAAAACTGGAGCAAACAAACAGCACTGGGTCGATCACGTTGGGTAAGAAATATATCACCGGTTTCTTGAGCCAGAGTTGTTATTTTTTGCTCCAACTTTTCTTACGTATTACTAACATGATCTTGTACATGAAAGGATCTCAGAAAAACCTCGCGATGTCTTTAGTTAATAGGCACTTGTTTTAGGAGAAGGTCGCTTAATATTGTCATTACAAGACTGAGAAAACGAGTATATTATTCATTATTTCAGTCAACTTTTACTATATTCGGATCAAAATATCCTAATAGCACTTAGGACTTCTAAACCTCTCCTTGCCTAGAAATTAGCGGTTAAACTATGCTAGGTTAACTTCTATATTATGCGCATTCATTACAATAGTCTGTGAAGCCGTCGCGTCCTAGTCTGATTTGAGTTCAAACGTTCAAAAACTCGTACTTAGTATCAATTAGTGATGAAAGACTTTCAAGTTAGGTTTTAATTTTACGTATCTATTCCATGTAAATGACTTGGCCACAAACTTACGAATATTCAGAAATGTCTAGATAGATTTGACGGTATCGATTTGATAACTCATATTTCGGAATACGGGATAATCCGACTAGTGAATGTTAAAATACAGGCTATTATGGTGATAACCAATAAAATGCCGAAGCCACACCTCAAGACCCGATCTATTTTCGCCAAACCCGAACAAGGTATGTCTATTTACCGTCAAACCATTACCGCTTGCAACCAGGCCGTTTTATATTTAGAGAGTGGATTCCTGCTCAGCTTCCGTGTTCAGACGCTGCATTAGTGGACCGAGTGACGAACTGCAAAGCTGTAGCTCAGAATTGTGCCGGATACTGTTCGTGGTAGCGGGATATGCTCCGTTAGAGATGGACGTAATACGTCCGTGCGATTTTGTTGAATGGACGCTGAATATAGTAAGCGTTGGGTGGTTTGCTTGTAATTGATATGTGGAATTCGTGAAACCGATAGTGTGCGAGTTTTTGGTGTGGTAAGTTAAGTTACCAAGCAATGTGTTCCACAGGCATTGTTTTAAGTGTAGGTTATACGAGTATACTGGTTCCAAAAGGAAAATATTTAATGAAACACGAATAAATAAAGCGAAACGCGGTGAACGAAAATCCCGAGCGAGAAAATGAAACTTTTAAAACTATTTGCTGAACATATTTTTTGCCAATTAACGGTGCAAAAACAGCTTTCAAAAGAGGGAATCATTTCTCCTCTATATTTTTCATCTGTGACCAAAACGCTTTTAAAAGACAAAATATTCTGTATCCATGTTTCATGTATGTTTGAACAAAATGTTGGTCACGACCTTAATTTTATGCATACATAAAGATATTAATGTTGGCGATACGATCTTTTATTTCATTGTTGTACAATGTAAGAACAGTAAGACCCATTAAATAGTTTGTACTTGTGGTAGATGAGGAAAACTGGCATGTATGTCATCAGAATAATATTGACTTAAAAACCAATAAATTCAAACGATCATTTTCTAATGGAGTAAGTTTGAAGTAGTCTAGCATCGATAGTACAAAAGTTATACATGCCTTGAAAGGAACTCGACTGCAATTTTAGAACTGAATCAGAGACGAGCATTCAACTGCCAAGGTAATATGAGCTTTTTTCTAACGGAGCGGTCTTGTGAACTGAATGATAATTATTGTTCACTACACAAGAGAACAACTCAACGACCAGAGAACATGCATCACAATAGATTTGCTTGTAAATCCAGCGACCACAGTAGGCAATGTAGAGCATGCCTTTGTCCAGACCTGAATCTAAGTGCATGTATTTAATACGAGTCCTTTTGACTTCAGTGGAGAATTAATTATTGTAGAGCTGGAATACCTCCAGGGTATTAAAGTTTACACTAAAGTTGGTGTTGCGAGTTCAGATTAGGGGCTTACGGGATAACGTGCGCAAATAACTTCGTGCAAGTTATGGAGTGTGATTCGGAACACAATTGGCTGGGAACGTTTGCGTTGCTTCAAAGTTTCGCTAGTTTGAATATTATAATATCTGTTGACATAAGTGCTTTAATTTATTGAATCCTTTTCTGTATTTTACAAGGTTTATATTACCTTGCTTGCATCGTATGTCTCTGGCAACTAGTAAATACATGTTTCGAGCACTTCCTAGCATTAGATTTATAATTTTCCACTACAATGTAAGAGGCATTAAATCGTTTGTTCTTGTAGTAGATGAGGAAAACGCTTGACCGCGCGCGTTTGTTCTTGCTGCTTTGTACTTTACTTGTATCTTTGCCAACATTGAATTAACTATGGAGCTTGTCTTATGATAGAATATGATAGAAGATACCATCGTGTTTCGTCTCATTGGATATGTATTGTATTTCGTACTTTTTAGTCCATTAAAAACTTTTTTGAGAAGATTTTTACTTTTAATGATTTGTTTTCAATTTAAACACAAACTATTGTTGGAATTAATTACAGTAATTGGCTGTATTTTTTGCACTGATTTATTGCTCTTAAAGCCTTGGACGAGTCCAAGTTTGGACAGAGGGAACTTCCAGACCCATTTATTTCATTCCAACTAGACAGTTTCCCGAGGGAGTGAAACAAATCGAACTCACGTGGATTTCTAGTTAGTTAAGCGAAACTTGAGATTTACGCTGGAGGCATTCTTTGGGACGTTCATTTATTTGAAATCGATGTTTTTATATCTATTGAAGTATTGATTGATGTGTGTTTTGTTTCTGTTCTAACTAATATTATAAAAGCGAATGTGAGTATGTTTTTTTATGCTGTCACGCCTTAACGGCTGAACGGATTTGGATGAAACTTGGCATATAGATAAACCAGAGCCTGGATTATAATAAATACCAGCCTGTAACTGTGTGCTGTGTCTCCGTCAATTGTGGACCGATTTTATAAATTCTTTTTTTTTGTTTGAAAGTGTGTCCCATTTATATTTGGTGAAGATCTGATGAAGAACTTCGGAGATATACAACATATTCAATAAATGACAGCCAGCCTCTCGGGATTGCTGCAATCGCATGTCTGTTTATTGTTTAAACCATTTCATAACATAACATCACGCCGCCGGTACGCTCGAAAGCGGTAAGCAGATGTATACAGTTCACCCTGGTACATTCTCATTCCACCGGCTATGTTAAAGTTTCATGTTATTCGGGTAATCTATTCTGGCATCACTTTGGGCATTATAAGTACCTTACTATAGAAATTGCCCATCATGGACTACAACTAAAAAGTAAAAAACTGAAAACGTTTTTACAAAAAAAAAAAAAACAACCGACTTCCAAAAAAACACAAAGTTAATAATAACTTAAATTTGGGCAGTCGGTGTTATAAAACGAAAAAGCGAAAATAGGAACACCGACTGCCGAAAATAAAGTTATTTTTCACCTTGTATTTTTTGGAAGTCGGTTGTATTTTTTTGTAAAAATGTTTATATTAACACTATGGTGAGGTCGGCTTCCGGTCTAATCGAATGCAGCTGGGTATCAGTATTTTTTTGGTTTCTGCCTATCTAACCTCCACAACCCAGTAACCGGGTAACACGACATCCCTTGGCAGGACTAGTGTCAGATTTCTGCATTTTTTTCGTTTTTGTCTTTACTTTAGGCTCGCGGTTGACCACTATCTCACCTGATGGTAAGCGAAGATGTGGTAGACGGTGAAACACGCTTACCTAGAACCTACCGCTTACTTCTGACTGCCAACTGCGGTCAGAGATCTACAAAAGTCAGCCGGGACCAACAGCTTAACGTGCTTTCCGAGAAATTAATGAATGGTCACCCATCCACGGACCGACCTCGGCAAGCGTTGCTTAACCTTGAAGATCGATTCGTGCGTATCTTATTATTTAACCACGAGTTGTGTTACTAACTATACAAAATATATTTGTATAACACCGCCGATCGATATGAGAAATACCTCCACGCAAGTCCTTTTCTATAGAGAAATTGATTTTCAATACCACAGCCGACCCGAATAATTACGCCTTGATAGCTGAATGCCTTTATAACCTGTTCGTTATTACTTTATCTTCATATTTTATTAAAGGTTTCGAATAGTTTGAATTGATGGAAATTGAGGCTATAACTTTTATATAGCGATAGTAAATAATATTGGATTCAATATCGAAGAAACGGTAAGGATCAATCACGAGGCCACAAAGAAGGCTTTTATAGAGATGACTGCAAATATAAATGTTTAGAAGAAAAACCTTTTTCACAAAAAATAAACCGATTTCAAAAGCAAAATACTAAAAAGCGCAAAATAAATTTCGTTTCGATAGTCGGTGTTTTTGGTGCCTCTTGATTTTATCGTTTTTTGACACCGACTTCCGAATCTTATCTTTTGAAGTCGGTTTATTATTTGTGAAAATAAATGTTTTTTTTTTGTTTTGGCACACCAACACCAAAATTGGAGCAAATTATTTAGTGATGATTGACAAAATACACATAATAACTCGATTTACACATTCTTGCTGTTTGTCGCTAAGGAGTTCGGTTGTATGTTCCGTATCTTAAAAACTGCTGAACCGATTTTGATGAAACTTGCACTATTCCCTAATTTGAGAAATAAATAATACAATAAAAAAATAATGATCACGATCCGATAACTAGTTTCGGAGATATGCGTGGACAAACATACATACATACAAACAAACATACACTTATGAAATCTAACACACGTATTTAGAAGCCCATACAGTGTAACATAAGTGAATATTGTGCAATTCCAACAATATTATATACATAAGTGTCGAATTGATTACTTACCTCCTTTTTTTGAAGTCGGTAAAAAGACATGCAATGTTGACACGAAAAAAATGGGGTAAAAGCAGAATAACGATGACTTAATGTAACTATGAATACGCAGTAGTAGGTAATGCTATCAAAGAAAGAATTCATAAAGAATATCATCCAACATTATTCAAGGGTCTCAAGAAATTTTATCCTCACAACGACATAACCGAACGCTCAGACATCCGACCTCGAAAAATTAAGACAAAATGCTTAAGAAGATTTTATCTTAACATCCCTAAGAGCTCAATATCGGGTATGGGTACAAGAGGGGCAGGGTGTAAGTGCTAGTCCAAACAGCGATAAGGTCGCAAGGCGGGGCCGCGGGGTAAGCAAATGTACTAACATTTGTTAAGTGTCGTACGGTGACGTATTACGTCTGGCTAAACAAATCTTATTTGTTTTTGGACGTTATTTTATTGGATAATTGGATGATTCACGCTCAAACGGCTGGACGGATCTGGATGAAATTTGGCACAGAGATAGATTATAGTCGGGAATAGCACATGATGGATTTTTATCCCGGGAATATGTTCCCTTGGGATAATTTTCAAAAATTCACGCGGGCGAAGCCGCTGGCAGAAGCTAATAATACTATCATTTTCTTTTAGTTTTTTTTTTAATCAATATTTTTTCGTATTCTTCTCAGCAAACCCTTTCATTTGATACCCATATCATGGCAGTGCACAAAAAATAACTAGTCCACCATCTTGGGCCGTCCGCCATATTGGATTTAGAATGACGTCACTTATCTAACCATGCATTGACATCCAAACTAAAAGTGTATGCAAAATTTCATCTTAATCGTTGGAGGATAACTGCTTTAAAATTTAGTTTCAAGATTGACCAGAACACACTTACATACATAGATACATTGTAAGTTAATTAAAAGCTTGTAAAATGTAACTTACATGCGCTTATCAAAAGGTTTCGTTGCACTGCACAGTTACAAACACGATAGTAGTCAAGATAGTTGAAGAAAAACCGGAAATATTTTTTTCAATTAAAGGTAGGTACTTCTATATATTTATTTAGGAACTCCAAGGAATTATTTACACATAAACACAATGTATTAAGAAATAAAGTTACGATTAGTGCACTCCTTCAATTAAAGAAGACCACAGGATGCTGTAAAAACACTGTTACGATCATTATCGTTGCTAGCTTTCAGTGATCACTACTTCTAAATAACAAGAGTATGAAATAAAATAATTAAAACAGATAGACGTTAATTCCCTCAGTATAAAACACTTAACGTGTTATCTTTTGAAGTAAATAACTGCAACATATCACGTATTTAATATCTTAACGGTACGTCATGTTTTATTAGGGTTCCGTACTCAAAGGGTAAAAACGGGACCCTATTACTGAAACTCCGCGGTCCGTCTGTCTGTCTGTCCGTCTGTCACCAGGCTGTATCTCATGAACCGTGATAGCTAGACAGTTGAAATTCACAGATGATGTATATCTGTTGCCGCTATAACAATAAACACTAAAGATATAATAAAATAAATATTTAACCCACTTAAATATTTATTTTATTAATTCTGTCCATCAGCTCCCATTTAACAAACGTGTTTCTTTTACCGTTTGTTTGCGATAATCGTACGGAACCCTTCGTGCGCGAGTCCGACTCGCACTTGGCCGGTTTTTTATTTACTTTAATACATAATTTTTTAGGTTACTATTTACTATCATGCAGAGATTGAGGTATAAGTACATAAATCTTTGCAAACATTTTATTCTTATAAAAATGTGTTACTAGTGTAATATTTAGCTCAAGGAGAGTTTGCTTGTTATTTAAAAGTCTAGATAAAAAATAAATTAGTCTGATAAGGTGGTTAAATTGTACCGGTGATTTCATTTGGTCTCGTTTCTGTCTCTATGTGAAGAATTAACAGAAAACTTTAGACAAACGGAACCCAGGGTTACTCTGACGTGAAAGACCTATTGTGGGCGATACGATGAAAGATCGACCTCGATGAATACAATGGTTTATTAAATTATTCTTAATAACACAACAAAATTATGTCCAAAATATATCGTGTCGCGACAAAAAATATGGCGGTGCTTGAGATTCCCAAAAAGCTATATCTTCTTTTTATTTCAACGAAAGTTACATGAGTGGGCACTATACAAATCTTCTGCCAAACTGCATGACAGTTTGTCGGCAGTGTTCTCGTGAATACAGCTCTTAGACTTCATAAAATATAGCTTAATCTCTGCGACAGCTGTCAGTATCAATACAGTAACAATAGCGCTTGACAGGCTAACAATAACGTATACGTCAGTTTGACATAATATGTCGCAGAGATCAAGCTATCTTGTATGAAGTATAGTTAAAACAAAATTATTACATAATAGAGTTATGGGAACACATAGTTTTATTATGATATATCTAATGTCAAGTGAAGTGAAGTCTGCCGTAAAGTTGCAGCGAATCTTGCCAACTTATGGTGCGTTCATGAATAAAGTAAACGATCTGCGTTCCGGCGTAGACGCCCATCATATTTCTATTTTGACAGAGAGATGGAGCCTTAGATAAAGTAGGTATAGATGAAGCCTTAAAATGACCTTGATTGATAGAGCGAGATGGCTAATTGGCAGCTCCATGTAAATGATAAGGACAAAAGATTATTTTTTGTCTTTGTCACCGTGGCCGGTTTCTGTCGTTTGTCAAACTCTAATACAATGGCAGGTTTGACAAACAAACTCGGTTTTGTTTGATTTTCTATGATTTCGTGGTATTATGTGTTAATTGAGACAAGGAATTTGGGTTATTTATAGATAATAAGTGTCAGTGCGATGGTGGGTGTAGTGTCCTTGTTCTTGTTGTAACACCAGAACTAACTATTGCTGTCTCATGTGCGGCCACGCCAGTGCTTAATCTATACCTACTTTATCTAAGGATGGAGCTATATAGGACGGATAGGGCTATCCCGATTTCACGGACGAACCATGATATCTTTGACGCTTCAGAGTAAGGCCCCTGATTCTAGTTTCTAACACCATAATCCAAGGTCTTACATCTATAACTATCTATGACCTTATTCACTATATCCGTCCCCTACGTGAAGAATGGGTGTACCAACCAAGTTCACGTGAACAATTCTCACGTTCCACATAATAAAAATTAAAACACACAGAAGGACTAATACATGCTATTATTTGTTCTACATTTTGTACACATGTGACAATACACACGTCTGTTGCTCTTGACGTTTAGATAAAAGTTGTTGACAGAACAAATATTGCGGTATACGGTGTTTGCGTTAACTGTACATGTTAAATGTAATTACCGTCTTCCTGGTAGCTATCAGGTGTACTGGTGACAAATACATGTGTTTTAACGAAGGCTTAACTTATAATATAACCACAGTAAAAATATACAACAGTATGGCAACTACCTACAAACGCTCGAAACGGCACACTCACACAAACATACGCACCGAGGAGACCACTGAGGCACTTCTGCAGTGCTGTCAGTAGTGTAAGCCGCTTAGGGGTATCGTCGATGCGCATGTTTGTGTGAGTTTGCCGTTTCGAGCGTTTGTAGGTAGTTTCCATACTATTTGTATATTTATTCAGTGATATAACCTTGTTGTTAATTGTCTCGTCTTCAAATTAATACCCTTTTATTTATGGAAACTAAAAATTTATTTTCTGTTAGATTATTGCCAGTTCAAATAATATCCAAGGCTCCGTTAACACTTCAGAAAGAAGCTGTTTGAAGTAGTGATGGGCGAAAGATCAGATCAGCGGTCAAAAGCCTTGATGAAGGCAGTTATTAACCGGAAGATGTTGCGTTGGAAGGCCTCCCACCAGATGGACCGATGATCTGTTGAAGGTTGCGGGGATCCGCTGGATGCGGGACGCCCGGAACCGATCAATGTAGCGACGCTTAGGGGATACCTATATCCAGCAGTGGACACCTTTCGGCTCATATGATGATGATGAGGCAGTTATGGCCTATTTAAAAAGGCATAATTGATTGAGCTCAGTAGTTTGAGATATCTAGAAGATTAAAAAAAAGATTAAATTATTTCAAGGGCAGACGGGAATATCAAGAAAATTGCTTCAAGAGTTGTAGCTACAAAACATTTATGAATAAAATAGAAGGAAATAAAACATTTGAATACATAAGTATTAGAAATAAGATTTCTCTCCAACCAGTTCAGTTGCTGACTCAGAGTTTTAGTTGATAATAAAAAATATATGGTATCGCTTTCGTTTGATGTCGAGAGCATTTGGTAGGCAATTTTTTACATTTGACATTTATAACATGTGTAGGAGGAAAATTATTAATTTAACGCTTATAGTGTATTCATTCATTTTTTAATTAGATTCGAAGAAGTTTTTCATGGATTTGCAACCGATACAAGTTCGGCAAGATAGGCAGGCACTCCATAAAAAATACTAGCTTCTGCCAGCGGTTTCGCCCGCGTAATGTATTTTATCATCCCAAGGGAACATTATACCGGGATAAATAGCCTATGTGCTATTCCAGACTATAATCTATCTCTGTGCCAAATTTTATCCAGATACGTTCAGCCGTTCTGGCGTGATTGAGTAAAAAACAAACATCCATCCATCCAAATCTTCGCATTTATAATACTAGTAAGATTGGAACTCAGCCGCATCAGGTTGGACGGGTAGCCGACCCCAATAAAGTTGAGAAAAGAATAAGCATAGGTATTTTTATTATTTTTTATAGGCTCGCGCTTGACCACTATCTCACCTGGTGGTAAGCGATGATGTGGTCGACGATGTAGCACGCTTACCTAGAAGAAACCTATTCACTCTTGACTTAAAGACTCCCAGGTTTTTGAAACCGATACAATTTTAGCAAATATGCTTACCAAGAGTGATGTGAGTGAGTGAGTGAGTGGGAAGGGGGCAGGAAGAAGAAGAGCTCACCAGGAATGGTGTCAGTTTTCGAGTTACAAAACTGAATAGTATTCTTGCTTCTAATTCTTAATCCGCCTTACCATGCTCGGTCAAGCGTTAATCATTAGTTTCCTAAGCGTTTCCTCCTATTAATGCACACATTCTGTCACACTCAATTAAATTTAAATTCCTCAATAAATATGTAGCAATAATAGAGACAACATGATACAGCTGGTTATAAATAGTAGCTAAGTAATACTAACCGAAGGTTTAACGGACAGTTGACGCCGCAAACGACGTACATGATTAATAATATGACTGTTTCAGTATTTCCTTTTTGAATGATTCATACGTATACCTATAATATAAAATAATGTAATATTAAGAATAAATAGGCACTCGTTTGAAATATATAGTTTTAGTATTGCCAGAGTCGGTTCGGAAAAATCCGACTCGAAGGACCAAAATAACTAACTCTATCGACGACGTCTATTTTGACGTAAAAAAGATTTTAAGATTTTGCTATTTGAAACTATCAATATTTGGCACATTTTACCGTTACAATCACAGTGAAATGATATTGCAATTGGGTGGAGAATAAATATGAACAACTCTTGATAATGGGAAACATTGTTCAGACAATCAAATATATACACGTACTTAGTACAAGTAATAGCTACATTTGGCTTGAGCAGGAAAATAATCAATCATAGGTAACATACCTTATTTTAATTGACATTATCACAAAGCCAATTAAGAACTATTTTGGTAAAGTTACCTATATACAGGAAAAAGTCCCAATACTAATTATTAGGCATTGACGTAATCATTCTAAAAAAATATTATTTACATATATGACGCTCAGAGGACATAATAATATTTGCATATAATAATAACATTAATAACGTGTATTTTTCCTCTAACGTGGGCAATTGCAAAATATATTATGAACTTACTTATAAAGGAATTGACGGCTGTCGTTGTGGTTTTAAATACGTACCAGATGGGCAAACAATTGAGATGTTTCCTGGGTAGAAAAATGATAATTCTATTTAGTCCGTCAGTGAGATCATCAAATAATATTGGACCCGTATTTTTTGCATTATTAAATAAATAAAAATTGACAAAGATAAAGCGCATCAAAGTTCAGGAGTCCCCCACTCCTGAACTTTGATGCGCAGTCCAATTGATAACCTCCTCCTTTTTGGGAAGTCGGTTAAAAAGCAGTGTGAGTATTGAACTTAATAACCCAGTACTTAGGCACTCTGCGTAGCGTAAGTACTTAGGTTTAGAAATCCAACCTTGGAATGTAGATAAAATCTAGAAGCGAATACTTAGCAAAGAACATTCACCTACATTCAAAGTAAATACTTAACCAATGAATGGAATATTTGTAACTGCAAAAAGGTTGTTAATAAAATAGTATTATTGGTACAGAATGCTGAAATTTCCTGAACTTCGAGCTGTAAACCGACGAACCAATTTACCCGTTTACCACTAACAAACATAAAATTACTGGTCATAAAATGATAAGATTACAGTTTATCATTGTAACCACTAATTCCATAATGGGATAAAATGCGGATATCCCCAAAAACATATCTGTACCTAATTGTTTTACACAGTGGGCGTTTTTATCACGCTGGTACGTCCATGGTAACCGCTTCATTTTTACGACTTTATCTCGCAGCACTAAGGGCGGTTTTCGAACTGCAAAAGACACTTGCGGTTGCGTAAACCGTCCGTGTACCAATCCGATGATCACATCACTATCAATGCTAACCGGTGCCCGAGTACAGTGCAGCGTGAATCAGGCCGGTGATGTCATAATCGTGACGTCACAGGAGCTCGATACTACCGTCATCGCTATCACATTTACAACCAATTAAAATAATCCTAGAATTCAGCAGATTAAAACTTAAACGTACGGGGTTTCCAAAAAAAAAGTTTACTCCAACAATAGGCCGTTTTCGACGAGGGTATGACCTCTTCAGCAAATACATGAGATTCGATCGATGCCGGAGTCGAATTCGGGTGAGTCACATCTCTTAGAACCGCCCTTGTTGGCCCGTTGTATAATTATTATGTGTCTAGACTCCCGGCGACGGCTAGGCGACTATGGAAATATTACGACGCCAGGATATTTTATTAGAACTAACATATCCAAGATTTCCCCGAAATGAGGTTAACCGAGCTACGCCGCCGACTCGCCGCACCGGTATGGTAATCGGGCACAATTGAATATCAGAACGTTCTAAGCACATACCTGAAAATATCACGAGTGCAGTATCAAGGCAAGAGAGTGCACAGGACGGAAAACACGAAGAGGTGGCGTTCCCAGAACAACTTCTTATCTCCATATCACTTCACAGGGGCACCTCATAGTCCTCGAATGCTGAGTTCCTCGCACATCGCTAAAAGCGACTCCGGAATTCCTTTCAGGCATCAAATTTGCCACCTAATTTATCAGGCACTTGACTCATAATTGGTTGTGAATTTTCGCGCGGTACCAAGGGGGCACACATTATATTATGAAATAGTAACGGGGACACGTGCTCTCGCGGCAGAGAGGGACGGATTCACTGAACGTCCTTGGCGAGGGGGCGCGCGGGGCGCCTGCGGCATCAGACGTTTCAATCATCCCCGGGGGAACAGGGACGGGGCTAGGAATTTGCGGCGTGCGCGAGCGAGAGGGAGCAGACCGTGCTATTGACCGGCCCGCAGACCACGCCCACCCGGGCGAGACACGGGCGCGCTGATGTTCCAAGTGAAAATCGAACGTCGGCCCGGGCAGACGCGGCGGGAGGCGCCTCACAGCTGCAGCACCAAGGTTACCCCCACGTCCTTACTACTCATGCACTTCCTGTGCCACTTACGACCCCCAACAGACCAAACTACCATTACTGCTATAGCATTTTTGTCACTGTACTCATGTAAAATCTATAAAGCTGGCTAGGTTGTACGGTTCGATAAAGACTTGGCACGGAAACAATATAGGTTGCCAGAAAAGGACGTAACCGTTCGCGAGAGAGAGGAGCTGAAAGAATAATCGACGCGAAGTTACGACACCCGACATAGGACCTTTCATATTTAATTAAATCCCTACGGAAGGGGTTTGTGATGATTAGTTGAAAAAATTACGGTCAAGTTAGACTGTGTATTGGAACTACGAAGGTAAAATTTGATTGCAAGCACGTGGTATGACGATGACATAATCAGTGGGTTAAGGATAATTAGTAGCCATAGTTTTTAAGTAGTTTTCCACAAGCGTGCTGTTTGATAAACCACGAGGTTGGTACTTCGTACAAGGTAGACATAAAGCTCGTACGAGGCGGTGAAGGTTATGTAATAGGAGTCTTCTTTACTGCTTAAACGTCTACGTGAGGTTTTAGGTGTGTAGAGCGTTTAGTAATAAAGTTACTAGGGAACTAGGTACAGTTTATAGACTAAACTTGCTATCTTACCGCTTAGAGTTTAAAGACTGTTTTTGAAGAGAGTTGAGAGTTAAGACCTTATTGAGTGCAGCGTTTTCAGAATCAAGGTCTAGTTTGGATACCGGCTTCAAGCAGTCTATTCTTAATTTAATATTAAAAAGATAAAACTGGACGTTTATATGTTTGTACGATTCTCTGGAAGTGGTAATAATCTGCCTGCGAAAATTCTCTTAATTTCGCTTTTTATTCCGAAAAATTGCACAATTGTACGATTTCTGTGGTGAAACTGTAGTGTCAAACCACAATTAGACAAAAATGGTATAAACCTTAATGGCTATTTAAACATACGTAACTAAAATCTAGACAGGTCCATATTTATACTTAGATAAAACACACATGCCATATAAGTTTTTTAAAACGGTGAAGGAAAACATCGTGTGGGCAGGAAACCGACATGTCCTAGAAAAAAAATTCGAATACATTTGACATTACCAATTCCTGCGCCTTTTTGTTGACCGATAGTTGATCGTTCAGGGCATCAGTATGGAGCTATATTGAAGAGCATTAAAAATCCACCGTTTTGAGAGCAGTCGTAATGAAATAATTTACACAAAGTAAAGCGCCTGCTTGGGTTCGAACCCACGACCTGTGAGTCGCAGCTGTTACCAATGGGCCACCTCGACTTATAGTTATTTTATTATTAGTTTGTTTGGTGTATTGTTGTGTAATGTTTACTGCAAGGTTTTCCAGTAAGGGTATAAACTACAAAATAAATATGAAAAAAGACGTCAATTACATCACTTACAAGGACAATATTAACCGACTTTACACTAATGATGGTATAAAATAAATGTATCGATCTCTTGCTTCATGTAAAAGCTGTTTCCCATAATAAAAATAATTATTATGTCGTGTTGTGTATTGTAATTTGTTAGCGACGTCATGTTTTAATTAATAGGACGGCGTTATCAATGCATTTGCATGTGTTGTGTCGTCAGGTGTATGTGTGAGTTGTGGTGTCAGAATACGCGAATATGGTTTCGGATGGATTACCAACAGAATCCAATAAATATTTTGAATTAGCAGTTGCCCGCGACTTCGTCTGCGTAGCATTAGTACTTCTAAAGTTGTCAAAAAATAAAAGGCCCGTTTTGAGAGCTACAAAAATACTTAATAATAATTAAACTTGATGCTTGCGAATGATACTCGTTGTTATAGTGTATGGGTAACATAATAATTACTTAGGATTATGAATTTGATTTTTCAATTTCTTACGTAGAAAGTTATCGCGGCTTGTTAAATGAGAAACGTCAACGGACGTTCTTAGATTGTGACGACTATAATAGCCTATTTTTTTTTAAATCTTGTTTGTTTAAAAACTCAATGTACAGCGTTCCTTCGGGCTCTAGCACACAATAGTTTACAGCCGGGGATTATAAAGAAAATAAAAACAGAAGAAAATGACGATTACAATACAGAATTTTTTGTATGTACATACTTGTATTTACGGAATCTTCCGATTTTCCATCATATTATGATGGACTGGTATATTATTCGTTGATAATTAGAAGAGTATGCATTGATAGCAATGCAAAATTTTGATAATGAACAAGACAATGCAATAGCAACATGTTTTAGAATGGTTCAAGAAGGATATTTATTGTACTATTTTCCTTAGCACAGTCTAAAAATAAACATTTTACCATATTTCATACAAAAAACAACACATTGTAAGATATAAGAGAATTCATAATTAAATTACCTGCCGGCTACCTTATTCTTTTAAAATTAAATTACTTTTATCCAAATGAAAAGAATCAAAGAATTTCGCGAGGTCATTTTACAACGCAAACTGGCTAAAATTGGGGCCAACTGTCTTTGACGTTTTGTTGGAGAAGAACAACAGTCAAAAACAATCACTTCCTTGTTTTGCCAAAGAAGCGAATATCTTAAGGGCCTTCCACCGCTTTCTAAAGCATAGTATGCTTAACCTAGCCGTTAATAAGGAGTATTACTCCTTAACGGCTATAGTCGTCACAATCTAAGAACGTCCGTTGACGTTTCTCATTCAACAAGCCACGATATCTTTCTACGTAAGAAATTGAAAATTAAAATTCACAATCCTAATTAAGTACTATGTTACCGATACACTATGACAACGAATATCATTCGCAAGCATCAAGTTTAATTATTATTAAGTATTTTTATAGCTGTCGAAACGGAACTTCTTTTTTATTTATTTTTTATTGTCTATAGGTTTGCGCTTGACCACTATCTCACCTGATGGTAAGCGATGATGTGGTCGACGGTGAAGCACGCTTGCCTAAAAAAAGACCATTCACTCTTGACTTAAAGACCCCTAGATTGTAGCTAAAGCTATTTTTTGACAACTTTAGGTAAAAAGGAATGAAAAAAAAAAAAAAAAAAAATTGTTTCATGTACATTATTTGTGCTTTAAAAATGCATATACTGCTACTTTTGTATACTCCTCCAAAACGACTTGAGATGTTTAAAAATATTTTTATATAGAAAATTTATGGCTAGAATTTCTTCATAACTAACATAGCATATGTAAATCAAAGAATACTTATTATCTCTGTGGACCTACTGTTGGACGGAAATATTTTAAAACCTTGTCCAAAATCATGCAAGAAAATGAGTTAAGACTAGTTTAAATTCTGCTTGTTCAATAGGGAACAGTAAATCTAACATGCCGCTTTTTAGGGTTCCGTACACAAAGGGTAAAAACGGGACCCTATTACTAAGACACCGCGATCCGTCTGCCTGTCACCATGCTATTTCATGAACCGTAATAGCAAGACAGTTGAAATTTTCACATATTATGATGTATTACTATTGCCGCAAAAACAACAAATAAGTAAAAAAAAAACTTTAGGGCGGACAAAGATCCTCGCTTAATACTAACCCCACGATCCGTCTGTCTGTCGGTCTTTCTGTCCGTCTGTCACAAGGCTGTATCTCATGAACCGTAATAGCAAGACAGTTGAAATCTTCACAGATAATGTATTTCTATTGCCGCTATAACAACAAATACTAAAAACAGAATAAAATAAATATTTAACTGGGGCTTCCATACAACAAACGCGATTTTTTTGCCGTTTTTGGCTTTAATAGTACGAAACCCTTCGTACGCGAGTCCGACTCAATTCAATTGCTGAGCACCAGTAACCCAGTAACCAACATACTCCAAACCAATCATGCTGAATCATCCATGACCTAGACATTTAACGTCAGCTAAAACATAGTCCAGGTGTTTCTTTTCCCTAAGCTGCAAGTTAAATTAGATGATTGTTGGAACACGCGTTGAAGCAAACGGCTGTTGGAGCCCACGAGTATTGAACGGATTTTATATTTAGATAGGAAGGTTAGCTTTGAGGGAAATGCAAATGTTTCATTATGGAGAGTTCTCATGGTTGTTTTTTATAAGTTCTTAGAAAATGAGGAGTGGTAGTTTTTAGTCTTTCTAATAAAAAATAAGAAAAATGACATCGCTGTTTATCTATTACGGTTTTCAACAGTAAATAACTCTAGCGTGATGAATTGGGCATTTGGACTAGCTCCTAGGCTGAGATTACAAAAAAAAAACCGGCCAAGTGCGAGTCGGACTCGCGCTCGAAGGGTTCCGTACGATTGTCGCAAAAAACGGCAAAAAAACACGGCTGTTGTATAAGCCCCAGTCAAATATTTATTTTATTCTGTTTTTTTTTTGTATTTGTTGTTATAGCAGCAACAGAAATACATCATATGTGAAAATTTCAACTGTATAGCTATCACAGTTCATGAGATACAGCCTGATGACAGACGGACAGTCTGACCGCGGAGTCTTAGTAATAGGATCCCGTTTTTACCCTTTGGGTACGGATCCCTAAAAACGAGAATCTTTGTCCTCCCTAAAGTTTTTTACCGTCATACCTATTGGGTAAAGACACAGCAGAGAAACTAGAAAGGTTGACAAAGTACAGCCTCCGTCAAAGGACACTTCAGAGCTCACCTTTGTTTTTTTTGGGGTTCCGTACCCAAAGGGTAAAAACGGGATCCTATTACGAAGACTCCATTGTCCGTCTGTCTGTCACCAGGCTGTATCTCATGAACCGTGATAGCTAGTCAGTTGAAATTTTAACAGATGATTTATTTCTTTTGCAGCTATAACAACAGATACTAAAATATTTAAGTGGGGCTCCCATACAACAAACGTGATTCTTTTGCCGTTATTTGCTATAACGGTGCGGAACCCTTCGTGCGCGAGTCCGACTCGCACTTGACCGGTTTTTTTATTGACGATAGGCCCGCGTTCTATCTCACCTGCCTGATTGTAAGTGATGATGTGGTCGACGGTGTAGCACAGTTTTTGTTTACCTGAAAAGATAATAAAAGCAGTTAGCACTATTCTCACCGACATAAATGCTTAAAAAAGTTAATTAAAAAAATCAAATAACCTCACTCCTTAAGAAGCTAACTAAAAAGACGTAAACAAGAAGAAAATCATACTGTGCAGTCGGAGGATACATATTCGCGAGCTGGCTGACCAAAACCAGATTACGACTTAAGCAGTCTGGTATTTTTATTTTTTAAATTTCCTTTTTTATTTATAACTTTTTAGTTATTTTTTTTAGGATGAGGTACATTTAAACATTAGTGTTTTATATTTTTGAAATCACCTCTTAAAACCCTTTATTTTGATACACCACACAATGGAGTTGAAAGAAAAAAAAATTGAGCTCCCACAATATGGCGCCCAAAATCCGCCTTTATTCTATTCACCAATTTTAATGTAGCCAGTGACACTCACAGGGTTAAGACAAATCGATTGACGTAAGAACCATCAAAATCGGCCAATGCGTTTGGTCTCTAGAACGCCACATAGACACATACATACATAGACTGATAAACACATTACCCTCCTTCGGCAGTCGGGTAAAAAGTATGTTGTAAACCACATCGAAAGTTCTCCATATCTAACCAGTTAGCAAGCCCGATCCAACACCTAACACACAGTTATACCGCCAATAATTCACTTCGACCCTTATCCCGCCCTTTGGATTTTCAGAACAGGTCCTAAAGCAAATGAGCTTGCAATAAAGGGTGGGGCACACCTTGACCCACCTGGCGTGTTCTCGTTTGGCGTGCACAGTATCGTAAATATTTTACGGTATTGCATTTAATTTTAGTGTTACAATGAAATGCTTGATGCATGCTACGCTAGATTTTTGAGACCGTTATTGGAACCAGTTCTTGACTTAGGAGAAAGGTAAATTCTTAGACATTTCGTGGACAAGTGATAACCATCGTCTTTTTTAGGGTTCCGTACCCATAGGGTAAAAACGGGACCCTATTACTCGTACTAAGACTCCGCGGTCCGTCTGTCACCAGGCTGTATCTCAGAAATCGTGATAGCTAGACAGTTGAAATTTTCAAAGATTATATATTTCTGTTGCCGCTATAACTAATAATAAAAACAGAATAAAATAAATATTTAAGTGGGGCTCCCATACAACAAACGTGATTTTTATGCCGTTTTTTGCGATAATGGTACGGAAACCTTTGTGCGCGAGTCCGACTCGCACTTGGCCGGTTTTTTTTATCGGTCGGCTTCTAGTTTAGCTTGATGCTTGATGCAGCAGTATACGGGTCCGGTTAGACTGGCAGCCGACAAATTTCGTAGACTGGTGATGATGACGTCACCATCATATAAATGCACCAACTATATATCGTTTACTTAAGCTAGGTTTGGTTGAAACTGCCTTGAGAAAAGAGTGTAGAAAATTATGCCGACCAGCCGACTTGAAGGACCAAAACAAGTAGAAAGGGGAATCTTCTCAAAATATAGCGAACTACCAACCAAGAGCAACCAACTTAAGTGGCAGTGGGCAGGGCACATTGCTCGCAGAACGGATCGCCGATGGGGCAAAAAAGGTCTGGAGTGGCGACCGCGAACCGAAAGACGTTGCGTTGAAAGGCCTCCTACCAGGTTGACCGATGACCTGGTAAAGGTTGTGGGGATCCGCTGGATGCGGGACGCACGGGACCGGTCAATGTGGCGACGCTTGATGGAGGCCTATATCCAGCAGTGGACGTCTTTCGGCTGATATGATGATGATGATGACCAACCCCTGTAGTTTCTGCCTCCTACTTCCCCATGGAATAAAGCCGTATAATTATCTATCTGTGTAACAACCATGAATAAATTTCAATAACCTCAGCAGACATTTCAATCACCAATCAAGAACAGACCGTATGGAAAACGTTCCTCATTCAGAAAAGGCAGACTTCTGGAACCTTCCTTCGCTTAAACAAGTATTTACCTGACTTCGTTTAGCCGTCGTAAAGTAGGCGTGTCAAACTGTGAAAGTTCAAGATTTTATCTAACTGAACTGTAGACTCCCGCTAGTTTACACTTCAACTGACTTAAAAACTCGTGCTTCGTAAATCAAGTATGCAGTCTTTCAAAAGGTTTACTTTTTAAATAAGTCTGAGTTCAAAGGATTGATTTGAAAGAGTTCGATTTTGTAAACTATGTAACTAGGTTACTTCCGTATCCTTAAAACGGCAACGAGTTCGTGAGGAAAGCGGCATGTCCTAGAACCAAATATTCGAAGACATGTGACATCCACTAACCCGCACTGGGCCCGCGTTACGGTCCACTCCGACTGTAAGGAATAAAATTGAAGATACGAATCAAGACAGTATTTTCATTCCGCCAACAAGACCCCAACGAACAACAAATACAGTCCACTACAGTCTGGTCCATCGAGCATACAAGCGAGCGATACAAGAACAAGGAACCCGCAGCAACCAGACCCAATACAGTCTTCTCTCTCAGAGATGAGTCCCAGCGGTGGAAACGTTATACTTAGATTGATAATGCTATGTAACTACACCACTACCGAAATCCGATTAAACGGAGTTCCACATTCGTCTATAAATCTTATGATATGCCAAAACGCACTTAATTCTTGAATGATATCCAACTGTCACCGTATCTAACCCGATCATCAACAAACCACTCACTTACTACTCTACTTCAATACTATTCTATACTAAACGATTTACGATTTCGGTATCGTAAACAAACAGTAAGATAGGGTATAGACCAGTGATGGGCAAAGTACGGCCCGCGGGCCAGTTCCGGCCCAATGAAGCATTTAAACCGGCCCGCCGACGGTCCTTCGACATTAAAAGTAAAATGGCCCGCGATAATTATATTTTGATGGTCCAGACTCCAGAAGTATAAAGTAGATTCTACTTAGTACAATAATAGACGCATAGGTAAAGGAGCTAGCTAGACTAGCCGCGTAGTTCATGATTGTGTTGCGGGTTCGGGGGCGCGGGGCGCAAAATCTCAATCAGATACCGAGTTACCGACTTACTGACGAACACCTTTTTGCGCTGCTGAAAGTTACTTCGTCACAGCTCGAACCTGCATTCGGAAATATTATGGCAAATCAAAAGCAATTTCATATGTCTCACACGCCTACCATGGCAGGGGGCCTTCGAATAAAAGTTAAATTGTAATTTTTAACATTTGTGCAAGTGTGTAATGCTTTTATATAATTAAAAGTTTAAACACAAAATGCATTGTTTTCTATAATTCTGGCCCTCCTCTGAAATTTCTGGCCCCCCATTAAGAAAGTTTGCCCACCACTGGTATAGACTACGGTTATGCAATAACGCACCAACATTTTGTATTAAATTTAATGACCGAAGACTTGGCAGCAACAATTGTTCTTATTGTTTTACTGGTACTATATTCTTTATTAGCGATATACTCAGCCCTTTTGTGTTTCGTTTTATGTATGTCGTTTATTCCGTAATGGATGTATAACGCGACATATTATAGCAATTCATTTTAAATGTGCAGTCTTAAATGTCATATATGCTCGTAAGTCATAGTGAGGAATTTGTAATGGCGTACATTATAATGGCCTGTGTTGGCCTGTCTTCAATTCCCACTCGTGGGCGATGAACTCTGAGACTCTGTTCTCCAGTTGCAAAATATCCTGCATGACATAAGTGTTTGGTAACGTGACAAACGGGTTTTGATATCACAATCTGACAATATAAATGCTGTAATTATTTAGATAAACACTTGTTACGATCACCTTGATGACGATTTCCTATTAAAGTATGGGTTTATCATTAACATCAGTTACAAATCAGATTAAAAACAATCACGCCATTGTAAGCCTACACAATGTTGATAAACCTGTAGATATGGTGATATCTATCTAGGTAACTAAGATATTAATAAGGATAATAATCGAGACCACCTTGATAGATAAATTATAAATAATAATTTGATTAATAAAATGACCGTGTAGAATGATAGTTTTAAAATCTAAAAATAATAATTTGATTAATAATATGACTGGCACAGTTCTGTTGAACATCGATCGCCGAAAATTACCGACCAATGGAAACACGTTTAATCTTGTTTATTCTTCAATAGGCCTTCAAATTAATTTCCCTTTTTGTGATAAACCAATTTAAGGGTGGGGTGAAAATCAACAACTTTTCCTTATATTTTTAAGTTATGAATTCATTTTTAATTTGATCAATACATTTTGGTCTACTGGTGATTTTATGTGAAAGACAAAGGAGAAAAATGAGATCTTTCTAACTCGCTTTCGTAAGATTCTAATATAAAATCACACGTGCAGAAATCGACTCACAAATTTTATATTACGGCTAGCGACCCGCCCTGGCTTCGCACGGATAGTAGAACATTTATGTATGTAGGCATACTAGGTACATGTTTTTTCTGCCGTAGGGTCCCGTCATCGGTGTGAGACCCGCGCTTAAGACGACGACTAACGCCAACGACCTTGAGGGAACAAAACGCGCACTCGTTTGATACCCGCGCGACCCAAAATTTAGTAGTTTTTTGTACATTCCTTATTAATCTATAACTTATAATAAAAAAAAGCTTCAGATCAAAATGTAGACAATTAAATTGTTTTTGAGATGGTGACAATTTAATTCACATACGCCCAGCGGTTTTGGTGCTATTGTCGATTTTAGTCCGTCTTAGACATAACTTTACAACTTAATTAGTTTTATTATTTATTAGAGTTTTATTCGTATAACATAGTGTAATTAATTTGTAAAGTTATGTCTAAAACGGACAAAAACACAACAATCGCACCAAAACCGCTAGACATATTATAATGAAATCAACACCATCTCAAAGACAATTTAATTATCTACATTTTGATCTGAGGCTTTTTTTTTAAATCACAGAATAATAAGGAAAGTACAAAAAACTACGAAATTTTGGGTCGCGCGGGTGTGAAACGAGTGCGCGTTTTGTCCCCTCAAGGTCGTTGGCGTTAGTCGTCGTCTTAAATTATTTTCGCGCGCGTTCATTTTTATTTTGCAATAACTCCTAAAATATTTATTTAAATGTTATGCTGTAAAGGATTATCATAATGTGCATTAAAGGCTTAAGGTAACTAACGTACTTAGGTAGATAAGTATTAATACTGTATCCTCTTTTCCGATTACCGCATTGTACGTAACCATTTTTTAACCGACTTACCAAAAAGGAGGAGGTTCTATGTTCGACATTATGTTTGTTTTTTTAAGAAATTAGAATGGGTATAGTAAACCATCGTTAAAATATTGACATATGCAATCGCGGACTTTTCTATAGACCTATAAAAGAGGAACAATTCCACCAAACATTGTTTTGTTATATCTCAAAGGGATTAGACAGCGTTTTCGATGTAAGCTCCCAGGCGGCTTTACTTTTTCCGACATTTTAAACAATTATCGTCATATTTCAACCAATTTATACAAAAGCTTAACAAATTATACACCTAAACCTTCCTCATGAATCACTCTGTATCTCGGTGAAAACCGCATGAAAATCCGTTCAGTAGTTTTTGAGTTTATCGCGAACAGACAGGCAGACAGACGCAGCGGGGGATTTTGTTTTATACTATGTAGTAATAGTGACATAACTAAAACAATCAGACAATATCTCACATCACATACATGAGTTAGTAGCAAAACCTCCCGAAGTTACCCGACCTAGATATAAAAGACGTATTCTTTCACAAGAAATCCAGCAAATCTCACGAAGACCCCATCAAGAGCGAGCAAATCACGTCAATTACAACAGATTATATATAGAGACCTCACAAAAATATGATTAACGGGACGAATCTCCGTGGTATCACTTCAGAAGTTTGGCCACGAGAGCAACGGACGGACAGGCTTCTTACTTAATTACACTAGAATAGTACTCCAGTTCGTTCACGTAATTATTGTCGAGAGCACTTGGGAGATGAATCTTGGTAGGAAGCTGTAGAAGGCTTTTGTACTTAAAAAATTCTCTTTGCGAGAGTTACAATTGAATTTTCTGTTTGTTTTAGTTTTGGGACACCAAAACCATATTTCTCCGAGGGCTTTGTTGATCCTGACTAAAGCACACAGTAGTATGCGCTTTAGCTCCTAATATTGTTACACTAGCAGAGTCATTAAAAATTGGACCTCTCGGATTCGTGCCACCATACGAAGCCGCGGCGGACATTTGAACGATGTCATATTCCATCCATAATGGCATAAATGGGCCTTTTAAATAAAAAATAAATTTCGTTAATATCTCACACACATCTTGTTTTATTCAATTTTAACATCGACCCGTCCTTGTTGAAAGACCCTTTATTAAGTTAGGTTTTAACATCGCGTTAGTATTCAACGGTTAATACGCAACGCTAATTGCTTAACACAGAATAACCAGAATTTTAAATTGCAAAAGGAACCTATCACTGCTAGACCTATCCTTGAATTTGTCCTGGGAACCATCAAACGGCAGATCTAATTTGAGTTCGAAAATTCGGAGGGACTGCGAGGTTAGAGGGATCCTTTGCCTAGAAACAGTGTAACAGTACGTATAGGCACATATGGGGCATACCTGCGTAACAGTTTCACTAATCTAAATACAGATACTGGAATTAAAACAGTCAAAATAAAGAAATATCAAGAACAAAGCACCTTTTAATGGTAAACTTGTTCAAAGGTTAATGAAAAGGCAACAAACTTTCAACAAATAAAATAAAACAAATCGTTTCTCTCAACCGTGTTGCGAGGCTCCATATTATCACAGCTAGGTTTGCGTGTCAAACAAATCAATGAACGGACACTTCATTCAGTTGGCTGGGGAGATGACAATGGCGTCACAATAGGAAGATTGATCTGGATTGGATAAATATTACTGTCGAGATGTGCTACGGGATATGAGGGAGACTTTCGTGATATTGTGCTAGGGAAAATACTGTAATTAAATTCAATTATGTTTGAATTTGGAATCGATTTATTTCTAACTACCTTCAAACCAGCGAGTTAACTTGCTTGTGGTCGGAATTCGGCAATTGTCACAAGGGATAGTACACCCCGGGATAAAAAATTATCCAATGTCCAAACTATTTCTTTAACAAAAATCTAAAAAACTCATATTCGCATTTACAAAAGGGTTGAATGTTGGAAGGTTCTGCTTTTGTCGAAATCATCGTGAATGAACGATATGCGACCAATCAGCGACAAATCAAAACATTTAACGCCATCTAGCGAAGTCGCGGCGAAGATTCAGCAAGGAACTCCATTGATTGCTTTTGATAAAGGAACACACGTTTAGCGCCATCTATGGGGAAATAACTAATTTGACAGTGAACGGCTTCATTGAGAAAAGCATCAGTGTATTTAGGCAATACAACATACATAATATTACACCTTCATTTTGATACTTCCTGGGCTCCGCAATATTTTCCCATTTCCTTTGGATAAAAGTAAGTAGTTAAACAGTAAGCTTTTGTATAAAATCATTGCAAATTTTAAGTATCCTAATCTATCTATAAACTTTTCGCTTCTAAAGGCGCCGATTCCCTTGAGTAGCTGATTTTCAAATGAGAATCACGTCTAAATTTTTGGGCGCACGGTTGGCGCAGTGGTTGAGCGATTGACTGCTGCGCTGCGTGTCGCGGGTTCGATTCCCGCACGGAACAAATATTTGTATGACCTACAGATAGTTGTTTCGGCTCTGGGTGTTTGTGTATGTGAGTTTATATGTTTGTAAACGCACCCACGATACAGGAAGAAATTCCTAGTGTGGGGCAACGTTTTTTAAAAAACAAAAAAAAAACAAAACAAACAAAAAAAAAATGGCTAGTCGTAATTTTTTTGAAAAAATATATGTTATATTAGACCATTTTCTTAATAGTTTGAGTTTTATTTGTATAACATAGTGTAATTAATTTGTAAAGTTATGTCTAAAACGGACAAAAACACGACAATCGCACCAAAACCGCTGGCCGTATTTTATTGAAATTGACACCATCTCAAAGAAAATTTAACTATCTACAATAAGGAAAATAAGGAAAATACAAAAAACTACTAAATTTTGGGTCGCGCGGGTGTGAAACGAGTGCACGTTTTGTTCCCTCAAGGTCGTTGGCGTTAATCATCGTCTTAACTCTTCAAACCGTACCATAATTGGCAATAACAGCGTATTCCTTCTTAATATATTTGAGCTCGAGGCTAATCGAATCTTCAAGTTTCTTTAACTGTCTGTCTTCATTATCTTATCATCACTCCCTTTGGATCAAACCATTCACTTTTCCAATTAGAAGAAGGTTAACGTGAAAATTGTCTTGCTGGAATGGTTGGGGCAAGTTCTTTAATATTCTAAAGGAATCAAAGAGGAATTATTTCGTAGTTTTTACCGTAATAATGACTAAAATTATTGTTATTTATTACGTTATCGCTATGGTTCCGGTGGCAACTGCCAATTCAACTCAAAAACAATAGCTTCGATACTGACGTATTTGCTGGGTTTTCCAATTAATAATAACACGAAAACACCGTAAAGGAATGCTTCCAAATGATATATAAATTTGAAGATTACGCCAAAAGGTTTCGCACCCCGTATCCCTTACCTTGCAGATTCCGGGGTGGTCAACATTGCCGGAGTCAGAGGTTATACCAAAAGTCTCTTGATTAGCAAAACATGCCAAAACCAATTTGATGCACTAAACAGTTGCCATATCAACAAGTGTGGCTGTGTTGCCAATCGCAATATAACGCGGTATGACGTAATCGTGGTATTATGACCTTCTAGTCGCATAAATTATCATCCTTCGTAAAATGCAAGCGATTATCACAAGCTGAGACGTGTTTACGGAATAATGTGAGCTCCACCATTTTGTTTTACGATAACATTGTTAACGTCATTATGTATTTTTTTAGTTTGGTCATTAGTTTTGCTGATGGTATCGCGTTTTGAATGAAAAATATTCACAACAAGACCAAAGAAATATAAATACTTATACTTCCCATGGAGATAGGCATAAACTACAGAATGCCACCTGCTACGATCCTAACTTACTCAAGGTTGCTTGCTTTACGGTCTCCGCCAATAACAAAAAAAAAAATAAAAATATCAAAAACCCGACTGCTTAAGAAGCGAACTAAATAGACATAAACAGGAAGAAAATCATGCCGTGCAGTCGGAGTCGGAGTCCTGGTAGTTTGGGTATAAATGTTGTTCAACATCTAACTAAAAAAGCAAAAGAGTTATATATTTTTTTTTATCATGTTATTAAACTCTACTGATTTTATGTTTCTGACGTTACTTTTCCTCTAAAAAAGGATTCGTCCGAAACACCACTCAGAAATATTAATGAGATTCCTGTTTCGACCGGATCGGACGAAACTCAGCGGACGAAACGGCCGAGAATCAGACTCCAGCAGGGAATTCCACTTCTTAGCTGTACGCATAATGAAAGTATTACCAAATCTTTTAGTGCGTATGGGTGGGATGTCCACCATGTACCGATGGCGCATCGCCGTACGTCTTGTAGTCCGATGATGAAACGGGCTAGGCGGAATTAGATCATGCAATGCCAGTGCACACTCCCCGAAAGAAGACTGAAGACTGGTGATGTTTTTACAGTAAATGAAACAGTTTTATCACAAACGGTGCGTATTATTTCTAATATGCAAGAAACGTCATGGCTCAACCCGCATTGTAATTATGTGTTGAATAATATATAGAGTTCATTGACCAGCTTGAGGACGTATCAACATGTGTGTAGGTAACAAGGTAGGTATGTAGAACGTTACGTTTTTTGACGGTAAAGGCGTTTTGTATAGGATCTGGACCGCTAATGCAGTTGATCAAGACATACATCGGGTGAATACTTTGATGAAAGTTATTAGAGAAGTTTGAAAGAAGACATTTTACATCTTTCTGAAATAAATTGAGATAAGTGCAAGAGTCTTTAGAAAGGGATTGAATACTGAGATGAAATCTCTGAGAAGTATGAAAGAAGAAAATTGAGACGAACCCACCGCACAATTCCCAAACCACTGCAACTCCTGAAAGCCAGTAACAACAGTAGCGACCACCAGAAAAGCGCCGAGGCAATGAAGCTCGACGAAGTCCCGGAGAATGAATTTAAGAAGACGACAGTCGCGAACGACCTTGAGGGAACAAAACGCGCACTCGTTTCACACCCGCGCGATCCAAAATTCAGTAGTTTTTTGTACTTTCCTTATTATCTGTTACTTAAAAAAAAAAGCCTCAGATCAAAATGTAGATAGTTAAATTGTCTTTAAGATGGTGACAATTTCATTAAAAAATACGCCAGGTGGTTTTGGTGCGATTGTGTTTTTTTTTTGTCCGTGATAGTCGTAAGGCGCAAGCCACATAGAAATGGCGTCGGACGCGGACATGTCCTAAATTGCGCTTTATTTCCATGAATTTTGTATGAAATTTGAATGGAATAGGAAGCCGCCCGTGCCATGTCCATTTCTATGTGGCCTGCGACTTACTTTACAAATTAATTACACAATGTTATACGAATAAAAATCAACATATTCTTTGAAAAAATTATTTAAAAAATGGTCTAATGTAACATATTTTTTTCCAAAAAATTTTGACTATCTGTTTAGACGTGATTCAAATTTTAAAATCAGCTAAACAGGGGTAGCCGCGCTTTAAATGTCTTGGATGCCGCAACGAAATTAATCAGAAAAGAATAACGGAGGAGTATGAAAACAAAAACATAATTTCCACTTCCCTCCATATCAAGCAGGAGACAGAGCAAACAAGGCCCATAGGCACAAAGTTCGTTTACTACTGAAAGAAGAATATTATGTACCTAGCATCGATCTCAAATCAATAGGTATGTTTACAGAAAAAATGTTTTTTGTCCGTCTGTTCGTTCTTTGACACGTAAACATAAAATGACAACGATGAAATATCGTGTGACGTCACGCCGTTAGTTCATAAATAATGACATAGTGACATCAGAAGCCCCCACTCCCGAACTTTGATTCGCTTTATCTTTACCAATTTGTATTAATTTGAAAAAGCATAAAATACGTGTCCAATATTACTTGATAATCTCACTGACGGACTAATTAGAATTATCATTTTTCTACCCAGGTAACATCCCTATTGGAGCAAGATGATAGTGGCTTAATAATTCCCCTAATCTCAACTCCTCGTGGTTAGTTTACCGATTAAACAGCGAACCAAACTATGTACATTAACGATAAATTACAGTACATTTACCTAAGGTCTGATAAACGTTTCTATCCGTCATCCGGTACGTTTAATTCAAATCAGAAATCGCGAGTCTTACATGGATAATCGGATTACTTAACGTGTGGTTATATTTCTCACGGAAAATCTAAATATGTAGGTAGGTGTATATCGGGAGTCAAATGAACATAACTAGTGTCCGACCGAAACTGGTTTTTACGACCGAAACCGAATTTCGGCAACAGTCTCAGTTTCGGCCGAAACCGAAACTTTATTACAAGGATCATGTTTTGAGGGAAAAATAAAGAAAACGTTTTTATAGTCAGTCAGACCTTGTTTTTTTCTTTTAATCACATAGCTATGCAGTCTTCGACATTTTCACTTATTAGTAGGTATGATAATCAACATAACAATTAACAACCCCTTAAATAAATAATATGGAATTTAACGGGCCGAACATGACCGGTCACAGCGCGAGAACTCCAGAATGCAGTTTCGTTTTCGGTGGTAGTTTCGGCAGGTATGCCGCCGAAACCGAAACTCGTTTTTTTGCCGAATCTCGACCGAACTTTCGGTCGGACAATGTAACATAAAATAACATCACGCTTGTATGATGCCGACCGAAAGGTTAGGCAGATGGGCACCTATTGAACACCCACATTTCACTCCAGACTTCGTGCTGCTATTGAGATATTCTAGATCTAAAAACCCAACAGCAATTTTCTCGACGCGGGCATCGAACCCAGTACCTCATGCTGAGCAGTAGCGCTTACGACCACTAACCCAAAAAATCATAAATCCCGACTGCTTAAGAAGCGAACTAGAATGACGTAAACAAGAAGAAAATCATGCTGTGCAGTCGGAGGATTCATATTCCCGAGCTGGCTGACCAAAACTACATGTTTTTGAATTAACTTTTTTAAATTTTTAGTTACCTTTTTTTTCGAATTAGGTACATTTAAACATCTCTTATTAATTTTTGAAATCACCTCTTAAAACCCTTTATTTTGATACCCCACACGATGGGATTGGAAGAAGAAAGAAAATTGGGGGACTTCATTTTCACGATATGGCTACTTGTAGTTGTACTATTATTTATTCTGTGATATGGCGCCCAAAATCCGCCATTTTTCCTATTTTACAATTTTAATGTAGCCAGTGACACTCGCAACGTTTTGATTGACGTAAGTATCATCAAAATCGGCCAGCGAATTTGGCCTCTAGAACACCACATAGGAACAACGAAACATTCATACATACATACATAGACTGATGAACACATTACTCTCCTTCGGCAGTCGGGTAAAAAGGAATAAAATGCACGTCTTATTAATCGTTTACCACGTAATAATATTAATAATTCAAGTGTCAAGTTTCGAATTACTAATTCAGCGCGCCAGACTCGGATCAGCTCAAAATAACTGGACTATAGCACACTTGAGCGCTTTTTATAAAACGACACCCAACACTCGTGAGAACCCGCGTCGTCTCTCCAACTTTTAATAAACTCTTAATAAATCGCAGACGATTTTTTACACCCGAACATACAGCTTCTAGTTATTTAATTAAGTCCTTTTTCTTTTGAACGTAACAGTGCCATTTTTGTCTGGTATGTAGACGAGAAATTCAATATGAAAAACTTTATATAATTACTAGCGGACGCCTCGCGGTTTCACCCGCGTAGTTCCTGTTCCCGTGGGAATACAGGGATAAAAAGTAGCCTATGTCACCCGGGGATAGTGTAGCTTCCCAACTGTGAATGAATTTTTGAAATCGGTCCAGTATTTCTTAAGTTTATTCGATACATACAAAAATACAAATCTTTCCTCTTTATAATATTAGTATAGATAGAGGTAGTTCCTCTTCTTTTCCAGTGAGGTGTGGCCACCTCTGGTGTCAGAGTTAATTAACCCACCTATGGGAACTCCACAGACCACTGACCTGGCTATTTCAGACATAGAGGTAGTTGAGGAAACTAGTCTTTAAACAAGTGACATTCTACCAACAAAAGCGACGCGACAACGACTGGAGAAACGTCAAAAACGTATGGGAAATACTAGCCGGGCGCAGAAAGTTTGCCGATGACTACCGCGCCCGCACACCCGCGCAGCGCCCCGCGTTCTCCTCGTTTGTTCGCCGTATGTCAGAATGACGTCACGACGTCATCGGCAAACTTTCTGCGCCCGGCTTTTACATGGCATTTCGACCATCGCCTTCGCTGATATAATCGTGAGAAACTTTGTCTAAGGCGTCAGGATAGAAAAGAGACTAATCGTTTACGCATTACGCTGAAATAACTAACTGTAATTACGCGCACTAATAAAAGTGATTACTCCCTAACGTTTCTCGACGAGAGTACCCGTAAATCGAGCCTTTCATTAGAGCCCACGCACGAGAGATTACGACATTTTATAACTCCGAAGAAACAGCAGAAAATTTCGTTGGCGCAAAACGTACGTGTTTTACCTAACACCACTGTTTGGACAAGCGAACTGATGTACAGCGCGAACGCTTTTGAAATGTTTACGCTTTTTGCATCAGTCTATAGTGAGGTGAATCAACCGACGGATTTTTCTCATCGAATTGTATCGATAAATTGAAAAATCGAGTTGCCAATTCCCGATCATCTGTTCAAATGTTTGTCTGTTATTTTCATTCATATATTAGATTAGCTGCGATCGTAGATTCAATTAATCCAAAGCAGCTGTTACGGATTCGACTAACAATGAACATTGAACGACCTTGATAGGAAATGAACGCCACAGTCGAAATTAAAACCTGCCAAAAAGTCCAAATATACTCCAAGGACGGTGGTATTTGAGTTGTAATTTGAAGAAATAAAAGTCGGTCGTTTGAGTTGGGATAAAGTCGATATTTCAGTTTCGGGAAGTGTTACGTCATTGTTTTCGGATCGTCGTTAATAATAAACTCTTTAGTGTAAACTGAGTTGGATGCAGGTAGCCTGTCGTTAACACACTTAGTTACTCGGTGATTCATCTTAGGTGTTTGTGAAAACACGTAAAATTGTGTAAAGAGTGCTGGGATCAGGTCCAAGTAGTGTGAACGCTAAGACAAGATGCGATTGTAGTCACGGACGAAAATAAAATAGCTTGTAATAGTTCGTGAGAAACGTGTCGGAATAAGTTGTCGCCTACGGATAGTCGTTAAGGGCCTTCCACCGCTTTAGTGCCGTAAAACGGTTACTTTTTTAAAGCATACTCCTTAGTAACGGCTAGGTTATAAGGTTTGCAAAAAAATATTGATTCATGGTACATTATTTGTGAAACATGTTTTTTTTGTGTAAGTGTAACTAATAGGCATGCTTTCAAAAAAAAATAACATCACGATATTTTTTTTCGTGTAACTAAGTTTTTTCGCGACTTTTGGATACTCCTCCAAAACGACTTGAATGTTTAAAAATATATTTACTCAGAAAAATTGATGGCTAGAATTTCTTTATAAATTAAATAGCATATGTAGATCAAAGAATATTTTGCAAACAAAACTGTCCAAAAGGAGGTTATATATTGATATTCAATATTGATGTTGTACATGAATCAATATATATTATTTTTCTAACCTTTTAACCAAGCCGTTACTAAGGAGTATGCTTTAGAAAGTAACCGTTTTACGGCACAAAAGCGGTGGAAGGCCCTTAAGTTCCATGTCATAGGTGGCCAGCCTTTTGCCATCAAACCTATCTCCATTCCATTAAAAATATGTCCAAATTACGGGATGCTACATAAAAATTCCAGATAGAAAAACCCAATAACATTTTGACCGACCCCGGGCATCTAACCCCTTTTTTGAATTACTTTTTTTGGGTGGGAAGTCATCCGATGAATTCTCCCGTTCTGGGTGAGGCGGGAGGGCGTGTCAGACTCTTACTGAATAAAAACCATCCTTGTTCCTTCAGTTGCTTGTGCCAAGGCCGCGGTAACACTCTTTCAATTTTATTCGCGACCCACCCGGGCATCTAACCCAGGACTTAATGCTCAGCAGTTAGCACACATCTCTACGTTCTACAATATTACAAAACCTCCAAAACACCAACCTAGAACAATGACAACAAGCGACTGAAAGAAACCAGTCTCCTTGCCCAATCAATTTCTTGCGAATGGCACAGCGTCATTATTGAAAGAAATAGAAAAAAACTATATACTGGAACAGTCGATTCACTCATTCTGAGTCAGACGACGGCAAAATAATAATGATTATTCTCTAGATTTAGTTGCCAAGTGTTTTTATTACAAGTCCTAAAGACTTTATTTCAGCCTGCTAAGAAATATGAATGAATATGTGTGTGTAGGAATTATTAATCTTCGCACAAGGTCGAACGTAGGAGTTCTAAGACTACATACAACTTAGCAACCGTGCCCATTAAGTAACTGCCTTCGCCTATACAATCAACCCAAACCACAGAAATTAGTAATTCAGTCACAGCACAGATCAGCCAATCCGAAGCACAGTATAAATATACAAACAGTATGGAAACTATCTACAAACGCTCGAAACGGCACACTCACAAAAATATGCGCACCGACGAGACCCCTAAGCAGCGTCCGCGGTGCTGCCAGTAGTACGAGCCGCTTAGGGGCCGCTGTTTCGAGCGTTTGTAGGTTGTTTCCCCCCTCTTGGTAGTACGTGTCGCGTCGCCCCCTTAAGGCGCCGATTCCCTTGAGTAGCTGCTTTTAAAAAAAGAATCACGTCTTTACATTAGACCATTTTCTTAATAATTTGATCTGAGCAAATTTTGAGTTTTATTCGTATAATATAGTGTAATTAATTTGTAAAGTTATGTCTAAAACGGACAAAAACACAACAATCGCACCAAAACCGCTGGACGTATTATAATGAAATCAACACCATCTCATAAACAATTTAATTATCTACATTTTGATCCGAGCCTTTTTTTTTAAATCACAGAATAATAAGGAAAGTACAAAAAACTACGAAATTTTGGGTCGCGCGGGTGTGAAACGAGTGCGCGTTTTGTTCCCTCAAGGTCGTTGGCGTTAGTCGTCGTCTTAAGCAGGCGAGGCGAGCGGTCACGGAGCTATGCTCCCAGCACCAGAGCTCACAACTGTGGGCTCGTCGCTGTATTGTCCTCTGGACGCAGCTTCGTGCGGTAGGTAGTTTCCGTACTGTTCGTCTATATTTATACTGTGTCTGAGGTCAGCAAACAAACTGCGATCAAATCAAAAGCCTCAATCCGGCTGGGTTAGCCAATCAGACGTGGGCATCACACGACGCGTTATGGGACTGACCTAACCTCTAGATGATACGTGGGGTATCTGTTATCTTACTTGAATTTTAGACCTAGAATGTTGATAATCATTTTAAATAATCATTATTACCTTGATTAGCATCGATTAAGATAGAAACGAGAATATATTGTTCTCATTTATATCCGTAATAAGAATCAGTAGGCAGAAAATCTAGGTTTACCTACATTTATCTTAGGTCGGGTATTCAATGTGAGTACCACGAAGTAGACATTTTGATTAAGTAACACTCAGGTCATTCGTGTTTTTACTGTCGTAGGCGACTGTCTGGCACCCAATCACAATTACTTAGCATTTAATGGTTTAAATCTAATGTATTCTGAGTATTTGCTGATTTGAGTTGCATGTCTGTAGTAAATTAATTGAATGTTGTTAATTTCCTAACACTAATAAGCAGAAGAAACCAGAGATTTCTTATGACCGCATAACGATATCTTTCAAAGTCTGCAAATCCCAATCGATTCATAATCAAAAGCATCTCATGAATATAAACAGTTTTAAATAAAGAACAGAAGTATATTTCCAGCTCTCTTTATGCAAGAAAAAAAAACAAATGAAAACCAGTACAATAACTGGCACATATTAAAACCAGCCAGCATTGCGTCAAGTAAGAAACAGTTTATATCGCCGCAGCCTACTGCCACAACTTTCCACAGCATCGTGTGATACTACTAACGCCACTCTACTAGAAGATAAACTTATAGATATCTTAAATACGTCATTTACAGTTTCTAAAAGTTTCTTGTACAATTGTATGCAGTAAACTGTTGGAGTATTGGAGCGTAAGTTCGACGGAAACATGGGGAGACACTGCCAAACTGCGGTTATTCTTATTATTAAAGTTTTGCATAGTTGCCGCGTGCTTTCCATGTAAGTGCCGGAGTTTGGGCAATTTTCATTAATGATAGGAAACTTATCGTTTTAATGGGTCCAAAAATATTGGAAGAAGAAATATTTTACTATGCCATCAGCTCGACTACATTGAGTGCTGGACAATGGCCTGTCTTAGAACTTATTATTTATATCTTCTCCACGTTCTTGGTCTATCCTCATCCAGATTTCACCTAAAAACTTTTCCTGCTTAGACGTTCTTGTGTGTAACATTTTTGTGTGTATACATTACACGAAAAAGGCACTAAAGCCCCAAAGCATTTAAAATCGTACAAAATGTGTAAAACTCCAGCCAACTGCGGTCTACATCCGCTACAGAACATAGGGACTCTAATCTATGCCTAATGGACTTTAACGCGTTCCGAGATGAGTGCCCAACGCAAAACGATCCGTAATATGAGACGTTAAACGTGACGTCATCTGTAGACATTCAATCTTAGGTCTTGGAGTACAACCGCAGCGCGTCATTGAAGTTAGAAAGGCTTAGTATTTTACGCGACTTATAAAACTGTGAAGATATTCAAGGTAAGGTCTTTGAAACATCTATACTTAAACTTGGTATTGTAAAAAAATAGACATTCACATTTTGGATGTTTTTTAATCAATCAAGCAACAACGGCGTTTTATATGATAGGCTCGCGTTTGACCACTATCTCACCTTATGGTAAGAGACGACGGTGAAGCACGCTTGCTTAGAAGTAACCTATTTACTCTTGACTTAAAGACTCTCAGGTTGTAAGTATCAGAATCCGGGCGTGAATTCCACTCCTTTGCTGTACGCACAATTAAAGTAGGTATGGCATATCCAACATGTTCGCCAGAAGGGATTTGAAACTTGGTTTAGAGACCTGGGCACATTTTAGCTCGTTAGTATGATCCCGTGTGATAATTTTCGTCATAACTGAATAGTTGTAGACTTAAATATCCCAACCATTTTTACAGTTAACAATATCAATTCCTCCATTACCACAAAATCTCATCCACGTCAAGAACTCATCATCCGTATTACATCACACCACTTTAACTGCCGTACCCCCTCGAGCGTAACATTAAGATAATATGTCATCACGAGGCTAGGGTCAATCACCTGTCGTTAAAGTTTTGATGATCATTCTCACGTGTTTTCTGAGGTTTATTCTATAGAATTGTGACACTTCTATTTTAGAACAAGTTTTTTTTTTCGCCCTACTCGGGCAGGCTAAGATCTTGGACCATACCGCCTCGTCTTTAGTGCAATTTTAATATTCTTAAATATGCATTAGAATGCGGATGTAACAGATTCTATTGTTTTTTGGAGTATTTGGCAGCAAATTGTATCGAGTCAGCCTTCCCAGTAAGCTTTGCAGAGGTAGTCAATACTACAATAAAATTCTTCGCTCCACTATCCTGAGATCGGTTCTGTCAATGATTTCACATATTGTCCAGTTGCGTAGACAGTTGAGACACAAAACTACACCAATTTTATATCACAATATCCAATAGGAATCAATTTGCAAAAAACCTTTTGGAACAAGGAACGTTTTTTTTTTTTTACCTGCTATGCTAGTGTTGCAAGGACCTAGTGAACTCCACTGCCCCTGCTACCACCTATTGAGTCTAAAATTTTGCGTTTTCGTCTCGAAAAGAAGAAAAATAAAGTTTAATTAGTTACAGAATATATACAGAAGTTGGTAATGATGGGTTATGATAGTGGAATACCATATTGAGATTGAGAGATCTGAAAACCTATAAGTGTACTTTGATGACACCATTCAATTAATAAGAATAAATCATGTTGCTGGGCCAAAGTACATTCACCAAGAGATTCTAAATATAGATTTCGAAGAACCTGTTTTTTCTAAAAACGAGCAGGTGGGCAGGAAACAGGACAGGTTTTTAATTATGTTGCAATTGGAGGAAAACAGTTTTAATTGAAGCTGCATCTATAATTATTAATTCCGACATAAAATATGGCTTTAATTTCACCACAAAACAGAAAATACGTTGCGTCAGAACTATTTGTTACAACGTATAAAAACATATTTCAGTAAAAAAGGCAGGCATATAACAAAAAAAATATGCAGTAGGCAGTTTTTCCTACGTGTATAATTTTGTTGTACTTAATCACGTTGAAGCTTCAAGCGAATATAAATATTTATCGGCTTTATCGACGCAGATTAATAATTAGGTATTTCTTAAAAGTAAATAGCTGCGCTTGCGAGCATATTTCAAGGGAAGTTATAATAAACACCGTCATAGACGGCACCAAAGCCGAATCCATCGAACAACTTACAGAAAGCTTTACTCAGAACACGAACTACGGACACAGACGAAACTAAATACACCAAGAGAATAAATCAACCCGGTACTGGAACATTCAGTTTTCTTCGTAAAACTTAAACCTTATATGCGTAGAAACATCAAACGAAACATCAAGGACCGCATGGCCCATCGCAAGACGCGAGGCGAATACAAAGACAAATTTTAAATGTTCAATATTCTAAATCCAAAAGCTACGGAACGAGCCGACGCAAAACGAAGCCAACACTTGGGACAACAATCGGACCGGCAAAGCGGGGTTTATTTGTTTAGAGCGCTAACGAAATGGAACAGCGAGAAATCGAACAAACTGCGGGGCGACGTTGCCATCAGAATGTCGACACACATTCGCTGAGCGGCCAATCCTAAAAGCCGAAGTGGATTAATAGTTAAAAATGTCCAGAGGTTCAATCTTTTATCCGTAACTGAAGAGTATTGCTTTAACCAAAGCGAAAGCGGGGTTGCTCTTGAAGTTTACAGCGGAAAAATGAGATTCAACGATCATCATAAACCGACGAAGCGATGTCAAAGTTGACAGTTTCGTAAAGCCGAACCTTCAGCCTCGACTTGCAAATGAAGATAAGATGATGACACACTTTCACTGCAGTGGAACAGAGACAGGCGATAATGAGGTCGTATGAAATATTTGCCAATGCAAGGACATCTGCTATCGACCAAGCGAGGGTAAAGAGATTTTGGAGCGACGGTTTCCTTAATTAGCTCCGAGAGATAAGAGTGCCATTTTGGTAGCAGCCTTGTTGGGGCATGACGTAACTATCGATTAACGGATTGAGCGGTGGTTGAGTATTATAATATCCGTCAAAATAAGCAAGTTAAGACTTGCCAGGACAGTAGTCGAACTTGTTTTTATTCATAGCTCTTGTATAACTTTAGCGAGTTTGGACAAGATTCGTCATTCAATGACCTTTTGAGGCCATCACATTAGACTAATATATTAAAATACTTTATAAGTTGTCTTTGCAAAGGTTCTATCAAGAATTTTCTTCTTCTGCAGTTTCATGGATTCTTTGATTGCAAAAGGGAACACATTCGAAGACTCGCAACTCGCTATCAAAATGTCCAAATAAAAACTGATTTACAACACCCCAGAGGTTGGGATACGTAAAAAAGTCCCTTCTTATTACCAGAGGGAGGTTGTAAACATATTTTTCAAAGTGGAACTTGATATTGAGATTGTAAAGACACGGTTTGAAGAACTGCCACGAGTGGTAAAACGGATGTAGGAAAAAACACGTTCTGTAGAGCCTTTTAAAGGTAAGAAGACGTTTTTTTCATTCTAAATGAATAAACGTTCTGGCAAGCAGTCGTAGTAAACACGAGTGGGTCCGTAAAAAAAATTACAATGATGTAATGCTGGGCGGTGACCTCGAGAGGTTGCGGGCCTCTGACTATATAACTAAGACACGTGGGCGAACAGACAAAATCAAGAGATCAGCATGCCATACACGTGCCATCCAACATACTAAAACCTTCACACTCGCCACTACCAAGCTCAAAAGATCTATTTTCAAACCAATAATTTGGCAGCAATTTAAAGTTAAATCGAGTAGTAATTTCACTCACGAGCACTTACACTATGCTGCTAAAATACCAACATTAAGTCTCCAACAACGTCGAGACCATAAATTTTAAAGTTTATATGCGCTTTTTGCATCACTACGTGCCTAGCATGTTCAATCGACCAATTATTATCAGAAGCGGGATTTTTATTTTTATTCATGAAACAGATAACAAGCGTATTGCAGAAACCCGGCTCTGGTCTGTTGCCGATAATTACATATTGTTGGTCCGCCATCTTTGTTCGTGAGTCACCGCGCGATCGAGCACTCCTACGCACGCCAAAGTTGCCAGACACCGGGCGGTTTAAACAGTACATCAAACTTTATACACACAAATACAAACCGACGCCGTTTCGTGATTCGGCTGGGTTGCGCCAATAAACAAGGTGCCAGTCATCTTTCATCCCTTTTACTCGAACCTCAGTTTTCTATTGTTATCCTTGTCCATATTAATGTTAATATATGCTGCGTAGGTGTTCTCTGAATATGAAATCAGGTGAAGCAGTTTCTAGGTATCTAAGTACGGATATTTTAACTTTAACAACTTAAGGCGCAGATACCCCTGAGTAGCTGATTTTAAAATGAGAATCACGTCTAAACGGCTAGTCGTATTTTTTTGGAAAAAATATATGTTACATTAGTCCATTTTCTTAATAATTTGATCTAAGAAAATTTAGAGTTTTATTCGTATAACATGGTGTAATTAATTTGTAAAGTTATGTCTAAAATGGACAAAAACACGACAATCGCACCAAATCCGCTGGGGGTATTTTAAAGAAATCGACACCATCTCAAAGACAATTTAATTACATACATTTTGATCTGAGGCTTTTTTTTTAAATCATAGAATAATAAAGAAAGTACAAAAAAGCTACTAAATTTTAGGTCGCGCGGGTGTGAAACGAGTGCGCGTTTTGTTCCCTCAAGCTTGAGTGTAATGCTAAACTGTTTTCAATAGGACAGGAGAACGTAGGTAGCCGGAGATAGATTTTTCATCGTCGCTTTATCGTCTCACTCACTAATGTTATTTCAAACGTTCCAATTTAACTTATTTTTTTCTACTACGTAATTTATATCTGTCAGATATTCAGGCACTCAAAGATTAGAAGGAACATCAACTAAACGGTAGCCTGTTTCTAATACGAGCGACCATCGGACCCCAGCTTCCTAGCTAAGTAATCTGCCCGTAGCTATCTAAACGCCTCTAATTACAATTACTTAGTTAGAAATTTAATTAAACTGCCCCGTGACGTGAAAGGAGGTAGAGGCAACTCAGGGAACAATGGTATGTCCTGCGGAATATGTATGATCACATATGTAAAGAACAGGCTATTCGCTGCACTGCCATTTATGTGGCTTAGTACAGAACTGCGTCAAACAATAAAACAGCAAATAAATACTAAAGGGAAACAAACCATTATGAGACGTTCTAACCAAACATTTGCTGGGGAATTTTGAATGATAAATGTAACCGCCAATTCTTGTGGTTAGAATAGTATTACGGATAATAAAAACCGGCCAAGTGCGAGTCGGACTCGCGCACGAAGGGTTCCGTACCATTATCGCAAAAAACGGCAAAAAAAACAAGTTTGTTGTATGGGAGCCCAACTTAAATATTTATTTTACTCTGTTTTTAGTATTTGTTGTTATAGCGGCAATAGAAATACATTATCTGTGAAAATTTCAACTGCCTAGCTATCACGGTTCATGAGATACAGCCTGGTGACAGACAGACGGACCGCGGAGTCTTAGTAACAGGGTACCGTTTTTACCCTTTGGGTACGGAACCCTAAAACGAAGTCTTGCTCGTCACTAAATCATGATATTTACTTTGAAACCGAACTTAAAAATGCCATCACACGTCCTAAGAGCAACGATGCTTTTATTCATGGCATTTTCAGGTTGTCTGTAAGATATTGCCTAGTGCGATAATACCGCCAATTGTTCACTTGTTATTGTGAACGTTTATCCTGTATGTTTTATTTTGTGGTGTACAATAAAGTATATAATAAATAAATAAATTTGACCGCCTGCTTGTCAATTTTGTCAACACACTGGATTAGCAATTGCCCTATGTAATATACCAGTGTTGCGCTGCCAGTTAGACTGGTAGCTGACCACAAAGCACATGGGATGAAGGTTAAGCAGATGAAGATGATCTGAGACAATGAAACACTCGGTGACATAGTTCATTCACTCCACACACAATATTATAAAGTGATTAAGAACCAATACAGTAGACTAAATTGAACTATTTGCAATCGATAACGCTTCTAAACGAGATCAATTTGTCCGAGTCTACGTCTGACCATTTCAGTCAGAACTGGATTTTACTCATTTTAATATATTATCGTATTAGTACATTAATTGGTTACTTGGACTAGGTAAGTTATTATTGAGTCATTTGAGGGTATCAGCAGACTTCGATGTGTTAACAAGACCCGAGGTCATAAACCTTCATTAGCACATTTAAATTAAACTCTCAAGTCTTAATTAGATTGCTGTAATTTATTCAGCAAACTAAGCAGTCTAAAAATTGAGCTTGTCCCTTGCGTGTTAAAGCTAATTTAACTCTACGAAATTGACCCTTACTTTAACCCTTCGTTGCACTAGACCAAATCAAAAGTATAGTAACAACCGTTAAGCGTAAAGGTGACTTAACAAAAATTTGCCTTACATGTCACCTTACCTGATCTTCCATACTTTAAAGTTCGGAGAAAACAATAAGAGCCACAATACGGTCAGTCAACTCTTGATTAAAAGGCCAACACCCACCTGCAATGGGTTCTATGATGATGTCACCATGACTTTGGCCTCCGACCTCATGGCAACTGAGTCATTGAGGCGATAAGAGTGATACAGCTCTTAAAATAACTCCTGACTCATTTATCGCGCTTGTGATAATTAGGACATATTTGTGTAGTTAATGACTGACCCTCAATGCAGTGAGAGAGGAGGAGCTCGTGGCTAATTAATAACACCGCACTGGTCGATCACGACCACTTGGATGTCCACGAGCTTACAGATATGTATGTCAATAAGCTATAAATCGATAAACAAACAGTGTTGTCAATAATAAATTCAGTCTTTCCACATGAGTGACATCTGTAAAATATGATTGGATAAGGACGAGTAAACACAGGAAGGTTGTTTTGATCAAAAGGTTCAATAGAATTCTAACATGGATGGCAAAATCTATTCCAACTGGCGCCGATTCCCTTGAGTAACTGATTTTAAAATGAGAATCACGTCTAAACGGCTATTAATATTTTTTTGGAAAAAATATATGTTACATTAGACCATTTTCTTAATAATTTGATCTAAGAAAATTTTGAGTTTTATTCGTAAAACATAGTGTAATTAATTTGTAAAGTTATGTCTAAAACGGACTAAAACACGACAATCGCACCAAAACCGCTGGGAGTATTTTAATGAAATTGACACCATCTCAAAGACAATTTAATTATCTACATTTTGATCTGAGGCTTTTTTTTAAATCATAGTATAATAAAGAAAGTACAAAAACTAAAAATTTTTGGATCGCGCGGATGTGAAACGAGTGCGCGTTTTGTTCCCTCAAGGTCGTTGGCGTTAGTCGTCGTCTTAAAGCTTTTATTCCCTCTCAATCGTGAGAACTGAACAATGAAGTAGGTACCAGTATAACATTTCGACAGAGATCGGTTACCATCGAGGCACCGAGGATTCCGCAAAAAAATAAAACTACGAGAAAGCGAAGACTAAACTCGGCATTGATTGGCAGCATCGAATTTAGTATGGATTGAATTGCTGAGGGACGAAACTCGGATAGATTTCACCTTTACTTAGTATAGGATTGCGACAAACATCGTCTGTAATCACAAAAAAACCGGTCAAGTGCGAGTCGGACTCACGCACCGAGGGTTCCGTATAAGCAGCTACATTCACCAACATAATTAGGTCAACGGGAACTACCAGAATAGGTTTTCGACCCAAAACCTATTGGGTACTTCCGGATGACCTAGAATTGTCAATTTTGGTTAAAATCAAGGTCTCATAGCACAAGTAAAGGGAAAATTCCGAAATATAAAAAAAGTTTAAAATTAAGGTAAATTTTGGTACTTTACAAGTTTTCTCGAAAATCTAAATTTGCCTTTTTGATTTTTATACACCTAATAGGGACTATATACCTCAGTATCTGGTATAAATTTCAACTTGCTAGGTCCACCCGTTCCTGAGAAAATCGGTGGTGACACACGGACAGACAGACAGACGGACAAGAAGGTGATCTTATAAGGGTTCCGTTTTTAACCTTTTGAGGTACGGAACCCTAAAAATCACATTGAAGAATACTCAAACGTGATAAATGGTAAATTCGGTACCTACACAGTTTTTACACGTCCTCGGAAAACGTCATTTGTCATAGTCCGGTCTGAGGAGGGAGTATCCTACACCCGGTTAGGTACCCTCATATATTTACGTCCATTTAAGAGTTTCCACCAAGGACGCTTTATCTCTGACGATAGTTTGGGGTAATAAAACCAAATGGGATCGTGCTGAGGAATTCGACGAGTCGTAACGAATACTTTAGGGATTAAATTGTTCTGACAGTACATTTCATTGCAAACTTGGCACACTTTTGATACCTACGAGAGAAAATACGAGTTCTTAGGCATAGCACGCGCTGCGATTATAAATCGCGTTAATTTTCTCCGTCAATTCTGCGACCTATGGAATTGTATGAAGCCTTGCGAAACATTGCGGAAAAAAATCGCGCGGTAATAATACCGCAAGAAATCCGCGTTTTGCCACAGAATCCACCAGACCGTGGCGCGGATTAAATTCGCAGACCAAAAATCGCGCGGAATTTTATCCGCAGTGCGTGTTAGTTAAATTCAGTACGCGGACAAAAATCGCAATGCGTGCTAAGCCTAACATTAGTTAGGAATTAGGATAGTTGAGTTCGAGGATGGGAGATTTAGTGTCAATTAGCCGAAGCTTTAAATTAGCGTGTGTTGTGTGACTGTGACATTAGCGATAATACATTGTTTGTGTACTGTCGACGTAATATTTAACATTCGTCATGGTCCCGTAACATCCCGGGATATGTCACGGCACTTTCACTACGATCGAGTAACGTGAGCCGTCCGTCACGCAGCGAGTGGCGTCATCCCATCCGAGGGTCACCAGTTTTCTATTCGCGTTTAGAAGTGACGCACGCGCCGGTGACGCTCCGCGGCGAGTGGCCCGCGCATACGCTTTAAATACACCGCTTCACCCCCCCAACCGCAATCGGCAGCGTAATTAAAGGCATCTGGAACATCGTCACGACGGGGTAACGGCCGTCTAGTAGCCATTTTTTTGCTAGAATCACCGTCACCTCCCTTTCTCCCCCTTCTTTCACTTAATTCTCAGCCTAGCCACTGCACCGCTGCACTGCCAAATTGCTTGAGAGAATATTATTACAAAGAGGATTGAATTCTTCTAATTTATAGGGTGGCCATAACTTTTATGGAATTAGACAACCTTTTTATTTAGCGTTTGTTATCAGAACATGTTATTGAGGTGTAAATTAGCACGACAAGTCTAAAATTACATTTAGGTATTGTGTTAACATTTTCCTGTTAACATGACATGTGTAAAGCCGTCATAACAGTTGACCGAATCATGTACCTAGTTGGATTTTTAGTTCATTAGAATTTTTCATTTCCTTTTCGATTTGCGTAGATAATAACAATAGGTCCTCGTCATCCAGACCTTCTGCTGTACTTTCCAACAAGCTATAAATCATTGTTAAAAGGATTTACTACCAAATCATCTCCTGGCTCTCGACTACAATCAAATAACAAAATAAGTGCTCATTTTCATTTAATTACCTTCTCCGCAATAAAACTAAAAGAAAGAACTATTACGAATCCAATCATTAGCTGTTGTTAGAAGCGAAACTATACGGCAACTTGTAGTTACATGTCAAACTTTATGACGGCGAATCAACAGGACTTTGTCCGAGCAGCCGCCGTGTTGCGTGGCTACCGTACTGCCTCTCGACAAGGTACCTCTCTCTCGAGAAATGAGGCCATACTGTACTCCAGCCGTTTATGAATAAGATACAAAAGATTTATAGCAATGAATGAATACTTAATTCCGACTACAAGTTCGAATTCCATATTACATTTTGGCATATGGCCAAGCAAAATATCAATACAAATTACATATAGGAATAAAATATGTAGCCTCGAAACGCGAGCTATTGAATGTCTCGTGCCTGTAATAAATAAATGTCGTTTGTTATTTCTACAGTAAGTAGGTACATACGTTCTACTGATTTGCTGTTTGTTTTAATGTCGAATCCTAAACATACTTATAACTTACACCCTTCATAATAAAAATCTTGAGATTCTTTAGCGAATGCTTAGCACATTCTATATTCAAAATTTCAACGGTAAATTTTCGTTTTTAAATTTATTTATTATTACATATTTGAATTTAGAATCGTTTATGGCCTTATTTTTTTATAAGGCCCAATGACTTCAGTGTAATACAAAAATAGTATTACCATATTAGGAACATAATTTCTAACATCAAATTTATGTGGAGAACAATTTTTCACTTTTCATGTCTAACTTGTCTAATTATGTATGTATACCTAATTATAGTAACCAGATTCATTGTTTTCACTTTTAAATAATGAATAGATAGTGTAACACATCCAAGAATGAATTATAATGTAGGAACAATTAACATTTCACAGTTTATACTACTTAGTATGTTTTTATTTTAATAATTAATTATAAGGTGTTTAGTCTGGAGTGTCTAGATTGAAAAGGCAGGTAGATACTTAATTATAACATTCTTTAAATAGACTTGAATTAAATTAGTTCATTATAATTACAGAATACTATTTTTTTACATTAATTGAATTCTTAGACTGAAACAATAAAGTCAACTTGGAAGTTCGAAAATTTGGTTGTTAATAACAGCTGCCATGCTTCTGAATGAAAAAAAATCTTTTTTTATACAGTTTACAAGAAGGCTTCTATGAGTGTTACATACATATATACATATACAACTAACAAAATATTGCTGTATTCATCTCATTCAGCCCAGAAAAAAATCAGACAATATAAAAAACATACTGTAAGTACATCTTACTATAATCCTACTAATATTATAAAGGCGAAAGTTTGTGAGTGTGTATGTTTGTTACTCTTTCACACAAACTGCTGAACAGATCTGGATGAAATTTGGCACAGAGATAGATTATAGTCTGGAATAGCATATTGGACACTTTTTATCCTGTTAATAATTGGGTTAACACAACACTTTAGGCGGGTGAAGCCGCTGGTAAAAGCTAATTTTTAAATAATTTTATTTTGGTACAACACATCATTCATTTTTACAGTCATTAAGCAAATATTTTGTAACAAATTCATAAACAATATTGAGCAGTATAAAACATTGAATACACAGTGAATGAAAAATCAAAACACATGCATGACACAACCATAGAAAATTCAACCAAGGAAAAAAAGAAGAAAGAATCCAATAAGAAAATAATCATGATTAATCCTATCACAGTTACAATATTAGCACATCACCGAGGTAATAAACGTCAGACTCCGTATTTACCGAATGTTACAAAACTGAGGCACGGTACATCGGCAGGTTTTATTTTCAAATAAAAAGAGGAGCTGATCACTATAACATTTCAGATTTATTTATTACACATATGGAGGGAGATATAAACGTCAGTTTTAACATGTAAATGGTACTTTCAAGTTATAATAGAATTTGCGAACTCGTTCATTCCGATACTCTGAAGGGTTGTTGAAAGTTCTTTTTCTGTGGGATCCAATATAAAATTACATTACATTTATTGTTTAAATGGAAGGAAAATAAATATTTTTCATATGTAGTCAATGTTTTTATTTTTCATGGAGTTAAATCAAATTTACAGACAATACAATCAGTATCCATTCAAAATTCTAACTGCAAAATAAAAAATCTTATAAGAATTTAAAAACCAATTCATGAATCAGAACAATTTAGCACTTTAAAGTCTCACGGACATGAGACAGTTAATTGTACTAAATTGTGGCCAATTAAGGTTCTGGTGAATCTGCAATATAAGATCACTAGCTTCTGCCAGCGGCTTCGCCCAGGTGAAAAGTGGTTTTATCATCTCAAGGGAACATTTTACTGGGAGAAACGTAGGTATATATATAGTAGTCTGCTATTCTAGACTATAACCTATCTCTGTACCAAATTTCATCCAGATCCTTTCAGCCGTTCTGGTGTGATTGAGTAACAAACATACATCCATCCAAATTTTCGCATTTATAATATTAGTAAGGTTTAAAAAAAGTTTTGTCACTGGCTATTATACTTGGCCAAAAATTACATTCACTTAATTGTGATAAATGAGACCTAGTTATTGAACTCAGTATACTTTTTATTTACCTAGTTATTTATTAGGTACAATACAATATATATATCAGCTGTATTTTATGATCAGTCTAACAGAATTTTGGGAAATCAATAGATAGATTAGATTACTAACTGGTATAGGAGCTGATAGTAATTTTTATTGAAGTTAGCCTAAATTCTACGTTCGAACTGTGGAAGGCTATGGTTTACTATAAGTATTATAAGTTTGGTAGATATGTTGGCTTAGGCACAGTTTTTTTTTATCCATAGTTAACTCAAACAATGGTTGCAAATTTAGGTAAAATACGCATATTCAATATTTTTCAGTGTAACAAATGATTGAATAATGCACTCTACAACTTATTTGACCATTTGCGAGGCTCATAATTGATGAAAAAACGCTTTTTACTGAAATTTTAAACCATTGGTTAGCATATTTAACTATTGGTTAAGTTAACCACAGATCAAAAAACTAGGCCATAGACATTGTTAGAGGAAGTCTCCAGTATTTCAATCCTATTCCGTTGTAAATATTACAAAGTGAAGAATTCTTATTAGGTGAGACATTATCATAAGGATATAAGACAATGAATACTCACATGTTTTTTGCTTTTAACCAGAGCTAGTAATCAAGTTTTAATGCGGCCGGATTAAAGTTATCTCAGCACAATTTAGGTGCAATATTCAACACAATTACATATTATCTCATTAAGCAAAGATGTTACTAAGTAGGTACCTATTTAATTCTTATCACTAATGGCTATTGACTCGTCACGTGTAAACTAGATCGTGAACAGGGGCCTTTAGTGCAACTGTACTTTTTATAGCCTTGAACCTCTTCGCACATAACCTCACCTACCTCGGTATTGTATAATATGCACTAATAATAACGCGTTGTCCTCAGTAAAGCCGATTTGTCTACCGGCCGATAATGCCCGTGTATTTATTTTTACCCGTTACGCACTCTCAGCTGTCTGGATCGTCTCAGCCCGGCCACCAAGGAAAAATCACTAATTCCAACAACCTATAAACATCTAACTACCTATTCAAACGTTTATGGGCTCGGAATAAACCTGATTCGCTATATTTGGAACCCGTTTGTCGGGTCCACGGAGAAATTGTACGCCCTAAATTGCAATAGCTGAAATCGCTTATTGCGCCCGATTAGAAAGTTTAATCCGCACAATGTACCGGTAAAGTGTGTCACTCACCTTAGTCGTTCCCGGCAGTGGGTGCAATTCGTCCACAAAACAATTTCCGACAGAGAAATCACAAAAATTCTGCACAACACGACGAGAGCAGGTACACAGGGCGTGCAACCACTCAATTCACAGCCGGCGTGGAAAATTCACAAACGAACAGTCGTACACTTAGAATCAACAGAAAATACACAGATTACACTAACTTAAATCTATGATTTCCACAAGAAATACCAAGTTGAACCAAAACGAAAAACGCGCCAACTGTCAAACTAAAAAACTACAAGCACCGACACGCAGCGCGTCCGCGCGATCCGAGTCCGCTCTACTGACTGACTGATGAGGGCACCACGCACGGTCCTTCACGCTATCCATGCGGCCCATACACTACGCGACATTCGGCTCAACGCTACATGCTTGTGTCGCAATTTAATTTTCATTTATATAATATGAATAGTAGCTGTACCGCTATCTCATAATTGATAAAATATTATACCAACGTCAACGTTATCTATATTACGATGCGACAAAATGAGATAACCGTTCGAACGTGAATTCTGGCAATAAAGTAATGCGGCCACGATGAAAAGATCTCAGCGCACTACGAAAATATGTACAAGCCAACACTCATCTATATCCGTACGGGATAGACGTTAGCCAGACGCGCATGCGTCAGTCGGGCCGCGGGTACGACGTCAGTGAATGACAAGCCCTGCGCTTGTATCGGTTCGGTTAACCGATCGATTTCAAAAGAAATGTGGTTTCTTGAGTGCGAACAGTACGTACACACTTTTATATTTGGTATAGTTACAAACGTAGTGTAGGCAATATGCAATAAGTACTTATAGACACAACGCTGCGCCGCACGGTAAGCTGAAACACTGAAAAATAATATTGAAGCATTATTGTTTACGTACGCTATGATCGCAAAACGTATTAAAATCGAGTTTAGATAAAAATCTAATAACCGAGCTATTTTTAAAAGCAGATAAAATACGTATTGTTGTGAAAATATGGCATTGTTTTAGAAAGTTTATGTAGGGCTACGAACGCTACTTTCATGCAGGGATATGCAGTCGAACATGTTGCTATGATAATAATAGGTATAGCCGATATGATAAGGCGAGATTGCCTCAATCAATTGGGCAAGTCATGTTTGAGAGAGAGTGTTCAATAAAGTATATTAATATATATATATATATTTTCAAGGGCGTCGCCAAGGGGGGGCAGGGAGGGGCAGCTGCCCCCCCCCTAGAGATTCTAAAAAAGTTGCCAAATGTAAAGCAACCAAAGTCCTAAGATGGTCTTGTCCTAAGATCAGTGTGCACAGAAAACTTATTCATGGAAATTTACATGATTTTCATAATAAAGTGGTCGAAAAGTTTTCAAAAAACCCCCGAAGCCAAAATAATCAAAAAAGAATCTTTGTTGACCACTATAATATTAAAATCTGGTACATAATTACAAAAAAAAAATCACTTTATATTCAAATTCAAACACCCTAATTATTTTTATTCTATTTTTCTAACAGTAATAACTTATTTAGAAGTTTTATTTATTGTACAGTCAAGAACTCGTGGACTCTGTACCGTTATTATTACAATCGCTGTAGATGTAAGGCTCGTACTACAAGTGAAAAGCTTCATGTGCTCTCGACATACCTACAATTCATACTTTTCTCATTCTCCATATCAACTTGCCCCCCCCTTGGCCATCGGCTGGCGACGCCCTTGTATATTTTCTATTCTTAAGCAGTAATTAGGAGTAAAGATAGCTTACGGCCTACACTGAAACACGTCAAAATCTGCTGCTGCTGTTATCTGTTAGGTATCTACCCGAAACCGATATATTGGGCCACATACAACATAGGATCTTCAAATCGTCACCTTTTCCCGAAATTGTGATCTTGAAAACTCATGAATTCGTGCTGTTTTTAGCACTGAAAGATTTTGTAAAGTTTTAACATTTGGTATGTATCCAGGGTGTTGTATTTGAGTATGGAACACTAGCATTGGTCTGTGTCATCTTAAGGGGTTATTACACTACACGGTATTTAGGACCCTAAACTCTAATTTAGGGTGGTGTAATATCTGTTAGGCTTTTAGGGTTCCCAAAATATCGATCTTATTGCCTCGGAATGGTGGAGTGCACCGGTATTCAGGGCCCTGAGTACCGTGTAGTGTAATAAGCCCTTTAGTGTTTTTTTTTTATAAAGGGTCTTTCAACAAGGACGGGTCGATGTTAAAATTGAATAAAACAAGATGTGTGTGAGATATTAACGAAATTTATTTTTTATTTAAAAGGCTCATTTATGCCAATTATGGATGGAATATGACAGCGTTCAAATGTCCGCCGCGGCTTCGTATGGTGGCACGAATCCGAGAGGTCCAATTTTTAATGACTCTGCTGCATAGATCCGGCTGAATCCGAGCGATGGCCTGCGTTATGTTGGCTTTCAGGGCAACGGTCGAATGTGGTTTATTGGCATAGACCTGCGACTTCAGAAAACCCCACAAGAAAAAGTCTAGCGGAACTCTAACTCTACCCTCAAACCGTTCATGCAGAATGTCGATTGTGTCGTTCGCTGTGTGGCAAGTAGCGCCATCTTGCTGGAACCACATGTCGTTCACGTCCATATTGTTCAATTCAAGCCAAAAGAAATTGTTTATCATTGATCTGTAGCGCTCGCTCGATCTATGCAGCAGAGTCATTAAAAAATTGGACCTCTCGGATTCGTGCCACCATACGAAGCCGCGGCGGACATTTGAACGAAGTCATATTCCATCCATAATTGGCATAAATGGGTCTTTTAAATAAAAAATAATTTCGTCAATATCTCACACACATCTTGTTTTATTCAATTTTAACATCGACCCGTCCTTGTTGAAAGACCCTTTATTTAACCTTAGCTCTCAGGGTGACTTGACTTTATATTAATGAGTTTCTACATTGTTCTATATTTTTTTGTCCAGTCTAAAACGGAACAGCCTGTATAAGTTTTAATTTTAATCTGGCAGTCGGTATTAGTCGCTATCGCAAGGCTGTGTAGCCAACAAGATTTCTCAAGATAAAATATTGTGAGGATAATTTCGATATTGTGTATAATAAATCTGTCTGAATGTTTGCAATTTTTATAGTCAGTTTAAACATTTTAGTCTAAATTCATATAGCTGGATAATTAAAATATTTTAGTTCTTAACACCATTAAATATGATGAAGTGTATCTACGCAAGTTCTGTGTTGCTATGAGCCATAGCAGTTCCTGGATCGCATGATAAAAAGAAAGCTGGAAAATGATTTTAATTCACACTTTTCCTATGCATCAATTTCAGGCCCAGCCGATAAGTAAATTGCTATACTGACTATAGGCATTTTTTTAATCCCTCATAATTTTAAATCTGCCGTTCCTGCCTATTCCTTACTACCCCAATACCAGCGACGACCTAATATGATGTCTGTACCCCATAGGGGCTCCCTATGCGTATCGTCAGTCGCTTATTAGTTTATAAGTTTTTTGACTGAAAACTTTTTGCGGCACCCCAGGGAAGGCCAGTCAGCAGCCGAAAATCTTATGAGTTAACCTGCTTCAAGCCAACATAACATTTCTCATTTATGGTATACCCTCCCCTGGAGTGAATGAAGGCTACATTAGACTCCTACCGACTAGAACCCCATGAGACAGGAGTACGGTGCAATACTTTGAGACATAATAGACATTGATTGACCTTTGGCGGATTTTTCACATACTGTACTAATGAAAAACATCTGATCACGCTATCAGAGATTTTTCTAGTGTATCTATTAATGAGTTGCATAATCATTCCGATTTTTTATCAATGAGAAAAATATCTGAGATAAATATTTTTGTGTACCTAAAATACTTATTCGTGCTGCGGTTACGAGTATCTACTTCTTTATACAAAATAATGTCAATTAAAGTAAATACAGGTATTAAATAAAGTAAATAATAATGCTTTAGGATAAAATGCTTGTGTAGATAAAGTTAAAATATCTCACTTGCCGCATTTTTATCGCACCTATCTTTTCCTATTATTTTAGAACCAACAAGCCAACAAGTTTTTCTCTTTATTTACGTAAATTTGCCAGGTATATATAATCCCAATTTTATTTTGACGATAAATGTCAAATAGTTTGTGTACAGAAACGACTGAAGATGCATGATTTATGATCAATAGGAAGACAATCGAAATGGTCAAGGCGAGCGTTGGATAGAAAACAGCAAGGTCTTAGGTAATGTTGTTGTATTCCAAAATAAACGCTACACATAAAAGACGGGTGATTATTTTATTGTCTGAAGGGTATGAGGCATGCGAAGTTTCAGGTTCGGCTAAAAAAGCAGTAAAATTATGTACTTAATGAAAAGTTCTTATGTATAGTATGAGCAGGAAAGGAGTATGGGGCATATTATGTGTTTGGAGTATATCCTATGTATGATACTCCATTTGGCCAGGTTGTTTCTACAGCGGCAATGATTACAATCTTTATTAACTATTGCAGCTCTGAATACATTTTCCGTATCGTAAATCATTGGCTAGAGGATTATAGCAAGAATTTATAATTCACCTTCCAGATCTAAGAGTATGAGATATTGGCTCAATCACCACATCGGACAATAATTGGCACGCAACAATGGCAGAAATATAGACCTTTAGAAATTAGAACCGATTCAGCCAGAAAGTCACTTTGAAAACGATTTTCGTTTTCGGCTTCGCCCGTCACGAAGATAAGGCTGCATTACTACTATAGTCCTATAGAGCGACGTGAGCGAGGTGTACGCAATTTAATTTAGCCGAGACGAATTCTTTTGATGAAAGAATATTCGGGAACAGTGACAAGTGACGGCTGTAACAACGTTATGAAAGATATGCTCATTCGTTGGGTACGGTTGTTCGGAAAACTATACGAGACGTATACCAGACGGAATTTATGGAATGCATTTACTTTGACGAAAAAAAAATTCATATGGTTGTATTAGGACAGAAACATGACGGGTGTTTTTTTATACTACACTGGCAAGGAAATCCTTTGCGGCAGGCCCATTCTAGAAGAGGTAGATAGAGGTTTGAGCCATATCCCTCAAGTAAGCTGCAATATTTCGAAAAGATTCAGGGTGGCCTCAGCCCGGGCCCTATTGCGAGAAGGTTATTACAACTAAGAAAAATAAACAGACAAAAAGATGCTTAGATTTTTCTATAAAATGCTATCTTAACAGATTTTGTGATATGAATTCTTTAAATTAATTAGCCTAAAAATATCCACTGATAAAATAATTTTGGGTAACGGCTGAAAAGCTCTCTCAACTACTTATTTTGGTTACGTTTTTCTAAACCTCACTCAGACTTTCAATTTACACTATTCCGTAGAAGTGAAAAACAGAAAACATTCTTTATCTATTTAAATGCGAAACGTCTAATAATTTCACCACCAGGACACAGGAATAGTTATATCTTTGAATTATTTGCTAGCAACCTTAATTATTTTCGTTTCGGTGATCAGGGGGGTGACCATAAGCTCTTAGTTTAAGGTTATTTTGAGTGTGCGTAAGGGACAGATGGGAATTCATATACTGTCCCTTAAACAGACTCAAATTAACCTTATTTATGGAGCCCTGTATTTTCCTGCCGTTGAAGAAGAGCACCAATACTGTCGAGGCACGAAAGATAACTGAAATTTAATCGCTTCGCTCTATGTATTATAAACTTTATCCAACGAAATCGGCGCACAACTAAAATAGCAAAGTTCAAACAATACAGAGACTAAACAAAGCAGAGTCAATCTGTCTATCCAACGGTTTTTTATGCCTCACTATATTTAGTTATTGATCAATCGTATCAGTTCACCTGTCAGGTGTACAATTTCATTACTGTGATTGCTTTATTTGCAACATTTTTCATTTACGTAAGGCTTTATTAAACCAATTTCTGATTGATTTCTCTGAGTTTAGTCCGAAAGCAGTTGGAATTCTTGTAGGATTTCTATTTAAAATGTAGATAGGTAAATACCTAAATATTTGTTACGAAAATTTAAGCAAATTTTACATTATCATTACCTTCTCAAATATTAATTGTAGTTGATTAACAGACGTTATCGTACTGCTAATCCAGGATATTGAATAACGACTTTATAGATAAAAATAAATTATGTTGTATCTTCTGACGCACAGGTTGCGTTTTGACGCACATTTTTTTGGTAGGTAGATAAGTTGATAATGATAATTTTGCCGCATTGTTTTCGTAATTTAGTTTCTTGGGTAAATACGGAAAGATTATTCTTATCTTTTGTAGGTGCGCACAAACTTGCCGCATTATGTGAGTCAAGTAAAATTCCTTAATACAGGGTAATTATGAATTTGCTTTTGACTTTTGACTGTTTTTAAGCACACACAGCTTATCTCAAACACAATAATAAATAAATGGGCAGGAAGTAAAAACATTTAACTTTTAAAGCCCAATCTAAACGACTGAAATAATTTATATTAGAAGGTATTTTTTTTTACTGTTCACAAGAAAAGTAATAACTATTCGTCAAAATAACAAGCAACATTTTTTACTCATCACTGTCTCGCGTTTATTCGGCCGAGAGAAATAAAAAAATCGTAAAATCGACCCGTTTATAGCCAGCTTTAGGCAGTTCAATTCTGCGATTTTTTGCAACGTTATAGGAACGGAGAATTGGAGGGCAAACATTGCCGGGTAAAAAAAAACTTTTTATTTTTTTCTCGACATTTGCGAAGGTCGTGTGAGCAATTTGCAAATTTTCGACTTTTCTACAACATAAATCAGCAAAAATTATATGAATATAACTTTCCTGCCTAATCGTTATTGAATTTGTTGTTTGGCAATTTCCTTTATCTGTTCTGCAATAGTTTTTTTTTGCCTGGAAACAATAGGTACCCCTATTGTTGCAATGCAAAAAAAAAATACTAAAGTATTAGGCCAAACATACCTAATACAAGGTACCTACAGATTACCGCCCTTGCCTTCCAGTTCAAAGTCCCAGTCCCGACCCCTTTAGGGTATATAAGTTCTGTGGTCCCGACTGCTCACTTGCTCACTAGGAGGGAGAGGTAGTATGGTTCAGTTATTATACAAGGTCATCATTTCTTAGATTGTTTTAAAACAAGGTATTCCTAGTTAATTCCGGAAGATATTTTAGGTTTTTCTAGAAACAGTAGGAGAAGCAGTTATTTATAACACTTTATTTTATTGAATTTCGATTTTGGAGCGTATTTCATAAAATCTACTCACAGTTAATTGTGGACCAAACCTCAGCAGGCATCGACCGTTCAATGCTTTACAGAATTTGAATATTCATACATGAATCTTTAATACAAAATAATGTATGTTGATATTGTATAATCAAGCAATAAGATTGTATTACGTTTAGCTTTCAAAATTATTTCGTTGGCCCGCTCGGCGGCGGTGACGTCACGATATGCGCGCGCAATCCACCCGATCGATCCAGACCGGTATCTTGCAGCGCTGCAGCAATATTCTCTATTAGACCGACAACTTCTAAGCGTGTCCTAAACCGCTTTAAGCGCTACACTATTAGGGCTTACAAAGGAAAAGGCGGTAAAAGGTTATAAGCACCAACAAAGTGCAATGAAAATGCTATTTTATTGTAACACGTGCTGAAGGGGTGTAATAGCCGAGCCACTATTTATAATTAAGGTTAGGTTTAAATTTGTAAGTTCATTCGGTTTTTTAAATGGTTGCACGTAGATAACTTTCGTTTATCAAAATTTATGTTGCCTTACCATCTTTCTAGCGGAGTTAGTTATTGGCACCAACGTCGACCTAAGAAAGAAGACAGATTTTCTGGGTTTTTGTTACTAAGGCTGAATGTTTGCGAAATGTTTCTTGCTAAGAAAAATAAGCAAAAATCTCTAGGTGAATTTTTCCTCTTCAAAAATATGGAAAACAATGACACGGTAGAGTACTTTTCCTTTGATATATTAATGGGCTCAAAAATAAATTCGCAGGTCCATTGTCCTGAAATATTATTTTTATTATTTTAGTTTTACCAACAAAAGACAGCCGTGTGAGGTCTCAGCGCACGCAAACATTTTCTATAAATTTTTTGTTAGTCATGTTATTTTCTTTAGCGTGTGTGTAAACCATTATATAATTTGTGTTTCATTTTTGTTGAAATCTAAGGCCTTTTACTTACATAAGTATTCACTTTTTCAAGATATATGTTTTGTATACACGCTTTGTAAACGCTAAAGTTTCTGATGTCTGTATTTAACAGAAAGGCTAACTAAAACGAGGAAATAACTACGTCCAAAGGCGTATTTACAAATAAAATTACCGATAAAACCAAATTGATATCCATTAAAACCTCAAATAGATAGTGTTTGTTTTATTTTTCCGACATAATCCCACTAATAATTTCATTTCGCGCGTTTTGTAAATCCAATATGGCTTCCAAGGGAAAAGTTTGCGGAGTTCGTTACACTCGGGGGATTGAGGCGACATCTAGCGGTACAATATTGTATTATATTCTTATAAGGGTATTTTACGTTGACTTCGGCCGCATCACCGAGGGGCATACATTTTATAAATCAAATGAAGTTGCTTTCTTTAGGATTAAATGGTTAAGTTTGTGAATAAGGTCTTGTTTTGAATAAAATCGTGCAATTTCTACCAACCTCTGTACATTTCCGAGAAAACGCATTGTACTAAGTTTAGATACGGATTACCTACAGTTTAACTTATTAGCTGTGCTCGTGGAGGCGAACTGGCGACTTCAATGAGCAATACAGTGATTGATAAATCAATATAGATATCAGATATGTATCGTCGAGTAATTTACTTCATAATTCCATATCATAAGGACGCACGTAGCGTATCTAAATCCAATTCATAATTGTAAGATAATAAAATTCTGCTTTAAAAGAATTTTATTTTCATGTTTTGCTTGTCGTTACCGTTATTAAATATAAATTGACATTCTCGAGAGTTTTCCTCGGCGGAAACTTCGGCATCCTTTGTAGGGGCTTGTTTCCACATCGTCTTACGCCAGGCACTTGGAGTCCGCATCACTCGAGGTTATTGTTTAACAGTGTATTGATTTACAACCCAAAGCCGACTTTATTTCAGTTCACTGTAAGTCATCATTCGCTCTTTATGACCAGCAGCGTTTGTTTATCAAATGTCGCTCGTATGCACGCACGGGTTAATTCTGATTCTGCCTATGCTTACGGCACGGGAAGTTTCGTTGCTATGCGGTAGCCGTAAGGCATTGTTCTATTCGTCCTAAAATAACATTTCCTCTGCCAGCTACAGATATTAATTTGTCTTGAATAATTTAGGTGGTTTCGTCTGTACTAAGTTAAATATATATTATGAAGTTAGTTTTATTTGAATTTGAGCCTTTGACCTTTCGATCGGCGGTCATGAACCTGGCTCCGCTATTTTCTCGGTTAGTTCTGTAAGCGAGTTGATTTATGAATTTGAGTGTAGGGCGTTACGTTTGTAATGTTCCGTCCGTCCGTTTTCTTCGGAAAACGGTCGGACTGCTGTAGCAGACCCTTCTTATTCTTACGCTTAAAAAACATGGCCTTCCAGTCTTCCAAGGTACTTTAATTCCAACAACCATTTTGTTCCGGTCCTGGATGAGTTATTTAGGTTGTTACGGCACCCAAGGGACGCATATACAGTATAATTTTACCCATTTGTGTCCTGCGTAGTTACCACAGTTGAAAAAACTGGACTATTTTAACGACCTTTGAAAATGGGTGTGGGCTCGGTTCACGATCGATTTCTGGCTTGACTAAATTTTGGTCGATGGCCAACGGTAACTTATAGTAAAATACTAACTGCTGCCAGCGGCTTTGCCCGCGTTAATGTCGAAAATGATCTATGTTGAATGATGCTATGTTTGAGTACAATCTACCTCTGTGCCAAATTTCATCCAGATCCGTCCAGCCGTTTGAGCGTGAAGGAGTAAGCCACATGTAAAATTTAGTCTTGCTATATATTTTTATTTATTTTTTCCTTTGTGCAGATTCTTTTACCGATTGTTTTGTGAATGTATGAACATTGTAGGCCTTCTAGATTTCTAGACGCTTGTTAACATTTGTTAACTCTTTATCTCGTGTAAACAAACTTTTTTTTTTAATTTCTTACGACTTATTGTCGGGCCTACGTTGTCCCCCCATATCTAAGCACTAATGCTGTAATATGGAAATATTGTAAAAACAAACCAATTTTTTTAAAAGAGTAACCGTGGAGTTTCTTGCCGGTTCTTCTCCACAGGAAACGACCAACCCGAACCGTACACCTTCTGTCGACGTTTTATAAGTGCCCATGTAGGCCTATGTGAAATAAAAAACTTTTGATTTGATTTGATAAAGAAACATACAAACACACACACTCACAAAGTTTCGCCTTTATTATATTAGTGTGATCACCTCAAGGGGATGCAGTGCAGAAAAAATGAGGAAAATGAAACGGCCGTTTACAACTCAATTAGTCTCATTTAGGCACTCAATAGGGTCACTGGCCATCAACCAAGCACATAGAATCTCTATTTACTTACAAAAAATATCCGTTACTAATTTGCTTTCCTTTTTTTTTCTTTTAACCTATTGATAAAATTAATAGCCCCATCAATCACCGTGACACTTCTCAGTCAAAGCAAATTGAACCATTTTGCGTGACCCATAAGAAAGGTGGAGAAACTGGCACAGTTCTCATGGCATACCCCTCTGGCAGAGAGTAATTCAGCAGCTTTAATTACAAGACACGGGTGTCGTACTAGCAATTTAAGCGCCGAAGCAGATTTATACTTAAGTGTATGGCAGTTGCGGTTGTTGTAACAACTGTGAAACGTTTGTAGGTGATAGGTACTGCAATTTTGAATTGCTAGACTAATTGGCTGGCTGGCTCTTTTATTATCGTTTATACGGTATTGAGGAAATATAGTTATTACTGTGCCCACACTTTGAGAGAATCAGGCACAAAATCGGCTCGAGTGGAGACGTCATGTGCAGCGGCAGGCCTTTGAGGATAGCAGGAGGTCGGAGTTGGACCAGAAACGCGCCGTTCTCAAAGCTAGACCACCGACAGCTACTATTTATCACGTAGTCAACGGTGTTCTGTCGTGTCCGCTTTGTGCTCGGAGTTTTTCGGCCAAGGGTGGATATACAAGTCACATGAGAGCACATAACAGAGCAGCAAATCTGAGCTCTCAACCACATTGAGTAGCCAATGATTGCGGTCGCTGTGGCCGAAACCGGCTAGATAGCATCATCAACATTAATGTGTATGTGTGTGGCTTTCAGGGCCAGCTCCTGGAACGAAAATTATTGTGACATATTGACAATCGCGCGTTGAATAAATTTTTAATTGAATAAGAGCTCTTACACACGGCGTTTTTTTTTTCAGGCGCCGTCGACGCGCGTTTCGTGATCGCACGTTGTCGGAGCTGCTAAACTTGAATTAGGCAGATTACTTGCGATTGGATCGCTGCAAACGCACGAGAAACGCGCTGCAGACGCCCGTGATGGCGCGGCGTCAGCAATTCTCCTTGCAAAGTAAAACGCGCGCGAACGAGCGTGTATCGCGCTGGCGCTGTGTGCCTCGATTGATGCCATATCGTAATACTGTCGGCAAATATCCGATTAAAACGCGCTGTACGTGTGTGTTTGCAGCTAAAGATACGCGCTGTGACAGCGCGTCTGTGCCGATGTAACTCCGGGCTAGTAGCGCGTCGACAGCTCTCGAAAAGTCGTAGACTGCATACTACAATTTTATGAACGTGTAAATAGGTAAATTTGTTGCAATAACATCGCGTTTGCAGCGCGTTATAGTTGTGTAAGACGCGCGTCGACGGCGTGAAAAATAACCTGGTGTGTAAGAGCTCTAAATACAAAGTAATAGCTATATAAGTGCGTGACATGTAAGTTGAACCAAAATGTATTATCGTTTTAATGAAATTAAACAATTTAAAACGAAATAAATCCCTTGTCTATGACCTAACCATTTACAATATGCAAATTGTCAACGGTTAGGTACTAAAAAAATGATAATTTCGGTTGAAATCGTTTAATTTCATTAAAACGATAATACATTTTGGTTCAACTTACATGTCGCGCACTTATACTTCTATTAATTTGCATGTGTATGTCTTTTAGACTCAGTTTCTGGAACGAAAATTATCGCAAAATTATTGTGACAAACGTGCGTTGAATACTTGATTGTATTTTCATCAGTTAATCGAGTCACTTGACTTGACTTCACTTTATGAAACGTGTCGATAATACCTTTTTAGAAACCGGGGTTTAGTCTTCGATCACTAATAAGGTTTAGTTTAAGAACAGAATTTACTATTTTCGGAACCTGAGATAGACTTCGAAAGTCGAAAAGTTTACTCGGAATTCGAAAGTGTTAAAATTACGCAGCCCCCTGCGATAACCATAGGCTCTTAGAGTAAGGTTGGATAACCATAAGCTCTTAGAGTACGGTTATTTCGAGTGTGCGTAAGACACAGATGTATATGACTTGTATACATCTATCCTTTATTCATAGTCGGACCATGATCGGTTTGACAGGGTCATGGTACGGGGACAGGAGTTAAACTAGAAATAAAAATCTTTCCTTTTTTGTAAATAAAAGGTTGAAGTACCTATCTACACCTGATTATAATTCTGAATTTAATTAGATGCAATGTAAATAAACCAAAAGTAGGTATACATAATAATAACAAACTAATCTTTTCCCACAAAGAAAAATATCTCGGTCTCAACAAAAAACTAGCCAACAAGGTTAAGATCGGTCGGACATCAAGCATCAATTGACACCCCACGATTGATAGCGACCTAACCTCGACCCCGCATAGATAAAAGTATATTTGTCACTTTTTGTCAAACAATGCTAGGTCAAGAGTGACAAGGATAGATCGATACCTATCTGTTTCTGTACATTAACAACCACTAGGATTTAATTTAATTGTTACCCGACCGCCGAAGGGTTATGTGTTTATCAGTCTATGTATGTATATTTGTTCCTATGTGGCGTTCTAGTGAACAAACGCATGGGTCGATTTTAATGATACTTACGTCAATCGATTCGTCTTAACCCTGCGAGTGTCACTGCTATATTAAAACCGGTAAATAGAAAAATGGCGGATTTTGGGCGCCATATTGGGGTGGCCCAATCTTTTTTCTCTTCCATCCCCATCGTGTGGGGTATCAAAATAAAGGCTTCGAAAAATATGTTAACTAAAAAGTTATAAATAAAAACAGTAAACTAAAAATCAAAAAACCCGACGGCTTAAAAAGCGAACTAAAAAGACGTAAACAAGAAGAAAATCATGCTGTGCAGTCGGAGGATACATCTGGCTTTGGTCAGCCAGCTCGCGAATACGTATCCTCCGACTGCACAGCATGATTTTCTTCTTGTTTACGTTTTTATAGTTTGCTTTTTAAGCAGTCGGGTTTTTGATTTTTAGAAATAACTTGTTTTTTTGTTGTTATACCAGCAGTAGTACGCGACTTACGTGTCTCTCAGCACCACTGCTCTCAAAATGGTGAAGGAAAACATCGTGAGGAAACCGGCATGTCCTAGAAAAAAAAATTCGAAGACAAGATCAACCCGTACTGGGCCCGCGTGGTGGATTACGGCCTATTCCCTCTCACAGAGAGGAGGCCTGTGTCCCAGCAGTGGGAACATTAATAGGCTGATGATGATGGTGTTGTTGTAACTTGTAACTCGTTGGTTTACTGGTCGCAAGCAGTACTGTTGAACCAGAGGTATTGGGTTCGATTCCCGCGTCGTGCAAAGTCTTATTGGGTTTTCTATCTGGAATTTCTCAGTTATCCGGAGTTTGGGTGTGTGCCCGGTTGATGGCGATCAAAATCAAATAGTTTATTTCATATAAACCATAGAGGTACTTTTGAATTGTCAAACAGAAATAAAACAAAAACCGGCAAAAAAAAATATGTTTGTTGTATGGGAGCCCTACTTAAATATTTATTTTATTCTGTTTTTAGTATTTGTTGTTATAGCAGCATCTGAAATACATCATCTGTGAAAAAATCAACTGTCTAGCTATCACGGTTCATGAGATACAGCCTGGTGACAGACAGATACACGGATCGTGGAGTCTTAGTAATAGGGTCCCGTTTTTACCCTTTGGGTACGGAACCCTAAAACAGATGACTATAGTTGCAAATGCAATAGGTTCACTCCTTATCTTTCTGTTTCGTGTGAGGATGTAGCCACCTCTGGTGTCAGAGTTAGTTAAGCCGCCTCTGGGAACCCCACACGCGTCTGACTTGGCTATTTCAGACTAACATTAACTATATAAGTCCAGGTTTCCTCACGATGTTTTCCTTCGCCGTTGCCTGGGATGTTCAAGATAAACTTAGAAAGTACATATGAATTTAAAAAAGCCACATTGTTACTTGCCCAGATTTGAACCCACGACCTCAAGCACGAGAGGCGAGGTCTTAACCACTGAGCCACCACAACACGCTCCTTACTATACAGGACTAAAAAAAAAAAAAAAACTGTGTGTGCAATATAAATGCACTCCTGCCAAATCCTTTGGTAGTACAGGCGTGATGATATGTATGTAATTAAACTATTAAAATTAATAGGGTTTCTGAGACAATAATTAATTAAAGTTTCCTTGTAGCTATTATAACTAAGTTACGGTAATTATTTGGCTTAGTTTTAAATACGTATATTGTTGGATTATTTCGGTACTACATAACATTGCTCTGGGTCAGTAGATAATTACATTTTCATGTATAAATACCCTTGAAGTGCTATAATTAGAACCAAAATTAATTAAAGTTTTGTATTTTCTTATTTGCTTTATTTTTTTAAAGCTTGTGACAGCAGCGTCGCCCTCTCAAAGTCGGAAATAAACCCACGGGGACGTACTACGGGATAAAATGTAGCCTTTGTCCTATCATAGGCTATGGCCTACCGGACACCGCTACTCCCATTCAAATCCGTTCGTGATTGATTAACAAACATACAGCCGAGATAGACTACAGTATAAAGAATAGTTGAACTAGATTTCTGCTTAGACTATCTTCATGTGATTTCAGAGCTAATCAGTAAAAAATTTCATACGTAGATAAGCTACACAAGAATTTACCATAACCCAAGCGATCCCTCCCTCTACCAACATAACTAGACACAAAAGGTTAATAAGCAAATACAATAAAGAAATAGGACTCAAGGATCAACCGCACGAATTAGTTCCCTTACTCACGTACACCCTACATGACATCACGCCATGACGTCATAGCACCACAAGAATATACCAGGCATGAAATAGGGACAATAAAACTGCAATATTAATATCGTAGTAGCTGTAATAGGAAGGACGCGTTTCATTTATAATGTACTAGCTGTTGCCCGCGACTTCGTCCGCGTCAAACTCGTAAAAATATATGTTTATTTTTTTAGTTTCCCGCCGGATCTATGAATTTTCTCGTGATCAAACGTAGCCTATGTTACTCGTTATTATATCAGCTTTCTACCAGTGAAAGTCCCGTCAAAATCGGTCCAGCCGTTTCGGAGATTACCCGGAACAAACAGACAGACAGACAAAAATCTTAATAATTGCTTATTTGTTGTTAGTACCGTATATACTTTCACGTGCATTCAATAAAACGTTGTTATTTTGATATTACATACAGACACTTCAATTTTATTTATTTGTATAGATATGGAGCAGAGTGAGTTTTGATTTCAGTTATTTTATTGTTTTATTCAGAAGCCAGAAGGCCAATTCTCGTGTCTAAAAAGTTCAAATTTAATCCGCAAACTCGCAACCTCGTCTCGGCGACCTTAATAAAAACATGTCAAAATGTGGGGAAAATAAGTTTTTCACAGATTGAGACTATGTGAATGTTCTTTAAAAACCGGCTAAGTGCGAGTCGGACTCGTGCACGAAGGGATCCGTACCATTATTGCAAAAAACGGCAAAAAAAATCACATTTCTTGTATGGGAGCCCCATTAAAATATTAATTTTATTCTGTTTTTAGTTTTTGTTGTTATAGCGGCAATATAAATACATCATCTGTGAAAATTTCAACCGTCTAGCTATCAAGGTTTATGAGATACAGCCTGGTGTCCCTTTTTTACCCTTTGGTTACGGAACCCTAACGGGAATTGCCCCTCTGAAGTCTCGACCCTGATATGCCTTGACATAAGGTGGCGTAACCTAATTATGATTTTATAAGATTTGGCGTTAGAAAATTTAATACCATTCTTTAATATTTTCTCAATACGTATGAAAAAATGACATCACGAAATACTTTTCAAAGGAAATGAAAGAATTTTAATTGGGTAGAAGTGCGGCGGCTTTTAGTTAATCTTTCAACTTGTTTGACGGCAAACATGGCTTGTTACTTAGGCTAGGTTTTAAGTAGGCTTGGGGTGCAAGTTGAAAGCCTCCACGCGGCGCACCCCGGGCAACGTCAGCTCCAGCTGCCCACCCGCGTTGGGTGGACAGTTGGGGCGGGCGGCTAATTTCAACACACGAGGAAAGGTCGCGGTTCCAAACACAGATCATCAGCCATGATGGTCTGTGAAGGGAACCGGGCTAGTGATCGGTGGCCTTTTTAACGCCTACTCCCCCCTCTGCTTACAGAGGGTAGGACGAGTGGGCGTAATATAGGAAGGAAAATAAATAGGTACCTCACCCTTTAAAGAGGAAAAATAAAAATTATGGAAAAAGACATTTGCGAAAAAGGTCCCCAGGTGGGTCCCGACTGCTCAGCGGTCGGGGAGTCCCACCCCGCTTCGGCGGGCTGCCCTCCGTACTCTGGGGTGGGCAACAACTGTCTTACTTCTGTGTCCTCGGACAAAAATGACGACCACACGCATGCTAAACGGACAACGACGATGATAATTGTAAACGATGACCAAGAACCACTTGCCGTCGTTGACGGCAACAAGAGCCGAGGAGGCTCAATTCCTGTGGGCAACTTGTCCGACCAGGACACGCGTGGGTGCACCTCCAATTCTTGGAGGAAGCGTCCGCGCAGCAAGGACTCGGGGACCCTGGGTCTCTCCTCGAGTGAGGAGAACCTATCGGCCCCGAAGGTGTCAACGGGAAGGAGAGGGCGCGGTCGCGCAGTGGGGGGTGTAGCCACCGCTCGGTTGCCGGAGCGGGACGTGCGGGGTCGCTTTGTGCCTCGGCCCGATACGCCTGCCCCTGCGGAGTGCGTGGAAAGTGACCCTGGGCATATGAGCGGGGACCAGAGCGGTGGCTCCACCACGTCCCTGCTGGGAAGTAATAAGTCGGAGGCGAATGCCGCAAAGCGGGCGCAGCGGCGGGCTGTCGCGGCTGACGAGGTCAGCGAGTTGGCCCGACAGGCCCGAGAGCGGCGCTCTGCTCGGACGGCGGAAGCATCGGCGGTGGCACTCAGTCGCCAAGTGACGGACGGCCTGGATGTCGTCCTGAAGGTTGCCACCAAATCGGGCAACCTGAAGGGCACGTTCACGCGTGCCTTGAAGGACGCGGTGGAAAGCATCCAGGAGGCGGTAGAGGTCCTCAGTAGCCGCACAACCACGGAGGAGACGGCGAAGTTGTGGGAGGAGAACAGCCGTCTCCGGTCCGAGTTAGAGGACCTCAAGCGGCAGTTTGCTGCCCAGAGGGCAGCTGCCGGTTCGTCTGTCACGGCCCCATCGCTGGCCCCATCGTCGGTCCAATCTCCAGCCCCATCATCGGCCTCTACAATTGCGGATGCTGAGGTCGAAAAGATCGTACGCATCTGCATGATGCAGTGCGGTCAAATGGTGGGTGCTCGTTTGGAGGCCCTAGAGGCGAGACTGCCGGCCGAAACCATCCGCCCACCGCTCGCTGGGGATAAGCGGAGAAAAGAGGCGCCCGTAAAGCCGGGCCCGGTGGCCGCAGCAGTTGAGCCAAGAAGAGCCGGGCAGCAGGTTGGCAAGTCCACGGAGAATAGATCCGCGCCCACCTCCCAGTCGGTGACTTTGACCCCGCCGACACCACCAGGCCCCCTCACGGAGGCCTGGACGACTGTGGTTAAAAAGGGCCGTCGCCGAAAGAAGAGGACGGCGCCGCCGGTAACAGCAGGAGCACCCGCACCGAACAAGGCCGCAGGACCGCCTAAGGTCAGAGCACCACGCTCCGCGGCTGTAGTGATCACGCTGCAGCCCGGAGCCGTCGAAAGGGGAGTCACGTACAAGGCGGTCCTGACAGAGGCGAGGGCCAAAGTCGCGTTCCCCGACCTTGGAACACCGTCCGGCTTCAAATTGAGGCCGGCGATTACGGGGGCGCGGCTGCTCGAGGTGACGGGTGCCTCTAGCGCCGAAAAGGCGGACATTTTGGCCGCCAAGCTGCGGGAGATCCTCAACCCTGAGGACGTCCGGGTGTCCAGGCCGATGAAGACGGCTGAGCTGCGTGTCGACGGTCTGGACGACTCGACGACCCCAGTCGAGGTCGTGGCGGCCATTGCCCGAGCCGGCGGATGTCCGTCCGAGGATGTGCGGACGGGTGAGATCCGCGCCGACGCTACCGGGCTCGGCAAGATCTGGGTGCGGTGCCCGGTGGCGGCAGCGAACAAGGTTGCTGAAGGTGGGCGACTGTTAGTGGGGTGGGTTTCAGCAAGGGTGAAGCTGCTGCAACCCAGGGCATTGCGGTGCTATCGTTGCCTGGACATTGGGCATGTCAGGGCACGATGCACCGCCGAAATAGACCGCAGCGAGCAGTGCTATCGCTGCGGTCAGCCCGGCCACAAGGCGGCCCAGTGCTCCGCGGCACCAAACTGCAGCCTCTGTACAGCTGCAGGGAGGCCCGCTGGGCACAGAGCGGGTGGAAAGGCCTGTGGCGCACCCACGCAGCAGCAGAAGAGGAGAACGAGGGCCAAGGTTGCCGGGGGCTCTTTACCCCCCCGTCAACTTGGCTGCTCTTCGGCCGACTCCCGGCCTAGGAATGGAGTGGAGGGAATGGATTGCGCATAATGGCGCTCTACCATTTCCTCCAGGGCAATATCAACCACTCTGCTAGAGCTCAGGATCTCTTGCTCCAGAGCATGGCAGAGTGGTCGATTCACGTGGCTGTGGTCGCCGAGCCGTATTTTGTCCCACCCAGAGATAACTGGGTTGGAGACCTCGACGGTTTGGTGGCCATTATTGGCGGGGCTCTTGTCAGCCCGTCCCGAGGTCGCGGCTGGGTGGCCGCCCTCGCGGACGGCGTTGGCATAGTTGGTGCATATTTTTCGCCTAACAAGAGTCTCGCCGACTTCGAGAGTTTCCTTGTCGAGTTGGGCGCCGTCGTAGGCCAACTCCACCCTCGCCCTGTGCTGTTACTAGGGGATCTCAACGCCAAGTCTTCGGCGTGGGGATCTCCGGTAACCGATGCTAGGGGTGAGGCGCTGGAGGAGTGGGCAGTAACCACCGGCCTGGTCATCTTGAACCGGGGCTCAGTTTACACGTGCGTGCGACAGCGGGGCGGGTCAGTAGTGGACGTCTCGTTCGCTAGCCCTACTGTCGCGAGCCGTGTCCGCGATTGGCATGTCGCCGTGGAGGTGGAGACGTTATCGGATCACCGATATATCCGTTTCGACGTCTCCACACAGACCGCCGGCGGCCGCGGTACGCCAGCCCCGCGAACGGACGGTCCACGCTGGGCGCGCAAGCGCATCGACAGGGAACTTCTCGAGGAGGCCACCATTGTCCAGGCCTGGATCCGGGAGTCGGCAACAACCGGACCCGTCGACGTCGAACAGGAGGCGCTGTGGTTCCGCGGGGCGATGACGCAAATCAGCGACGCGTCCATGCCCCGGGTCCACGCACAGTCAGCGAGGCGCCAGGTGTACTGGTGGTCCGCCGAGATCGCACAGTTGCGTGTCCCGTGCGTAGCGGCCAGACGCCAGTACACCCGATACCGAAGGAGACGTCGTCGGGTCCCTGATGAAGAAGCCGCGCGGTATGAGGTGTACCGCGCGGCGACGAAGACTCTGCGGCTGGCCATCGGCGAGGCAAAGAAGCGGGCCAGGGAGGAGATGTTGGAGACTCTAGACGGGGATCCGTGGGGGCGCCCTTATCGAGCGGTTCGAGGGAAACTTCGCGCCGCCGCGCCTCCACTTACGGAGAGTCTCCAACCCGAGCTGCTGGAGGAGGTAGTCGCAGCCCTCTTCCCGGCGAGAGCGGAGCATATCCCGCCGCCGATGGCTTTGCCCACGGCCGCAGAGTCTACAGAGGAGGACGCCATCACCGTCCCAGAGGTGACACAGGCAGAGATGGGGGCGGCCGTGATGCGGCTCCGGGCCAAGAACGTGGCGCCGGGGCCCGACGGAATCCACGGCCACGTATTAGCCCTCGCTCTGAAGGAGCTAGAGCCCTGGCTGAGAGGACTCTTCACAGCGTGCCTTGAGCGGGGCCAGTTTCCCACTCTATGGAAATCTGGTCGTCTGGTCCTGCTCAGGAAGGCGGGGCGCCCTGCGGACTCACCGTCCGCGTACCGGCCCATAGTGCTGCTAGACGAGGTGGGTAAGCTGTTCGAGCGGATAATCGCTGCCCGCCTCGTCAGCCACTTGTACAGAGAGGGGCCGGACCTGGACGAAAGCCAGTTCGGCTTTCGGCATGGGCGCTCCACCATCCACGCGATATCGCAGGTGAGAGTCCTGGCGGAGGAAGCGGTGTCCCGGGGTGGGGTGATGTTGGCGGTGTCCTTGGACATTTCCAACGCCTTCAACACCCTGCCCTGGAGTTGTGTTCGGGAGGCACTGCGGTATCATCGAGTGCCTCCCTACCTCCGCCGCATCGTCGGGGCTTATTTGGCGGAGAGGTGTGTCACCTACGTGGGACGTGATGGCGTCGAAAACCAGCACCGCATGTCGTGCGGTGTTCCACAGGGCTCGGTCCTGGGCCCACCCCTGTGGAACATCGGGTACGACTGGGTGCTGAGGGGCGAACTCCAACCGGGCGTAGACCTGACGTGTTACGCGGACGATACGCTGGTCACCGCCCGGGGGAGTTCGTACAGGGAGGCAGCGTTGCTGGCGACGGCTGCGGTCTCACAGGTGGTGAGCCGCATACGGCGCCTTGGCCTGGAGGTGGCCCTCAACAAGTCGGAGGCCATGGTCTTTCATGGACCCCGGCGGGCGCCACCGCCCGATGCCCACATCGTCGTCGGGGGGGCCCGAATTGCTGTCGAGTCAACCATGAAGTACCTGGGATTGGTGCTCGACAGCCGGTGGGATTTCGGCCCCCACTTCCGGCGGCTGGCGCCTAAGTTGTTGGGCGCGGCTGGGGCGCTGTCAACGCTGCTTCCCAATCTGGGGGGCCCGAGCGCTGCCTGTAGGCGGCTCTACGTGGGGATCGTGCGATCGATGGCCCTGTATGGGGCCCCGATCTGGGCGGCTGACCTGACGGCCGGCAGCATCGCTGTTCTGCGAAGGCCGCAGAGAGCGATGGCCGTCAGAGTCATCAGGGGGTATCGCACGATCTCCTACGAGGCGGCTTGTGCACTGGCTGGATCCCCGCCCTGGGACCTGGAGGCGAAAGTACTCGCGTCACTATATCGGTGGCGCGAGGAAGCGCGGGCGCGGGGCGAAGGGCTGATGCAGCGACACATAGAGTTGCGTCAGTCTCAGCTTCGTGAGGTCCTGGTGGCGGAATGGCGGGACAGGCTTTCACGCCCTACCGCCGGCCTCATTACCATCGAGGCGGTCCGGCCAGTGCTCGAGCGCTGGCTCGGGAGGAGGCACGGCTCCCTGTCGTTTCGGGTGACGCAGGTGCTCTCGGGGCATGGTTGCTTCGGGAAGTACCTGTGTCGCATAAACAGGGAGCCGGACGCCCGGTGTCACCACTGCGTCGACTGCCGGGAGGACACGGCGCGGCATACGCTGGCAGAGTGTGCCGCTTGGGAGGAGCCACGCCGTGCCCTCATATCTGAAGTAGGCAGTGACCTGTCGCTGCCGGCCGTAGTAGAGTCTATGGTCGGCAGCGAGGAGTCCTGGGACGCGGTGGTATCCTTCTGCGAAACAGTCGTCTCGCAGAAGGAGGCTGCGGAGAGGGAGAGGGAGATTTCATCCAATCACCCAATCCGCAGCAGACGTGCCGGGCGTCGGCGGAGGGCGGACAGCGCCCTCTTCCGGCCCCCCTAAATGGGTCCAGGGGCGACGGACTCGGGGACATCCGTTGCCCTCCACACATCTGGACCCGAGGTGGTGGCGCGTAGTGTTCCACGCGCGCCCCTCTTAGACGTTGCGGGGGAGTCAAACACCTCACTCCCCCCAAACCCGAGATCGAGGCCCGGAAGCGGGCCGGCACTAGCCGGGGGTTGCGGAAGTATCGTTGTTCCCGCGACCCCCGGCGTAGGTGTGAGATGGAACACCGGGGTGGTTTTTAGTCAGTAGGAGTCTGACAGACCCCTCCGCCCCCCCCAGGGCGGAGGACATCCAATGAGGATTTTCCACACCGGAAACAAAAAAAAAAAAAAAAAAAAGGTTTTAAGTAGGCTTATTACGGTGACCTTTGGTTAAGTTTACTTTGTGTTAATTTGACGTGGTTTTTAGGGTTCCGTACCCAAAGGGTAAAAACGGGACCCTATTACTAAGACTCCTCGGTCCGTCTGTCTGTCTGTCGGTAACCAGGCTGTATCTCATGAACCGTGATAGCTAGACAGTTGAAATTTTCACAGATGATGTACTTTTGTTTTTGTTGCCGCTATAACAACAAATACTAAAAACAGAATAAAATAAATATTAAAGTGGGGCTCCCATACAACAAACGTGTTTTTTTTTGCCGTTTTATGCGATAATGGTACGGATCCCTTCGTGCGCGAGTCCTACTCGCACTTGGCCGGTTTTTAAATTTATGGTAGGTTATAAACATCGAAATCTAAGTACGAAATATTATTAGGTTATGTTTCTCTTTTACGGAATGACGTTTCGTTTTTCACAGTTCTATCGAATGGATGGACACATTGTTTTTAAAATGAATAACGCGATGTGTTGAGTGGCAGCGAGGCGAGTGTGCGTTATTATGATGAACCGGAGCGTTTATTAACTTTTTTTTCGCAAAAGTAACGGCATTTACATACTAGGTTTTCTTAAGTTACTTATTAAATAAAACATTAAACTGTAACACTTTTCTTCATCACTGCCCACGAATGTGATTTCGTGCAAAGCGGAACTTTTTAGGAGGTATTTTTCGAGTCGAGCATAGCGGGACTAACTGGAAATAAGCATATCTTTGTACCTTTTTCGTTCCTTCTTCTTGTCTGTTCATTATGTGTGCGTAAAATAAATAAAACGATGCCTCAGTGTTAATATTTGTGTCATAATTTCTTGTATAGTTGATCTATAAAATTCGATAACTTCTGTGGCTTGATATTCAATAGTAATTATGTTTAGGTAAAGCAAAGTCTTTCAGAGTCTAACAGAGGAGCTCGTGGCTAAATAATAACAGCCGCACGGGTCGATCTTTAAGGTTAAGCAACGCTTGACGAGGTCGGTCCGTGGATGGGTGACCATTTCAACATACCGAGTTTCCTCCGTGCCTCGGAAAGCACGTTAAGCCGTTGGTCCCGGCTGTCATTTGAAGATCTTTGACAGTCGTTACTGGTAGTCAGAAACCTGAGATCTGACACCAGTCTTGCCAAGGGGTATCGTGTTACCCAGTTACTGGGTGGTGGAGGTCAGATAGGCAGTCGCTCCAAGTAAAACTACTACTCAGCTGAAGCCGTTAAGACTGGAAGCCGACCCCAACAATAATTGGGAAAAAGGCTAGGCAGATGATGATAAAGCAAAGTCCTTACCTTATAGATTCGTCAGACGAGCGTACAAGGCTGCTTCACAGGTAGCCGACACTCGTTCCGCCTTGGCCGCCGCTGCATCACACACGCCGACACCTCGAGATCACACCCACACACCGTCCCCACCGCCTTTATACTTATTATACTAGTACTATACTATAGCCACCCACCCACTAAACAGTCAGACACATCATGTAAAATTATAGTAAGGCAAGTCCATTTTAAGCACCCAACATGTCCACGAAAGTAGGCGTTAAAGTCTGATCGGATTTAGGCGTTCGAATTTCAAATTTTCAAAAACGTTGCAATTTGGCTTACTATTTTTTTTATTAATTAAAAAGCTTTGCAGCTCCCGGTATTACCTACATCCACGGTTTTTGTGTGTTTTGATTCGCGGCGGAGCACGCGCGGTATACCTGTCCCGCTCCATATAAGCCGTTTTAGAGGGAGTGTCGGGATCGTCGGTCTCTCTCACTCGTCTCGTGGCACATTAACCTGGAACAAGAGAAGGTCTGATTAGTCTATGAGCTGGCTCGCTGTCCGCGGTTTAGTTAGTACTGTCAAATGACCTAAATGTTAAGCTCTGTGTGAAATAAAAATAAATGAATTTCGTTGGGGATATTCTGGAAAAAGGGAACAAGAGATCAAAAAGATAGGAAGAACAAAATACGCGATTAAAATATCATCTTACTTATAATATCATAAATGCGAAAGTTTAGATGTTTGTTACTCTATCACGCTAAAACAGCTGAACGGATCTAGATGAAATTTGGCATGGAGATAGATTAGAGTCTGGAATAGCACTAGGTTAAAGCTAGTACTTTTATAATTTAACTAGCATCAGCCAGCGGCTTCGCCCGCATGAAAGTCTGAAACTATCCCGAGGGAACATATTTTCGGGATAAAAAGTATCCTATGTGCTATTCCAGACCTATCTCTATCTCTTCGCTTTTTTTATCTATCTCTGTGCCAAATTTCATCCAGATCCGTTCAGCCGTTTGAGCGTGAAGAAGTAACAAACACACTCACAAACTTTCGCCTTTATAATATTAGTGTGATAATAATTTTACGTCTGTCATAAACATAACCGGCTTAAAATGGGTGCACGTTCTAAAGCTGCACCTCTGATTAACCCTTTTCAGAATACAGGCGTGATGGTATGTTTATGCGTTTTATATGTGTAACTAGAAAGCTTTTTAGCTATGAGAAAAAAAAAAAAAACTTGACTGCAAAGATGTAAACTAGAAGAAAATTATGCTGTGCAGTCGGAGGATACATATTCGCGAGCAGGCTGACCAAAACTATGAATATCCTCCGACTGCACAGCATGATTTTCTTCTAGTTTACATCTTTGCAGTCGGATTTTTTGATTTTATTCACTTTTTTTATTAACAGCTTTTTAGTTATACCTACTTTTTTTTAATGACTTTTAAACATATATGTGGTAAATATTTTTGTAATCATCTCTAAAAACCCTTCATTTTGATATCCCACTCCATGGGTTTCGAAGAAAAAAAAAACTGTATAGCGCCCAAGACCTATCTAACGATGTATTTATTATAAAAATCCGTCAAGTGGTTTGAAAGATATGAGGTAATAAATAATATTACATACATACATACAAGATACGCCCGAAAAACATAACCCTTTCCTTGCAGCCGGGTAAAAATGGCTAACACGGCTACAACTACCTGACTAAAGTATCACTTAATGGCAAATTCTGGGCTAAGTTTTATCCATCATCAAACAAACAAAACATCTTTAGGTAGGACATCGAATTCTGTAATATCTTAAGGAGCGTCCTCACTGGGAGCATTCGTCCGTGAGCATTTGTAAACAAGCAATCATAGGCGAGCAACAAATGCTTCCCAGCGAGTCCAGCATTCGCGTTCGAGCAAAACTATGAACGTTCGAGTCGAACATTTCCTTGCGAGCTTGGAGCATTCGAATCAATTTTTCTCTGTGATTCGAATACGATCTCGTTAAATGTCATTCATTTCAAAATGTCGGATAGAGCAGTTGTAGCTGCAGCATTTTAGTTTTTTTTATTGACCTCGAAGGTCACAAACACTTAAGATCAAGAAACTGTTCCTTGCTTTACAAGTGGCCAGTAATATTCCTCAATACATACTCATTTATTTCATCATCTGAGTACTCGCTTTCGAGCATTTTATTTGCGTGAACATTCGAATGCGAGCCGTTTCCGCGAAAATCGTTGCGACGTCCACACCGGGCGAAGTTCGCGCTTGCGTGTAAGCTTTGTAACGCTCGGATCAACGTCCACACCACTCGATTATTCGACGTCGAATGCTCATTACAAGTGAATGCTCACACATCATATCTTATGGGAGTGTATTCTTTGGCAGAATGAACGTAATATTATGTTGAATAATGTAGAGGCTACCTCAGGAGTTGTTTACTATACGGACCTTGTGGAAACTAGAACAAATTTCCGTGCGTTCAAGCGTTTTTGCCATACCTATTATTGGAATCAAACATAGCAGCTCACAATGTTAGGACCCATTAATTATTAATTCTTATTTTTATCCGTGGTGCTAGGCAACTGGGCTTATCCCAGTTGTAAACGACCCTTTGTGCCTAGTGGCCTTGTTTGTTCTGTCTCCTGCTTGATATGGAGGGAAGTGGAAATTTATGTTTTTTCCTACTCCTCCGTTATTCTTTTCTGATTAATTTCGTTGCGGGATCCAAGACAGTTAAATTCATTCTCCGGGACTTCGTCGAGCTTCATTGCCTCGGCGCTTTTCTGGTGGTCGCCACTGTTGATTCTGGCTTTCAGGAGTTGCAGTGGTTTGGGAATAGTGCGGTGGGTTTGTCCCAAAAAAAAAAAAAAAGTGAATGCTCTCAGTGAGGACGCTCCTTTAGGCAGCATGACTTCATATGCGAGATTCATTTGCAAGTTAAGGTTCACTTGTGTTCACACCCGAACAATCTAGAAATTCCGTAAGTGACAAAGTTGCCTCTTCTCAACTTAATATTGTTACTTCCAAGTTATCCTAGGAGGATAGGATCTAAGTCTCGTCTAACACTGCATCTAGGCATTAGATCTAATACAGTAGTTAGAAAGCCACTTTGAAGTTAAATCATTGTCGCGTCGTTATGATACCGTCAATTGGGGCGCACGGTTGGCGCAGTGGTTGAGCAATTGACTGCTGCACTGCGTGTCGCGGGTTCGATTCACGGAACAAAAATTTGTATGACCTACAGATAGTTGTTCCGGCTCTGGGTGTTTGTGTATGTGAGTTTATATGTTTGTAAACGCACCCACGATACAGGAAGAAATTCCTAGAGAGGGGCAAAATTTAAAAAATAAAAAAAATTGCCGAGAGAAAAACTTAAGATAAGATATTTATTTTGCAACTATGGGTACAAAAATACATGGTGACATAAACAACTGCTGTTCCTACTTGTAGGGACAGCCATATTCAACCAGAAGGCATGCAAAAGTTCAAAAATACAGTAGAGATGCTAAGTACAAACAAGGATAAACAATGTCAATATAAAGATTAATTAACTATAACTACAACTTTTTTTTTTTTTTTTTTAAGTCTTGTATATTCCCCAATTTTAACGCAGAGTACAGACAGTTTTGTTTGCATAATATTCTTTGATTTTTTTATATATTTTTTATATATTTCAGTTATGAAGAAATTCTAGCTATAAATTTTTCTGTGTAAAAATATTTTTGAACATCCAAGTCGTTTTGGAGGAGTATCCAAAAGTTGCGAAAAGGTATCGTGTTGCTAATTCTTTTTTTAAAGCCAAACTAAGTAAATATTTGTTACCTACACGAAAACACCATGTTTCACAAATAATGTACTATAAGGGTCAAAACTGCAGTCACACTCTACCAAAACAAAAAAGGGCATTTTTTTGTGGGCAGCAGAATTTCAACTTTTCGCGGTTAGTAGGAATAATCTATACTTTAATATCTATACAAAATAATAAATCAGTTGTGGATAATTTACAAACACTAGCCATTTGAGTTTTGGGAGAGTATGACTGCACTTTTGACCCTTGACTGTACATGAAGCAAAATATTGTTTTTCAAAACAACCTTTTAACCTAGCCGTTACTAAGGAGTATGCTTTAGAACAGTGATGGGCACTAGTACGTAAGTACGGCCCGCGAAAGTATTTAATCCGGCCCGCCGACGGTACTTCGACATGAAAAATAAATGGCCCGCGATAATTATATTTTGACGGTCCAGAAGTATAAAGTAGATTCCACTTATTAGAATAATAGACGCATAGGTAAAGATAGCGCAGAATACAACGGTAAGCCAGTATGTCTTGTATGTAATGAAGCAGTGGCGGTATTTAAACGTTTTAACCTCGCTCGCCATTTTAAAACCAAGCATGCTAAAACCAAATATGCTTTGAAGAATGATGCAGAAAAAAAAGAAGAATGCGGAAAACCTAAAAAAAACAATATCAGGTCTAAGAAATATGTTTAAAAAGTAAATTCTGGCCCTCCTCAGAAATTTCTTAAACTCTTTCTGGGCCCCCCATTAAGAAAGTCTGCCCAGCACTGCTTTAGAATGTAAGTAACCGTTTTACGGCACTAATGCGGTGGAAGGCTCTTAAATGATTGATCTAAGTATGTGAAGAGACAAAAACACGAGAAAATAGACGCGTTGGAATATCAACAGATCTCACAACTGGTTTCAGGAACGAAATGACCAATGCGTCACAAATAAAACGCAAGTCTAGTGATGCGATTGACACTTGCAAATTCATTCTATATTTCTACACATAGTTTTAAAAAAAAACTTAATAATAATATCTCACAAAAATATGTAAAATATCAAACAAAAGTCAAATAAAAATGTTTGTCATTATCTGTGTCAAATATCAATCAAATGTTAATAATATCATGAAAAATTACAAATATTTATTTAAACACAATAATTACAAAATGTCAACAATAAAAAAAAACCGCCCAAGTGCGAGTCGGACTCGCACACGAAGGGTTCCGTACCATTATCGCAAAACACTGCATAAAAATCACGTTTGTTATATGGGAGCCCCCCTTAATTTATTTTATTTTAATTTATTAATTATTATTTTTTGAAGTAAATATACAACTAAACATTCTGTGAATATTTCAAGCGTCTACCTGTTGCCGTTATTAATATCGAGCAAAAAACGGCAAAAATATCACGTTTGTTGTATGGGAGCCCCCCTTTAATATTTATTTTATACTGTTTTTAGTATTTGTTGTTATAGCGGCAACAGAAATACATCATCTGTGAAAATTTCAACTGTCTAGCTATCACGGTTCATGAGATACAGCCTGGAGACAGACGGACAGACAGACAGACAGACAGACAGACGGATCGCGAAGTCTTAGTAATAGGGTCCCGTTTTTACCCTTTGGGTACGGAACCCTAAAAAACAGTGCGGTTGTCAATTTGTCAGTTTGCCACAGTAATTTTTTGAAGATTTTCGTTTCAGAAACTGAGGTTCCGTAATTGTATTTTTTTTATACCCAGTCATATAAATAATCAAATTAATGAAAAAATCTAAAGTCATCTTTGTTAAAAAGTGCTTAAACTTTTCTAAGGACAAAGGTCTACTATATCTTATATATATTAAATAAAAATTAAAATTATAAAATCACAACCCAAATAAAAATAACAAAACAAACTATTAATTAAATATCGAAATTTTCAGGCCACAATTTTAATTGCCTGACATCCACATTCGTAGCGCTACGCCGTAGCCGCGTAGCTTCGTAGACGCACCAAGCGTAGCTCGTAGCTGTGGAGTTATTAGGTCATGCTACGCGAGCTTTACGAAGTATTCAGATCACGTTTGTACTGAATTATATTAATTATTCTATTAATATTGTGGAACAGTTTTATTGTATGACAATGTATGTAAGCATTGTAGTTTATGATGAGGGCGTTTTATGTAAAAATATTTATCTACACTCACAACGTAATGTTCCAAATATGAACTCAAAAACCATTGTATAAACACGTACTTTATATTCGTGGATAGGAAAAATTTAAAAAAAAAACCGGCCAAGTGCGAGTCGGACTCGCACACGAAGGGTTCCGTACCATTATCGAAAAACACTGCATAAAAATCACGTTTGTTGTATGGGAGCCCTTCATTTATTTTGTTTTAATTTATTATTTATTTTTTTTGAATTAAATATACAACTAAACATTTTGTGAATATTTCAAGCGTCTACCTTTTGCCGTTATTAATATCGAGCAAAAAATGGCAAAAGTATCATGTTTGTTGTGTTTATATATTATAGTAGTTTATGCAATGGTCATATAATAGGGGTCATATAAATATATATATATAGTAGTTTATGCAATGGTCATATAATAGGGGGTATTAAAACACTCGCGTAATATTATTATCACATTCGGCTTCGCCTCATGTGATAAACCTACGCTCGTGTTTCAATAACCCCTATTATATGACCATTGCATAAACTACTATTTTAAATCAGCCAAAAGCCGGAGATTCGGATATGTAAAGGTGAGAAAGTACGTCATGCCAGAACAGCTGCTCAGCTTGTATCAAGCGCAAGTTCGATCATGCATGGAGTACTGTTCTCATATCTGGGACGAATCTGCCAAATACCAGCTTGATGCACTAGAGTCGATTGAAAAGCGGGCCAAGAAGCTCATCAGCGATGAGGCACTGGTTAAGTCAAAGCTCCAGAGCCTTGAACATCGTCGCCGAGTTGCCATTTTAGCGGTTTTTTATCGGTTACATTTCGGGGAATGTGCGATGGAATTGCATGATCTAATTCCGCCCAGCCCGTTTCATCATCGGACTACCAGACGTACGGCGATGCGCCATAGGTACATGGTGGACATTCTACCCATATGCACTAAACGTTTTGAGAATACTTTTATTATACGTACAGCTAAGGAGTGGAATTCCCTGCCGGAGTCTGTGTTTCCCGATAGCTACAATCTAGGGGTCTTTAAGTCAAGAGTGAATATGTTACTTCTAGGCAAGCGTGCTCCATCGTCGACCACATCATCGCTTATCATCAGGTGAGATGATGGTCAAGCGCGAGCCTACATCAAATTTAAAAAAAAATGTTTATTGTTTGTTGCACCAGATTTTACACGCTGTATAAATTCCGTGGTTTATAATGCAGATACCTTGCATATTTTAGGAATAAAAAGTAGCTTAAGGCACTGGCATTTTCGTAATAGGATCAGTATTTTTATAGGTAATCTTTTATAAACATACCCACAACTTTACTTCTTTTAATTTAATATTAGTTTAGAGAATTTATTTGGTCGCAGTTTTTGTTATTCTTTTGTAAATTATAATGTGTAACTGGTTTTTTCTCCTCAAATAAATAAATAAATAATTTTAACATAATAAATTGTTATAGCAAATAATTGATTATTGGAACTTTAAAAACATTGGGGAAAATTGGGTGTGCTATACTATTCTGCCTAACCTTATGGGAAATAAAGGTGTGATAATAGAGGGTCGCGGATAAATTTGAAAGAGTTACCGCGGCCCTGGAACAAGCAGCTGAAGGAAAACGGGTGGGTTTTAGTCAGTAAAAGTCTGACACGCCCTCCCGCTTCACAGAGCGGGAGACGTCATTTGATGATTAATAAAATAAAATAAAATAAAAATAAAAAAGCCTTTTATTTCATGCATTACATTTTCAGTTTTACATCGTTCAAGTAAAAAGTTAATAAAAATAAATGATAGTTAAAAGTGCACAACAATTGTAAATAAAATTGATTTATTTCATACATTGATTGTTATATGAGTATACTAGCTTTTACCCGCGGCTTCGCTCACGTAAAACGTAGAAAAGGAAACACAGAGTAGTAGTACAAAAATAGTGTATTTTGCGTTACATAAAATGCAGTAGGTACTAATTTGATTTTTGATTCTTATAAATATTGTTTAGGTCGTCAAAAGTGTGGAAATGGGTTGTGAGCACAGAGTTGTAATTTTTAATAACTTACTTTAACAAAGTCGTGTTAACAATATTAAGTTTTACCATCTTTTGCTAAAACATATTGATTATGTGGACTTGATACTCGAGAACACGCTACATACAGTTGCCCATGGGAAAATCGTTTTTTTCTAAATGCACTCCTGCAACTTTCAGTGTTTGCCCTTGAGCTTTATTTATGGTAATCGCGAATGTCGCTTTAAGGGGAAATTGCAACCTTTTAAATCGGTATGGCATATCAGTTGGGATTATCGGAATACGTGAAATCATTACATCTTCTCCCTTTGCTATTCCTGTCATAATTATTGCCCTAACTATATAGCGTCCCAGGTGTTTTATTTGTAGTCGGGTGCCATTACATAATTTTGGTGCGTCCTGATTTCTCATTAACAGGACTGGGACACCAACTTTCAGCCTCAACGTATGGGACAGTACCCCTGATAATTCTAAAGAGTTAAGAAACTACAGGGTGTAGAGTTTCAGTGTGAGTCACTCTGCTGCCACTTGCTTCCACTTGCTTCAAGCTTGCTTGGAAGCATGTTTTATATTTTCTTATTCTGTTTAAAAAACGGTGCGATTCATCACTGTCATACAAAAGCAAAGACTTGAGTGGTTCTTCTGGCTCACCAAGCGAGCAACACATACCCGGTGTCTCATCATTCCACTTGAGTGCTTCACAATATCTACATTTTTTATCCATGTTCCCTATGAGAACTAATCGATGGCAAGTGTAATCAATCAATGGGTCATAATCAGACCCAGCGTTGTGGAACGACTCCCATGTATTTCTAGCAAACGTAAGTCTCCTTTCAGACTACCGTTGAGCTCGTAAAATACGCTGTATTTGGGATTGTTCAGGCGTCTCAGCAGCTATCGATGACGCGTGACATTAGGCATCTAAAATACGGCGGGCCTGTGTTTGCTCAAAGGTCTCACCAGCCCTTTGAGTTGCGTGACACTCAGCATCTGCGAGTTGGCGAGCCTGAGTCTGGTTGAAAGTCGCAGCAGCCCTTTCAGTTGCGTGACGCTCAGCATCTGCGAGTTAGCGAGCCTGAGTCTGGTCGAAAGTCTCAGCAGATCTTTGAGTCTCGTGACGCTAAGCATCCGCGAGTTGGCGAACCCGAGTCTGGTCGAAACTCTCAGCAGCTCTTTCAGTTGCGTGACGCTCATCATCTAAAATTTGACGGATTGAGTCTGCTCCTCTGTTTCTTGGCTTCTAGCTACTCTTGCTGTTCGAGCTCTGCTAGAGCTACGGCTCAGATGAGATTTACGCTTGCGAGGCATATCTACAGCAAAAAAATATCTCCCTAATAAAATTAAGCAGTAGAATATTTTAAAGTTTTGCTTAAATTACCACTTTCACGGACACTGACATTAAGTTGACTTTTTCAAATTGACACTCAAATCTTTCATAAACAATTATATCATGCCTACAGCCGAATAAGAAGGACGCCATAAAAAGAAGTTTCATATTATTTTCATATTTTATAACTACTCCACCCCATTTTACCCGCACCTTGTTTTATACAAAAAAGTAGGCTATGTCCATCCCAGGGTCTCATACTATCTGCATACCAAACATCTAAATCGGTTCAGTGGTTTAAACCATAATAAGAAGTTTCACACAAATCTAACCCACCCCCCTATTTATTCCCATTTGTGTTTTATGCAAAAAAGAAGTAGCCTAAGTCCTGCCCAGGGTCTCAAACTAACTTCACACCAAATTTCATCTTAATCGGTTCAGCGGCTTAAGCCATAATAAGAAGTTTCATTCAAAATTAACCCCCCTCCCAATGCCCCCCTTCGCATTTTTTGCAAAATAAAGTAGCCTATGTCCGTTCCAAGGTCTCAAACTATCTTCCTACTAAATTTCATCTTAATCGGTTGAGCGGTTTAAGCGTGAAAAGGTAACAGACAGACAGACAGACAGAGTTACTTTCGCATTTATAATATTAGTATGGATATGGATAAATAAGATTCATCAAAAAAATTAAATATAACACCCCCTAAATCGGATTTTGGGGGTAGGTTCGAAAAACTTATAATGACAACCTTTATTGTTTACTTAGGTTGATATTTGTGTCAAGTTTCAAGTTTATTAACATAAGAATTAAGATTCTTCAAAAAAAAATAATCGACATTTGGCGACATTTTTGAAAAACTAATAATTGCAACCTTTTGTTGCTTACTTAGTTGGGTATTTATGCCAAGTTTCAAGTTTATTAACCTAATAATAAGTTCTTCAAAAAAACTTTAACACCCCCTAATTCGACTTTTGGGGGTAGTTTCGAAAAACTAATAATGACAACCTTTATTATTTATTTATTTTAGTATTTGTGTAATGTTTCAAGTTTAGTTACCCATGAAATAAGATTCTGCCATACAAATTGCAACACCCCCTAAATCGACTTGAGGGGGTAGTTTCAAAAAACTATTAATGTCAATCTTTATCATGTACTTAGATTACTATTTGTGCCAAGTTTCAAAAATATTAGCCGAAGTAATTAGATTTTTCATACAAAGTTTGCCCCCCTTTTTAACCCCCTTAAGGGTAGAATTTCGGAAAATCCTTTCTTATCGGATGCCTACATCATACAAAGAATACACCTTTCAAGTCTCAGGTCTCTACCTTCAGCGGTTTGGGCTGTGCGTTGATCCGTCAGTCAGTCATTCAGGACAAAGCATTTTATATATATAGATAGATTACTTAATTGAATTATTAAAATAACATTGATAGATAAATTAAATGATATAAAAATTAATAAGTAAAATTGATTGATTGCATAATATAAAAGTGAAATAACAAAAGATTGTATAATTAATAAAACTATTGGAAAATCCTATCATGATTAGCATGCATGAACCTCTCACATGGTGAGAGTAAAGGCCTCCTCCATGGATGACCAGCGGTCTGTAGCTTCCGACATTACCAGAACAAAAAAAACCGTGTGATAATAGAGAGAAAGTGAACTCTTTGTGCACAAATTCACTCTTAATCAATTTACAAATTGTCTATGTAAGCCCACCGTACTATCTCGCACTGTATATTCCGTAACCACGCTATCCTATTCAAGGGCGGAACCCGGAGTTTCAGCGTACCATAGCTCGTAACCTGTTTATTGAGAGACAGGATATTCTGGGTCAAGTCTGGGTTAGATGTTGAAATATTTTTCATACATTCGTTATTCATCAATGTGTGGGCGTATATTTTTATATTATGTATGTATTCTTTTTTGTTGACACATTTTGAGTGTATCTTTTGCTGCATACAAAATGTATTCATAAACCTGAGCGTGAAGCATTATCTAAGGCTTAACTATATTCATTTATTTCAGACATAACAAATACATAATACATTACAATTAAAATAACAGATGAAATCCCAAAATAACATTGATCCCATATTTGCAAAATTCTATTTTTTTTTTTAAACGTTGCCCCACTTTAGAAATTTCTTCCTGTATCGTGGGTGCGTTTACAAACATATAAACTCACATACACAACACCCAGAGACGGAACAACTATCTGTAGGTCATACAAATATTTGTTCCGTGCGGGAATCGAACCCGCGACACGCAGCGCAGCAGTCAATCGCTCAACCACTGCGCCAACCGTGCGCCTATTCTAATCTATTTAAACATTAAAATCGCCATTAGTTCTTAAAATTAAATTGTCATGAACTCATATCTTGCCTTCATTTTGCCGGTTTTTACAAAGTATTAAATAATACTCGTACTCAAATTTGGAACTACTGTACCCATATAGCCAGCCACTAATTTTTCACTCACGAAACTAAAACACACACTCATGTTACATACATAAAGAACATACATGCTACATAAAGAAAGGACAAATAATAGTTAGCAACACGCTTTTGTGGCAAAGTTGCCATTGTCTCTGGCTAAAGATAACATGGCGGATTATGTGCCGGCACAAAGGCACATTGTGTCGGTAAATAGGTCTGCGCCGCTTTAAGTGAACTATAGTAGTGACTTGATTTGAAGTCTCTGGTGAGGGAGGTGAATGGGTAGCATTGTTCGTGGTGAAGATTTTAAACTAGTTGAGTATAAATATTTAATGGTTTTTCTGCCCGAATTTTTGTCATGGCAGCCAATTTTAGTGTATTTCATCATCATCATATCAGCCGAAAGACGTCCACTGCTGGACATAGACCTCCCCCAAGCGTCGCCACTTTGACCGGTCCCGTGCGTCCCGCAACCAGCAGGTCCACCTGGTGGGAGGCCTTCCAACGCAACGTCTTCCGGTTCGCGGTCGCCACTCCAGAACCTTTCTGCCCCATCGGCCATCCGTTCTGCGAACAATGTGGCCTGCCCACTGCCACTTAAGTTTGGCAATTCTTCGGGCTAAGTCGATTACCCTGGTTCTCTTGCGGATCTCTACATTTCTGATTCGATCACGCAAGGATACTCCGAGCATAGCCCTCTCCATTGCCCTTTGAGTGACTGTAAGCTTTCTGATGAGGCCCATTTAAAACCAGCAAAAGACATTTAGTGTATTTAAAACCAGCAAAAGACGCGTGAGATATTACTCGTATAGTGCACAAGTGTGGGAGATAATGCTGAGGCGTTTTTTTCTAAGTCGAATGATATAAACTGCGCAGGTTCTAACAAGATAGCGTATATGATTTGATTCGGTGATCAGGGCAATAGTTAGCAAGACGATGAAGACTGTGCCAAAACAGAGTGGAGAGTCTGAAGCTATCAAAACGCAAATAACAAGAGAAGTGATTAAAGCTAGGATCTTTTTTCAATAAAAGAAGGATTACGTTTCGTCGCTCGTACAATGGTTCTTGATAGAAGAGATGACAGTTGCCTAGTGATCACAAAACCATAGCAAAACACAATTGACAGAGCCTTTGAACACGTCTGCCTGTCCCCATTAAACATCACACGTTAGAGGATTAAAATAGTGAAATACTATCAACGATAACATGGCGGATTATGTGCTAGCACAAAGGCACATTGTGTCGGTAAATAGGTCTGTCTGAGCGGCTTTAAGTGAACTATAGTGACTTGATTTGAAGGCTCTGGTGAGGGAGGTGATTGGGTAGCATTGTTCGTGGTTGAGATGATGATTTTAAGCTATTTTAGTGGAATGATTTAATAGTGCTGCTGGCCGAATTTTGGTAATGGCAGCCATAAAGTCTAGCCATTTGACGCGGGCGATATTATAGTGCACAAGTTTAGCAGAGCCCAAGTTCATTTTTCTCTGAGTCAAATCAATGCTTAGGATGACGGTAAAGCCCAAAATCCTAAAATTGAATGAAGAGTCTAAAGATATCAAAACGAAATGAAAAGGGAGGTAATCACAGTTTAACAAAAGAATTTACGAAAGAGGAATTGGTACCTTCCGGGGGACTGGTTCAGACAGACTTAGTAGTGATTATTAAAAGAAAAAACAAACAGTCATAATAAAGGTCTATCCACATATATCAGGGCAGTGCCCGGGACGTGACAGGGCCGGGCCCAGGCATTGAAGCTCTGTCAATGGCCCGTGCACGGCCCGTGCATAAAAAAAATGTCGTCATATAAAGGACTTAAATTCTCACAAAAATCAGCATAGCAACACAATACAGATCTCTCTCATCACAGCTTGGCCCTAAACTCCCATGGAGCACCATCAATTATCGCCACACACGTATAAATCGCCATGACGACAGTGCCCTGGAATTTATTCAAAACAATAAAACAGGGCGATCAAATCGTGCCATCATGGCGGATACAGAACAGAGAAGATGGGAGAAGGTTCAACGCTATGGATCAACGTATTAAAGTATATAAAAAGATAACTTCGAAAAATACAACTTCGCGAGCTGGCTGACCAAAACCAGACGTATCCTCCGACTGCACAGCATGATTTTCTCCTTGTTTACGTCTTTTTAGTTCGCTTTTCAAGCAGTCGGGTTTTTTGATTTTTTTAATTAACTTTTTTTATTTATAACTTTTTAGTTATTTTTTTTCGAATTAAGTACATTTAAACATATAAGTGTTATATATTTTTGAAATCACCTCTTAAAATCCTTTATTTTGATACCCCACACGATAGGTTTGAAAGAAAAAAAAAATTTTGGACCCCACAATATGGCGCCCAAGAACTGCCATTTTCCTATTTTCCGATTTTTATGTAGCCAGTGACACTCGCGGGGTTAAGACAAATCGATTGACGTAAGAACCATCAAAATCGGCCCAAGCGTCTGGTCTCTAGAACGCCACATAGGAACAAACATACATACATACATACATAGACTGATAAACACATTACCCTCCTTCGGCAGTCGGGTAAAAAGCTGTATACGCAACAAATATAAGTTCCATTACTTAAATAAAAGATGGATGCTATGTAACTGATTAAAAATATTTTTGCCCAGTTTCTTTTTTTTTACTTTATTTTTATCTTACCGTGCATTGTCATTCAAACCAAACAAATCAATCTGCCTAGCCTTTTCCCAACTATATTGGGGTCGGCTTCCAGTCTTACCGGATTCAGCTTAGTACAGTGTTTTACATGGAGCGACTGCCTATCTGACCTCCACAACCCAGTAACTGGGAAACACGGTACCCCTTGGCAAGACTGGTGTCAGAACTCAATCTTCTGACTACCCGTAACGATTGTCAAAGATCTTGAAATGACAGCCGGGACCAACGGCTTAACGTGCTTTCTGAGGCACGGAGGAAACTCGGTATGTTGAAATGGTCACCCATCCACGGACCGACCTCGTCAAGCGTTGCTTAATCTTGATGATCGACCAGTGCGGCTGTTATTATTTAGCCACGAGCTCCTCATCATTCAGCTGTCATTCAAACCAAACGTATATGCAAAATTTCTATTTTAATCGGTGGAGGATAACTGGTTTAAAATTCAGTTGCACGATTTGACCCGAACACACTTACTTAAAACATAAAAAAATGCTTGTAAAAAAGGGCGATTTTCTCAATTCGTCTGTATGTTTTATTTTTTACCTTTATTTTTTTTTTCGCTTCCTAACTAAACGGCAATTCAAAAGACCTACAAGAAAGTCTAAATATGACATCTGGAAAGGCCCGAAAACAGCCTGCCCTATGTGTCGGTTATAAAGAGGTAAAGTTTGTGAGGTTGTAGTGGGTAATCTCTGGATATACTAAACCGATTTAGATGAAATTTGGTATGGAGATAGTTTGAGACACTATTGTACCTGAGTTTGTATTCCCTTGGGATGATAAAATACTTTTCACACGGGCGAAGTAACGTAGAACGTAGTAAAAGTAGTAAAGTAGTAAGTAAGTGGATGAGTATAGATATAGATATAAATAAATCCTACATGATGAGGCATATATTATACTAGCGATCCGCCCCTACTTCGCCCGTGACAAATTATACAAAACAACCATACTCTTTTCTCACTCTTTCTATTGCTGAAAACAGCATGGAAATCCTTTCAGTAGTTTTTGAGTTTATCGCGTACAAACGCGGCGGGGAACTTTATTTTATAACTATGTTACTCGTTATTACATCAGCTATCTACCAGTGAAAGTCCTGTCAAAATCGGTCCAGCCGTTTCGGAGATTACCCGGAACAAACAGACAGATAGATAAAAATCTTAAAAATTGCTTATTTGTTGTTAGTACCGTATATACTTTCACGTGCATTCAATAAAACGTTGTTATTTTGATATTACATACAGACACTTCAATTTTATTTATTTGTATAGATATGTAGTGATGAATTCCGGAAAAACAGAAACTAAACTTCGATAATACTCGTATGATACTTGAATGTTGTATTGGTAGGATATTTTTATAGGATAATAAAAATATGTAAGTAAGAAATATTTTCATCTTAAAATATCACGAATATAATTTGATGTTCTCAGCACATCCATTCAAAAAAGTATGTGTGACATTTTCCGTTTGTAAGTTTTCTGTGTTTTCCGTCACATTGGCGAGGCGACCATGTTTATTTCCGGCTGCGCGCGCGCACGTTTAGTCGCGCGTCGCAGACATCCGGTAAGGTCAGTGATAACTGTTATTAGACGGCCTTAGAAACAGACGGACGAAATATTATTATTATGTAATGTTTACTTTAGTATGGAGAGAATGAACGTAAATGAAGCAAATGAAATATGTAAGGTGGCGTTCTGTAGTTTCTGCCTGCACCCCATGGGAAAAAGGCGTGTGGCCCGTTGATCTATTGGTCGTAAACGCTATGGTTGAGACTCCTGGAGGTCCTGGATTCGCAGTTATGTGGGACTCCAACACACTAAAACTCCACGGTGTCCTCCTGTGCCGCTTATGGCGGGAACACGGGCACGCGTTAGCACTCACCGGGATCCCGCCGCGGCTGTTCGTCACCAGACCCTCCTCTGGGGTATACCCCCCATCACCGGTGCACCAGAACACATCGCACACCGTGACCACCCCAGGGACTAAACCAGCACATGGGCGCTAGACGACTCGTGTATGGCACCCTTGGTTCCCCTGGGAGGTTAGTAATCCCGCCATCTACCAATTTTTGGCGGCAGAGGATAGGGACCTCGATGCGGATCCACCACGTCCGCCATCAGACGGTGGTGACCCCGTCCAGGCCACGGAAGGTACGGAGAGCGGCGCACCGCAACACCGGCACTCCTGTCCCGCCGCAGCCGCCAACCCTCATCCGCGATATCGTATGGGACCTGGGACGCTCCATACGACAATCGCAACCTACTTGTTGGCCGCTACGTCTTCGACTTAATCGGCAAAAGCCCTGAAGAGGGGCCCCTCCTCGGGTTCTTCTTAGCTTCACCGTGGGTGACGAAGCCACGGCTACTGAGCTCCCCCGCCTCGAAAATGCGGGTGCACTGGGGCGGTCTTAGTAGCAGCCTGGATTTGTGTTCGAATGATCGCAACAGGCTCCTATTTCTTGGGACTTAAATATGACTGGCGAAATGGGTGTATTAAACTAGACCTCCGGCAAACTTTTCTTTTTTATAAACGTTACGTTGTGTATGTACTCTTAAGATTTTGTGAAAAAACATGCTTGAAATATTTTTTCGTCTACCTTACAAGTTACTTGACAACAAGATGCCATACAAAACGGCACCGCTCAATTATGTTTGTTACTTAAACTTCTTTTATGATAGCTTGATCTCTGCGACAGCTGTGAGTATCAATACAGTAACAATAGCTCTTGACAGGCGAACAGGAACGTAACAATAACGTATACGTCAGTTTGACATATGTGGCAGAGATCAAGCTATCTTATATTGAAGTATAAGTATAAAATGTTATTCTTATGTTTTTCTTGCCGACTGTTTATAACCAACAAAACTGGATTGACTGAGAGACCAACCTGATGGCGCGACAAAATTTAAATTGCGTTAGGTGATATCGCGCACGTAATTTCTAAGAAAGTGCATATCGGTCGAATTGCAACGCATTGCGTCCTTGTGAACGCACTTGCAATATCGCTTAAGGCGTATATATTCCCCAATGTTAACGCGGTACTGGCCGTGCGCCCACTCCGTGCCAGAATATCAATATTGAACCTCCTTTTGGACAGACCTTATATCTTTTGATCGCGTTGATTTAGAAGTTAATTTTTTTCACAGTTGCAAGGGATTGCAGATCAGAGTATATCATATTAATTTCAACTTGATATCTCCAGGCGTCCCATAGAAAAAGGTCATGACACACGGACAGACAGACGGACAACGAAGTGATTCTATAAGGGTTAATTTTGAGGATCGAAACCCTGAAAGGGACAAAACCAAAGCCTTTCAACTATGTTGGGGTCAGCTTCCAGTATAGCTGGATGCAACTGAGTACCAATATTTTACTTGGAGCGACCTTTCTTATCCTGGTCACCGAACCGTGCGGCTGTTATATTGACTCCGCATCAAAAATGCAACAAAAATACGCGAAATATGTTAGGGCGACAGTACGATATGTCCACACCACCACTGTCGAAAAAAAATGAAAAAAAAATGGGTGCGACAGTACATCAGCTCGATGTACCTACGTTAGTGCAATTTAGGTGCAAGTAAAAAAGTAGTAGTAGTAGATTTAGTTAATCGACTTCGACGATGGATCAGCACTACCTAGACAATGATTTGGATGTGGCCGACGAACCAAGAAGATGTCGATTGAAATATTTCGTGATGGATAAATGAGCTTGTTTTATAAGATAATTAATCAATAATTTGACACGACTGTAGTTACATATTTTTTTGTATTGTAAGTTCTTGGTATTTAAAAATAAAAGTATATAAAATTTAGGTGCAATCCTCCTTGGAACAAAAAAATCAAATACAGTAATAAAAAACAAAACAAAAAGGTAGTCAAGGCATCTACAGCAGTGGTGATGAGAATAATCTCTAAACGGTCAAGTGGCCAGGTATTTTTTTTTTTTTTTTTAATTTTGGTGGTTTTCGAACACATATAGAAAGAAGAAGTGTTGTATAGATACATGAAGCGTTAGGGATTACAGCCCAACTCCCTAATGGCTGGCTTACTGTGTAGATAAGGACCACCCATGATCTTTGACCATTTGAAACTACTTAACTAAAAATTTTCGAAAACTTTGATTGTGAGATCCAGAAATTAGATCAAACTTAATTTTTTTGTGACAGACCATTTTGCCCTTTCCAGCCGCAAACGACAATTATTTATGTTTGAAAGACAATAGGAACCAAAAAACAACGGAATAATACTAGGAACTATTGAATAAAACAAAAATATTTTAAGTTATCTATGATAGAACTAACAATGCCATCTGTTATGATCTACAAGAATTAACAAGCTAGATGTTTTTGTATTTGGAAAAAGAAACGTTGAAATCGTTTACGAAATAAGAACGAAATGTTTTCATAACTTTTCTAAAATAATAAGGTTCCATTTATGAAATCAAATATACTTGTTCTATTTTTGAATTTCAAATTTATCGCCATCTTGTGAGCGAAAAAAGAAATATTAAACGCATTCACATAAATTCAATTTCGTGGGTAGTTTGGTTTTATTAGTTTATTTACTATTGAATGTTATTATGTTGATAAAGTTTTTGATATTTCTCATAATAATTCATTTTCGGACACTACGTTTACTGGCTTATCTTTCAGAAAAACAAATCAACAGAAACATTCCAGATTTTATTGGAAATCAGTAAAACAATAAAAAAGAACTACACGTTCCTATCTATTCAAAGACCAGTGTAGCTTGAGCTAGTGATGTTGCATTGTTGGTATTAAGATAGGTCTAGTATTGTGGTCGTGTACGATTCCTGTGTTATTGAAAACCGGCCAAAACTCAATAGTTAAAGGCTAAAAGAAACAAACTCGCAACAATTACGCGCACACGCATTTTGAAACAATATTTTCTGGTATAAAACCGTTTGTATCTCTGACGTCATTGGAGCAATTAAGCAGAAATGTGGAACATTTGTAGATATTAGTGGAACTCGTGGCTAGATAATATAAGCCGCACGGGTCGGTTTTCGAGGTCAAGCAACATTTGCCGAGGTCGATCCGTGGATGGGTGACCAGCACGGAGAGCACGGCCAACTGTGATAGGCTTGAGTCACACATTTTTATCACAGTTTGAGAGCAAAAACCGTGATAAAATGCGTGACTGAAGCCTATCACAGAGGCCGTGCTCGCCCGGCAGCCATTACAGACTGAGGGTGATTTTAGAGTCACACTGACCGTCGGCATTGACGGTCGCCTCGAGCTCGTCATTGGTCGAGTTGCTCGGCTCAGCGTTGACGGCCGTCGGACTCGACCTATGACGAGCTCGCGGCGACCGTCAGCGCCGACACAAACCACCTTCGTGCCTCAGAAAGGACTAAAAACCATGTTGGGTATGTAATGGATCACCCATCCACGGACCGATCTCGGCAAGCGTTGCTTAACCGTGTAGATCGACACGTGTGGCTATTGTTATTTAGCCACGAGTTCCTGACTGGCTGAAGATGGAATAGGTGAATTAAGAAGATAATATAGCACGATACTGCATTTGATTATGATTTGACGCATCCGAATCTATTTTGAATACAGGCTCGGCGCAAACGGGCCACCGACCGCTGCCATCGGTGGCCAGCGACAGTGACTTAACACACTTTTCCATATGTTTTGTGTAGAAGCACTGCACACGTGTATACAGTGGCAGCCACTCGCAACAGCAGTGTATACGGCTCGCCACTTGTGGTCGCTGCGGGTCACACAAGACTGTCACGCCGTCAGCCCCGCGCAGGTAGGCTTTAGGCATCCTACACATCGTACGCATCACCATGGAGCACGACGATGCCTCAATATATCGAGACTTTCTTATCGGCAATCCAATTACGACCCACTATTTGGGATTCACATTCTGATCTATATAGCAATAGAAACATGGCGGCTTCGGAAAACCGGTGGCTATCGCGCACTTCTGCCACTGTTACAAATTGTGGCGGTAGCCCGCGACAGCCACCGATGGCTGTGGTCGTTGGCCCGTTTGGGCAGAGCCTTAGCCTTGCTTGTAAGTTGCTTATTGAAATATTGTCTGAATAAATATGAGCTTACTGTTATTATGCATTTGGTACGGTTTTGTAAAAAGTAGGTCAGTTGTTTGGTCTTAGTAGTTCTTTTTAATACTAAGGGAAACGTATGAACGCCAATAGCTTTTTTAATGTTATTGTTAGGCTTGTGTTTGGCCAATATCTCGCAAAAAAACAGGTAGTGTATATAACCAGGCTAACTTCACTAGGTAACACAACAGAGAAGTAGGTAATGAAAACGTTGGGTAACTTTTTATCCCGGCAAATTAGAAAGATAATTTGCAGACATAGCAGTGTGCAGAGCGGCTAGTTAGGCATATAAAGTGGACCAAAAACTGGAGTTTTTCAGCTTCGCTAAAATGTTCAACAACGAACAATACAAGATTTACTAACCTCTCAAAAACTAAAAAAACTGGGCGTGTCGGACTTCGCACAGTTAGGATTCCGTAGGAACCAAAGAAATAACCAGATTCATCATTGTATTTGTTAGTAAAATATACGTAACTGGCTTCTGCCCGCGGCTTCGCCCGCGTAAAAAGTGTTTTACCATCCCAAGGGAAACAAACTATCTCCATGCCAAATTGCATCCAAATCGGTTCAGTAGATCCAGACTACCCCCTACAACTTCACAAACGTTACCTCTTTATAATATTATTATAGTATAGAATGTTTATTACATTATCAATTTATCACCAAATTTCAAGTTCATAGGTCAATGGAAAGTTATAAAATCTTCGAAACAAAATTGTGTGACAGGCGACGGACAGATGGACGCGTGAGTGACAGCAATAGCTCCGTTTGGACCCTTCGGGTCGGAACCCTACAAAAACTATAATATTGGATACAAGCTTGTTCACACGGCTTCGCCATGGCGAGCTCAATAGGAACCATGCATTTTATGGGATAAAATACTTGTTAGAAAGTTACAGTGCCACTCTGTGATGGTGTGTGTCACATACATAAATCATAAATAATCTAACTAGATAACGCGGGGGAGCAGTGGTGGCCTAGTGGTATCGGCCGCGACTTACAAGTTGTAGGTCGTGGGTTCGAGCCCAGGCAGGCGCATTAATTTGTGTAAATTATTTCATCACCACTGCTCTCAAACCGGTAAAGGAAAACATCGTGAGGAAACCGACATGTCCTAGAACCAAAAATTCGAAGACATGTGACATCCACCAACCCGCACTGGGCCCGCGTGGTGGATTACGGCCCATTCCCTCTCACAGAGAGGAGGCCTGTGTCCCAGCAGTGGGAACATTAATAGGCTGATGATGTGAACGCGAGTGTATTTATTTATTTATTATTTATTATAAACTTTATTGTACACCACAAAATAAAAACATAAAGGACAAACATTTTCAAACAAAGTGTACAATGGGCGGTCTTATCGCACAGGGCAATCTCTTACAGACAACCTTTGGATGGACTTCGCGTGCCAAAAAACGGAGTAAAAGTACGATCATAATCGTAATCTGAGCTTTTCATTTAGCATCATCGGCACCGGACAGTCACCGAAATCTAGAAAAATGCCTTTTTAAGACAAGGGTAAAAACGGGACCCTATTACTAAGACTCCGTGGTCTGTCTGTCTGTCTCTCCGTCTGTCACCAGGCTGTATCAAATGAACCGTGATAGCTATACAGTTGAAATTTACACAGATTATGTATTTCTGTCGCCGTTATAACAACAAATACTAAAAACAGAATAAAATAAATATTTAAGTGATTTTATTGCCGTTTTTGCGATAATGGTACGGAACCCTTCGTGCGCGAGTCCGACTCGCACTTGGCCAATTTTATGCCATATTAAGCTGTAAAGACTGTATAGAAAAAGTTGGCCGAGGCATTGGAAATGTTTTATTTCATTGGTAAGTAAATTTGTTTTTAAATTGTTTGTGAAAAAGTGGCACGCTTGGTTTTCATACAGATGGAGGGACTTGCGGTATCTAGTTATATTTATGTCTGTACTGTGTGTAGTTTTCTAAGCATTTTCTTAATTAGATTAGAGACATTAGACAAGTGACATTCTATTATCAAAAACGTAGCGCTAGGGTTTGTCAAAAATGCAGAGGATGTTGATTCACTAACTCGCGTTTTATTTGTTACCCGTTGATAATTTCCTTCTAGAAAGCGGGAGTTAAGTATGCTAAGTTACAGAATGTTATTCTTAGAGGTTATTTTAGAGGGCAACCAGGATGAATCGACGAGTTTCATCGAATCGATTAATCTCTCGACGCCATGAGTAACGCGTAAGTAAAAGGGTTCTCGAATCCGATTACTCATGCACAATATTCTATAAGTTATACATCAATTTTTGTATTTGTTTGACCTGAATATAAAGCGCCCTGTAAACGATCAAATTTGCTTGACAAATTTATTGGTCAAAATTCACGTTTTCATCAAACCAAAGATCAAACAAATTTGTTAAGTTGGCCGTACATTCGGTTGACAATCAAAGATCTTGTTTCACAAACACCGCCGTTTACGTAAAAACTTGTTTGACAAACACGTCATCAATCAAGATTTTCGTCAAACACGTAGACTGTTTGACAAACGTGTCAAACACAGCTGCACACTATCAAATAATTTGAAAAACTTGTAAAAAATTTCAAACAAATTTGATCGTGGGCAAGAACATGCTTTGAACATAATAAAAATCTTTAAATACCTACTAGCAAACTGAATAAGACTGGCTTAGCTTATACGAAAGTAAACAGTAAGATGACGTATCACAAATTACACAACTCTAGTGATGCGGTTGGCCTTTGCTGTTGATAATAATATATTCAACTAATTACAGCAGATAACTCGCACTTGTCAATTTGTTTCAGAAACTGGGCCTTATTTTTTGATAGTCTAGATGATATATTAGTACTCTCATGTGAAATTATAAAACGTGACCAATTAACCAACCCGCAATTATTAACGTTGAAAAGAATTTCGATTTTGTTTTTAATTCAGTAAAGTAGGTATATAAAACATAAGTTCCCTTGTCTTCAAGAACAAAGAACTTCAGATCGAATCAAACCAAGCGACCCAACCGTATAAAATACGAATATTCTCCACAAAACTTATGAAAATATTCTTTAACTTCAACCATACTGATCACTACTGTTTCAACTCCAAAAGGACAATTCACAAAGACAAAAAACCCCAGTTTGACATCTTCAACCAACTTTCAAAATCATATGAATTTTCCTAAAGGATGCCGGGATTTCTCATCGTGGAAATCTTAGGTCACTGCTTAAGCTTAAGGGGGTGAAACGTGGGGTGAGTTGGGGTTGTAAAAGGGGGTGGGTCAAGGCCGTCCCGCCGCCTGTGTGCCGCCTCTTAATACCTCGGGGTACGTCGAGTGTTTTTGCCAATAATGTTTGTCTGACATATAAGTCGGATGAAAGATAATGTTGTTCGGTGTAGTACTGTATTGTGACGTCATAGTATAGTACATTTGTATTAGATGCTGTCAAGTATGTATAAGATAATTTCGTTACGTCATGGGGGTCCTTGTAAATATGAGATTGCATGTTTTAAAATGAGAATGTGGGGTTCCTCCTTTTACAAAAGCTTCAGGGGCGGCCTTAACCGCTGCGAGGCTTCGGGCGGGCGGCAGGTATGCGAGGCCCTTGTCCTTCTTAGAGTTTCGTACCCAAAGGGTAAAAACGGGATAATAGGGTTACTAAGACTCCGCGGTCCGTATGTCTGTCTGTCTGTCACCAGGCTGTATCTCGTGAACCGTGATAGCTAGGCAGTTGAAATTTTCACAGATGATGTATTTCTTTTGCCGCTATAACAACAAATACTAAAAACAGAATAAAATAAATATTTAAGTGGGGCTCTTATACAACAAACGTGATATTTTTGCCTTTGTTTGCGAATATGGTACGGAACCCTTCGTGCGCGAATCCGACTCGCACTTTGCCGGTTTTTACAATGTATGAGATATAGAAATAAAAAACTTATTGTTTTTGTTATTAACTAGCTTCTGCCAGCGACTTCGCCCGCGGGAATTTCAAAAATAAGCCCAAGGGAACATATTTCCGGATTAAAAAGTATCTTAAGTACTAATCCAGACTGAAATCTATATCTGTGCTAAATTTCATCCAGATTCGTCCAGCTGTTTGAGCGTGAAGAAGTAACAAAAATTCAAACACACACACACACTCACAAACTTTCGCCTTTATAATATTAGTACATTACTATGAAATAATTAATCGACCAACTTTATTGTTTGCTAGGGATAGAATTGTAAGCTTTTTGGGTTGTAGCGTGAGGCCCCTGCAAGAGCGAAGCCCCGGGCGATTGCCCTGTTCGCCACCCCCTAAGGCCGCCACTGAAAAGCTTCATAAGAATATATTGTGTTAGTGAATTATATAGAATATATTCTAAAGTGCTAGTTTCTTTTCAACCGACTTTCCAAAAAGGAGGAGGTTCTATGTTCGACTTTATGTTTGTTTTTTTTTGTGTATGTTCACCGATGTCTCAGTCAATTGTGGACCGAATTCGAAAATTGTTGTTTGAAAGAGTATGTTCCCAAATTGGTCCCATTTAAATTTATTGTAGATCTGATGAAGAACTTCGGAGATATACAACAGAAGTCTTCAATAAATGACGGCAAATCTCTCTGCATTGCTGCAATCGCATGTCTGTTTATTGTTTATACCATTTCATAACATAACATCACGCCAGTACGGTTTAAAGGGGTACGCAGATGTGAACAGTTCACATTGGTACATTCTCATTTCACCGGTTATGATGACATTCGAGTAATCTATTCTGCCATTAAAAGTACCTTACTAAAGTACTTGTCTATTAGGTATAACTAAAAAGCGAAAAATAATAAAAACTTTTTTACAAAAAATACTGCCGACTTCCAATTGTAACAAATTAAAAAAAGAACTACTTGTTCTTAGTATTATATTTCAACATATACAATAGATAAGTATGTTGGTGTACACACAAGCTTAGGTACACCAATACGTTAACAAAATAATTCGTTTATAAGAGCCCAGACTGCAGTAAAACCATTAAAAAATACTTCACTAAAGTACCCTAACCAATTCCTTTTACAGCCATAAAAGGCACACAAAATCCCATCTGCTTCATTACTTCTTACCAAGTTAAATTAAATTAAATTGAATCTTAATGTTAAACAGCTAAAAGCTATTATCGAAACTGAAAGCTAATATTTCTTCACAATCAAATATCCTACGAGCATAAAATAAAAATGACTTCTCCTCGAGAGTACGCAGCCTTAAATCTGTATAATATTAACTACACCCCACCCGGTGGGGGAAAAACGACCTTGGGCTTGATAACAAAAGGGTGAATTTTAAGTGCATGAAGAATACATTTGCATTTAATAACGTTTATTAGTTTTATTATGAAACCAATAAAGTCGTTGCAGATGGTGGGGTTGTTAGGATTTAAGGGTTGGTCCTCTGGCACCTTTCACAGCAGCAATAAAAGGTCAAAATACAAAGGTCCTGCAGTGGTTTATTGCTGCTGTGGGTCCTAGGTCTTTTACATAATATTATGGTTTAAAACGACTTAAAAAAAAAAGGCTTATGTTTAACTTACCACCAGATATAGTAACATATAACAGACAAAAATAGTAAATGATCACCAAAATTAAACCCGCATCTTATTGTAAAATTATAACCAAAGTTTTAACATCTCGCTATCCTGTTTAGGCAAAATGACTCCAAATAAATCATTGTTAACCCAAAAGTAGTAAATGATCACCAAAAGTAGTAAATGATCACCAAAATTAAACCAATGACCAAAAAGATTATAAAATTTCTGGGAGCAACTTGGAAGTAGCGCTCGCCGGCCGCTGCCGCGGCACAGCTCGCTTTGCTCGCTCGGCTCGCGCGCGGTTGGTCACAGTTCTAACCTAACCTAACCTATTTTACAACATTAAATAGCGCAATAATTTGCTATTAAAATTTGGTGATCAATTTACTAAATTTGGTGATCAATTTACTAAATTTGGGTTTCATAGTACAATTTTAGGTAATAGAGGTTATGGTCACAAAGTAATTTTAGGTGGTCATTATATTTATCCCCAAAAAAAAACAGTGTAATAGTTTCAAATTTATTTATTTATTTAAGGATCACCAACGAGTGCCACAATACAATATCATCTTTTCATAAAAAATCATACATTACATAATTTCCTGCACAAACAATTACAGGCATTTCTTTATTTAGCTCAACTATAATTGTTTTTAGGGTTCCGTACCCAAAGGGTAAAAACGGTACCCTATTACTAAGACTTCGCGATCCGTCTGTCTGTCTGTCACCAGGCTGTATCTCATGAACCGTGATAGCTAAAGAGTTGAAATTTTCATAGATAATGTATTTCTGTTGCCGCTATAACAACTAATACTAAAAACAGTAACGTGATATTTTGGCCGTTTTTTACTCGATATTAATAACGGCAACAGGTAGACGCTTGAAATATTCACAGAATGTTTAGTTGTATATTCACTTGAAAAATAATAATTATTAAATTAAAATAAAATAAATTAAGGGGGGCTCCCATATAACAAACGTGATTTTTTTACAGTGTTTTGCGATAATGGTACGGAACCCTTCGTGTGCCAGTCCGACTCGCACTTAGCCGGTTTTTTACAACGAATTGAGAACTTCCTTTATTTTTCAAGTCGATTAAATATTAATTTAAATTGACAGATTCTTAACATCTATTTTGGCGTGGGCCACTCTATTATAGAAAATCATTAAATTACTGAAACAATTTGATATACTGAGCGAGGCGTTGTAAAGGGTCCGATCGATTGGCCCTGCGAATTGGGTGTGAAATAAGGACGTCCATACACAAATCGACAGCTAAATGTAGCTATTTTTTATCTGTTTTCACCTTATTTTATTTCCATAATGCTGTTTTATGGTTGCCTTAGTCGACGGCACGAACTGTTTTGTGCGCGGCGTTTTAGTTTTGACGGGCTGTTGCCGCAACTCCACGACTAAGCGCGTATTTTGCGTATCATTATGTGCGCGGGGTTAAAATGCATGCTATCTTATCCAACAACACTTGCGAACGAGAAAGATGCTGTGATGAGACATTTTTGAAGGCTCGCCGAGATACGATTTATATCGCACCGATAAGCGATTTTTGCTTAGCGAAATTGCAATTACCTTCACAAGGACGCAATGCTATAGAATTGTTCCGGTTTGTACTTGAAAGTATCTTAGAAAATACGTGCACGATATTGCCTAGTAAAGCTGCATCAGTAAAGCCCCTAAACTTTTCTATCAGTAAAATAATTATGAAATAGAATCAGTACTGCCAAAAAACACATTACCCTCCTTCTGGGGCAGTCGGTTAAAAATATGTCTTACAAAATAATCAAACCAACTTTACCCATTTATAATTTAAGCTAACATTAAAACTTTTATTGCATTAATTGTAGTTTAACTTTTCGCGAAAAACAACAATGGCTTTAGCCTAAATAATTTATTCATTAAAACATCTTTTTTTTAAAAACAAGCTTTTTTCGTGTTCTTCTCAGCATAACCTTTCATTTGATAACCATATCATGGCAGTGCACAAAAAATAACTAACCCGCCATCTTGGGCTGTCCGCCATATTGGATTTAGAATGACGTCACTTAGCTAACCATGCATTATCATCCAAACTGAACGTGTATGCAAAATTTCATCTTAATCTGTGGAGGATAACTGATTTCAAATTCAGTTGCAAGATTTGACCCGAACACACTTACATACATACAAACATACATACATACATTACAAGTTAATTAAAAGCTTGTAAAATACACTTGTATCTTCAGTATATCAAGTTTTCAGAGCAGTGACATTGGACTACTAAATATGAGAGAAGTAGTGTTGACCCATTTATCGAACAGATACGTGACGTCCTCGCCTTTAATATTTACCATAGAGGGGAGAAACGTTGGAAAATAACACGAAAATGAAGCTTTTATGTTGAAATACTTTTATCTGCATTTTTCCTTATGGAAGTAGGTTTTGGTGTTTACTTGTACTTAGCGTACAGTGGCTACATTAGGTTATAGGTAGAAAGGCAGCAATTTGCTTTTTTTTCCTTTCAAAATATGCTGATGTTCAAGGGCAAGTTACGGCAAAACAATGTGAAAAGCTGATATCGAAGAGTTGGAAAAAAATGGCCAGTAAAGGCAAATATAAAGAGGAGCAGAAATCTTTCCCATTTTTTTTAGTAAAAGATACAATGTCTTAATCAAGAAAAATCAAACCGACTTCCAAAACAAAACCACTACAAAGCGAAAAATAACTTTCTTTTCCGAAGTCGGTGTCTTTTGTACCCATTGTTTTCCGTTATTCGACACCGACTTTGGAAAAGAAAATTATTTTTCGCTTTGTAGTGTAATATTTTGGAAGTCGGTTTGATTTTTTGTTAAAAAGTTTTTATTTTCCTCTTATTTGTTTTGTTAGGTACCTCCAATTAACATGAAAATCATTTATAGACAAAGTACATCTCATGAAGATTCCAATAAGCCCAAACACGACTAGGATACATTGTTTTATTTCTGAGTGCCAGTGGCCATTGTGGTCTTCTTCATCAGTTCCACTTCACCAAATGATACTTTCTGAGTGCAAATGATTGCATTATTTATGAAAATACCAAAATCGCTATATGTATGCCTATAATATTGAGGATTGCCCTCGAGATTCCTCTTGGATCCCATCATGAGATCCTGACCTGATGACCATGGGACCACCTGTGAAGAAACAAAAGAAGAAATTTTTTATCGGTCCAGGCGTCTTTGAGTAATCGGGGCGCAAACATAAAAAAAAGAAGATTCCGACGAATTAAGAACCTCTTCCTTTTTTTTAAGTCGGTTAAAAAGTAGAAAACGCACGGGTTTTGTACAAATTTTTATAAGTGTAATTCAATTCTTAGTTTCACAAAAAAATTAGAACCTTAACTTCATATAAGTATTTCAATGCACTATATCATATTGTGACCTACTTAAAACATATCTAAATATACAGGGTGTGTAGTTGTATACCATAGAACTTATTCACTACACAGAGTAGCTTTTACTGGTAAATGCGTCTCACCAGGGCGCCGAGTGATGCAAACTGCAGCGGGGCCTGGAGATTGATGGGTGTGCGGCGGCAAATGAATCGAGGGATTGTGATTGATTCAGAGTAACAATATCGGGTGGAAAACTGGGAATGAAAAGTAGAAAGCTCTCTGTGTGGTATACACACGGTTTTTGACAGCTTGTGCAAATATGTTTAGTAAATCTGGTGTCAAAACTCATGATTAGTTTTGTCTGTTTTTAACCCCTGACGGAAAAAGGAGGGGTGTTATAAGTTTGACGTGTGTACCTGTGTGTTTGTGTATCTGTCTGTGGCATCATAGCTCCTAAACGGATGAGCTGATTTATATTTTCGTCATGATTCTGGCCTCCTGGTAGTTTGAGTATTAATGCTTATAATGCTCAACATCTAACTAAAAAAGCAAATGAGGAAGTTATATTCTTATCATGTTATTAAAATCTCTACTGATTTTAATCGAATTTTTTAATTAGATTTTTTTTTAAACCGGCCAAGTGCGAGTCGGACTCGCATACGAAGGGTTCCGTACAATTATCGCAAAACACTGCAAAAAAAATTGCAGAAAATTTCAACTGTCTAGCTATCACGGTTCATGAGATACAGCCTGTTGACAGACGGACAGACAGACAGACAGACAGACGGATCGCGAGTTTTAGTAATAGGGTCCCGTTTTTACCCTTTGGGTACGGAACCCTAAAAAGATTAACGTCACAACACCAAGGGCGTCGCCAAGGGGGGGGGCAGGGAGGGGCAGCTGCCCCCCCCTAGAGATTCTAAAAATGTTGCCCAATGTAAAGCAACCAAAGTCCTAAATCTTTGACTTAAGGTAGAGCGAACGTTTAACAGCCTCAGGAGACTAAAAACCTGGCTAAGAAGCACTAAGGGCGAAAATAGCCTCTATAGTCTGGGCATGATTAGTGTGCACAGAAAACTTATTCATGGCAACTTACAAGATTTTCATAATAAAGTGGTCGAAAAGCTTTCAAAAAACCCTCGCAGATTATGTTTTAATTAACTTAATCAAAAAAAGAATCTTCTGCGAGCACTATAATGTTAAATTCTGGTAAAAACAAAAAAAATACACTGTATATTCAAATTCAAACTCCCAAATATTTTTTTTCTATTTTTCTAATAAATGTAATAACTTATTTATTGTACAGTCAAGAACTCGTGATGCTTTACACGTTGGACTCTGTACCGTTTATTATTACAATCGCGGGAGATCTAAGGCTCGTACTACAAGTGAAAAGCTTCATTTGTTCTCGACTGTACCACCTACAATTCATACTTTTCTCAATCTCCATATCAACTTGCCCCCCCCTGGGCCATCGGCTGGCGACGCCCTTGCACAACACTAGTACCTACTGATCCGTAGTTGCCAAATGTGGTATACAATTTTAAATAATAAATTGTGTAATTGTGTAACCTGCGAAATATATCGAAAGGTGCCATATGTGGAATACCTCAGGTGCCGTTAGAACTGGTATCCAATATGGTATACGTCCGATTTACTAGGGCCATTTGCCATTATCCCAATCTATTTACTTATTTAGGGTCGATACAACATTTATTATTACATTTTATTATTGACTAGCGGACGCCTCGCGGTTTCACCCGCGTAGTTCCCGTTCCCTTAGTAATACAGAGATAAAAAGTAGCCTATGTCACCCGGGGATAGTGTAGCTTTCCAACGGTGAAAGAATTTTCGAAATCGGGCCAGTAGTTTTTAGGGTTCCGTACCCAAAGGGTAAAAACGGGACCCTATTACTAAGACTTCGCTGTCCGTCTGTCTGTCTGTCTGTCTGTCTGTCACCAGGCTGTATCTCATGAACCGTGATAGTTAGACAGTTGAAATTTTCACAGATGATGTATTCCTGTTGCCGCTATAACAACAAATACTAAAAACAGTATAAAATTAATATTTAAGGGGGGCTCCCATACAACAAACGTGATTGTTTTGCAGTGTTTTGCGATAATGGTACGGAACCCTTCGTGTGCGAGTCCGACTCGCACTTGGCCGGTTTTTAAGTTTCTTTCATTCCACTTTATAATATTATAGTATAGATTGGCTCACGATTGACCCCCATCTCACTTGATGGTTAGCGATAGATGGCCTATGGCCCATGGCCCTTGCCTAGACTAGAAGTACCTATTCACTTCCTGTTCTTGTCAAGTCTTCTTCTTGTCCCAGACGTCTTTTTTAATCGGCATTTTAGTATTTATCTACATTACCTACTTACGGTATTAGAAGAAAAGTCTCATCAACTATACTAGGCAGTAGGCACACACAAAAACCGATACTAACCGATGTACAGCCGTCATTAACGGAGATCGTTACACTCGGCGCCACGGTGACGCGGTCACACTTACAATCAATTGGAAACGGACTCTTGTTTTTTGATTGATATAACAGCCAGATGTGGTAAGGTATATGGTAAAAGCCGGATAGTTGCCACACTTTTTAACCGACTTACCAAAAAGGAGGAGGTTCTATTTACGACATTATGTTAGTTTTTTTTTTTGTGTATTTTGAAAATTCTTTATTTTTTTGACGAAGTATGTTTCGAAATTGGTCCCATTTTAATTTGGTGAAGATCAGATGAAGAACTTCGGAGATATACAACAGAACTCTTCAATAAATAACGGCATATCTCTCAGGATTGCTGCAATCGAATGTCTGTTTATTGTTTATACCATTTCATAACATAACATCACGCCAGTACGGGAATGTCTAAAGGGGTACGCAGATGTGTACAATTCACCTTGGCACACTCTCATTTCACCGGTTATGTTCAGTTTCATGATATTCGGGTAATGTATTTTGGCATTATTGCCTATTAGGTAGGTACAACTAAAAAGTGAAAAATAAAAAAAACTTTTTTACAAAAAAATACTACCGACTTCCACTTCCAAAAATAAAGTTATTTTTCACTTTGTAGTTTGGAAGTCGGTAGTATTTTTTTGTAAAAAAGTTTTTTTTTATTGAAATCTCTCAGTAAAAAAAGCAAAATACTTTATTTGGTTAAACTGGCCGGACTTTGGTTTATTATCTACAAAATGATAAGTAAAAATCTTATTATTATCTTTAATATTCCCAGAGTATTAGCGATTCTTGCGGACCTTTTTATTTTAGGACATCACATAGGGATTATATGCCTAATCCATGTAAATTACGTTTAGGATAGATGCCCCACCGAGAAACAGGACGTCTATCCCGCAAAAACTATAATCGCATTTTGCCTTCCCATGCAATCGCACAGAGACTTGCGATACGGTCAACATAGTGGTAGTTGGAGAAATAGTATGCGATACAAGCTTGAGGTTTGCCAGCGAGCAATGGGTTGCAGTATTTTGGGAGTCAGATTAACCGCATTAGAAACGCAGTACTGCGCTCCAAAACACAAATCGACGTCACCCAAAAAGCAGCCTAAGTTTGAATGGGACTGGGCCGGATACATCTGCCGCATGTCGAACGATTCATGGGCTAACTCAACCACAATGTGGATGTGGTCAATGTGGTGGTGGTGGAAAATACAATCAAACGAAGTATGACTTTTGAAATCTGCGCATAAATCCACTACATTTTCAGTGCACTCCCACTTGCAATAACCAAGAAAGTTGCCGCAAATATTCATATATTCCCCACAAATTCATTAAACAAACTAAATGTAACATAATTATACGTTATTCAAAACAAAGCAAAACCTTTAACATTTAATTAAACAAATGCACCACTTTCTACTTTAATTCATGGAAGGTAAAAACGTGAAGGACTATAAGTGGCACTATATCGTGCTTGGGTAGGAAATGAGAACGCGTTAATCCGCCAATTGCCTTCTTCCTGGGGGCGCGACGTGTCATTGTGGTGAGCATGTCCAACGGCACACGTGACGACATTTTTATTTGTTTAATAAAAGAACGATGACATCATGAATGACACACGTCACGTCATTTTAAATTGGAGAGGGAAAACTCTTAGGGAGCCCACATAGCATCACATGTAACACGTAAATGTAGAGGTCAGCAAGAGAACCAGGGTTATCGACATAGCCTGAAGAATTGCCAAACTTAAGTGGCAGTGGGCAGGGCACATTGCGCCGATGGGGCAGAAAAGTTCTGGAGTGGCGACCGCGAACCGGAAGACGTTGCGTTGGAAGGCCTCCCACCAGGTGGACCGATGACCTGGTGAAAGTTGCGTGGATCCGCAGTATTCGAGACGCACTGGACCAGTCAATGTGGCGACGCAAGGGGTAGGCCTATGTCCAGCAGTGGCCGTCTTTCGGCTGATTTGATGATGATGAAAGCAGACCCGTGGACCCATATTCACCAGGTATGTTTACGGCTCATGGAATAGGGGTCGAGCTTTTTGCCATAGCCGGGCTTTTGAGAAATTCCAGATGGAAAACCTAACAATACTTTGCCAGACCTGGGAGTCAACCCAGGAACTTATGCATGCAATAGCGCTCACACGTCGCACGACACTCGTCATTTTAATTTCTTAATAAAAGGATGATGACGTCATGGTGAGTTTTAAATTAAAGGTTCCGTTGTGGTCACCTGTCAGTGGTGATTCATGAAACGTCTGTAGGGACGTGACCGATATGCGGATATTTATGAATGCCTAAAGGTTATCGGATATTTTTTTAATATTTTAATTAAGCTGAATGAGTAAAAAAAGCCAGAGCAGTGGGACATGACAACAAGCTAATTGGGTAAATGGATAGATAATAATTATTATTGTGGCACAGTGGAAACATTAAGTAGTTACCTAAGTGTAGAATAAAAAATTCTAACCATTTAGAAGAATTTCGAAAAGATAGGCAGTACATGCAGTTTTTAGATGAAAATATTGTGCTTCTTGCCATTCACTATTTATTTATTGTAGTATAATTTGTAAATAAGATTTACAACAAAACAAACAAGGGCTGACAGAAAAGGGATCGAATCAATTGATAGAGCTTTCAACTACCTACTTGTCCAATATAGTGATATCTTAATTCTACTTGACATTATACTCTTAAGGCCCGGTCTTTGCTGAACACAGACTAAATTAAAAACACTTCATTGGAGTTTTTTGTAAATACTACCTTTTTTCCACAATAACCCGCGTATCAAGTATTTTATTATAATTAAGGGAACATACTGCCGGGATAAAATCCTATAAATAAATATTATTATTTCTATATTTCTTACTTTTTGTTTTCTTTCTATGTCCTAATATATCTTGGATCTGGATAGACAATCTTAGTGCCAAGCCTCATCACAATCAGTTAAGCTGTTGATAACAGATACACAGACACACTTTCGAATTAATACCTAATATTAGTATGGATTGAGATCATTGGTAAAGTAAGTTCCTTTATTTTATCGTAAAAGGAATCTATTGCACAATGGAAACAAGCAGAGCTCATGTTATTTAAGTAGTTAGCGTGTCCGCATATACCGCATGAGTGACAGTGTGTGGTCAGCGAGACACGTCGCCGATAAGCACTGCTAGGTGTGCGGATATTTATAGGTGACATGCGGATCTAATGCAACGACAGCCCTAGTGATGCGTGATTTATTCTTCAGTAAGTAGGCTCATATTCCATGTCACTTTGTATTAGTTTTTTAGTAAGATGCGATATAAACAAAACAAAAAAAAAAACCGGCCAAGTGCGAGTCGGACTCGCACACGAAGGGTTCCGTACCATTATCGCAAAACACTGTAAAAAAATCACGTTTGTTGTATGGGAGCCCCCCTTAATTTATTTTATTTTAATTTAATAATTATTATTTTTTGAAGAGAATATACAACTAAATATTCTGTGAATATTTCAAGCGTCTACCTGTTGCCGTTATTAATATCGAGCAAAAAACGGCAAAAATATCACGTTTGTTGTATAGGAGCCCCCCTTAAATATTATTTTTATACTGTTTTTAGTATTTGTTGTTATAGCGGCAACAGGAATACATCACCTGTGAAAATTTCAACTGTCTAACTATCACGGTTAATGAAATACAGCCTGGTGACAGACAGACAGACAGACAGACAGACAGACAGACGGACAGCGAAGTCTCAGTAATAGGGTCCCGTTTTTACCCTTTGGGTACGGAACCCTAAAAAGAAACAAAAATCCAAAAAAAAAACCTGCAGAATCCCGCAAATAAAACTGTTATTTCTTTCTTTTGATATTTTATCGGAATCTAAAGTAGAATTGAAACAAGCAGAACTAATGTTATTTAAGTAGTTAGCGTATCCGCATATTGCATGAGTCACAGTGTGTGTTCAGCGGGACACGCCGCCGATGAACACTGCTAGGTGTGCGGATATTTATACGTAAGTGCGGATCCAATGCAAGCAACAACACTGATAGGTAGGTAGGTAAATACCTAGTTTTATTTAGGTACAAATCGCCAAAAAGGAAGCAGCTCATAAATGGTAAAGTTTTCAGTATCTGTATGTCATTACTATGTGTGCGGATATTTATACGTAAAAGCAGCATTGCTGATGCAGAATTAATTCTTCAGTAAGTAGGTTTTAGATTGAAAAATGTATTGGTACTAATTTTGTTATAAATTATAAAAAAGTAGGTAGGTAAAAAATGTAATATGATTTAAATATCCATCGTACAGCGATGCGGAAACCAATTTCTTTCTATTCACTTATGTATTTATTTTTACCCGGCTGCAAGGAAAGGGTTATGTGTTTCGCGCGTATCTTGTATGTATGTATGTAATATTCTTTATTACCTCGTTTCTTCCAAACCACTTGACGGATTTTTATAATTAAGACATCGTTAAATAAGTCTTGACCGCCCAAGTGTTCTTAGATAGGTGAAGTTAAAAAAAACAAACATGGCGGATTTTGGGCGCCATATTGTGCGGGTCGCAATTTTTTTTTCTTCCAAGCCCATCGAGTGGGGTATCAAAATGAAGGGTTTCAAGAGCTGATTGCAAAAATACATACCACTTATATGTTTAAAAGTAATACGAAAAAAAAATATAACTAAAAAGTTGTAAATAAACTGTGCAGTCGGAGGATACATATTCGCGAAGTGACCACCTGATCCTCCGACTGCACAGCATGATTTTTTCTTTTTTTTTTTTTTTTTTTTTATTCTTTATTATTAAGGGGTTTTTATCCACACGGATACGTCAACCCCATTGTACCTTATACTCTATTTACACAGAAATATACATCTATAATTATACTATACTTATACTATGATTTAGGAAAGGGAATTACTGCCTAGATTTCTGCATTAGGCCACAAATTATGCGTTTGGTCCTTTCTGATTTAGGGTATGCCAAAATATTTTGGATAAGTCCAACATCCCACATGTTTAGTTTAAACTCCTTAGCCAAAGATTCCCTTTCATCTTTATTCTTAGCACATTCCATCAGCAAATGTTGCACATCTTCAATTTTGTTACATTTGTCACAATTAGGCGATGCAGACTTTCGCATTAAGAACGCAAACTTTGCCGATGGAAAGTGGCCAGAACGAAGCCTTAGCGCTAACTTAACATAATTCCTAGTTAAACATTTATCATCGAACCAGGGTTCACGAGGAGGTTCGTTTTGAATGACTTTATACCAAATGCCTTTGTCTTTGGATATTTCATTGAAGTATTTTTTCCATTTGTCGTAACATACACTCTTAAACCTGGCGAAATATTCCCAGTAATCGGACATATATGAGGTAATATTTCCCATCTCAACTGCCAGTTTCGACAGCCGGTCAGCCTCCTCGTTGCCTCGTAACCCTATGTGCGCTGGAACCCATTGCAAGACAAACCTAATGTCGTCTTTGTTGTAGCAATGAATTAGTTTAAGAATATCATAGGCTATCGATGCACCTCTGCAACCAGAGGCGCATCGAGCCACATGTTGTATAGCGCTCTTGCTATCGGTTAATATAACTACTTTATTTAGATTTTGACTAAGTGCATAAAACAACGCTTGATATATTGCAATGAGTTCCAGGGACATTATACATACATTTGCATTAATTTTATACATAGCTTTATAACCTGTACTTTGGAAGAAAAAAGCAGCTCCACAGCCATCTATACTCTTTGATCCATCTGTGAAGATTTTACACCAATCACCATATTTGGAAGCTAATTCAGATACCACTTCGTGTACCAATGCATTGTGATTATAACTATTTTTTGGGTGCGTTACACATTCTAAATCCCTTTTAATAGTCTCTTTAATTTGTAAAGCTGATACCCATATGTCTAGAGAGAACATTCTAAGACTATCCGAGGTATTAATTTGCAGATGTCCTAATTCTTTAAACGATGTAGCCAGAAGGGGTTTTCTTTTATTTGTCCAATAGCTATTATTAATTAGGGAGTCTAATTCTGAAATTGTGTCTATGGTTATATTATTAGACCATGCCAATGATTTCAGAATTATCTTATAAGCGAGATATTTTCTCCTCAAAAATAATGGTGGTATGTGCAGTTCACTCTCCATCACATGGATGGGTGAGCTTCTTATGAAACCCCCTACTATTCTAAGTGCTTGGTTTTGTAATTTATCTAGTTTGCTTGTATGTGTTTTTGCACTAGAATCATACAAGTAGCAGGCATAATCAAGACGACTTCTTACTAACGATATGTATATTCTACGTATATGTTTTGTATGTACGCCCCAAGAAGAGCCTGCCAGTACTTTTAATATATTAAGGTATTTTCCACATTTACTAATAATTTCATTTATATGTTTCCTCCAGTGTAAGCTTCTATCCAACCAAACTCCTAAATATTTAACACATTCCACAACTGTTAACGGCTGATCATACACTTTTAATGAAGGCAATATTCGCCTTCGGCCCCTACTAAATATACAATAATTAGATTTGGTTGTTGACAAAGTCAAACCAATCTCACCCAGTAATGTGACTATACAGTTTAAGGCATCCTGTAAATATCGCTCACATTGGTTTATTTGCTTGTCACTAAAATAAATAACAAAATCATCTGCGTATTGCGATACCATAACGGTTTTTATTTGACGACAGATTTGATGCGTAACTAAATTAAATAGTAAAGGCGACAACGGGTCACCTTGTGCCAATCCTCTGTTAGTCAATCTTGTTTCAAAACCTTCACTATTAAACGATTTAATTGATAATTGCCTCTCGTTCATAAATGACCAAAGATAAATACAAACTCGAGATCCAACTTGAACTTCATCCAATACTTTTGTAACAGAATCAATTGAAACGTTGTTGTACGCATTTTCAATGTCCAAAAAACAAGCAACAGTAGGTATGTTTTTCGTGAATCCAACCTGAATATAAGAAACTAGTCGGGATAGTGCATCTAAACATGATTGTGCCTTTCGAAATCCTACTGTGCATGGAGACAGGAGTTTGTTTTTTTCTGCAAACCATTCTAACCGCTTACAAATCATAAGATGAAAGATCTTACACACACACGACATCAGCGAAATAGGCCTTAATTTAATCTCACTATTAACATTGTTTGCAGTTTTGGGTATGGGAATAATTTGAATATTTCGCCATTGGTAAGGAACAATACCGAATTTAAATATATAATTGTATATCTTCAGTAGAAGAAACTTTCCTGAGTCTGGTAAATTGTACAACATTGAATAAGATATAGCATCCTGCCCCGGGGCCGAATCCTTTTTTTTAAGGCAATTTTCAAGTTCTTGACGTGTAAATTCGGATTCTAAAATTTCATTTCGGGATTTAAAGCTCGGAATCAAATTAGGAACATAGTCTGGAGTCAGAGAACGTAGAAGATCAACTTGTTTGTCAATGGGAGGGCACCATCTTTGTTGTTTAAAACCTTTCATCCACTTCATACGGCGCCACATTTCTTGTGTCGATGTAGCTTCGTCTATGGAATCACAAAATGTTTGCCAACCATGGTACCTAGCTTTCTTAATTAATGTTTGAGATTCTAAAGTCTTGGATTCTAGTTTATTTAAATTATCGGGGGTGGGATTTTTACGGAAATTTGATAAGGCCAACCTTCGCTGTGCAACTATTTCAGACAATTTAGGCGACCAGTAATTTTTTTGTTTAAACTTTTCGTTTGGCTTTAAACTGAATTTAAAATAGGGTATATGTTTACTAGCCGCAAATTCAACATAGTTTATAAAAGAGTCATACATTTGTTGCACGTTACCATTAAAAGATCCTTCATTAAACGTTTTAATATTTTCTGAAATCGTTTGACGATATTCACCCCAATTTGCATTTTTAAAATTACGTTTTTTAACCATATGTACATTACAAGATAAGTTAGCTGCCATTTTAATAATCAGGTGATCACTACCCAGATTTTCATTAAACACCTGCCAATCAAATTTTATTGCAACGTCAGAGGAGACAAACGATATATCTGGCGACGTCTGTTGCAAGTTACCATTTACCAACTTAACTCGAGTTGCGATGCCGTTGTTAAGCGATATAAAGCCATTTTCTAGGGATGAATCCATAATTTGCGTACCTCTCACGTCCAATTTAACCGACCAATTAGTGTGATGACCGTTGAAGTCCCCAGCTATTAAAGTTTTACAAGAAAAGTGACCAAAAATATCATTCCAATCGGAAGGTTGAGTCTGAACAGACGAAGGACAATAAAGTGATACAATATATTCTAAGTCTTTGCAATTTAATAATTTAACACACATTATTTCAATACCTACATTATTACTATTAAATGACACTGGGTGAGACTGAATTGACTTGTGCACCAGGATAGCAACACCACCATAACAATCGTATCTATCCTTCCTATAAATATTAAATCCACTAATATTTACGTTAACCTCACAATCAAACCATGTTTCGCTAATTATTGCAATATGTATATTTTCTTGTATTAGCAGATCCGAAAAAGATATTAATTTAGGACGTAGACTCTGTGAATTCCATTGGAATATGTTTACCTTTATTACTTCTTGTTTACTATCCATTATTAAGGCGACTTAAATATCCCAACATATTTTCTCCAAATATAATACTAACCAAGAAATTCTTAAGCTCCTCCCAGATAATTTTTAAAGTAGATAGTATTTTTTCTTCTAATTTAAGGTCAGACTTATATATACCTTTTATTTTTATCCATATCTTCGTCCATTCAAAATTATTTAATAATTGTGCACATTGCTTAGATCCTTCTTTTCCTTTCTGTGCATTGCTTCTATCTTCGTTCGTTTTCTGCTCCTCCGAATCATCACTTTTCTTTCGACCCTTTTGATTTATTTTCTTTTTTGTCTTTAGTTTTGGACTTATAGTATTTTCTTTTGTCCCCATATTTGCATGATTTTCTTCATCTTCTTCTTCATCCTCTTCCATATCCGATATTGGTTGTTGGTGCACTACAGCTCTCGTCAATACATCTCTATACGTTTCTTTACTGTTTTTGACTGTTGCCGTAGGTTGATTGTTATCAACTCGTTGTGAGATATCGTCTGTTTTTAAATCTTCCTTCTCCTCCATAAACAGTTGTTGGGCTCTTCGGTATGTAACTTGTTTTTCACTCATGATAATCCGAATAGCTTTTTCTTTTACAAAAGCGGGACAAGTTTTATTCAAGACAAAATGATTCCCTTTACAGTTTAAACATTTAAAGTCTTTTATGGTACAGTTTTCGTGATTACCTCCACATTTTGGGCACAAAACCTTTTTAGTAGGACAATATTTAATTATATGGCCAAATTGCCAACAACCCGAACACTGCGTTACTGGAAACACGTACGGCTCTACTTTAAAACGGCAGTCGTAGGCATAAATATATTGTGGTAGCACATTACCTTTAAAGCTCACTCGCACTGATTCACAATCGATCCAGTTTCCTTCCGACCGCAAACGTTTTAGTCTTTTTACGGTTAACACTTCGACATTCGCTTTTAAAATATTAATAAGCTCTTCTTCACTTAAATCAAGGTCAATACCTTTCACTATTCCATACGATGTTGACATATCTTGGACTAATTGACATCATAAGCCCATGTCCTTGAACCTTTTACATTCGATCAATTTTATAGCGTCGTCTTTTCTCTGGAATTGAATGAGAACTTTGTATACGCTTTTATATTTTATCCTAAGAATATCCTTAATGTTCTCGGAACGCAATAATTTGGCCATGGCTATTGGTTTAGGTAAATTCTCCACTGAGGTAACACATACTTCATGATTCGCTATTGTTACAGATGTACTAGTACCTTCCTTATCTTTCTCTTTGTCACTATATACGTTCACCGAATCACTTCTTATTAAACGTTTGGGTTTTCTTCTGATTACAGTAATAAAATCATCATCACTATGGTCATCTTCTCGTTCTTTTCTTTTCTCTGCTATTCTTATTTCACCTTCCTTTATCTCTTTTCCAATCTCCCGATTTACCTCTTCCATATTGCCCATCTCATTTAATTGTTGTTCACATTTCTGTAAAATCTCTGAGTCACTTAAATCTTCACCACTTAAATCCTCGTCCATTGTAACAAAATATGTAACGTGGGTATTCGTAAAAAATGTGTCACTCGATACGAAAGGCACAAACGCGTGCGCACGGCCCGACGTCTCTCGCCACACTGATGATTTTTTCTTGTTTACAGCTTTTTAGTTCCTTCTTAAGCAGTCGGGACTTTTTTTATATATTTTATTAATGCAGCAGTGGTAGCCCAGTGTAAGAGTTGTAGGTCGTGAGTTCGAACCCAGGCAGGTAACACTACTACTACTACTTTGGTACTTTGTGTAACTTATTTCATCACCACTGCTTCCAAAACGGTGAAGGAAAACATCGTGAGGAAACCGGCTTGTCCTATAACCAAAAATTCGAAGACATGTGACATCCGCCAACCCGCACTGGGCCCGCGTGGTGGATTACGGCCCATTCCCTCTCACAGAGAGGAAGCCTGTGTCCCAGCAGTGGGAACATAAAAGGCTGATGACGATGATGATTTTATTAATTATTTAAGTTTAATAATCTTCATCTTCGTTTGAATAATAAAGTATAGCTATCTACTTACGTTGTCAATAACTAAAGGCAACAAAAATACGGTGATTGCCTTGCAAAGCACTTTGGCACGGCACGGTGAAGCACCTTTTGAAGTAAAATAAATAAAGTAAGTATTGGAAACTTTGCTCATTATATTAAAAAAGTGTGTGCTTTTAATATTGTATGAATAGCAACCATGTCGTAAATTCTAGTAGTTTACTTGATGAGCGAATGGTTTATTAAATACTTTAAAATAGGTCACGTCGGGCTTTTTGAAAAAACTGGCCATCGCGAGCCGGACTCGCGCACGATGGGCTCCGTACCATTATCGCAAAAAACGGCAAAAAATATCACGTTTGTTGTATGGGAGCCCCACTTAAATATTTATTTAATTCTGTTTTTAGTATTTGTTGTTATAGCGGCAACAAAAATCTGTGAAAATTTCAACTGTCTAACTATCACGTTTACCACGTTCACCGTTTATTACGATACCTGGTGACAGACGGACAGGCAGACAGACAGACAGACGGATCGTGGAGTCTTAGTAATGGGGTCCCGTTTTTACCCTTTGGGTACGGAACCCTAATAGCCCGATCTCATGTTATTAAGATGACGATAGTCGCCAACGACCTTAAGGGAACAAAACGCGCACTCGTTTCACAACCGCGCGACCCAAAATTCAGTTGTTTTTTAGGGTTCCGTACCCAAAGGGTAAAAACGGGACCCTATTACTGAGACTTCGCGGTCCGTCTGTCTGTCTGTCCGACTCGCACTAGGCCGGTTTTTTTGTACTTTTCTTATTATACTATGACTTTAAAAAAAGCCTCAGATCAAAATGTACATAGTGAAATTGTCTTTGACATGGTGTCAATTCCATTAAAATATCCTGGTGGTTTTGGCGCGATTGTCGTGTTTTTGTCCGTGTTAGACATAATTTTACAAATTAATTGAACTTTATCCGTGTTAGACATAACTTTACAAATTAATTGAACTATGTTATAAGAATAAAACTAAACATTTCTAAGACCAAATTATTGAGAAAATTGTCTAAAGTAACATATATTTATTCCAAAAAATTACGACTACTTGTTTAGACATGATTCTCATTTTAACATCAGCTACTGAGGGGCAACATTTTTCATTTATGCTCCGCTTCTCTTGGTCGTAGCGTGATGTTATATAGCCTATAACCTTCCTCGATAAATGGACTATCCAACACAAAAATAATTGTTCAATTACAACCAGTAATTCCTGAGATTAGCGCGTTCAAACAAACAAACTCTTCAGCTTTATAATATTACTAGCTGTCCCACGCGGCTTCGCTCCCGTCAACTGGCTACCTACCTACCCTACATACATTAATGTTGCGTAACTTTAACCGCTTACGCAGCGCACGCAACGGAAGCTCTCAAAAAGGAATAATTTTGCCCGTTTTTGCAACATTTTTCATTTATGCTCCGCTCCTTTTAGTCGTAGCGTGATGTTATATAGCCTATAACCTTCCTCGATAAATGGACTATCCAACACAAAAAGAAATTTTCAATTGCAACCAGTAGTTCCTGAGATTAGCGCGTTCAAACAAACAAACAAACAAACAAACAAACTCTTCAGCTTTATAATATTAGTATAGATATTATCGTATAGATGTAGAAGGCATAAATAATACAACTATTTAGACTCCTACTGTAAGGGCTGGTTCCAGGTGGTTCAGGAAAAGAATACCTGGTATGACTTGGGGAAGGATTTAGCCCAGCATTAGACTAGTATAAGTTCACATTAAAAATAATACACAGTAATCATAATTCATAGACAAATCTTATTCAATCGAAAGCTAAATAAAACTTATATTAATTTAGCAACAAAGTTAAAAATAAATGATCATTTTAATTATCAAATAGAACAAAAAGCAACGAGTAACTTCTAATTACTTGAACTGAACTTGAACATAAGTTGAGCGACGCTGAATGAATTAACATCAACTTTTATGTTGTTTTAAATAGCAAATTAACTATAATTACCCTTTTAAAATTTCATTCAGAACGATGGCTATACTATTAGCAAATAGGTTGTTTTCTCTTCACTTGGAGGTCTAGCCCTTTCTTCGGCCAAAGAATCAGAAGCTTAATTGCGTGAATATACATTTATGGAATCGATCGTAAACTCTTTCATTAATCTTTAATTCAACAGTATTCGATGCGTGTTAATACGCTGTCAAGTAGACGGATTTTTAACATATGAAGCAATGAAATGAATGTAAGCAAGGCACACGCAAGCACGTTCTTTGAATTTATGCAATAACTCTGACACCAGAGGTGGCCACACCTCACACGAAAAGAAGAAGAGCTCCATTTGAAATAACATTAGACATGTTTCCAAATCTTTTTACAGCCCGTTCAACCGATTTTGAGTTCTATCCCGTAAACATAAGGATTACATAAATTGCATAAACCTGTTACCAAAACCAACTGTTTACTACAGCTACCCTTTGTCGTATCACCAACGCAATAGAATTCAAAATCGGTTGAACGGGCTGTAAAATGGGCTAATTTAAACGTCTAATGTTATCGCAAATGGAGGCAGTGATGTCGAGAACTTTTTCCATTGACTGCGATGTGGACCATTTTTTTATGCCCAATGTATTCTCTGCCCATTTTACACGCGCTTGTAAGTACTTAATTACCTTCATCCCTTTATATGTATCTACGTTATTTAATAGACCATATTATAGTTACAGTCTATTGTAAATATATGTATGACTAGCTGTCCCACGCGGCTTCGCTCCCGTCAACTGGCTACCTACCTACCCTACATACTTGAATGTTGCGTAACTTTAACAGCTTATACGCAGCGCACGCAACGGAAGCTCTCAAAAAGGATTAGCTACATTTTTCATTTATGCTCGGCTCCTATTGGTCTTAGCGTGATGTAATATAGCCTATAATCTTCCTCGATAAATGGACCATCCAACCCAAAAAGATTTTTTCAATTCCACTCAGTAGTTCCTGAGATTAGCGCGGTCAAACAAACAAACAAACTCTTCAGCTTTATAATACTATAAGTATAGATTTGAAACTGTGACTATTAAGTTCGTCATATACGGCGTGGAGGTGGAAGTCCATCAGGGATCAGTCCTGAGCCCACTAATATTTAACTTTTGCATGGACTATATCACAAGGGGCATACAAAAGGCGGCATCGGAGTGTATGCTTTATGCGGACGATATAGTCCTGGTATCTAAAAATGCACCAGATGTGCAGGAAACACTCAGTCAATGGGTGACACAGTTAGAAAAACATGGTCTACGTATAAACCGAAATAAAACTAAGCATTTGGAATGTGACTATGGAGGGACAGCAGAAACGGGTTGTGATATTTTTATAGACAACCGGGCACTACCCAAAGTGGACCAGTTCAAGTACTTAGGTTCAGTGCTTACCTTTAACGCAAATGTGAATAAGGATGTACACCACCACATCATAACCGCCTGGCTCAAGTGGAGACCGTTATCAGGTGTTCTTTGTGACCACAAAATGCCCATCCGTGTTAAGGGCAAAGTATACAAAACGGTAGTACGACCAGCCATGACTTATGGTGCGGAGTGCTGGACCTTTAAGAAAGCACACGAATAACAACTGCATATAAGTGAAATGAAAATGCCGATGGGCAGAAGGAGTAACCCGTCTAGACAAAGTGCGAAACGAGTATGTCAGGGGTTTGTTCAAAGTAGCACCGATTAGCGAGAAGGTCAAAGAAAGCAGATTGCGTTGGTACGGCCACATCCTGAGACGTGGAGATGACAACCCTATCAAAACGGCCCTAAATATCCCCGATCGACCGCGAGGAAGGGGACGACCGCCCGCCATCTGGTGGTCAAACATGCAGAAAGAGGTCCTGAAGGAGAACCTGAGCACTCAGACAAACCAGAACAGAGCTCTCTGGCGCAGAGGTACAAGGAGACCCGACTCCAGCTGAACTGGGAAGAGGGTTGGACAAAGAACAAGATATCAAGTTATCCGAGGAAAACTCACTTCATATTTTGGAATACCTAAATAAATAATAAATAAATAAATTGTTTATTTTTTCCAAAATTATTACATTATGAGTATTATGAGGCAGCCCCATTAAGTTATTAATAATACTTGTGTTGGGGCCGACTCGCTACTTCCCCTAAATTGCATTTACTCTCTTTGGACTAATAAACTAAACAAAAACAAAAATAAAACATATAAAAGAAAAGAAAACAGAATGCAAATTAAAAACTATGATATTTATAAATGATACTGTCAAAATAGCAGCTCAATTGTGTATGTACGTGTGTGTGTGTGTGTGTGCGCGTGAGTTTGGTTGTGAGTGTGTGTGTGTGTGTGTGTTTGTGCGTACAGGTTTGTATCTGTGGTCTGTTTTTATATATTCCTTTTTAGCATGGTCTGATTAATATTTGTTCAATTTCCTCGTATGTTAATGTTTTTAACCAGTCCATTATGATCTTCTTGCATTGATGTTGAACCTCTGGATGGAAATTTAATTTTGAATTTATTTTATTATATACAAAGGCAGATTGAGCAACATACTGACGCTCTGCAAAAGCCGTACGAACCCGCGATGATTGCGCCACCATATTATTACGTCTTTTATCCTGGTCTGCTGGGTTAAGTGGTGTAGATTTATGCAGGTATAAAATCATGTTTAATAGATATAGCTGCCTTACTGTTAGCAAACCACACATACTATATAAACTGTTAGTTGGATATCTGTACGGTTTAAAATACATGACTTTTAGAAGTGATCGCTGGGCTCTTTCCAGCTCAAGTAACTTAGTTTTGGCGGCTCCTCCCCAAATCGGAATGCAGTATGTTGTAAATGTGTAGTGAGTTTATTTGGGCCGGATACCCTGCGGATAATCGGGCGACGGCCCATCTCTATTTGACACTGTGAGCCAGAGGTAAGTTACCAAGTGTATTTCTGAGTAATTGAGTTTTGTTTCGAATAGGTTCCCAGTGGCGATAAAATTAGATTTAGGTTCATAACATCACGCTCGTTTATCCCAAAGGGTTTAACAGAGATGTCTAGAACCTACAGAAATCAATGTTTCGTCACCCTTCTTTCCTAGCACGTTCCTTCTTAGGACTCTCAGGGGATAGGCAGCAGTGTGTAGTGTACCCACTTTTATTCACAACTCTTAGAGCACATGCCTTTAATTCGGCTCAAATCTAGGTCGAAGGCTTGTATTTAAATCCGAATGAAAAAAACTAAATAACACTGTACTCGACTTGACAATCAAACCTGGGCACGCATGCTCAGATTTTGTTACCACTAAGCCGATGCGGTATCTATTTTTTTTTGTATATAGTTTATTTTAGGGTTCCGTACCTCAAAAGGTCTGTCCGTCTGTCCGTGTGTCACCACCGTTTTTCTCAGGAACGGGTGGACCTAGCAAGTTGAAATTTATACCGGATACTGAGGTCTATAGTCCCTATTAGGTGTATTTAAATCAAGGTCCTGAGTCAACACGATAAAAAGATATGGGCAAATTTGTAATTTCGCGAAAACTTGTAAGTACCAAAATTTTATTTAATTTTCAACTTTTTAAATTTTTCGGAATTTTCCCTTTACTTGTGCTGCTGCTTGGTTTTAACCAAAATTGGCAATTCTGGGTCAACCGGAAGTACCTTATAGGTTTTGGGTCGAAAACCTATGGTAGTTACCGTTAACCTAGTTAACTAATTATGTTGGTGAATGTAGCTGTTTGTACGGAACCCTCGGTGCGCGAGTCCGACTCGCACTTGACCGGTTTTTTTTAAAGTACACGCATACAGGCTGCGCTTTTTGAAGCCACGTTTTACATTTAAAAATATGAATTGCGGTTCGCAGAACGCAATCAGCTTGTGCTATAAATAATGGATATTCTGTGAACAGCTTTTTTGTTATTTTTGGGGGTAGTTTTGATTCCAGCTTTTAGTATTAACTGGGCTATTTTGACATTGTCTGTTGTTGTTTATTTTTGTACCAGCCTTAAGGTTTTTATGCGGGGCCTACACTCGCCCGCGAACCGCGGCCGTGATTCACGGCTGCGTTTCGCGCGTGGACGCGGCGCGAAAAATATAGCCCTCTACACTCGCAACTTTTCGCATTTACGTTCGCTCGCGCATTTCACTAAAATTGACGTGGAAGTTGCTGCTGCTGTTTTTATGTCCTTCATGTTGGGCTTGCCAACGCACGGGTTCTACTTGATAGCACTCCAGGAACACTAATTCGCGATCGTTGCTCCACTGGGTGCTCATTTTAACGTCCGCTTGCTACTGCATCTCGCACACAACTGTGAACACAGCGCGAGTGTGGATGCGTTCGCGTTCGCGCTTTGTTCGCGCTTCGCAAACCCTTTAACGCGGACCAAAAAACCGCCACCGGACGGGGAACGCCGCGAAGCGCGACCGCGATGCCGCGAAACCATCCACACTCGCGGTTCGCGGCCTTCGCGGGCCTTCGCGGCGCGAGTGTAGAGCGCCCTTTAGGTTTAGTATTTTCGTTTCGGCGAAGAGGATTATACAAAAATGTGGATACACAAATCATCACTGTAGTGATGGTTAGCGTATTTTGACGAATTTCTACAAAAAATGTTAGCTATATTCTGTAAAAACACTCCACATTCATTTTTACAATATTTTATTTGACTTGTTCAAATTCATATGTACTTTCCAAGTTTATCTTGGACATAGCTGACAACGGTGAAGGAAAACATCGAAAAGCAACCTGGAGTTATCTATACTAATACGAGTATTATAAAGAGGTAAAGTTTGTGAGTTTGTGACGTTGTAGGGGGTAATCTCTGGGTCTAAACCGATTTTGAAAATTCTTACACTAATAGAAAGCTACATTATTCCTGAGTGTCATAGGCTGCGCCGCCGCTTTCGTACTTTGTGGCTATAATATATTTTCAAACAAATTAGAGATCCTTATGCAAATTGCACGTAGGATATATTTGTTTTTTTTTAGAGTTAGTCATGAAATTACTGCGTTCCCGTACACCTAAATATCCTCATCCTCATAATCCCTTCAAAATATTAAATCAAAACATATACAAACATATTATGCTATTCTCTAATTCTATATTAAAAAGCCGTACAATATTACAGGATAATATTAAATCCCCAGTATTAAGGGATTATTGCCACGTGTATGTCAGTTGTCTGTGACGTCATAACCGGGAACATGGCCACCGGAAGTGGCTGGCGACACCTGAACGCGTCGTGTTCCGGTTTCCATTTCAGAAAATGGTAAAATACGGTTGGGTGGAGTTTTAATTTTAATTTTGTGTTATGACGGTTTTTTTGTAGGTGAAGGAAGTGAGAATAATATTGTTAAGTAGATACATGCCAAATGCAGTTAATTTAATCAATGAAAATTACCAACAATAGAATGAAGTAGAACTCCTAAATAAACATGTTTTCTAATAACTAAATTGTACTTGTAATGAATACTATTCAAATTTACATAGTATAAAATACGTAATTAACAAAAACTACCTATTTATAAACTTAAAGAAAGAAAAGAAAAGAAAGATAAATTGTTTATTCTGCACTAACTAAACGTACAATACAAAATAAAGAGTGGCATTCACTAAAGGTACAAATTAGCCAAAAGCCTCGTATTTAAAACAAAAAAATTATAAAAGTTTGTTTGTTGTGTTTGTAAGGCGATATGTAGGCCAGTACTGCGTTAACATTGGGGCGTCCCAATGTTAACGCAGTACTGGCCGTGCGCCCGCTCGGAGCCAAAATATCAATATTGAACCTCCTTTTGGACAGTTTTGTCAAAATATTCTTATATTTATAAATGCTATTTCAGTTATGAAGAAATTCTAGCCATCAAATTTTCTGTGTACAAAAAGTAGCGAAAAAATATCGTTTTGTTAATTATTTTTTTAAAGCAAAGCTATTTGTTATACGAAAAAACCATGTTTCACAAATGAAACAATAATATATATTTTATAAAACCTTTTAGCCTAGACGTTACTAAGGAGTATGCTTTAGAAAGTTACCGTTTTACGGCACTAAAGCGGTTGTAGGTCCTTAAATAAAAAACTACGAACGCGTGTAAAAAGGAAAACGCCCAATGCCCATAGCATTGGGCGTCAAAAAATTCGTGCACATCGCTTTCAACGTGAAAAGTGCCCTGAACGCTGGCAGCATTGCCATCCAATGGTGGCAGTTTTATTCCCTGATTCTCTGGCCGAAGAAAAGCCCAGCTTTACATAAATCCGGATTCGGAACGCATGACAAACTGAACGCAAGTCAAGCGGTGCGATTGGCTGTTGAAGAGGTATTCAACCAATCAATACAGGTATAGTCGTCACAATCTCAGAAGCCCGTTGACGTTTATAACTTTCTACGGAAGAAATTGAAAAATCAAATTCATAATCCTAATTAAGTACTATGTTACCGATACACTATGACAACGAGTAGCATTCGCAAGCATCAAGTTTAATTATTATTAAGTATTTTTATAGCTGTCAAAACGGGCCTTTTATTTTTGAAAACTTTTTTTTTAATGCTCGTTTGACAATTTGTCATGTTATTAACTTTGTGATCATTTCCGATTTATACATTAGGCTATAATTAATACAATAGATATTATTTTGTCAGAAACTACAGAATTATCAAATGAGCAGGTGATATAGCGAAGCCAGGGCGGGTCGTTAGTAAAAAACCGGCCAAGTGCGAGTTGGACTCGCGCACGAAGGGTTCCGTACCATTATCGCTAAAAACGGCAAAAAAAACACGTTTGTTGTATGGGAGCCCCACTTAAATAATTATTTTATTCTGTTTTTAGTATTTTTTGTTATAGCGGCAACAGAAATACATCATCTGTGAAAATTTCAACTGTCTAACTATCACGGTTCATGAGATACAGCCTGGTGACAGACAGACAGACAGACGGACCGTGAAGTCTCAGTAATAGGGTCCCGTTTTTACCCTTTGAGTATGGAACCCTAAAAACCGGCCAAGTGCGAGTCGGACTCCCGCACGAAGGGTTCCGTACCATGATCGCAAAAAAACGGCAAAATAATCACGTTTGTTGTATGGAAGCCCCACTTAAATATTTATTTTATTCTGTTTTTAGTATTTGTTGTTACAGCGGCAACAGAAATACATCATCTTTGAAAATTTCAACTGTCTAGCTATCACGGTTCATGAGATACAGCCTGGTGACAGACGGACAGACAGACAGAAAGACGGACCGCGGAGTCTTAGTAATAGGGTCCCGTTTTAACCCTTTGGGTACGAAACCCTAAAAAATATATTGATGATTTCAAACATGTTCTACTTTGATGGATTAGGCAACAAGATTGACTTAAACAAGGTACGGAACTAAAAATACGAGTTTCTTATAATAGTGATGGCATGTTTCCGTTCTATTCTTAACTTCGTCTACCAGACACAAAGTAACAATCTTTAAATAACCTAAACATCTGACCATAATGACGGAGATCACGACATCACTATTAAAAGAAAAGATAGAAAATAATCATTACGTCATCAGCGTTGATGATCATGATCATTACAATTTTGTGACGACAATGACGCGTGACGCACAATCTGACATCATTTTTGGCACACCATCTGCATATTATGACAATATAAATTTATTATTACTTCAGCACATAAAGTATATTTTCAATTTTCGTAATAAAAGATAATAATGTTGTCACTGACAGTTTTAAAAGTGGGCCAAATTGTCTGGAACTTTTTTTTACGGGCTAGACTAAAAACAGAGTTTAGTGCATTTGTTATAATCAAAGATAAGTCAAGTAATTTTTAAGGTTCCGTACCCAAAGGGTAAAAACGGGACCCTATTACTAAGACTCCTCGATCTGTCTGTCTCTCTGTCCGTCTGTCACCAGGCTGTATCTCATGAACCGTGATAGCTAGACAGTTGAAATTTTCACAGATGATGTATTTCTGTTGCCGCTATAACAACAAATACTAAAAACAGTATAAAATAAATATTTAAGGGGCTCCCATACAACAAATGTGTTTTTTTTCCGTTTTTTGCTCGATATTAATAACAGCAACAGATAGACGCTTAAAATATTCACAGAATATTTAATTGTATATTCACTTCAAAATATAATAATTATTAAATTAAAATAAAATAAATTAAGGGCGGCTCCCATTTAACAAACGTGATTTTTTGGCAGTTTTTTTGCGATAATGGTACGGAACCCTTCGTGCGCGAGTCCGACTCGCACTTGGCCGGTATTTTTTAATAAAAATCACGTCACTTCATACTGGCTTCTTGACTAAGAAAAACTTTTGCCTATTTTAGTTGTATAGGCCACAAAATTACTTTTCATCAAGGAATTAAGTTAACGCCGGGAAGGGACGCCCTAGAAAGACATACATAGACCTTATAGGTGATGTTCTTCAGAAAGACCAGGTGCGCAGTACTCATAACCGGCGTGTGTGTATGTAAGATGTATTAATGTTATTGAAGCTGTTGGAAGTATGTAAGGACTATAGCAGGTAAAAAGCGTGAGTTATGTATATGTATGTATGTAATTAAGTTATCCTGTGGCATGCGGTTTCGGCAACAAAGTCACACTTTTACTTGCGTAATTTTTTTACAATTAAACCTCCAAAGTAACCCTTACAATTTAGTTGGCTGAATCTGACAATCGCGTCCCTAAGGTCTGGTCCAACACATCCCAACCCGAAACTTTTGCACAAAACATATATTTCCTATCCCGAGCAAGCCTCTCTCAATATTTTTTACACTATCAAAGTTACTGGCCCTATACTGTTAAAACAGGCCACCCATTTCATAAATCGTTTAAAAAAAGAACACTGCCCAAAATGGCGCGAGTAAAATATTAAATACATGTCTTTATTTATTTAATAAACATAAACTCTTCTCTTTTTTAGGGGTAGGCAGAAGCTAGAGAAAACCAAGTTCTACGATTCTTATTTTTTTTTTTTATTCGTTTATCCTCGCACCGGAACACTTTTCAGAAATTACACCAATGGAGCAGAAACTTTAAAAACTAAGTATAAGTCCAGGGGGGTGACCAAACGCTCTGAGAGCAAGGTTATTTTTAGTGTGTGTAAGTTACATATATCTGTCACTTTTTTACAGTCGAACTATCATAGTTTTGACACGTCAGGGTATGGGGGCAGGTTTCCTCACGATGTTTTCATTCATCATTGACCGTGACCGCGCGACCGCGACGGTCGTATTATTTTAAAAAACGGACCCAAAAGAAAGTAATTGGAGACGACTGTTTTTAACCCCCGACGGAAAAAGAGGGGTGTTATAAGTTTGACGTGTGTTGCTGTGTATCTGTGTGTCTGTCTGTGGCATCATAGCGCCTAAACGGATGAACCGATTTTGATTTCGTTTTTTTTTTGTTCGAAAGGTAACTTTGTCGAGATTGTTCTTAGATATGTTTGAATAAAATCGGTTTAGCCGTTCAAAAGTTATTCGCAATTTACTCTTTGAATCTGGATTTTTTCGCAAGATATCGTGTCATTATTACGTGTTTCGATACATTGTCGATTGTTGATTGTCGTATATTATATGTAGTTTAAAAAGCATGAAATAAAAATTAAAACTCTGGGGTTTTTTAAATTTGTAATTTTATCTTGTAGAATATTTAATTATATCTATCACTGTTCAATCAAAAAAATAAATAAAGGATCAGCAATACGGTCAGTGTATCAGTGTATGCGAATGTCTTTCTGGAAAGACCCATCCTTCCTTTAAGTACATAAGGAAATTATTTCCCTAAAAGGGCTTTTATTCATCCTTTAAAAATCTAAGCATACTCTCATCTTATTTATTAAAAACACACTAAAAAGGTCATCGGCTTCCACCATCTTCAATTTAATCATTCGCTTAGTCCCATTATAAAAGATTCAGGACCCGGAGCCTTTCCTCCGTTACCTGTACATAATTGAGAAGCGAAGGGATTTGCGTCCAAATGTGATGACATATAGCCTGACATTTGATGAGCTTTCTGAAAAAAATATAACTGATTTTAGTTCTAATTAGAATAGCCAAGGGCTCTTTTGATTCCAAGCCGGGGTGGCTCAAATGACCTAATGAAAATCCTTTTTTTGTTTCAAAAAGTATGTTTCGAAATTGGTCCCATTTTAATTTGGTGAAGATCTGATGAAGAACTTCGGAGATATACAATAAAACTCGTCAATAAATGACGGCAAATCTCTCGGGATTGCTGCAATCGCATGTCTGTTTATTGTTTATACTATTTCATAACATAAAATCACGCCAGTACGCTCTAAAGGGGTACGCAGATGTGTACAGTTCACCTTGGTACACTCTCATTTCACCGGTTATGTTCAGTTTCATGATATTTGGGTAATCTATTCTGGCAGTAATATTAAATAATTGGCAGGTACAATAAAAAAGAGATAAAAAGATACAAAAAAATACTACCGACTTCCAAATAAGAAAACTACAAAGTGAAAAATAACTTTATTTATAACCTGAATTTCTTTTTCTCCAAAAATCCAACCTACATATAAATAAAAGGTATGAACACGCAGATTTTTCTAAAAGAACACAAAGTATTTGAAGTATAAAACACCAGATTTATGAAGTTGATACTTTTTCGGAGATCCGTAAATAAAACCTAGAACCCAGCTTTTTGTTAATAAACTAGATTTAACAAAAACAATTGAAAATGTGTTTCGCTGATTCTCTGAACGAACAACTTGAAGTTATGTCTCAAAACTTGACTAACTTTGCCATTGAAGTAGACACAGACATTTTACACGATCTTAACCTCAAAAACGGGCCCTTTACTTTTTCTTGATATTTTGACGTGAAACGATCAATAAAAGTTTCTAGTCTTCTAAAAGATCTAACCAGTACAAAACTACAGATAGTCCAAAACCCCAGTAACACAACACGACTTTTAGTTTAAAAATAAAATAGTTTACAGTACGGAATCACTGACTGTCCTGAAGATAATAAAACATTGCGAGATTGTCCAGACGACCGTTTGTTCCCGAAATAAAACCGTCTAGTTCTCATTGTGCTACCAACGGTGTTATTTATTTATTTTTGAGGTCATTTTTAGGCACAAAACACGTGTATTCGAAAGAACTTTTGCGCTAATTCATGCATGACACAAGATTTCAAGGCATTTGGGAATGCTACAAAAATGTTCGAGATACAAATCGCAAAGTATTGGTCACAACTTGTCCTGCAGGCAGTATTTACGAATATGAAAGAATATTTTTGTATCTACATTTTGTATGGATTTATTTTATTGTAGACCTGTCTACCCTTTATGGTACTTTAATCTTACTAATATTATAAATGAGAAAGTTTGGAAGGATGTGTGTGTTTGTTACTCAATCACGCCAGAACGGCTGAACGGATCTGGATGAAATTTGGCACAGAGATAGATTTTAGTCTGGAATAGCACATAGGCTTTTTACTTTTCATCCCAGTCTCAGATCAAATAAAACGTCAAGATGGAACGTTGCAAACAACATGGTGAAGCCGGTTAAAACTACGCCTTGCCACAGATCATATAATACTACAGGCCTTGCCGTATACATAGACAATTACACGCACACACGTACAACGAAACTACGACTTAGCTTGTCAGTCGAGCTCTCAGATTAAATAATAAAGCTATATGTATACTGTACACACCAGTGTACTTATATGGCAAGGCGTAGTTTTAACCGGCTTCACCTTGTTGTTTGCAACGTTTATCTTGACTTTTTATTTGATCTGAGGTCCCGGTATAATGTTCCCTTGGGATAAAACATTAGACTTTTCACGCGGGCAAAGCCGCTGGCAAAAGCTATTTTGACACAAAATTTGTAAAAACCCTTTTTCGATTTTGGCATTATTTCACGCTTCCTTTGATATCAACAGACGCTTCCTTTGAAATAATAAATGACGTTCCTAAGTTAAAGTAAATGCTTTTACAAATAAAATACATATTAAATGGCGGGATTACAGCTATTTGAGTATTGAACAAACTTTTATGTTAAAAATTGCATTTTCACGAGAAAGCAACGTGTGTCAAATTGCAGCTCAATCGGACACTGAGAAGTTGGTCAAATTTATCTTGCAAGATTTGATTACAGATACCGGGACAGGTTTAAATAAAATAAAAGCTTTTAAAATTGCGGAATGAAGTTTCCGTATGAAAAAAAAAACAAACATGTCAGCCGTCATAATGTATTCTACAGATAAAAGTAAACTAACAATATTCAGGATTTGAATTTAGAATACATGACCCCAAATATCAAAACCCGATTTCCAACATCGACAGTTCGGGAGATAACGACGTTCCACGGGACATTTCCTCCGGAAAATGAAGTTAACACGATAGTTTTCCGAATACCGAGCGAATTTAACGCGAAAACTAACGTGTTAACTGGCTTTATAGGGTTAAAATTGAGCTCGTCCGTCTTTTGTTTTAAATAACATTGAATTTCTGTATTCCCGAATGGTTGGGTAAACCTATATACCTACTTAAAAAGGAAAATCAAAAGTCATTAAAAATTGGACCTCTCGGATTCGTGCCACCATACGAAGCCGCGGCGGACATTTGAACGATGTCATATTCCATCCATAATGGCATAAATGGGCCTTTTAAATAAAAAATAAATTTCGTTAATATCTCACACACATCTTGTTTTATTCAATTTTAACATCGACCCGTCCTTGTTGAAAGACCCTTTAGTATACCCACCTGTCACTATACTTCATAAAAGATAGCTTGATCTCTGCGACATATGTCAAACTGACGTATATGTTATTGTTAGCCTGTCAAGCGCTATTGATACTGACAGCTGTCGCAGAGATCAAGCTATCTTTTATGAAGTATAGTTATGTTTAAGTCCTGTAATGAGCCTGGCTGGTACTGAGCCATTTCTAGCCAAAAACATAAAAAAAAACTGTTTTAGCGAAACGAACCTCAGCAGCAAAGCTTGCGGCCAATTTAACGAGAGAGAAAATAAAATATGGAATTTATAATGTATTTTTGGGAATGGGTTCAAATCACCTCAAATGGGATCTCGCGATTTCTGCTCGACATGTTATATTTATTTATTTATTTAAACTTCATGTACAATAGTGGTACATAGGCGGACTTAATGCCACAAGGCATTCTCTACCAGTCAACCTTTGGGTTAAAAGGACAACATTGTGAATGGGTACAAAATAAAACTTAAAAATAACAACCTGTATACGAAAATATATACTTACATATATATTATAATACACATATACAAATAACATATACTAATAGATACAAAAAAAAGAGAAACCTATTAATAATTATTATGACTAGACTTCTGTGAGCTATTTAGTTTGACTCAAATAGTGGTCACGAACTTTTCTTTTAAAAGTGAATTTGCTTTCAGCCTTTTTAATTCCAAAGGGTAGCGCGTTCCAGAGCTTTATTGTTGAGACAGCGTATGAATTTGACATAAAACCGGTACGGTGTGACGGAATTTGAAGGAGCAGATTTTTGAAAGCTCGAAGGTTACGACTGTGAGAACTGCCCAACACTTTGAAATAAGTAGTTATACATTGTATTAATTTTGCAAAAGTGACTTTAACAAAACATACGAACATACATCAAATACATATTATTTCTAAGGTCAAACCGAAGAGTTACGATTTGAAGTATTCAGTTGATGAGTAAATCATTTATCGCGAGCAGTGATACATCAATTTTGTGACACACAGACCGACAGGCTAGCATACATCTGTCATCGAGTGTGTCATCCTTACTGCGAATATTTATCTTGAGCAGAAAATGTTTAACATGTCAATCACATTAAAACAGGTAGTTTTTTAGGGTTCCGTACCCAAAGGTTAAAAACGGGACCTTATTACTAAGACTCCGCGGTCCGTCTGTCTGTCTATCTGTCTGTCTGTCTGTCCGTCTGTCACCAGGCTGTATCTCATGAACCGTGATAGCTAGACAGTTGAAATTTTCACAGATGATGTATTTCTGTTGCCGCTATAACAACAAATACTAAAAACAGAATAAAATAAATTTTAAGTGGGGCTCCCATACAACAAACGTGATTTTTTTGCCGTTTTTGCGATGATGAACCCTAAAAAGGAAACCATACCTACAGAAATAAAAGTAAAAGTGACACCGGTAACTTTAGGTATGACAATCAAAACACAGTGCGGTATGCGTCTCAAGGTTGCATCAAATAGGAGTCCAGCTCAGCACGTGTCAGGCAAATATACCTGACGCTGATATTCTGCTGGATCCCTGTAAGCGCAAGTTGTATTAATTTTGTAAAATGTTTTTACATTATCTAGATAATATCGCTGGGTACACATTTGATTTTCTTCGCGCTCAAATTTTATGTATTGCTGTAGTGTGTAAGTCATTTGTTAAGCTAAATAAAAATAAAAAAAATGTGACAGCTATCTCAGCTATCTTAACTTTTCAAGATACTTTTCTTATCTATTTTATATACAAACTCTCTGCTATTTTATTTAAAGGCCATATTGTTTGTTTGACACATCGTTAGCCCACTCATTCCTTCGCGCTCTGTAACTATCAATAATAGCAATTAAAACTATTAATAACCTATTATTTAATAAAGTGATCAGGTCACTTGACCAAAATTAAATAATACCAAATTCATTGGCACAGTACAAAGATTGGTAGGGTTGTCTGATTATACGTAGATATTATGAAATTGTATTGTTGTGTAAATAGATTAATTTCGTAGCAACATCAGCGTTTTAATGTTCCAACTGCTGGGACACAGGCCTCCTCTCTGTGAGAGGGAATGGGCCGTAATCCACCACGCGGGCCCAGTGCGGGTTGGTGGATGTCTTATCTTATGGAGGGGCCGAGAAATAACTCGGACACTTCGACCCAAATTGGTGGATGTCACATGTCTTCGAGTTTTTGGTTCTAGGACATGCCGGTTTCCTCACGATGTTTGACTTCACCGTTTGAGAGCAATGGTGATGAAATAATTTACACAAAGTTAATATTATGTATAGTATTTCTGTATTCAATCTGCCTAGCTGGTCTTTTTTTTGTGACAAACCCACCGCACTATTCTCAAACCACTGCAACTCCTGAAAGCCAGATTCAACAGTGGCGACCACCAGAAAAGCGCCGAGGCAATGAAGCTCGACGAAGTCCCGGAGAATGCATTTAACTGTCTTGGATCCCGTAACTAAATTAATCAGAAAAGAATAACGGAGGAGTAGGAAAAAATACAAATTTCCACTTCCCTCCATATCAAGCAGGAGACAGAACCAACAAACAAGACTAATAGGCACAAAGGGTCGTCTGCTGGGTCCTAGCTGTCTAGGGTCGGCTTCCCGTCTAACTGAATTCAGCTGTATATTACAGTATTTTACTGGAGTGACTGCCTATCTGACCTCCACAACCCAGTAACTGGGTAACAAGATACCCATGGGCAAGACTGGTGTCAGAATTTATGGAGTTTAACTACCGTTACTTCTGTCATAAATCTTTAACAACATGCAGGATCAACGGGATTCCGAGTCACAGAGGAGTCTCGGAATGATTCCATTGCCGAAGTCACAGTATAATACTAGCATACAGATGCTTCATCTCATACAAAGAAACTGTGCCGAAGTAACTAGCGTTTTCCGTCTACTACATACTGACATACATACATACTGATTATTTTTATCAGAGCATCGATCGCGGTCGGTTCCGTTCCATGGCTATAGATGGTGTTAGCAGCGACTTGCAAGTAAAAAGGTTTTCTCGGAACGAGGCTATTTTTTTCTTCAGTGACGATTTGTTTTATAGTATTTTTTTAACGTTTCAACAGTTTCATGTACCAAAATTTGTTACAATACAAATTAAAAAAATCGAGTGGCATGCCTCTGTAATTTAAAACCGCGCCATCTACTGGAATACATTTTAAATGATCCGTTCAAATATTCTTTGAAATGTGAATTAAGAGCCCATTATTCCATAATTTTGTGCTTATGAGAGTTCATTAAACAAGACAATACAATTTTAATGATCAATTCTAGAAAATGTTAATTTTACACACAATTCAATAACAAATCGATGCATATCCCGCAATCTAGTGAAATTTATTTGAACCTAATTTTCTTTGTTAGCGCTGAGACCCCATGCCAAGGTAATTCTAATGGATGGTCATCCATCCAGTGAACCACCTCGGCAAGGGTTGCTTAACATTAAATTTCGTTCCATGTTTTAATTACTTAGCCACGGGCTTGTATTGTTGTGTAAATTGATTAATTATAGTATTGCCTATTATATTGTATTATGAATAAGGATATGTTGGAAGGCCTCCCACTAGGTGGACCGATGACCTGGTTAAGGTTGCGGGAAGGCGCTGGATGCGAGACGCTCGGGATCGGTCAATGTGGCGACGCCTGGGGGAGGCCTATGTCCAGCAGTGGACGTCTTTTGGCTGAAATGATGATGATGATGATATTATTATATATAAAAACATCGCCCGACCGACCCCCAATATCTAAAATTACAGCCGCCATCTTCGATCTATGTATATTTGGCAAATATTCCCGGACATAAGCGTAACAGATCTTTATTACACTAGTATCAGAATAATGATGATAAACCGACTTGGCGCATCTCTACAGTGACGATATTCACATCACTAGTCTGAGAAAAACGCTTTAAACCATCGTCAGAGGGTGGAGAAATTAGCAGATTCAGCCAATCAGGTAGACTCAAATCCCTTGCACGTATCATAACATTCCGCCTGTGAACGCCGAAATTGGTCGGCATATATCTCTAGTAAATCCACATTTCACCAGTTATTTTCAAGTGGGAAGAACCTACTGTCATCAGCCAAATTCAGATTATGGCCTGCTTAGAAATGCCAGATGGAAAAACCAAATCACAGTTTTCTTGAGACGGGAATCCCGAGATGAATTCCGTCCCGATTCCGGTCTGTGTTTAAACAATTTACGATCCTAACTGTGAACCAGAAGGGAATTTAAAGTGTTTTTAAATAGTGATACTGATGAGTTATTAAGCGAAATGTTTTACTTGTAGTTTATTTCAGGATTTTTATTGGACTCTTTTCAATGGTGTAGCCATTTGGCGGTGGAGAGAGTGGCGAAACTAATTGGCTAAATACGGTAGTACAATTGAAAGCACCGTTTTTCACATTAGTTATTTTTGTGTATTTTTGTTTGGGAATAACAAAGTACTGGCCAAATTTTAGACCTGCAGCCTAATTGCGTAATGAATTCGGCAAGGTAATGGGCAATGAGTATGAAAAAAACCGGCCAAGTGCGAGTCGGACTCGCGCACGAAGGATTCCGTACCATTTTCGCAAAAAACGTTTATTGTATTGGAGCCTCACTTAAATATTTATTTTATTCTGTTTTTAGTATTTATTGTTATAGCGGTAACAGAAATACATCATCTGTGAAAATTTCAACTGTCTAACTATCACGGTTCATGAGTTACAGCCTGGTGACAGACAGACACACAGACAGACGGACTGCGAAGTCTCAGTAATAGGGTCCCATTTTTACCCTTTGGGTACGGAACCCTAAAAATCAACCAAGCACATGGACGGAAATCCACATCGCGTCTTGCATGTGATTGCTCGATTTTTCATACACTTTGCTTTGCCGAATTCATTACGCAATAAGACTGCTGGACACTTGGTTTGGTTGGATCGTATCTGAATTTTATTTATATTCTTGAATAATATTAATTCATTAATTTATTATTCATATTGTAATTATTATATATTATTATGTATGTATTTTTATCTTCTATATGTTTATTTAAGGTATATGTGTTATGTATACATAATTAGTTAAGATAAATCGTTATATAGTTGTTAGTCTATTTTAAGTTTTCTTATTTCCTTCTACACACTGGGTCTTCGTATATCACCCAACTTTCCTGTCGCAGGTCTGCTGGAAGAAATTTCTATTGAAATAAGCAGTACCTTTGTGCTCTTCTATATGTATTATTTCTTTTCTCTGTTAAGTGTTTTGTGTGTACATAAATAAATAAATTATTATTGTATTTTGGGATTCGAAATCATGCGCAGTATACGAACTGTTCAGGTTTGACTAGACCAAGGTACGGCTAAATGTAATTTAGATACTAGGAGAGGAAATTCAAGTCGCAGATGATGATAGATTGTAGAAGATGTAGAGGACTTGAATATTTACTTGAGCAGCGAACTACATGACTATTACTATGTACTTCTTTCTCTTAAGAGGGTAATGTGCCAGGTCAGTGACCTATTTATTACGTAGTATTAGTCAATCAAAATGACATGAAGCTTGCTGAAAACATACACTTATAGACAACGATATTGGGGGATGATTTTCGGATTTATCTTTGTATTTTCAATTATTTCTTGGTAGGTTCGAAAGTAGATATGTTGAGGCAGATTTCAAATGTGTATTTTCTTAATAGGTTAGTTCGTTGACAACGCAAGCATCACGTCTACTTCACCGTTGGTCTGTACCCGCGAGTTCTGGCGGCAATCCAGCGCACGCGCACACAAATAGACCAAGCGACACTCACCATGATGTGGTTTAATTGCCTATACAAGCGAATTTTATCAACTATTTTTATAAATAATTGTAATTTCGACACAGAAGCCCGGATATTTGTAAATTTGACATTGTATGGTCGCTTTTCGGGCATTCGAAACAGCTGTCCTGTACCAATAAATGCTTTATTTTTTCTGTCGATTTCATTGTAATTTATTCTTGAATTTATTTAATAGGCTGGCTGACAAGGTTTTATATTTATTACCAAGCGATGTTTTTGTATAGGAGTATCTATAGATGGGACATTAGTTCTTTTGAGCTATTTAGCTCATGGGAAGATCTACAATAGAAATAAAAGATGATTTTGTGGAATTGTTCAAGCAAATGTAGGTTACTTTGCAGTCGTCACAAAACGCGATTCTCATTACAATTATGAATAGATCTAACAACAATCAGTTTGTTCAGAGACTAGAATATTTAGTCGACTTTAATAATTAGGTCAGCTAAATATTTAGATGTTTGAAGTCGAGATTTTGTGTGATCTGTTCGTGGAGACAGCTATTCGCGGCAGAATACAGGTAGCATGAACGAGTCGTTTACAAAGAAAGCTCTGAGTAATATTTGCATCTGTGAAACACATGCTTTGCAAAATGTTTCCTACATTACCAAAAATATGGTACAACTAATACTTTCAGAATTTGGAATTCCATCACATCAATTATTTATTAATCCCGCAACCAGCAAACATTTTCTCTTTTTATTAACTAAATATTCTGTTCGAGGATTGGTTTCTGGCATGATAATTATCGACACGTCACAAAATAAGAGAAACAATCAAACCAAGTGTTGCGATTGGCTATTGACAATTAATTCAAAACGGTGTTTGTCAGTTGTTCATATTCATTTTGCGATACTTTTCGTTTTCGAAACTGTGCCACAGTCAAATGACTGAATAATGTTGCTTCAATCTTGTGGTTCTAAATTAAATATTCATCAAACTGTCGAACCAAAACGACAACCCTGTAATGAAGTTACCAAATAAATAAAATTATTCATAAAAAAAAACCTTTATTTTTCGTATTCTTCTCAGCAAATCCTTTCATTTGATACCCATATGATGGCAGTGCACAAAAAATAACTAGTCCGCCATCTTGGGCCGTCCGCCATATTGGATTTAGAATGACGTCACTTACCAAACCATGCATTGTCATCCAAACTAAACGTGTATGCAAAATTTAATCTTAATCGGTGGAGGATTACTGCTTTAAAATTCAGTTGCAAGATTTGAACCGAACACACATATACATACATTCCAAGTTAAATAAAAGCTTGTACAAGTAAAATTTAAAAATTTAAAGAACCTCCGCCATTTTAATTTCACACTACATAATTTATCCAAGAGTAGATCCGCTTCAATCGTCAATCTATCGAAACACGTAATTATGACACGATATCTTGCGATTCATAGAGTAAAATTCGGATAACTTTTGAACCGATTTTATTCAAACATAGCTAAGAACACTTTCGACAAATTCACCATTAAAAAAAAAACTAAATCAAAATCGGTTCATCCGTTTAGGCGCTATGATGCCACAGACAGACACACATATACACAGATACACAGCAACACACGTCAAACTAATAACACCCCTCTTTTTCCGTCGGGGGTTAAAAATAGGTAGGTACACCCTGTATATAAGAATCTAACACTTTCTTTGTGGATACGATGATGATTTGTTGACAGCAGACAGCATTGAATAGCAGTCATCGCAATAAAAAATATTATATTTTCGGATCAAAAATATATTTTCTGTATACATTAGTCTGTCTGGAGTATTTTTAACAAGTCGTAATTCGCTTTAATCTTTGTCTGTTAAAAAAAAACATCGTGAATACTGTTGGTAATGTGTACTTACCTTTGTATTAGTATCATCACGCCTGTTTTACTTGAAGGGGTTGAGCAGAGGATTATAGAACACAACGCTAGTTGAGTTATTTCTTCCGTAAAAGGCCCTTTTTCTGAATTGAGATTTTGGGTAAAGTAAATTTGACACGTCCTTAACGTGTCTAACTTTAGTGCTAAAGTTAGACAGGATTTCAGGCTAGAGTAGAGGTTGACAATTACTTAACTTCAAATTCGTAATTCAGAAACCGGTGATAGTGAAAAACGTGAAATAAACTTCCCACTAAGAAATGTACGGATGAATATCCAAAATGGGTCTATAAAGGGACGAATAGCTATGATCAATAAATGGATTTCCAATTAATTTTGTGTTTATGAGAAGAGCCGAAGACAGGGTGGCTTGGAAGCGGCTCGTCGTTGACTCCGTCAAAGCTTTTCAAGACGGGCACGACCTTCAGAAATTAAGACAACGAATAAGAAGAACACAAGAGTAGGCAGACTAGATTGGATTTGAAATCCGAATATTGGAAAGTAAAAAAATAAATAAAAAGAAAAAGGATTTATTGTCATTGGAACTGTCATTCCTATAAATAAAATCCTTAATTAAGTTATGAAAAAAAAGTTACACTTTTTACCTGAATTTACATCGATGTGAATGTTGCCACGAAACTTACCTGTAAAATAAAATTAAACATTAGATACAGACTAACAAAATTGAAGGTTTCTGAAAGCCAAATAAATTTGGTGTCACATCTCTTGCCAAGTGAATTTGATTGACTGTTATGGCTGATTTCTTAATTGAGTACGTGTCAAACCCTACTTCAATACCAAAGCTTGGCAGTTTTACAGGCTGAAATGGAGTTTGACAAATACTTCACTTTCTAAATTCAGAAACTTGACATTAGGTGTGTAGACGTCACTCTCTCTATATGAGCCAACCTATACTTCATATTAGATAGCTTGATCTCTGTGACATATGTCAAACTGACGTATCCGTTATTGTTAACCTGTCAAACGCTATTGTTACTGTATTGATACTGACAGCTGTCGCCGAGATCAAGCTATATTTTATAAAGTATAGTCAATTCGACATGTTACCTTCAGAGTTCAGATATGAACCCTAGCACAATCGAGATCCATTCGAATCGCGGCCTAACTAGATCGTGATTTGAATGTACCAGTATAACTATACTGGTCACTCCAATTAGACTGGATCACGATTCGACATGACTATACTCCATTTGAAATAACAACAACTCCTTTTACAGTCCGTTCAACCGATTTTAAGTTCTATCCCGTTAACATAAGGATGTCATAAGAAGCATAAACCTGTTACCAAAAACAACTGTTTACTACAGCTACCATTTGTCGTATCACCAACGCAATAGAATTCAAAATCGGTTGAACGGGCTGTAAAATGGGCTAATTTAAATGTCTAATGTTATCGCAAATGGAGTATAGATCTACGTAAAAAAATACCTTAAGGTTGCACTAGTCCAAAATTCTTCCATACAAACGTAGTTTGGGTTTTACTCCACTGTTTGACGATGTACGTTCAAAATAAAAAATTATATCAATTTGTCTCATCATTATCTAGTCCTGTATGGAAGCAAAAAGTACAAAAAAAAATTAGCATGAAAGTTATGAGCTTCGAAAGTTCCATATTTCAACACCAATTTTAACGCATCTTTGGGCGCAAATAAGTACCATAAGAAGAAAGAAAATTGAAAAACGGCCTCCATACAGGGATAGATTATTTGTTCAACAATGCAAATAATTTTATTTTGAACAGATACATTCAGTGGTTTTTTCATGATATCCAGACTCCCAAAGGTCTGTTTATAAAATTTCGCGCGCTCGTTTTCGTTCTAAATCATCATCCATCTCGCTACAAATTTCCTCCCCGGTCAGTGGGGCGGAGGGGTGCGCGTGCGGCGCATTTACACCTACACACACACACGCTCACTAGTTTAGCTACCGCCCGGCGCCCGCGCCCCGCTGCCCCAGAGGGGCCTCAATCGTCTGCTGCATAATATATACGTCACCGTAATTACGCGCGTGCGGTGTATGTTATTGATATTGTGATATCAACGATAACGTATTCGTATAATATTTTATAACATTGACCCCTGGCTTGAACTTTGGATTCCGATATTCCTTTATGTGTTGTGTTGATTATTTTGAATTGGTCCGAAATTTTACTGACCCTGGCGTTCGTGGGATTTCATACTGATTTACATGGCGTTTGAATTTGAACTTGTTGCGTCAGTGAAGTGATCTTCTTCTTCAGCAATTCAAGTAACAATGGGTAAGTTGAATCTTTTATCGAATTTAGTTTGTACAATTCATGAGGGCGCTTGACATGACTTTTATACCTAAATAAACACAGACTTGTAATTCTAATGTTTCACGCGCATTTATAAAATTTTAAAATTACAAACTGCCGATCTTTATCTATAATTAGAAAATCTTTTTTAAAAATACTACCGACTTCCAAATAAAAACACTACAAAGTGAAAAATAACTAATTTCGGAAGTCGGTGTTCTTGTTTTTGTTTCTTCGTTATTTTTTTTTTTTAGTTGTGGTACATAAAGATCAAGTTCAATAATACCTATAATCTCAGATTAGAGAAAATCTGAGCCTAAAATGCCCAAATTTATGCCTGAATAGATTACCTGAATACCTAACATAAAACTAACATAACCGGTGCAATGAGAGTGTATCTTTCAGGGTGAACTGTACAAATCTGCGTACCCCTTTAGAGCGTACCGGCTTGACGTTATGTTATCAAAAGGCCTAACCAATAAACAGTTTTGCGATCGCAGCAATCCCGAGAGATTTGCCGTTGTATATTGAAGAGTTCTGTTGTATATATTAGGATATTAGATTCCAATTAGATTAGGTATTTTAAGATTTTCGATAGTCGTGCCTACTTATATCGAAAGTTCATTATTATGTAGGTACCTATCTGTTATATCGATATCGACTCGGCTTCAGCGGCGGACAAACACAAAAGGAAGCTATTTTTTAACCGACTTCAAAAAGGAGGAGGTTCTCAATTTGACTGTATTTTTTTTGTTACTTACCTCAATACTTTTTTAATGTGAACCGATTTTGATGATTCTTTTTAGGGTTCCGTACCCGAAGGGTAAAAACGGGACCCTATTACTGAGACTTCGCGGTCCGTCTGTCTGTCACCAGGCTGTATCTCATAAACCGTGATAGCTAAACCGGTGAAATTTTCACAAATGATGTATTTCTTTATAACAACAAATATTAAAAACAGAACAAAATTAATATATAAGTGGGGCTCCCATACAACAAACGTGATGTTTTTTTGCGATAATGGTACGGAACCCTTCTTGGCCGGTTTTTTATTTGTATACCTACTATGCGCGCCGACACTCACAAGCTCGGCTCAGCCACCCGAAGCTATTATATTGTATTGTGATAACAAAGAGAATATTTCAAACTGCTATTGTAAACAAACAATCAATAAACAATTTACAAAATAACATTATTTTTTATTTGATGAACCTAATTACCTAGAAAACAAGTCTCACATCAAAGTGGCGCTATCGTAAAAGCAGTTATCCTGACTCTGGCTGGTATGAAATACCTACTTACGGGGAGGCGCCTGTAGGTTATAGCTAACTAGCTAAGGTAAGTAAATACCTATTTAACACACATTGTAATATTTGCACAACCTGCAATAAAATACAAAAACATAAAGACATGACCTACACCCGTGCGCATAGAGCCTAGCTTTCCGCACGCGCTGGTACGATACCTACAGTCAGCGAAGCCCTGGCGCCCGCTCTGCCAACGTAAAATCTACCGACTTGACGCTCGAACACTTTTCATTCTTATAACTAAGGGCATAAGGTTCAATAAGCGCGCAAGCGGCTCGCGCTGCTCTGTCGTCGCCGCCTCCAAAAATAATTAAAAAGTCAAATCTAACATTACTTGTCGATAATAACAATATCTATGTAAATTCACATTTTCGCAAAAGATCTTATTGTCAAGTTGGCAAAGTCGCGGGTAAATATAGGTGCATAACAACAAGTAAATTGAGTGCCTTCTAATTACGTTACACACAGTAATAATCCAAAGTTCTAACATCTATTTTTTTATGTTTATGTTGTCAATGAATTGCATACGCGCCACCGCAACCACACACAAGTATATTATAGTAATCTTTGCACACACACCGCCGCGCTGTCGGCGCTCTGCAATGAAATTGCGCATGTGTGCATCACACAGCGTTATGAGTGTGTATACGAACACGATCTAGCTTCTTACTGCTCATCACAGCGTCTATCTCTTTCCTGCGCGATGTCGGATGAGATAGCAAATATTTTAACTCCGCCGCCAAATAGTTCGTGCCGTTGACTAGTGTAACCTTAAGAGGAAATATGGTCACAGATATCCGACTGAATATCGTAAAAAGTCGTAATTTTTAGGTTTGGCTCTCGCCTGTTTCCTCCTCCAATCTTGGACCATTTTAAAATATATACTATAAACTGAAATACAAGATATATACTATGCCCCTAAGTTATTTTTTCCATTTATAGTGGTCCAAATTTTTACACCAGGCCTCTGTTGACAGCGCAATTTTAAGCATTTTTTGAGGGTTCTAGTGCTTCTATAGACAATGTATCATCAAAAAGGAAAACATAGGGACATAGTATATATCTTGCTTTTTCAGATTATGGTATATCTTTTAAATTGGTCCAATATTGGAGAAGGAAGTAGACGAGAGCCAAACCTCGAATCATGACTTTTTACAAAGGAAATTCAGTCGGAGCTCTCTGCCCATATTTCCTCTTAAGATTTAACAGATAAGACCCTAGATAAAGTTACATTTTATTCATTTTATCAATCGTTAGAAGACCAAAATGTTCAGAATTCACCACCCATGTGATAATTCGGTAGTTCATGTCAATAATTTTGAAATTTTTGACAAAAGGGATGTTTCCTGGGTAGAAAAAATATAACTCTATTTAGTCCGTCAGTGAGATTATCAAATAATATTGGACCCGTATTTTTTGCTTTATCATATAAATAAAAATTGACAAGGATAAAGCGCATCAAAGTCCAGGAGTGTGCTTGTGACGTCACTTTGTCAGTATAAAGCACACCGTGACGTCACACGATATTTCAAAGCACTGTATCGTCGTAACTTTATGTTTATGTGTCATAAGAAAAAATACTTGTCCAATATTTTTATTTATCTACCTGACGGACCTAAAACAAATTTTCAGTCAAGTACCCTATTGTTTTTTATAGAATGTCGCTTTGTCTATGAGTCTTAAAATTACCAGAGATTTCGCTTAACGTTGTAGTTCGACCCGAGTGGCGACGTAATTACTTAGTCACGAGTACATCAGCCTTCAGACTCCAGAATTAGGTCTCTAATAGAAATAACCAAATGATTCTGTTTTATATTGAAGTGTCGACATTTACAACTATGTCTACTTACGTAGACATAATTATAGTTTCAGTCATGTTACGAACCTTATTAATTAATGACAACCAATTAGAGCCTTAAAATAACGATATCGTGTCATGGAAAATGGAAAAGTCAACGCCCCTAATTATTATTTATATGACATGTAACCATTATAATGTCAATAGACAAATTCGTTTCGCGTTTTTTCTATTAAAAACAGCTATTCTGTATAACGATGCGTACGCAAGCTGAATAGATGCTAAAGGTAATTCAGAGCTTATAAGATGCTTAATTCTCATATGTTGTGACGTTCAGATCAATGTAGGCAATATGCAATTAAGTTCGTAGTTTTGCAATAAGAATAATGATATTTCAATGCCCAGCAGTCGACTGCGATCGGCTGAGTTTAGAGAGAGATAAATAATATTTTATCTCTCTATAAACGAGTACATCACTCAGCTTCGCTGAGTTTGCCGACGACATAGTGGTCATGGCTGAGACCATGGAGAGCCTCAGTACAATGCTCGATGACCTCAGTAGAGCTTCCGAAAGACTGGGTCTTAAAATGAACATCGACAAAACCAAGATCATGGTAAATGACCATGTAACACCCACTTCTATCAAGATCGGAGGCTCTACACTCGAAGTTGTGGATGACTATGTCTACCTGGGACAAACGATTAAGTTGGCAGTGACCTGTCGCTGCCGGCCGTAGTCGAGTCTATGGTCGGCAGCGAGGAGTCCTGGGACGCGGTGGTGATATCCTTCTGCGAAACAGTCGTCTCGCAGAAGGAGGCTGCGGAGAGGGAGAGGGAGATTTCATCCGCTAACCCGATCCGCAGCAGGCGCGCCGGGCGTCGGTGCAGGGCGGACAACGCCCTCTTACAGCCCCCCTAAATGGGTCCAGGGGCGACGGACTCGGTGACATCCGTCGCCCCCCACACATCAGGACCCGAGGTGGTGACGCGTAGTGTTCCACGCGCGCCCCTCTTAGACGTCGCGCGGGGTGTCCAACACCTCACTCCCCACCCAACCCGAGGTCGTGACCCGCAGAGGCGGGCCGGCACTAGCTGGGGGTTGCGGAAGTATCGTTGTTTTCGCGACCCCCAGCGTAGGTGTGAGATGGAACACCGGGGTGGTTTTTAGTCAGTACGAGTCTGACAGACATGACATCCAATGAGGATTTTCCACCGCGGAAAAAAATAAAAAATAAATGGGTAGGGCCAACTTCGAGAAAGATGTCAACCGTCGAATCCGACTCGGCTGGGCAGCGTTCGGGAAGTTGCGCGGTATCTTCTCGTCCAACTTACCACAGTGTCTCAAGACGAAAGTCTATGACCAGTGCGTGTCATATGCCAGTGATGACATATGGCAGCAAGCTTACAGTCACTCAAAGGGTAATGCTCGGCGTTTCCTTGCGTGATCGAATCAGAAATATATGAATATGAAAAATAAGTTGGGAGGTACTTATTTAGTAAGTCTTTTTTAACACACTTTAGGAATTTCTTCATGTATCGTGGGTGCGTTTACAAACATTTAAACTCACATACACAAGACACCCAGATCCGGCACAACTATCTGTAGGCCGTACACATATTTGTTCCGTGTGGCAATCGAGTTATCTTCATACATCGATTGAAATTAATCTATTTATAATTTTTATAACCCATAATCTACAAAATTATATGACCTTGGTAATTTGTGTCAACAATAAGTTATTCAAGTTTTATAAACAATTGTACTGATGATTAATTTGAAATTGACGAGTGTCACGCATGAGCTATTTTATAAATGAAATAAATTTACTTAAGGGTAGTGAAATTTTAATAGCGGGGTGGGACCCGAAGCTTAATAATTATTGCTTTCTAGTTAGTAACGCTTATGTAAAATATGTATGGACATAATTTTGTGATGTTAAATGTAATGGATATTGTAAAAAGTAATTTATTGTTTATGATAAGTGTTTCGGGGAACGTCCTTTGCGATAGTCAATACCTTTGCCCGTTACTAAGTTAATAAATCAATCTGCCTAGCCTTTTCCCAACTATATTGGGGTCAGCTTCCAGTCTTACCGGATTCAGCTGAGTACCAGTGTTTACATGGAGCGACTGCCTATCTGACCTCTGTACCCCTTGGCAAGACTGGTGTCAGATCTCAAGCTTCTGACTACCCGTAACGACTGTAAAAGATCTTCAAATGACAGCCGGGACTAATGGCTTAACGAGCTTTCCAAGGCACGGAGGAAACTCGGTATTTTGAAATGGTCACCCATCCATAGACCGATTTCGTCAAGCGTTGCTTAACCTTGATGATCGACCAGTGCGGCTGTTATTATTTAGCCACAAGCTCCTATAATTATTTAGCCACTAGCTATACTCTTATTATTTAGCCACGAGCTCTAAGTTAATGCCTAAACAAAAGCGTACCGCTGTTTTTTAACGCTCTGCTCAGTGTCCAGGGTTGTAAATCGCAAGCAAATTAAATTGCCTATTCTTTCTACACACTGTGTTTTCACCTGAGATCATTTATATAGCTTATTTTAGCAGATTTCTAATATAATCAGTACCTTTGTGCTTCTATCTGTATTCTTTCTTTTCTCTGTAAAATGTGTTTGTGTGTATCAATAAATAAATAAATAATAACAAGACTTTTACTACATTTTTATTTATACCACATTTATTTTGATTAGTTCATTTTAATTGTATTTGGTTTAATTTATATTTTAATCTGATTTAATTTTAGTTTAATTAAATTTTAACTTGATTTGATTTAATTTAATTTGTGACAAGCTGTGCCCACGGCTTCGCTCCCGTCAACTGACTACCTTCCATACCCTACCCTACATACCCTAACTACCCTAACCTACCTACCAACCCTACCTACTCTCATAAGTAGTAAATAGAAACTAAAATTGTAATGCCAGTGTGTAATATATATATAGTATTTAGTGAGGGATGAACTCACGTGGACTTAAGTTAGTTAAGTAAGCCCAAAAATAATGTCAGACAATTGTAACTTTAATGAAAAAAAAAACAAACAACAATAAACACTATAAAAAAGCGCGGACTGCCACATGTCCGCGGTAGAATATTGAAATAAAAAATACCCTACCTACTCTACTTAACTACCTACCCTACCTACCTACCTACCTATTTTTTTTGTTTTTAAACTTTTTCAGTATTCTAGCGAACACAACAAAATAAGAATTATTTAAATCGGCCCAGCCGTTTTGAGTTTTAGCAAGACTAACGAAAGCCATTGATTTTTATATAGATTTGATTTCATTTTGATTGATTTTTATTTGTTTTTAATTAAATTTTGATATTGGTTTAAATTTACTTTTTTATAGATTGCCTAAATTTTAAGGGTTTTTACTATTATGTGAATATGTGCATGTAATATTCACATCGAGTAGATGTCAATCAGACTTTTCTGTTGCTCGTGTGATTGTACATAATTTTTGTGAATTATAAAAAAAAATAAAAAATGAATTTCAGCACAATATAATACAAAAGATCTTAAAAGTATGCAGTTACTAAGATGAGAGAGTTGTTAAGTTTATGCGTAAAAATTAAGCAAGTGGCAAAACACAGCTGTTTGCCAAATAAGCAACTTAACGCCTCCGAAAGGCGACAATACGCTTTCGGCTAACTTCAGAATACAGATCAATATCTGAAGCTGGCTTAAAGTATGCGCGTTGATCTGCGCCCTGGCGCCTTTTGAGCGTAAGCCTGTAGGCCTTGTGTGACATAGCTACCTTGTTCATTTATTTTTGTAACTAGCTGCTGCCCGCGGCTCCTCCCGCGTGTTAAGTGGTTAGTTAGCCCAAAGGACTGTACTCTCGGGATAAAATGTACCCTATGTCCTTCTTCAAGGTGCAATCTATCTCTGTACAAAAAATCGTCAATTGCTTTTCAGCTTCCTAACCGTGAAAATGTAACAAACAAACAGACAGAGTTACTTTGACCTGTTTATTATAATACTAGCTTCTGAAAGCGGCTTCGCCCGCGTGAATGTCGAAAATTATCCCGAGGGAACATATTCCCGGGGTAAAAAGTGTGCTATTCCTGACTATAATCTATCTCTGTGCCAAATTTCATCCATATCCGTCCAGCCGTTTGATCGTGAAGAAGTAACAAACATACAAACACACACACACAAACTTTCGCCTTTATAATATTAGTCTGATGAATGGGAAAAATGCATTTTCATACAAACTTTTATCAAAAATCCACGTTTGCTGAAATATTAGTTTCTTGGTTTTTTATTGGTTTGAGCAAGATTCAGCAGTTTAGGAGGTTTTAAACGTATGCATGTTATCTGTACCTAATTGTGAGGGAATATTGTGATCTATTTTTTTTTAATTGTTTATAGTTTTAGCGTATCGTACGTCGGATTTCTTAATTGAGTAAATAAATCGTTTAATAGCATTTTAATTGGGTTCCAATCTTACTTTACGCGCCTTTGCGGTTCTTTTGACCTTATCTACTATCTGGATATAAAGCGATTTTATAAGACTATAAAAAAAGTTTTGCAAAAAAATACTACCAACTTCCAAATATAAAACTACAAAGTGAAAAATAACTTAATTTTTGGAAGTCGGTGCCTTTCGCAGGTACCATTTTTTGCGGTAAGGACACCGACTTCCAAAAATACAATTATTTTTCACTTTGTAGTTTTTAGGGTACGGAACCCTAACCCAAAGGGTAAAAACGGGACCCTATTACTGAGACTTCGCTGTCCGTCTGTCTGTCTGTCTGTCTGTCTGTCTGTCTGTCTGTCACCAGGCTATATCCCATGAACCGTGAAAGTTAGACAGTTGAAATTTTCACAGATGATGTATTCCTGTTGCCGCTATAACAACAAATACTAAAAACAGTATATAATTAATATTTAAGGGGGGCTCCCATACAACAAACGTGATATTTTTGCCGTTTTTTGCTCGATATTAATAACGGCAACAGGTAGACGCTTGAAATATTCACAGAATATTTAGTTGTATATTCTCTTCAAAAAATAATAATTATTAAATTAAAATAAAATAAATTAAGGGGGGCTCCCATACAACAAACGTGATTTTTTTGCAGTGTTTTGCGATAATGGTACGGAACCCTTCGTGTGCGAGTCCGACTCGCACTTGGGCGGTTTTTTTTTTATTTTCGGAAGTCGGTAGTATTTTTTTGCAAAAATTTTTTTTTATTTTTCACTTTTTAGTTGTACCTACCTAATAGGCAAGTTGTTTAGTAAGGTACATATAACGCCAGAATACATTTCCCGAATATCATGAAACGATCATAACCAGTGAAATGAGAGACCTGCGTACCCCTTTAGAGCGTACTGGCGTGATGTTATGTTATGAAATGGTATAAACAATAAACAGATGCGATTGCAGCAATCTCGAGAGATTTGCCGTTATTTATTGAAGAGTCCTGTTGTATATTTTCGAAGTTCTTCATCAGATCTTCACCAAATTAAAATGGGACCAATGTTGGAACATACTTAACAAACAAAAAAAAATTTTTTTAAATCGGTCCACAATAGACGGAGATATAGATATCGGTGAAAATACATTAAAAAAAAAAACATACAAAGTCGAACATAGAACCTGCTCCTTTTTGGCAAGTCGGTTAAAAAGTGACTTAAATTGATGTAAAATAAACCGAGGCCTTTAACAAGTCAAAATTTTGTGCACAATAACCCAAAACTACCCTCCAAGTCTGCTTACCACACAACTATAGGAAACAGCGTACGATAAAACCATACTGACATGCATTGTGTGAACACCAGCATAACATGAACTGCACTCGCTAAATGAGAATGTTCCTACGTCCCACATTTGAGGAGGTCTGTGTAAGATGGTGTATATAGGTATTATGTGTCTGGACGTTTCAACCCGTGATAGTTGACAGGTACCTATAGATAGGTAACTCTATGTAAAAGGTCGACACCTGACATTTGTGTTGTTAAGGACCTTGATAGCTACTGGGTTAGTTACTTACCTTATTATTTAAATTTTGTAGATATTGTAAGCTAAATTGTGTGGGCAAGATAGAATATGTGGGTGAAATACTAATAAGGAAGGCGGTAAATATGAGGATGGTACCTAAAAACTGGCCAAGTGCGAGTCGGACTCGCGCACGAAGGTTTCCGTACCGTTATGGCAAAATAGACATGTTTTTTGTATGGGAGCCCCACTTAAATATTTATTTTATTCTGTTTTTAGTATTTTTTTGTTATAGTGGTAAAAGAAATACATCATCTGTGAAAATTTCAACTGTCTAGCTATCACGGTTCATGAGATACAGCCTGGTGACACACGGACAGACAGACAGACAGACGGATCGCGGAGTCTTAGTAATAGGGTCCCGTTTTTACCCTTTGGGTACGGAACCCTAAAAATGTAATAAGATACACGTGAAAATAGAGGATAATATCGGAATATCAGTATAGCGTCGGTAGCTAATGAGGTTATCTGGAGGGCCTGGCAACTTGTGCGGCCTTATCTCATGCATTTATGTATGGAACTGGTGAAACAATCGCTAGGATACCGGTGGACACAAATAGATTTGAAATGTGGGTAGGTGTTAGGGAAAACTGAGGTAGGTTGGATTATAGATATTTATATGCGAAACTAGCTTCAGCCAGTGGCTTCGCCCGCGTAAATGTCAAAAAAAGTCCTTTGTGCTTATTCCTGATTATAATCTATCTCTGTGCCAAATTTCATCCAGATCCGTCCAGCCGTTTGAGCGTGAAAAAGTAACAAACATACAAACACACACACACACACTCACAAACTTTCGCCTTTATAATATTATATATTTAGATATATATAGTGTGATGTGATGTAATATATATATTAAATTATATATTACGAGCTGTTGCCCGCGGCTTCGCTCCCGTGGGCCACCCCACAGGACCCGTTTTCAGGATTAAAAAATAGCCTATGTTACTCAGGAATAACGTAGCTTTCTATTGGTGAAAGAATTTTTAAAATCGGTCCAGTAGTTTAGGAGCCTATTCGGTACAAATAAACAAACAAACAAAAAAATCTTTCCTCTTTATAATATTAGTATAGAAGTATAGATTAGTGTGAAGTGTGATGAGAAGGTTGTAATTATTGATAGGCTCGCATTTGACCACCATCTCAACAGATGGTAAGCGATGGTGTGGTTGATGTGATAGACAAGTTGTGTATATTTTTTTTTAAACATGTATTTTCTTATTTTTCTCAGCAACGTCTTTCTTTTGATACCCATATATATCATGGAAGCGCACAAAAAATAACTAGTCCGCCATCTTGGGCCGTCCGCCATATTGGATTTAGAATGACGTCACTTGGCTAACCATGCATTGTCATCCAAACTAAACGTGTATGCAAAATTTCAAATTCAGTTGCAATATTTGACCAGAACCACACTTACATACATACATTCAAGTTAAATAAAAGCTTGTAAAAACGACAGCGTTCGATCGGTTCTTTTCTTTCTTTCTTTCTTTTCTTAGTGATGACTCTAATTAATTTGGGATAAGCATAAAACCTGATTTAGAACTCCTACAAATCTAGTCTAAAAGTTAAAATATCTTATCTTTTGCTATTATACGAGACCGGGATTTCCACTGCGAATGTTTTGCTTTTCTTTTGCGATTAGGGGATTACTAGGCTGAGTCGTGTCACGTCCGAGGCATGAGTGAGGTACGGATTAAAACGGGAATAAACCATTTTAATTTAATTTAATTTTAAGAAGTCGTTTACTATGTATTTTTCTTTATATCCCCATTGTAACTCAATGGGAAGCAGTCTTACAGACGTTGCCGGGACTAGTGGTTCAGTAACAACAATACCTTGAACTGAGCATGTTCTTATATCTGGGTTAACATGCTTGAAAAAAATCAAGAATACAATCAAACAGCAGTATTTCCTTCTATTTGTGTTTTAGCCAAGGACTTCAGCTTAACCATCCAGTCTTTTTATTACCTATTGCAGTTCTTGGCTTAAGTTTTTCACGTTTTCAAGTTTATCAAGAAAGTTTTTAGGGTTCCGTACCCGATGGGTCTAAACGGAGCCTTATCGCTGTCACACACGTGTCCGTCTGTCCGTCGTCTGTCACACAGGTTTACAGTCAAACGGTTGAAGTCTTCAATTTTTCAAAGTATAAGCATTTAATTTTTAACTCCAACGTCAGCCCGTCGCTTAGAGTTTTTATTATTTGAGAAAAGTTTAAAAAATTTGTTAAGTACAGATTATCATTCATATAAAAGGTCAAATAAAACTAATACTTCATTGAGGGCGTTTTTAATTACTCTAGATTTAGATTTTGATCAAAAAATTATTAATTCTAAATATTCATTAAATATGTTTGGCAGAACGTATATATTACCCGTGCCTTTTTGCGTTATAACGTGACAGCTATTTGCATATGCGCAGTAGATATGCCCGAGGAACTTTTAGTTAATCTGTGGTTATCCTGAGCGCACTTGAATAAGCCCGCCATTTTATTAATTTTTGTTTTGTTTCCTCGCACAATGCATAGTAAAATGTTGTATGATACACGTACGTAAGACCTCGCCATCAAACGTAAAAGTTTGGCGTGTTTAGAATTAAGTAACACCTCTGTATTAAAATTGCATTAAATAAATAAATAATTAAAAAAAGATGATTTCCGACTCGTGTCGATTTATCCACTCATCGGAAATCACCTACCTTCCGCACTTGTAGCATAAATAACTATTTTAGGGGGGCTCCCATACAGCTAAAGGCGGATGTGAAAAAAAGTTTTGGTAAGTGGGGTATCGTTGTTTTAGAGCTCGTTGAGTAGATAAATACTGTATTTTTGTTTAAAAAAATATTGGAAAACAAAGGAATGAGAAGCCGTTAAAGTCAGATAAAAAAAAAAGAATGTTTTAACTTCCCATTGACCTATGAACTTGAAATTTGGTGATAATGTGTACTATTACGTATATTTTACTAACGCATACCAATATATTGAACAATTTTATTGTTTCTTTGAAATTCCCTCATTTTTACTATTACAACTAACTTGATTTTGCGGTTTGGTACGGAATCCTAAACATACGAAGTCCGACACACACTTAGCCGGTGTGCATGTGGAGTATGGGAGGCATGTTCGACCCTCTACGTGCATATAAGGCACTCTTCTTTCCCGAGTTTATTCCACCCTAGATCCCGGATCGCACGTGTTCAACCCGGTACCGAGAGGGTATTTCAGAGGGTAAAAATCTTAAATATCCCCAGAGAGACAGGGCCTTTTGGACGGATTTCCAGACGAATAAAAAAGATGAGATAGAGTGGACATGGAATTTGTAAATATTTTCAAAATCAAAAAAATCAAAAACATTATTTTTTATTTTACATAGGCCTACATGGGCACTTATAAAACGTCGAAAAAAGGCGCACGGTTTGGGTTGGTCGTTTCCTATGGAGAAGAACCGGCAAGAAACTCCATGGTTACTCTTTTAAAAATATGTTTTTTTACAATATTTCCATGTTACAGCATTACTTAGATATGGGAGGACAACGTAGGCGTAGGCCCGACAATAAAACGTTAGAAACTAAAAATAAAAAGTGAAACGAGATAAAAAGTTATCAAATGTTATCAAGCATCTAGAAATCTAGAAGGCCTACAATGTATAAAATACAAAGATAAAAATAAATGTATAACAAGACTAAATTTAACATGTGGCACAAATGTAGTTATCAGTGCTGTAACTATTCAATTGAAGAAGGAGCTTGAAAGGTTTATAGGTACAGAAAAAGAAAGCCTATGAAGGTCCAAATGTGCTACGGGCATTCAGTCTCATGTCTATCATCCGCTCAATACAATTACTGGTACGGTGATGAAAAATGGTGGTGTGGAGGAAGAATATATGTTGCGCCAACCCCGAATATATTAGGATCATGGTAAGCTAACGATGATAACAGGAAGATAAAGAGGTTACCGCTCTCACCCTAAGGTATCCAAGGAAGCCATGCATTTTGTACAAAGAAAAGTAACGTGACTCTACAATATGGAACTTTAAAATAAACAGAACTCCAACAACGACCAATATTAAACTTTTTAGGTTAGTGCTTCTTTCAAATTTAAAACAACTGGGATGGAGTCTGGGGTAAGCAGATAAGGAGATTGACAGCTCATCTTAACTTCTAGGGTGTTAAGAAGTCGTAAAGTTGTTAATCTATGGAAAAATGTAAAGCAAATCTGTCATCATCAATTTTTAATACCGACTTTTTCTTTTTAATATTTCAGGATAGTTTACATATTTTTTTTTTATCTTTTATATCAAACTGACGTCAGAGCAAGAATACAGCAGTACGTAAACAGCGTTTAAACTGGCTGGCAATTAATTATACCACTATGTAGCTACTGCAACAATTAATACACAAACAAATTTTAATATATCTGCTCTTTCTTGCATTTTAGCCGACAGCTTGACGTAATTACCCCAATTTTATTTTCCATAAATTTCACACCGAATATTAATGTACACTTTCAAATTCTAAATAACAAATACCCCATAATTTTAATTACCAAACAAGTGTTAGCTATAAAACCATTAATTCGCTTCGTAAAAATAAATAGCCGCCATGATGTGCCAAACAGCGACATCTGTTATCTAGTAGCGGAATTTATTTGTACATTTATGGTTACTCTGTTTTATTTTAGTTGGGTATTGATTGATTTTCCGATTATTTGTTTTTATCGATTTGCTGGGCCATTTTTTGCTGTAGATATTTATTCTGTATACTTTAGGCTGCAGAGTTATTTTTATTAATGTTGTTTTGCAGAATTGCATTAAGTTTATGACTTAGACAAAACAAATTCCTTATAGCTATTACAGGAAAAGTCATTTATTAAGCTACGGCACATATAATTACGGCATACCGATGCCTCATTTCATACAAAGAAACCATGCCAACATAACGTAGCGTTTTTCGACGGACTATACGGACTATTTACTAAAAGTACATCGATCGCGTTGGGTTCCTTCCCACGGCAATAGATGCTGTTAGCAGCGACTTGCAAGTAAAAGGGTTTACTCGGTTCGTGACAATTTTTTTCATTAAATACAGAGATGATGTTTTATAGTATTTTTTGCAGGTTTTTACAGTGTTTTTGTACCAAAATGTGTTACAATACAAATTTAAAAAATCGTGTGGTATGCCTCAGAAATTTAAAACCGCGCCGTCTATTGGAATCAATTTTAAATGATCGGCAGGCTTATTACGTATCTTTTGCAAGAGCAAAACGATAGCGATTTTTCCGCAATAATTGCTCTTCCATACAGAAGTTTTTAAGTTGTTGGCGTATTTTTTTTAAATAATTGCATTTGTCAAACAGCGAGCGATTAGCAAAGGATTGTGTAGGACCTGCTATACATAAACTGCATGTAATTCCGACTTTTATAACATAAATCGTTTGATCGCTATCGTTTTGCTCTTGCAAAAGATACGTAATAAGCCTGCCGTTCTTATAATATTTTAAATGTTATTTATGAGCCCAATATTCTATAATTTTGTGCGTCCACCAAGTGTGACTCCAGGAAAGACGGTGGCGCAGTGATCACGTGCTGCCGTGCACAGCGAGGTTCAGGGGAGACGCTTCTCTTTCTCCCCAGAGATGTGCCTTATCAGGCCTTGCACAGAGGCGGTTCCGGAGTGGTCTTTTATGAGGTAACGGGGCACTTCCAAGTCCTGATGGTGATCACCGGGTTTGATTTTAGTGAGGTAAAAATCCCACACTCCTTGGTCTTTTCTTCAAAAGTCCAGTGCCTAGTGGAAGTGGGGCAAGTGACTAGTATTTTATAGGAATTTAGGTTCCGATAGGAAAATGCTGTCTAAACTGGGTTTACCAGATTTTTTTACCTATGTGGTTAGGTACCTATTATGTTACTACGAACGTAAGTATAAACTAATAAATAATATAATAGTCTGGTCAAAAACTCCAACCACACCTCCTTTTATGTAAATAGGTAACGGGTTACATGCGTTGTTCAATTGGTTTATTTTTTTGCACGTTTTTACAGTTTCATTGTACCAAAATGTGTTACAACACAAATTTAAAAAATGGAGTGGCATGCCCCAGAAATTTAAAACTATTGGAATTAATTTTAAATGATCCGTTCAAATGATATTTGCAATGTGAATTAAGAGCCTTATATTCCATATTTAGGAGAGTTGATTAAACAAGAACATAATTTTTTATGATAAATTCTATAAAATGTTAATTTTACACACAATAATTCAATAACAAAGCGATGCATACCGCGCCATCTAGTGATATTTATTTGATGACGTGCCGTAGTATCCAGGTCCTGTAAGTTATGTCTCTTGCCGCCCAGATGGCACATTGGTCACGTACTGCCGCACAGCAAGGCAGAGACCCTTTACAGTCGCTCTAGGGAAGGCGTTATACAGTGCCGGAGTGGTATTTTTAAAGCACGCGGGGTGTGTGAACTTACTGTAACTACCGAAGTAGTTAGTGAAGTAAGCCCGAAGTCCGGATGCCTTTTGAAGGTATCTATTTCTGAAGGAAGAATGAGGTCCATGTAACAAGAGTAATAAGGAAAAAAAGGCTCTACTGTGATGAGATGAAAACGGTGAAGGAAAACATCGTGAGGAAACCGGCATGTCCTAGAACCAAAAAATCGAAGACAAGTGACATCCACCAACCCGCACTGGGCCCGCGTGGTGGATTACGGCCCATTCCCTCTCACAGAGAGGAGGCCTGTGTCCCAGCACTGGGAACATTAATATGCTGATGATCTGATGTGTGATGAGATGACCAAAATAAATTGAGATTAGTGTGAGAAGGTCATGATTTTCTCTTTTCTTGTTGTTTTCGTTTATTAGCGAGACAGGTAGAGATACTTACTTGTTTCTTAACAAGAACACTGGCCCAAATACTATATAGTAAATTCTATAATTCCCATCTATCCCGCTTTTTACTCAAAAACCGATTTCAGTTTTTATGTGACTCGCACACGAAAGTTCTTAGGTCATCGGATAACATGAAACTTAAAATGCCAATGCATTCCACTACCTTCCTAGACAAATCATTTACTGCCATGGCCACTCGTCTATGGAATGCATTGCCTGTGACAATAAAACGCGCGCGATCACTACCGATCTTAAAAAGACTTGTACAGGAGCACTACTTGTCACTGTGACCTTATTCTTGTTGGAGCTGCATTGTTTTCTTGTCTGTATATTTATAGGTATATATAAACGTTATTATTATGTTTGTAACTTATTATAACTTATTTGTACGCAGAACGCGATAAGGCCGCCTGTTGTATGTTTGTTTTTATTTTAAGGTTTCCATATGTATTATTGTATTGATCTTGGTGTACAATAAAGTATATATAAATAAATAAACTCCACCAACTTGAAACAAATATTTGCCTGCGCTTAAGAAAAATACTTCAGTAAGAGAATTTATTTAAATTTCCCACGCTATGAAAAGTCTTACAATAAAAAAGTTAATAAAATCAAAAAACCCGACAGCAAAGATTTAAACAAGAAGAAAATCATGCTGTGCAGTTGGAGGATACATATTCGCGAGCTGGCTGACAAAAACTATATTTTTTTTTTTTCGAATAACTTTTAAACATATAAGTGGTATATATTTTTGTAAACACCTCTAAAAATCCTTCATTTTGATGCCCCACTCGATGGGTTTCGAAGAAAATAATTACAACCCCTACAATATGGCGCCCAAAATCCGCCATGTTTCTTTTTTTGAACAGCACTTATCTAAGAAGACTTTGGCGGCCAAGGCCTATCTAACGATGTCTTAGTTATAAAAATCCGCCAAGTGGTTTGAAAGATATAATAAAGAATATTACATACATACAAACATAAATACAAGATACGCGCGAAAAATATAACTCTTTCCTTGCAGCCGGGTAAAAAGAATTGTAGCCAGCGTACAAGCGGCGACCACACAGCTTTATGTAAATAAGTATTACATACAAAAGGCCTTCTATAATGAAAATATTTTTGCGATTTCGACAATACACCCGTACACTCACGTGCGTAAATATGTGACAAAATCGGCAAATTCAAAAGCGTTTCGCTTTGAATTTTTCTCTTAAAATATTGATAGTGTTTTTTTTATTTAACCCCGTACTAGGAATTTATCCTGTATCGCGGATGCGTTTACAAACATACAAACAGCCAGACCCGGAACAACTATCTGTAGGCCATACAAATATTTGTTCAGTGCGAGAATCGAATTTGTGACACGCAGCATAACAGCCAATCGCTCAGCCAACTGTGCCAACCGTGCCTTCACATCTTATTATATTATTTTCGAAACCAAGCCATATTGGCTATGGTCTTTTCTAAAACTTATTGTTATCACTAGTTCTTCTGCCAGTGGCTTCGCCCATGTGAAGAGCTGTAATTATCCCAAGAAAAAATACTCTAGAGATAATTATAGTACTTTCAAAAAGGGCAGTAGATACCTTTTTCAAAGTACCTATATCAAAATTCTTCAAAATTGGTGCAGTGATTTAGGCTTAAAAATGTAAAACACAAACAGACAAACAAACTTTTGCATTTGTATGGATATTTTATTTAAGAGCAGTGGTATCGGCCGCGACTAACAAGTTGTGGGTCGTAGGTTCGAACCCAGTCAGGCGCTTTACTTTGTGTAAATTATTTCATCACCACTGCTCTCAAAACGGTGAAGGAAAACATCGTGAGTAAACAAACCATGTCTTGTAACCAAAAATTCGAAGACGTGACATCCACCAACCCGCACTGGGCCCGCGTGGTGGATTACGGCCCATTCCCTCTCACAGAGAGGAGGCCTGTGTCCCAGCAGTGGGAAAATTAATAGGCTGATGGTGATGATGATGATAGATTTTACGAGAAAATTATTTATGAAGTTTGCGTTAGTGTAAGTGTTTATGCTGATGACTGTACGTACGTACGAAAGCAAACCGCTGCGACATACGTGTCCTAAGCACACAGAATGAGAGCTGGCCATAAAAATATAATTAATTTGGATAAATAACCGGTAAACAATTATTCAATGTGTGAGGAGGGTTCACTGGATCCGGACTAAAGTAATTTCAAGAGGGAAAAACGTGCAAAAATCTGCTGATCGATGTAGCGTAGAGGCGCGTTTTTCCAGCCAGATATCGTCGCTTAAGTTCTAACACAGCATATGTCAAAATAGGGCACTTTTCAGGAAAGCACACACCACAGCGTCAACCACATCATCGCTTAACATTAGGCGAGATAGTGGTCAAACGCGAGCCTATAACAAATTAAAAATATAGCTAAAATAACTGTTAAACAGCTCATTACCGCTCACGAGCGCAGGGTGACGGCCAATCCCTCAGGTTTTACAAAAAAACTTAGTTACGTGCTGTTTGTATGGCAATACAGCTGCGTTACGCGGTTTTGCTGTGGTTTCTCTGTGCAACATTGACACACGCAGTGTCTTTTTTTTTAATAACGCCTCACCATTGGTTTAAACTCTCGTGTTTGATTGGTCAAACGATGCGTCTTAAGATTCCTTATCGAATGACATACAAAATGTATTTCGTTAAAAAATTGACTTCCGCGGTGTGAACTTAAGGGCCTACCACCGCTTTAGTGCCGTAATAATTTCACTTTCTAAAGCATACTCCTTAGTAACGGCTAGGTTACAAGATTTGATAAATATATATATATTATTGATTCATGCAAATTATTTGTCAAACATGTTTTTGTTCGTGTAACTAATAGTTTTGCTTTAAAAAAATAATTAACAACGCAATATTTTTTCGTTATTTTTGGATACTCCGCCAAAACGACTTGGATGTTTAAAAATATTTTTACACAGAATAATTGATGGCTAGAATTTCTCCATAAATTTTATAGCATATGTAAATCAAAGAATATTTTGCAAGCAAAACTGCCCAAAAGGTCGTTTAAAATTGATATTCTGGCTCCGAGCGGGCGCACGGCCAGTACTGCGTTAACATTGGGGAATATATACGCCTTAAACGATGTTATGGCATATAGTTGAAATTTTAACTTGATATGATCAACCTGGTACGAGGTGGCACGAGCCAAGAATTCCTGGCAGTGCTTGGGGCAGTATTGGTCCAGCAATATATGAACTAAGGAAAGACGAACAGGATTTTCCAGTCACATTCCAGCGTTAAATATGTATTTACATCATAATTATTTCTACTTTGAGTTCAATTTAAAGTAACAGTATAATTTTTAATGTACTATAGTCCATTCACGTTAAGAAAATAGTGAGTCATCATTGTCAGCCGGCCACTCGACCAATATGGCCGCAACAAATTAGAAAGCTTGCGACTTGATTGGTCGAGGGGCCGGCTAACATCGATGACTTACTATTTTCTTAAAGCGAATGGACTATAATACGATTTTGAAAATTCTTTTACTGATAGAAAGTTGCCTTTCATTATGGGTAGGTACGCTCAGCGCAATTTCACTGTATTATTTTTAACAATATTCTTCTCTTTATTGTGTGTTTGTTGTGTCTGTTTCGCATACACTACCCTCCTCTCTAATACCACTACTACTTTACTTTTTTTTCGAAAAATATATGGTTCATAAGAAATAAGTCACGGAAAAAACTAATAAATAAAATAAAACTTGTAATAATAATATATTTCAGTGGAATCGGAAGTGCCTTACTATAAAGGCATCGAACGTGCCTTACTAGAGTGGAATAGAAAGTGCCTTACTATAGTGGAATCGGAAGTGCCTTACTATAGCTATGTGCCCGACCCAGTTCTCGAAAATGGCCATGTCACGTTGTATTGGGATCGGTCTGTCATCACTGACAGGACTATTGTTGCCAATAAGCCTGACATAGTGGTGATAGACCGACTGCGAGCGTCACGCAATGATTGTTGATATAGCGGTCCCCCATGATGAGAACCTCGTGAAGGCTGAGAGAGATAAGAAAAGTAAGTATCTGGGTTGCGAGGTTGTCGACATGTGGGATGTGAATACAGCAGTCATTGTGCCGATAGTCGTGACGGCCAATGGCATAATAGCCAAGAGCCTCGACGAATATCTGAGTAGGCTCTCGTTGGTCAGCTGGATCAAGGGCTTGATCCAGAAAGTGGTACTCCTGGACACGGCGCATATCGTTAGGAGGTTCCTCTCTCTGGAGTCCTGACCGCCGGTAACTTGGACCCTGTTCCCGATATCGGTGGACTACTAATTATTTTAATTTTAAATAATTTTTCTTTTTTGTATGTGTTCATAAAAATATTTAAAAATGTAAATATTAAATGTGTACAAAAATGAAATACAGAGTAGGAACAGAACAAAAATCCAGACAAATAAAAGAAGAAAATAGTTATTTAACTTGAGTAACATTTCAACTTGGTCCCGTTTAAAGCGAAGTTTAAACTCACCCGTCCTAATGAGGCTAATCGCCAAGTTAACTAAGTAAATATTATAACTAAGTAAATATAAACTTAGCAGAACAGGGATATGTAACATAAAAGTTATCCTCCTCCCGACCCAAGGTTTGCAGCCCCTGGCCTCGTTTGCTAAATGTCAGGGGTCGAAGTTAGTACATTGTGCGTTCTTGCTAAGCTCGCCACAGTTTTATTTTTTATTTATTTAAGTTGATAGTCGTAGTGGGGATTACAGTGTGGAATAATATAATTAAAAATGTTTTATGAAAATAATTCTTATGCGTATCACTGCTTTTTTAACCCCCGACGGAAAAAGAGGGGTGTTATAAGTTTGAAGTGTGTACCTGTGTGTTTGTGTATCTGTCTGTGGCATCATAGCTCCTAAACGGATGAACCGATTTTGATTTTGTTCTCTTAGCACTTTGTATGTATGTACATAAGCAAATCGGACGAATTTAAACATAATTTAAAACTATGGTCGCGTGGTATATTTCTACCAATATCTTTATAAATTATAGTCTACTAGCTGACCCCCTGGGCTTCGCTCCCGTCAACTGGCTATCCTGCCAATCCGGCCTACCCTGCCTACCCTTCCTACCCTGCCTACCCTGCCTACTGGCCTTCCCAGCCTGGCAACCCAGCCTACCCTGCCTACCCTACCCTAACTACCTACCTAATATTTTTATGTATCATCAATAGTTTTCTCGGCGCACGCTAAATAATGAATTTTACAGACAACATTTTGCTACTTTGGGTTACATTTCTGAAATTTTCATAAGTTGTGTATCTCTAATATTTTTGAAAATATATTATAGGAATTATATACTCAGGAATAATGTAGCTTTCTACTATTGAAAGAATTTTCAAAATCGGTTTACTAGATCCAGAGATTATCCCCTATAACGTCACAAACTTTACCTCTCTAAAATATTAGTATAGATGTGTTATTCTGACATATAATTTTGACATGACATTTAATTTTGCGGAATCGTCACGTCTGAATCCTGGTGATGCGCGCCCCCTCCTTCTCCTGATGGATGCGAGACGAGTATGTCGGACATTCGTATCCATCAAAAGGACGTCCGTAGGGTGCTGCGCAACCTCGACGTGAACAAGGCTAGCGGCCCTGACGGAATACCAGCAATTGATCTTAGAACCTGTGCGCCTGAACTGTCTCCGATCTTGACACGCCTATTCTGCCTTTCGTATGAGGCTGGAAAAGTACCGAATGCTTGGAAGCAGGCTAACGTACAGCCCGTGCCCAAGAAGGGCAGTCGAGCTGACCCGGCCAACTACAGACCCATATCTGTAACCTCCATACTCTGTAAGAGTATGGAACGTGTACTCAATTCTAAGCTCCTGGTATACTTAGAAGCAAACGATATCCTAAGTGACCGCCAATACGGCTTCCGCCGAAATCGGTCTACTGGGGATCTTCTAGCGTATGCCATTCACATCTGGAGTGAGGCCATCGAGAGGCACGGGGAAGTGCTTGCCGTCTCCCTCGACATCTCGAAGGCTTTTGATAGGGTCTGGCACGAAAGCCTTATTGGTAAGCTTCCTTCATTCGGTTTGCCCGGTGGTCTGTGTGATTGGATTGCTGACTTCCTGAGAGACCGGTCCATTCGAGTGGTTATCGATGGCTGCTCGTCGGACCACTTGGATATTTATGCCGGGGTCCCTCAGGGGTCGGTACTTTCAGCAACTTAATTCTTGCTCCACATTAACGATCTGCTAAAACCGGTACCTTTGGGTATGCAGACGACAGCACTGTTGCAGAGAGATACTTGTCCAACGCCGTTTTCCGCTAAAAAGAGCCAATTTCACCCGGCTCCAACTTTCCGAGATGTGACCGTGCCAATAACTGACCATCTTGAGCTTCTTGGCGTTATGTTGACATCGACTCTCAATTTTGGCCCATACATTGAGGCAAAGGCTCAGCTGGCTGCCAAAAAGCTGGGAATCCTTGCAAAGGTGAGAAGGTACTTCACGCCAGAACAGCTGCTCAGCTTGTATAAAGCGCAAGTTCGATCATGCATGGAGTACTGTTCTCATCTCTGGTACGGATCTGCCAAATACCAGCTTGATGCACTAGAGTCGATCGAAAAGCGGGCCAAGAGGCTCATCGGTGATGAGGCACTGGTTAAGTCAAAGCTCCAGAGCCTTGAACATCGTTGCCGAGTTGCCAGCTTATCGGTTTTTTATCGATTACATTTCGGGGAGTGTGCGATGGAATTGCATGATCTAATTCCGCCCAGCCCGTTTCATCATCGGACTACCAGACGTACGGCGATGCGCCATCGGTACATGGTGGACATCCCACCCATACGCACTAAACGTTTTGAGAATACCTTTATTATGCGTACAGCTAAGGAGTGGAACTCCCTGCCGGAGTCTGTGTTTCCCTATAGCTACAATCTAGGGGTCTTTAAGTCAAGAGTGAATAGGTTACTTCTAGGCAAGCGCGATCCATCGTCGACCACATCATCGCTTACCATTAGGTGAGATGGTGGTCAAGCGCGAGCCTATATCAAATAAAAAATATATATATATACGCTATATTTCTGTAAAGTTTCATTTCATTTCATGTCATGTCAAAATTATATGTCAGAATAACACATCTATACTAATATTTTAGAGAGGTAAAGTTTGTGACGTTATAGGGGATAATCTCTGGATCTAGTAAACCGATTTTGAAAATTCTTTCAATAGTAGAAAGCTACATTATTCCTGAGTGTCATAGGCTATAATATATTTTCAAAAATATTAGAGATACCAGAACCCAAAGTAGCAAAATGTTGTCTGTAAAATTCATTCTTTAGCGTGCGCCGAGAAAACTATTGATGATACATAAAAATATTAGGTAGGTAGTTAGGGTAGGGTAGGCAGGGTAGGGTGGGTTGCCAGGCTAGGAAGGCCAGTAGGCAGGGTAGGCAGGGTAGGAAGGGTAGGCAGGGTAGGCCGGATTGGCAGGATAGCCAGTTGACGGGAGCGAAGCCCAGGGGGTCAGCTAGTAGACTATAATTTATAAAGATATTGGTAGAAATATACCACGCGACCATAGTTTTAAATTATGTTTAAATTCGTCCGATTTTTCGAGTCGAGCATAGCGGGACTAGATCATAGAGGGACTAACCTAAAAATCATACTGATATTAAATGTTGAAAGCATGGACACGAAAATAATAAAGTAATTATAGAATAGTAGAGTAACATTGGGTTTTTTGCTTAAAAGAAGGCCCTAATCACTAGTATTTAAGGGTAGTTTAAATAAAATCCAGTTGTGGGATTTTCTTCAGTGTTTTAGCTATTTATGCTTTAGGGAATCCTAGGAGGAGCTCGTGGCTAAATAATAACAGCCGCACTGGTCGATCTTCAAGGTTAAGCAAAGCTTGACGAGGTCGGTCTGTGGATGGGTGGCCATTTCAACATACCGAGTTTCCTCCGTGCCTCGGAAAGCACGTTAAGCCGTTGCTCCTGGCTGTCATTTGAAGATCTTTGACAGTCGTTACGGGTAGTCAGAAGCCTGAGATCTGACACCAGTCTTGCCAAGGGGTTTCGTGTTACCCAGTTACTGGGTTGTGGAGGTCAGATAGGCAGTCGCTCCATGTAAAAAACTGATACTCAGCTGAATCCGGTAAGACTGGAAGCCGACCCCAACAATAATTGGGAAAAAGGCTAGGCAGATGCTTTTGGGAATCCCATAAAATATTTTCAGCACGCCAACCCTCAAGCAACTTACTAAGGTATCAATTTATTCAAAAAAATATTTAACGATTTTTCATACATGTGCTGAAGGAAAACACGCCCAATGTTTTAATCGCCACCATGCTTGGTGATCAATACACATTATGAAGAAAATATGATTTTGGCCTAACGTGGAACAATTCCAGGCCTGTATTATTTAATGGAGCATGAAAAAGGGTCACCACACCATGAGTCATGTGCTCAGGGCCTATTACATCATCTTATATTTGAGGTCGACTGCCAGGCCGCCTAGATAAGGCTGGATTTCAGTATTTAATAGGAAGCGACAAGCTTCAGTGATTCAGAACACGATTATAGAAGTAACGGAGCTATTGTAGAGCTGTGTAGTCTATTGCTTTATTCTGGGTAGAGAATAGGTTCAGCGCGAATTAAGGGTGATTCGAATTTTGAATTTTGTTTTCATTGTAGCTTTGTTTTTTTTGAGTTAGGAAGTGTTCTGTGTAGTCTATGGTTATATTCTGGGAAGATAATAAAAAAGGAGACATTTTGGGAGATTCGAGGTCTGCATTTTATATACATTTTGGTTTTGCTTAAGGTAAAATTGTTCCCATTCTTAGGGTTCCGTACACAAAGGGTAAAAACGGGACCCTAATACTAAAAATATTTAAAGGAAGGAAATATTTAAGTAGGACTCCCATACAACAAACGGGATTTTTCTGCCGTTTTTTCGAATAATGGCACGGAACCCTACGTGCGCGAGTCCGACTTGCACTTGGCCGGTTTTTTCGAGTGATTGAGCTATTTCTACGTAGGTATCTAGGAATAGGATAGATTCAGGATAAATTGGAAGATTCGAAGTATGAATTTTTATTGTGTTTTTGCATATGTTGGTGTATGGTGACATAGTTAAAAATTTTTTTGGGTTAAGGACCTATACTGTGTAGCTATATTCTGTGCAGAGAATAGATTCAGCTAAAATTATGGGAGATACTTTGAAGTTAGCTTTCTTAAATGTGGTTTTGCTTATGGTCACATGGTTACCATTTTTTTGGGTATTAGACCTATTCTGTGTAGTCTAGGGCTATTATATTTTAGGCTAGTTTTTTTTTAATTGTGGTAAAAAATAGTTCCGAAAAGAAAATGGTAATTAACCAAGAAAATACGTAGGTAGGGTAAGTGGATATTAGAAACACAATAACCAGCGCAATTTTGAGAAATAAGAAGGAAAAAATAATAATTTAGACAAGTGAATATGTAAAGAAGTTAATATAGCTTTGTATCAAAACTGAATCACCACCAAGCTAATTAAAATACGTGTTAACATTAGAAGAAAATAAATTAAGATTGCAATTATTTCTCAGTAATTACACTCATTAAATATGTTGGCACATCTAAGGCTACGTTAATAGCATTAATTAATAAACATTCTTTCAAATAATAATGTCTCTCTTGATTAAAACAGGAAAATTTATTTCCTTCGGAAAAGTCGATAGTGGCGTGTAGCGACATCTATTGGCCGCGTGCGGAAATAACGTGAGTATTTTTCTAGGTTAACATTGGCTACTGAAAAACTTATGTATTAAGGAAATACTTGATTTATTTACTGTATATATAGAAATACTATAGCAAATAGACTTAATGATAATGAATGTTACTGAAATCTTACTAGAAACGGCGAAAAACTGAACCTTCAGGATGAAAATTTGGTTGATATAATCAATACTTTCAGCGAACAGAATTATGGTTATATTTATACCAAAAATAATTTGTTTAATACCAGCAAGATACTAAGAAAAGCTAATAAGTGGAAATTAGGTTAACTCCACGGTTTTATGGCGACCATAAATCTGCTTAATTTAGGGCCTTGTAAAGGTTATTGTGCCATAACGGCTTGTATTGTGTCCTTCATCAGTTTATGTAATGGAAAGCTTTCAGGAAAGCGTTGGCACCGACAAACGAGTGGCGTCCACTGAAATTCATGTAACATGCTCACGAGCGAAACAGTATGTTTCAGCAGTCATCGCCGCTCTGCGAGCACTGCACAGCGAGCAGCTCGATTTATATTTTTATCTTTCACGTAAGAACTTCACTCTACACGCGTGTACTTACTGACCATCCAGAGACACTCCCAAAACGTTATATTGACAAAAAGCAAGCTCAACTAACAACACGACACTCGCGGGAATACGGGTATACCATAAGTAACTCTATCGTGAATCAATACAAGAGTCCGACAGACCTCAGCCTACACTTACACATAGGAATTTCATTTTTTTTTCAAACAACAACGTACGATTCTTACATAATTCCCGTCCGCCATTACGGCGTGTGACGCACACGATAATCGCCCTTAAAGACAACGTGCGTTGGGTACATATTTTCCATTTTCCATGCACGATAGCTCTATTTCGGAGCTGCGCCGGCGGTTACAACCTTGAATTCGGAACGCACCTTTAATTTTAGCCGGTTAACCTAGATACGGGACCATTCCGAGTGAGGCGGATCGATATTCGCATGCGCGATGTCTCGAACGGTTTTAAAATAGTACGGGTGTGGTGGGTACCTTTAGGCGGCGGATTTTTGGGCAAGGTATGTCGGGGCCCGATGCTCGCGGCCAACTGACGGGCTCCGCTCGCTTCGCGCACGCGCCCTGCCCGCGCTCGCCATAACGATCGCAATAGCCGTCGGGCGCGCGCCGCGGCCACCGCGCGATCCAGAACACCTGTACCGCGTCCATTTTCTAATACTATCGCATATTTCTCTTACCACAACCCTCACCATTTTCAAGCTACACACAAATTCTCAACGTTATATCTAAGACATAATGGGTAGATTTGAAACGGTAGCTGAAAATGAAAATCAATGGAAGGACGGTGACATTGAAAGCCCTGACATAATTTTAACCTACAAAACTTCCGTTTGTTCCATTCGTATGATTTATTGGAAGTATTAAATGTGTTTCGTCTAATAAATATGTTTTCGTATTCCGGACGTGGGCCATTTATCATGTTTCGTTGTAGTTGCGAGCTATTGTGGCGCCTCTGGCGGTGGAAATGGGTACTGTATGTAAAAGCTCTCGTCCGCGTTGATCTTTTGTATGCCTTACAGTTTGCAATGACGTTTGACATTATGAATAGTAGTTGTATGTCTGTCTCGCTCTCTCTACGAAAATAAAACGAGATACATGTAGTCTCCGTAACTAGGTACTCCGGAATAATAAGATAGACGAGTGTTGATAGTGAACAAAAGATACGGGAGGCAAATGATATTCTTTATGTTTTATTTCGGAATGAAAACTGATGTACTTTACTGTAGAGTTACAAAGAAATACGTACTTTTTTGAAAACATACAATTCATCTATCAAATAATGGAGTTTCTAGGTTAGTGGTTTTTCAGGAAGTTAAGCATACATAGACGCCTACACAACCTGTAGGCATTGTCGACTTTTGAAAACTATTAAATAACATGCTTAACTTTTTTTTTTTTTTTTTTTTTCAATTACGTGTGGACCTATTCTGCTGTTAACAGAGGTAATGCAGCGCCATCTACACTCTGTTTAGTTAGTTGAAGCTTTCAGGATGACGTTAACGTCGTTAGTGGGAAAGTCGAGTTGGCTATTTTCTCTACGGGTTTGTAAATCGGTGATACAGCTTCCGCCATCTAGCGGCATTTTCCGAAACTAAATTAAAAAAGTACAAGTAGATGGCGCTGTTATGAGAGTTTCAACACTTTATTTTGTGTGGGAAGTTTGAATATTTTCATAAACTTTTAGATCTCTAAAATAACATCGCGCCCACTTTCGTAGGGTTAGGCAGTGGTGTTACACTGTGGAAGTTTCGTTGCCTTGCTAAATAAATCAATTGAATTGAGATATTGTTTTTGTTGTATGTATTGTTTCTCTCTCTGATGAGGGTGGGCCTATTCTGCCGCTACACGCATGCCGAGCCTCGACAGACGTCTAAAAACACAAACGTGTGAACCGTTGGCTTGGCTTGCATGAGCTTGAAGAAGGGGGGGCTTTTTCAAGGGGCACTTACGACAAGCGCTTGCGAGGCATACATACGTTGGTGCGCATTTAATGTCGATTGTGATTTCGCGACGGTCAGACATTTTGTCCTGTGTTATCCCAAAATAAGTGGCTGGTCAAACGAGGATATCTTTTGTGGGATGTAACGAGGATGAACCTTGTATTATTTGGAGACTCAGAGCTGTAAACCATAAAGATTAAAAGAAAGTTGCAGATGCTTTGATTCGCCTTACCGAGTTAATGCAAAATCCAACATAATAATGAAAGCTAAAAAATTAAAAACGTTTTTTACAAATAAAACCGGTCAAATGAAAGTCATTTGGTCAAAGGGTTCCGTACCAGTATCGCAAAAAACACTTTTGTTGTATGGGAGCCCCACTTAAATATTTATTTTATTCTGTTTCTAGTATTTTTTGTTATAGCGGAAACAGAAATACATCATCTGTGAAAATTTCAACTGTCTAGCTATCACGGTTCATGAGATACAGCCTGGTGACAGACAGATGGACCGTGGAGTTTTAGTAATAGGTTCCCGTTTTTACCCTTTGGGTACGGCACCCTAAAAATACAACCAACTGTCAAATAAAAACACTACAAATTGAAAAATAACTTCAATTTGGTAGTTCTTTTTTTATTTTCCACCACCACCATGTGTCCATTAGGACCAGTTCTATTTTTTTTTTACCATAATGCCAAAAAAATGCAAGAATAGATTTACCCAATAACATGAAGCTTGACCAAAACCGGAGGAATAAGAGGGATGAACTGTTCACACCTGCGTACCCCTTTAGAGCGTACCGGTGTGATGTTATGTAAACAATAAACAGATATGCTATTGCAGCTCTCCCGAGTGATTTGCCGTCATTTATGGCAGAGTTCTGATATCTCCGAAGTTCTTCATCAGATCTTGATGAAATTTAAATGGGAATAAAACAAGAATGACCTAGGTGGACCGATTACCTGGTGAAGGTTGCGGGGATCCGCTGGTTGCGGGACGCACGGGACCGGAAATGTGGCGACGCTTGGGGGAGGCCTATGTCCAGCAGTGGACGTCTTTCGGCTGATATGATGATGTTGATGATGATGAAAACAAGAATCATCAAATGTATGATAAACTAAACACGATAGCCGAAACAAGTTCGGTATCCGCCATGCTTGCCTGTACCACAAAGTACGTAAGCGGCGGTGCGGTGCCTGCCATGTACGTAGCGCACTGACGCATTTACAAGCATGTAAATAACTTCCAAATGCGAGCTTGCATTTGTACAGTCTCGGGGCTTGTGGACGTTTGTTGAGGCTTGGCAAGCGTGTAATCGTAAATGCTGGACTCGATAAAAATCCCAAATGGAAACGTTCAAAAAACAAGCTACTCTTACGGGGCGAGCCAGGCCATGAACTAGGCCGACCCACCCCACATAAAAATTCAAAGACCCGAACTGGGCTCGGGTAGTGTATTACGACCCATTCCCTCTCTCACGAGAGGAGGCTTGTATCCCAGCAGTGGGAGCATAAAAAGGCTGATGATGATGAGGCCGACCCAAACACCGGGATGTTACTAAGAAATTTCAGACGGAAAAACTAACTGGATACAAAAACACACACACAAAAACAAAAAGCCAGATAAAATAAAAAATTATAGTTCATTTCAAATAAACCTTATAGGTACCTATACTTTTGAATTGTTAAACAAAAAAGAAAGACGAATATTGTTGCACATTCGCAAGCGTCAGTAGGTCTCTATGGAGAAGAATGTGCAAGAAAGTCCACGGACACTCTTTTCCATCAGTTTTAATTACAATTATTTGGTTACTTAATTCTTGTTGAAAAATTACAAATATGTGAGAACGATGAAAAAAGACGTGCACGTAAAAGCGCCTAGAGTGAATTTGGTTTCGGTTTCGGCAAGTTTCGGCAAAAAAATCTAGGTTCAGCACCAGTTTCGGTTTCGGCAGAAAATCTAACAAACCTTCGGCTGCACCGAAATTCAGGGTTCGTGAATTGTCGTGTGTCGTTCGGGTAACTTAGCAGCTAACTCGTGGTCACCCCGAACTCTCAGAGAACTCCTCAGTAACCGTGAATTCCAAGTTAGCCACATGGATGATAAGACTGAGTGGCGAGTTTAAAAGAATGGGCTGCCTCAAGGTACCTCATAGGTGGTAGTTTTCGGATGGTACCAATATCCAGTGTCTGTACGGCGTTTCTCCACAGACCATTCGGCCCACACAAACCCATCTTTCGTCTTATACCACACGCCCTTTAACCTGCACATGTGAGGACCTTATGGCTGCGTCGGCTAGGTGTGTTGTAGTGGTTGAATACTGGGCTAAACATAACATTTGAAAATTGTATTTGCCACCGACACGCTAAGAAGAAGAAGACTAGATTTCAGTAAACAAAAGAAATCTTTCAATATGTTTAAGTAAGTTTCGGTTTCGACCGAAACTGATACCAAGGCTGAAAGTACGGTTTCAGTTTCGGTTAAAACCAGTTTCGGTCGGACACTACTAAACATAATATAATTAATAATAAACAGGCCGAGACAACCAATGAATGTGGCAAAAATTATGGCGCCCGCTCACGAACATGACGCCTGGATTGGCACCACTCAGCTCAACCATCATGAAGGGAACCGAATGATTCAACACATGCGCCACCATCAGAGACACATTTGAGAGAGAATGACACACTCAACTGCCAGGGCACACACAAGTCAACGAACGACATATAGGTCCAGTGAATGGTAGATTTGCAGTTGGTACATAGTACTCACACATATGCAGTACAATTATATAATACTAAAAGAAATTGAGTTTATATCCGGAACAACTATCCGTACCTAGACCATACGAATATTTGTTCCATGCGGGAGTCGAACACATTTTGGCCAGTCCCGTTTCAAGAGAGTTTGAGCGTTTAAGAGCCTCTACTGAACGACCGCTGCTGTCTATCATTGAGGCATATTCATTATTTATTGACCGCTTTTAATCGGATAAATGTAAAGTGTAGTCTTCAGTTTAGTCAGTTTGTATCAGTTGGCCCGTCGGAAAAGGCCTCCTCCAAAATTCTCCATCCATTCCTCTCGCTCCTTGGCTACTTACTTCTAAATTATGTTGTTCCAACAACCTTTTCTTTGGCCAACTTAGTCAAGGCATACAAGTAAAACAAAAGTATTAAATTAATCCATTTTATTTTGAAATAAAAATTACATTACACTATGTTTGGACATCACAATTAGGAATACATTGATGGTAAAAAACTTAAAATTAAAACAATACACTTCATAAACCACATGATTGTCTTTAAAAAGCTGTGTATATGGAATGTACATAATATCAACTTATATTTGTATAACACTATTTACATTTTTACATGTGAGAAAATTGGACAAAAACTTTTAAGTATAGACTTTCGTCAAGTACAGTCAATGTCAAAAATAAGCATCTATTTTAAAAAGTTACAAAATTTTGATATAGAGTTGAACAGTCGCAGTTAACATACCTTCGTCATTTGCTGCGTGTACTTGTACTATACTTATTCAGTGCTGACATAATGTCTTTTTCAGAAAATAACAATCAGTTGCTAATATGTGTCACTGGAAGTTAAAACAAACAGATTTTATTTATATTCCATAAATGTACAGTTCATTTAAAAGATTTTACTTTATCAAAGATGCAATTTTGACTTTTGTTTGCTCAGTGTCGTAGCTTTCATAAGGCATTATGACTTCGTAAAGGAAATAATTGAAAAAGTGACGAACGTATAAAAGGCTCGACTGTGCCCATATTTGCTACATTTATTTTATCATTATTTAAATAAAATTGTTTATAACAATTTTAGGAAAATAAAATCAAGTTGATCGGAGGCCAGAATAGTGGACATGAATTTTTCTTTTTCTCCAATATTCCGCATGCAAAAACGTCATAATGCTAAAATTTGTATCAAATTCTTATTATTAGAAGATGTCATGCAGATTCGTTATATGAATCAATATTGGATTAATGGTCAGTATATATTTGGGATTTCATTACTAAGTAAAAGTTAGTTATTGAAATATTTCATAAAGTTTAATAGAAATTGACAATAACATTTTGATACTTTTTAGCGACTTTTGTATAAAATTGACCATTTTAGTCCTACTAACTTTATGAGACTTGAAACAAAATATGTATGACAAAACAGCAATTTTATACAAAATAAATAGTGTCAATAAAATTAAAATATCACCTATACTTTGAATGTTAATGGCACTTCCGGACCAAAACTTTATTGTTTCTAACCTATCTTAGTAAACGGATGGTTGCACTTTATTTTCGGTATTATAATTAGCCACCAATATTATTAATAAAATTTTACTTATAATATTAATAACGAAAATTCAGCAGCTTTTCTTATATTCAGTCATTTTCACTTAAGACAAAAATTAATGTGGGGACGATTTTTATAGAATGATTTTATAAAATATGATATTTTCGGATTTTATAGGTTTAGTTGGTTTTATATTTAAGTTATATATGCATATTACCATATATGTAATTAAATATATAAAATTAAAATATAAAATGTATCATAAGAAGTAGTAATGTGCATCTACAATGTAAAAACATTGTATACAGTGGCCGTTATGGAAACGGACAAAATAATCTTGGTAACTGAAACTCTGAGAGTTTTCTATTTCTTTATTTATTGACTAGTTGTGTTTTTCAAAGATAGCCCTGATATTCTGCAATCAGTAAATTCGTTTTTTTTTAACAGAGAAAGTCAAAATAAAAAAAAAACGGAAACGCGTAAGAAAATTGTGCAACCAATAATCCATGTTTACCATTTTTTCCTAATAATTGATGTCTAGTGCAGCCTTTAATGAAAGGAAAGCGTTTCCAAACTATCAACAGCTTTTTTCAGTGATTTACGTACTACATAACAATTCTCTATATACAAGTTAAAATCTCATTTATCACATCATTCATTCAAAAATATACCTTAAACTTACTGAAGTATGGTCACATTTTGTTTTTTATTTGTGTACAGTATCTCGAACACTTTGAAATCATAGGTGACTGGTATTCAGAATTTTTTTTAATTATTTTTTGTTTATTTTAAATGAGAATTAAAAAAAAACGAGAGTAAAACTTTTTTGACGTGTTTTCGTGATACTGTACGCTAATAAATAATTATTTGATTACATATTTGGTTAAATGACACTATTATCCTACTAAGAAGCACTGTATCAAAGGAAATACAGTCAACTGCGTAGTTATACAATCACAATTAGGTATTGAACAAAGTTCACATTACCAACACTATCCCACGTGGCTGACTGTACCCTCAAATAATTTTGCTACTTTTTTTTACAATTTTATTTAAAATTTATTAACAAAAATAAGTTGTAATTTCTGTATCACACATACAATTTCTACACACAATATTTTTGTGTATTTTCCAGTAGAGGTAGAAATAAACAGGTCTAAACATTTTCTTTTTGTTTATTATTTTCTGAGATCTCACACGAACGTACACTAATTATGTCTACGTTAGTTCTCTTTTTCCAGTTTATCAAATGCACATCTAATACTATCAAATCGGTGATGATCTTACATTTGACACGATCACGTGACCAATCTGCTCTATATGACATTAGTTCAATAAATTATTTTAGGCCTCTAACTTAAATACTACGTAATTGCTTTATTGTACTCAATTTCCTAAACTATAAACAAAATTACGAGGTAACACTTGGGTTTTGAATAAACATGAACATCATCAACATATATAAAAAACTGCATACAAAAAAAAAACGAGTTTATATTATCACCAAAACCAAATTTTGAAAAAAAAAAGTAAAAAAAACCTAAATTTTTTATTTTTTTCTGAAAATTACGAAATTCATTATCAAGGTAGCAAAAGAAAATTAAAAAAAAAAACAGGAACATAAATGTCAAAAATTTTAAAAGCACTAACTCGTAGTACCTTGAAGTTGGGAATCGTTTACACAACATTCTATACATCTCAATTGATGACCTTACTAGGCCTATCAAGTGTACCTGACATGCAAATTTGATTGCAGATAATGAATATTTTGAGCGCGGCGCCGACTTTAAAGGTTTGATTGTCTGATGAATGAGTATATCGTCTTCTGAATGTAAACCCAAAGAACATCTTTAACGACTATTTTGGTATTCGGATTCGATTTGATTGAAGTGGTATTAACTCCTAGTGCTATGGGTGATACATTTAGTCAGCAGTGAAAAAAAATGTTAGTGGGGTTTTCAACAGTGTCCAAAGTCTACCCAAAAACCAAGTGTATAAATAGTGCTATATCACATAAGTACTAACAGATGACGTTACAGCATCACTATACAGTGATAGACAAGTTAATATTTACACACGTATCTACAAATTTATCTAGAACTATTGCAAATTATATTTGGATATGACACCTAATCAACAAAGTATAAGATCGCAAGGGATCACTTCGATTAGGAACATTGTGTAACCTGGCTTTTAGTGTAAAAGCCTCGCTGCCGATAATAAGCCAATTAAAAAAAATATCATTAATGTCTAAAATAATTCCAAATGGTAACCAATGTCCGAAAAAATTTGAAGCTTTTATGAAGTCCGAAAAATCGTCGGTGTTAAAAATAAAACTTTAAACTAAGAGAGTCAATATGGTAACACAATTTCATATATAGCTGTCCAATTTCATCAATTTCCACTCCTTCATATAATTTATTGTCCATTCCATTAAAATTGATGTCGATCTAATAAAATAATTGCGCTGATCACATTTTTACCTCATATCACAGTTTGACTCCTAGGATGTCAACTCTTAGTACAAAGAAAGCGTATCAACAAGAATCTCTCAAAATAGTAATAAATAATGTTCATAAAACGATAAATCTTTGAAAATCTTAAATACTGTCGTGTTATAAACTTATGATGTCGTCAACATACACATCAATATATTGGCACACCAATTGACATTACGATTTCGAATAACAATACTGATAGAATTTGAATTATCCATTTTATCTTACGTTGACCGGATCAAATTTTAATAAACGAAAATCATCTATATAAGCGAATTTGATGAAAACCTTTACTTGATAAAACCCGATGATAAATTCCATATCCTTTGGTAATGTCGTTTTGGTTAGCTATGCTACAACAGAGCTAGAAGGAACAATCAAGACAACACTTCATTTCAGTACTGATCCTTAAAGGAACAAACTCACAAGTCAAAAGTCTTGTAACAATTTTGATCGAGAATCCAAAAGATTATATAATCATCAAAAATACAAGACTTAAAAATCGAAAATTATTAGTTAAAATCCTTGAAACAGACGGTGATGTCTTAACATCCATATTTATTTCCTCGTCAGGTGTTCGTACCTATTCACTGGACGTTGTTTCCGTACTCCATGCCGAACTGAGAGAGGATAACGAAGGTAAGGCCGAGGAAGACGGAGCCGAGCAGATCACCAAGAGCTGTGAGGTAGGGGATGGCTGCGTTGTCAGGGTCCTTTTTCTTCTGCCACATGAGGTGGACGAGCATGTAGGCAAGGTATAACAGTACCATGACCTGGAAACAAGAAGAATCATGTTAAATTTATTTTTCTCAAACATGCTTGGAAATGTGATCATTATTTTGACAACCTTCTTCGAGATAAATCGAAATTGCTGTACTGGTCAAATACATGCGCGCAGCGGCCGGCAAAAGTTGTATGAAAATCCATATCTGTCGTGTCTAGCGGCCAAATAAATTCCATAGTAAACTCATATCTGTCGTGTAGTTTAAAAATGGAACGATGTTTTACTCCGAAACATGGCAACCAAGGAGGAAACTTATCAAAGGTTTTATTTAAATTTAGAACTGGCTTGCAAATAGAACGCTGTTTATTGAAAAAAAAAACAAAGGAACACTTTATCACGGGCACAATTATTGTTGTTCGTCATTGATTTTGACAAAATGAGTTCTAGGTACTACTTAGTTTTAATTTCCGCGCATTATTTGAGAAAAGTACTATACAAGCCTTGGCCACAACTAGGCATTGATGGACTTACGTATGTGTGCCTCGGCTTCGCCTCGGCCCACATTTACACGTTCGTCCATCAATGCCTATTTTGCTGGCCGCTGCAGTAATGTACTATATAGATGTAGTTGCTGCTAAAGGTGCAAGTCTGCCTTACCTTTCAGGGAATATATGCGTGATATTATGTGTAGACGTAACTGGGATAGGGAAGTTGGAGAACCGAGTGTTCTGGCCCAATTAGGGTGAGGCTTATGTCGAGAACTGGACTGCGATAACATGAGTTAATCTGATTGAAACACACGGCATAACGTATTCGTCAGCCAGCAAAGTTCAAAGCAGCGGCAAAGTAAAGCACTAGCCGCCACTCAATATTACTCAATACTAGTGGAATAATTTATTCGCCCAATATCTTTATACATTTAAGCCTATGAATTATTCTGATCTACATAACTGTGAAGTTTCATCAAAATCCGTTCAATAGTTTTTACTTGAAAGAGTAAAAAACATCCATACTCACAAACTTTCATATTTATAATATTAGTAGGATGAACAAAGATCTGATTTGAGGTACTAGAAGGACTAGCAGTGATACAAGATAAACTAAACAAAAAAAGAAAAGTAATAAAACTCACCTGCAACAAGGAGCTCAACAAGTAAGTGATGCCGAATGCTACTTGTAAGGTGACTTCACCCTGGTACATGACGTCAGCGACGACCATGAAGATGATCTGCCCGAACAATGCCAGGACTAGCAGCATACGAGCCACTTTAGCTGCGGCAGCTGAAAAAAAAAGATTTCAAATTAGTATCAGAATCAGAAAATAAAATAAAAGGTTCTTCGTGTCATCTGCAATGAATAGATTTCTGTAGGCAGGGGTGTCTAGTAAACTCACAGTTATTCAGTCAAAGTAATTTGGAAATTAAAATCACCGGGCTGCTACTGAGATTTTCGAGATTTTGCACGATCTTGGAATCAAAACTCAATGGTCAGCAGTACTTGCGACCAGAAGATTATCGAGGTCGATGGTCTTTTTCCAACGATGTCTATATGGCAGTATTTTATATGAAGCCATGCGCTCGGTTATGGAGGCTGGCTATGCGTCACCCTTGGTATGACTAGACCAAAACTGTAATTTTTTTTATATTTCTGGCAAAATATTCGCTGTATAATAAATGGTCAATATAAATAACTCTTATCTAGCTATATACGTGGAAGCTTGTAATTATCAAATACGAATGTTTTTAAATTTGTAAGCTTTCTGTTAAATAAAACAAATAAATAACCGTGAATCAACTTACTTCCAAAGAATAGCGTCTTCCACGGCCACTCGATGAGCCTGGTGTTCTCAGGCAGCTCTCCAGGGATGGCGGTCTGATGCAGGTGGGTGGCGAGGCGGGAAGACTGGACGCAAACGAGGTTGCCGCCGATACCATTGACGATGGGTTGGAAGACCTCGTAGCCGCGGTAGTGGTCCACTGCCTTGTCGAGGACGATACCTCCAATACTGATGAAGAAGTAAATAGTCAGGAATTTCAATCGAAATAAAGGGTTAATATAGGCCATCATGGCATCTTGAACAACGGCGATGAGTGATTTATACACAGTCTCTGAATTGAAAATTTGATGTCAAGGAGGTGGCAAACTCTACTTTTGTTTTCATGATAAAGCACAGTTTGACAAATTCTCATATTCAAATGATAAATTCATAAATCGGGGATTAATCATTTACCCGAAGCACATTACAGCGACTGTCAGAAATGTACCCGAAAAAACCCAGCTTATTATCAAAATATGCTAAAGCTTTAATAAAAATACCACGTTCGCTAAGGCCCTAAGGTACGTTTTGTACCAAAAATATAATTGGCAATAAATACATGTAGAACGTTATAAAATGTAGTGTCATCAAATTCATAACAAATGATAACGAAGCCGGATTTTTTTGTAGATTAACTAAGCCGCATTTTTTGTAGATATAGGTATACGAGATTAATTTTGAATCACATGAAGGAATCTACAAATTTTGTCTTGTCTTTTTCGATAAGATGTTGTTAGCGTTGTTATGTAAAGACAGTGGACAATTTGATTTAATCCTTACTCAATAAAAAATTTGCAACTATCAAACTTACAGATCTTTAGGGTAGAAAAAAACACGAGATAATTATTATAAATCAATCGTTTGTTATTTAAATAGTGTTAAACAATGGATTAACGTGTTCATTTGGATAAGGAGATAATTCACAGGCTGAAAGAGAACAGAGCCGCGAATAAAATATAGTTTAATATATGTTGAAAATAATGTCAAAGATGTCAAATACATACCCACTGATGAAGAGCGCAGAGATGACAGGAGTCCAGCCACTGGTGAGGACCTTCTTGGTGTACTTGTTGCGCCAGACGATGAACACCCACAGGGGAAGCAGACTATAGTACACGCACATCAACGCTATGGGCTGCCATAGCGATATCTCTGTAGGAATGAAGACATTGTTACAAATGAGGTTGAAAGTTGACTAGCAAAGCCTTGCGTTCATATTTAAATATGATAAGCAGATTCTAAATTAAACATTCTACATAAAAATGTTTCGTAAAAATGATGCCCATAAGCTAGTTAGCCTTACTACTACTAATGTAAAATCAGATAACTTAATTGTTAAACATATTGGAACTCTCCGTCAGTTTGTAGAGCTACACCAATTTCATATTATGGACTGACAAAGAATTGTAAAGTTGTAGAATTGTAAAGACAATGCAATCATGCGAATATAAAATGTGATTAATGATCCCTAAAAGACTACACGTGATGTTTTAATGTTCTAGGATAAAAAGGTGAAGAAATTAATATTGATCAAATTACCCACGTGTTCAAAGAGTTATAGATTTAGAAAAGAATTTGAAAGAACTTGAAGTAAAAAAAGTGTTGCACGTGATAATTGTAGTTTTTCTTCATTGTGTAGGTAGATCATTTTTATATAATAAAGATCTTCATGGTTCTGACCAAGTTTCAAGACGAGCAAAAAGGAAGTTGCATCGGAATATTAGTAAAGATTTCTTTGAACAGCTTTTTCTAGCAATTGTTTGATTAAAATTGACGTCAATCAATACGAACATAAATCCATTAGTTTTAAGATAAAGAGATTATTTAGATTAATTAATTCAGATATAGATGGGTATCCGGGTAAGAAGATTATTTAAAACATTGTATAAAGGTCGAAACCGTGTTTATTGTTAGTCTGTTTATATTAAAATAGACATGCAACGGTTCACGTGATTTTTTCATATCATCATCATCGGTTCAACCGAAAGACGTCCATTGCTGGACATATATTGTAAGTGAAAACAAACATGCCAAATAAATCTTCTAAGTTGACAAATTAGTCTAATTTTGATCTCACCTTTCTCACTCCTTCCTTTATCAGTACCTTTTAATTTTGAAAATTGACGGCTCCCATTAATATTTTTATTAATTTTAGATTAATAGGTCATTATGTGTTTAACAATTCTCAATAAACTAGTAAATTACCTAACCATCAGTATACCGTTACCGCAAAATCTTTTTTATCAGTTACACTTCTTTCTCATCTCCTTCTTCATTCGTATTATCCGATTCCTTACAAAATCCATTTATCATTTCTTTATTTCTACCTCTATATTCATCAATATTTATATTCGATTCCGAAGCTACATGCGTGTCATCTTTACGGTCACTTTTATACAATATTTCTTTGTTTTTCATTTGACCTAAGAAGTGCTTAACAATAACTTTGCATGACTTGTCACATATATAGAAATTATACTCACGAATTTGCTCGAACATATATTGCGCAGTGACAGCCAGCACTGTGTTGCTCACAATATCACCGATGGAGGCCGCAAGAGGGGTCGCCACGTTGTCAGGGTTCACCTTGAACTTATGAGAGCCATAGATGACCATGACCATCACGAAATCTGGAAAATAAAGAAATGGATAAATGAATATATGAAAATATAATACAATGAATTACTTTTTAATCAATCATTGATGCGAAATGTGACAACCAGGACGGCCGATGTGGCGACGATTGGGAGAGGTCTATGTTCAGCAGTTGGATGGACGTCTTGCGGCTGTAATGATGATACAATTCATTTTTCTGGCTATGCGAGTTCTGAAATCTATATCTATGCTTTGAACAGGTAAGTTTTAATCACTTTAACCTGGCATGTTGGATTGGTAGGGGATGCCTAAGGGATTAAGTTCGCCTTTATGCCTTTGTACATGAAGTCTAAATAAATAAATAATTGAAGATGCCTATTCGGTAACATCAAACACAAACTACACGTGTCATCCGTTTTTAACAGTCCATGAAAAGAATTACATTTCTCGAGATGTTATGGTGATATGACAACAATCTTATCTTAATTTCTTACGTGCCTACAAATAATTACACATAGTTGACCGTTGACCGTAAGTTACGTTATTATTACGTTATCTATGTGCTGTCACGTATATACGTATGTGATTTGCTAAGGGCAATTAAATTAGAATGGCATGCGGATATGGTTTAAATAAACCATTGTCTTTCTCGAATATTATTATACACAAGAAGGATATAAAAATAATCTAGTAGATAAGTCTAACGTCGCACTTATAAGGCAATACGAATTGCCCAAAATGACGTCAAATTAAACTGCTTGGAAAGACTTGACCAAGAAACAAGAAAGGTAACTTAACACATGAAGTTGAATATTTGCTTGTCCAAAAACAATATTCGCCGAAAGATTTAAGTGTTAGAGTAGTACTGTATTTCAATCCGCATGAAACAAAACAATTACATTTAACAATAAGAGCAAGTAAAAACTAAAGTTATGATCAAAAATAATTGAATGGCAGCATTGGCAGCATAAAACATTAAAACAGAAGTCAGTGATAGCGTTACATGCTTTAAAGCGAAAACCAATAATTGATGTATTGAGTGACGAAAGCATATATATATATATAGCCGTTGATGGTCAGTTATAGTGTTGACTACATGGGACAAGAGCAAGAAGATGATGATGATCAGTTACTACATACTCAAGACGAAACACGTGATGGTAACAGTGAAGATCGCAGAAGCGACGAGCAGCAGCACAAACGAGTCGTTAATGGTTTAGTCCGCTATAGTGTTGACTGCACGGGACAAGGGCAGTACGGTGATGATAACAGAAAGAAACATACCCAAGACGAAGCACGTGGTGGTAGCAGTGAAGACCGCCGAAGCAACGAGCAGCAGCACAAACGAGCCGTTGATGGCCCGGTCCGTTATAGTGTTGACTACTATCGCGAACATCGATACCACTGTCGCCGCTACTATCGCTTGCACCTGGAGAAAAAGATGTACAGATTTGAGTGTTTTTTTTACACATTACTATAGTTCTGGCTTAGGTGGGGTGTACTTGGGTGTGGGATAGACTTGCTTTCTATATTTGGTCCCTTGAGAGCCCGTCTTGGTCACGCAATTAACATTTTTTTAATTGCGTTTCGATTTTTAAAAACCTTCGGCATGGCTTTGGTTCCTGTTGAACGCAAGACCGGCCAGATCAAGGCAAAGATGGCGTGATAAGTTCGAACCCAACTGAAAAAATTGGCCCGCATTGTGGAAAAAGGAGATGACTGGTGTGTGCAGTGGCATATGTCATGTAGAAAGTAGTATCACCCAGGATTCACCACATAGCACTGTATTTTGAGAGATAAGAGGTATTTTTTTTTTATTCCCTTTCCTGCGTGGTAGCCATGCCCCAAAACTCCGCTTAGATCACTTTTGGGTGTGATATCATTTAAGCCACCGATTCTTCAAGCAATGTAGAATTGACAGATTGTGAAGGAACTTTAAACAAGCGTGGTGACTGTGGATCAATGCTCCTGTCTTTTCTATAAAAGAAGGGGCCTTTGCTCTGCAGAGAGACTATACAAATTAGGCTGACATATCTTTGACATTATCGAGACTATAGGGTCCCGGACCTTTGAAAGGCGTACCAGGGGCCGAAACCAATTCGCAGAGGCCTTGTTAGACATGTAGGATGATATGAGGCTGAAATTATTATTCCACGATACAAATGTACTCATAGGTCACTCAAGTTGACAGACTGTACGGTAAACACCCACAAATTGAGCTGTCTATATTTATCGTGTGTAATGACCGTGCGATAGTCTACAATAACAGCGATTTACACGTCGGTTCATACGTGTAATGTGTTGTTTTCACAGCATTTTTTTTTTCTAAGGAAGTGTGCAAATTTTTGTTACGCTCATATGCTCATCCCTATATGGCATGTTGTTTATAGCAATGATAAAAAGATGCTAGATTACCCACATCCAATAGGCTGTCGGATAAGATCCCAATAATACCAGTTTGTTACTGATCCACTGCAGGGCAAAGGCTACTTCTCATACATAGAAGGCACATACATCTATCACCACATTTGCTCAAGGCGAGTGGAACCCAAGTAAACTGATAAATTATTCTAAGCCTGTACAAAATTGTAGGAACAAACAAGGTGCCACTTGCTACTGATTAAACTGGGAAGGAGTTTATGCAGTTTTTTTTTACACTAGAGATCCAGAGAGGAGCTCTTATCTCTTATACACATGATATGTTTGAGTCGGTGAGATACCGAAATCTCCACAGTTCCTACCCCTAGACTTGGTGACAGGAGGTGAATCGCTAACTATACTGTGGCTGTGAGTCGGTAGGTAAAATATTGCCAAACCAAGAGCCATGATGATACAAAGAACCATGCGTAAGACCCGGACGTGAGTGGCACAGACTAGGCAATCATCGCACAGTGGGTGGAACTAGGTACAAAAACAACCAATGATGACGAGAGGGATAATCTATGGATTTATTGACATGTCAAACCAGATAGACATAAAACAGTTGATGTAATATGCAAAATATTCACCTGTACTAATGATATGTTTCCGACGACCATAGATATGACTTCCCTCGTAGATGTCATGTTGCCGAGATTAGCTTGCGTGGACAGTCTGGATGCTAGGCACATGTCCAGGTTACCTGAGGACAAAAAAAAAAACAAACATTAATAACTTGAAAAATAATTCGAATTTTGCTCATTGATTTGAGAAAATCTGTAAGTCTATTTGGTGCGTTATTCAAAGGCAGTTGGGTGTTCGTAAAGGAGGGTGAAGAAAATGAATCATTTTTGGCTTGAGTGAGAGAGTGAAGAAAACAAATGAAACAACACATATAGAAGACCAGGTTGCCTGGAAGAGATCGCGGTATGCGATAAGGCCGCCCATTGTATGTATTTTAGTTTTAAGTTTCCTTTTCTGTGTTTTAACTTGGTGTACCTACAATAAAGCATATATAAATAAATAAATAAATAAATAAATAGAAGACTTACAGATCAATGATCTTAATAACTGCATTTTGCTATTACGAAAGCAACAACCAAACCTTTTCTTACAGGTATGATTAATACATACGAAGATTCCTAACTGGGCAATTCCCTAAAGCAACGATTGATGGACTGTATTAAAGGTAATTTGTTTAGAAAAGGGGCGACTGCTAAATTGACGACTTAAAAATACGTATGGAAGAAGACACTCTTCACACAGATCCATACACACACCCCTCACATAATGATGTTAAAACAATTTTTATATTTTTTCGAGAATTTTCTTATTTACACTTTTGTTTTTTATTTGCGTTTAGGTAACGTATTAATTGATACAATCATTCTTTCTTTACATTATCTGCTATACATTTTAATCCTCTTATACAAATGTAATGAGAGGATGACATGTAATTTAGCAGATAAGGTTGCGTCGCGATGCAACTGTATCTATTTTAAAATGGCGATTGTTTAAAGCAATTAAAAGTCACGTATATAAATATGTAGTTTATTAATTTAGTTTTTTACTGAATTCACTTGTTTAAACTGCCAAATTGGTCCAATGATCACGAAATTTTAGCAGTACAATAAATCTATTCCAGTGGGCAAGATACTTGCTCTCAAATTTCTATTTACTGGTGAAATAAGCGGCAACATCATACAATCAATCTGCCTAGCCTTTTCCCAACTATATTGGGGTCGGCTTCCAGTCTTACCAGATCCAGCTGAGTACCAGTGTTTTACATGGAGCGACTGCCTATCTGACTTCCACGACCCAGTAACTGGGTAACACGGTACCCCTTGGCAAGACTAGTGTCAGATCTCAAGCTTCTGACTACTCGTAACGACTGTCAAAGATCTTCAAATGACAGCCGGGATCAACGGCTTAGCGTGCTTGCCGAGGCACGGAGGAAACTCGGTATGTTGAAATGGTCACCCATCCACGGCCCGACCTCGTCAAGCGTTGCTTAATCTTGATGATCGACCAGCTGTTATTATTTTTCCACGAGCTCTTCGAGTGGCAACAACATACGCCGTTGAAAAATACATTGAATATTACTGAAGTCTACAACACTTTTTTTTCATATTTCTGTTCGCAGGTATGCTGGAACAGATTTCATAAGAAATAAGCATCACCTCTGTACCTATTGTTCTGTTCTTTGTTCTTGTCTATATGTTATGTGTGTATGCATAAATGGTTAAACAAATAAATACATTCTGATCTTTACATATAATGTGATTTTTTATTTCGTGGACTAAACTGAAATTTGGGGGGTTGTCACTTTATCGTCCCATAAAAATAGTGTCGTACCCTAACTATCCTGAGTGATCGAAAGTTAATCGAAAATCGAAGTAGATCGAAAATGAAACTACTTCACGGCAAAAAAAAATATTTTGTTTTGAAACTAGCGGCCCTTATTTAGTTTCTAGTCATTTATGTCAGACTTAATTTTATCGATTGCATTTATTTTATAGTTGATTTCATATTTAACACAATTAAAGTTCATGTACTATGTGTATGAATACTGATATATTTAAATATATTACGTTTATATTCATAAAACATTTATTTACACCAATTAGTAAAAATAAATCGAGGAGTCATGTCACATCGATTCGGTGAATCACTTATGATTGAGCCTTACCTACAACACTACGCTCCGTGCTTGCAACATTTAAAAAAAATAAGGTCATAGGCAGCTGTCAGTTTGGTCCACGAAATTAAAAATCACATTATAGTATAAAATCAACTTTCGTGTCGTTGTTCTTCTAAACTACGCTTCAGTTTTTTTATATGGTCTTCTCTTTCATTGAAATAACTTATTGAGGAAGGTGTATGTTTATAATACAATACTATCAAGTTCCTCAATGTTTTGTCTAGCGGTACAAACCGCGCGAAACCATCAGGTTCGAGTTGAGTTACAAGTACCTTTAACAGCTGAGCACCAGCATTTTTATCCGTTGTTGATATGAAAGGTCTTATTTTAATTGAACAAGTTTAGCCGTGTTTAAAGTACTTTAGCAGTGAATCAGTAATACAAGCCTGTAGTCAGTTTTATATTTCATAAATAGTGTCATGTGGGCTTTCAAACGGCGCCGATTGCAACGGCAACACAAGTATAATGTAAACACATCTTTTGCTTTGTCGATTGAGACAGTATGTTTTAAAAACAATGATCCTGACCTATATTTTTATGTTATAACGAGCTTGGTTAGATGTGTATGCATAAGTATGTAAATAGGTTAAAGTTCATACCTATAACTTTCAATATTTTCCAGTACTGATAAGGTTCAAATTGGTATTAAGTTTATTATAGTCTTTGAGTAGTGGTGGTGAACAAATGTTTGGACAAAAAAAAACCGGCCAAGTGCGAGTCAGGCTCGCGCACGAAGGGTTCCGTACAATTATCGCAAAAAACGGCAAAAAAAACACGTTTATTTTATGGGAGCCCCACTTAAATATTCTGTTTTTAGTATTTACTGTTATAGCGGCAACAAAAATACATATTTTGTGTGAAAATTTCAACTGTGACTATCACGGTTCAGTGAGATACGGCCTGGTGACAGACAGACAGACGGACACTGGAGTCTTAGTAATAGGGTCCCGTTTTTACCCTTTGGGTACGGAACCCTAGTAATACCCGGGTAATAGTAAAAAAAGATAATTAGAGCTTAGTTACAGCACCTCTCACAGAGCCGGTGTCCTAGCAGTGCGAACATCATATACTGATTTATGTCTAAGATATTCTTTAGATATTAAACTAACGTGAATATATAATTCATTCGTATTAGAAAGATTTTAAGAGTCAACCAAACCAACCTTTAATAAAAACTGCATAAAAACAGGACTATTGCACCAGTGACTAGTCTTTCAAAAATAATTATCTACTCATTTCAGTAATTTATATTAATGGCAGTTGGTCTGGGCTTCCCCTCTCTAGAGCCACTTACCAAACAAAAGAAATGGCGTTGTTCTAAATAATAGCATATGTGCACATGACCTAGGAAGTACCTACTTTGTGCTGTCATATTTTGAAATAATTATGTAAACAAAACGTGTTTCCGATGGGACTGCCCATCTATTTCAACACCTATTAGGCATTTATTTTTAGAAATCCTTCCTTAGTGCTCCTCTCCGTTAGAAAGTTTCGTGGTACATTTTATGTTTCTAAACCCAGCGCAGTGGTTTGGGCTGTGTGTTGTCTGATAGTGATTTAATGAACCAAAAACTTTTTTAATGTATATTCATTGTAAGATTTGTAAGCATGGTAAGCAATAATGATTAGATAGTTATTAAGTAATTTATTTAAATAATATCAATTGCTTGTAATTTATTTTTGTTTTCAATGTTGGAACGCCGATGTCTGCTCCCTCGGAGGTGGGCGCTAATGGCTACAACATTCAGTAATCTGTGCTACAACCCAGTTTCACACTAATGAACAACAACAACAATCAACGATCAATCAATTTGTTAACAATCACTAATACTCTGTAATCTTGTTTAATGTTCTAATAAAATATTTGATATATTTGATTGATTTGATACTCGTTAAATATGCACATCATTGTTGATACACGTAATAATACTATAGAAAAGTACCTACCGCGAACTGTTTTTTTGTTATTGGTCTATTTGCTGATATTTCTGTTACAATGATTACTAGCACGCAAACTTACAGGTTTTTCTTTGAGTCGTATATGTTTTTTATCCGACTTCAAATAGGTTATCAATTCGATTTTATTTTTTTATATGTGTCACCTGTTAGCACTTTGTACTAGGTGAACAGATCTGATGATGAACTTCGGAGATATACAACAGAACTCTTCAATAAACAACGGCCAATCTTTCGGGATTGCTGCAATAACTTGAGATTATGACATAACATCACGCCGGTACGCTCTAAAGGGGTACGCAGATGTGTACAGTTCACCATGGTACACTCTCATTTCACTGGTTATGTTCAAGTTTTATGTTATTCGTGTAATCTATTCTGGCATACCTTTGTGCATTATAGTGCGTCAGAAAACAGAAATGTAATTATGTACTTAAGCAATTCAAGTCGTATAAAAGTAGAATTATACGCTTTAATTTTCTGAATGCAGTTCAAAGTATAATTTTCTAAATAATGAACAGTTAATCGTCCAAAATTAACTTAATTTTGTGTGAAAGATCTCGATTCTGCAATCTTGATTTAACTTCAAGGTGTCAACCATGCATTGTTTTTGACAGATGATTATCAATTAGTTATGAAATGTAAAAACGGTTCTTTATGGACGAAAGGTTTGTGTATAGGTCTAAAATCACTTAGGTAAGTACCTAAATCAATAAGTAGATAAAACAGGATCTTAGAATCGATTGTCTAGACAGATATAATAAGCAAATTAAGAAAACAGTCCAGAGTAAAGACAATAATTATACCCGAAAAGTATCGCGTTTCGCTAATAGCCTAAAAGTGACAAAAACCTTCAGCAGAAGCATAAAAAAATAATTTCGTAAACAGAAAATAAACTGTTGTTAAAAAAACCGCAATTTCAACCAAGACTCAATGTAATATCCACTTAAAATTTTGGCCAAGTGTACCTACGTAATCATTAAACTCTAGGACATGTAGCATTGTGATGCTTACATCAATTGCTTTTGTCCAAGACGAGCCAGCAATTACTCCCGTAATTACAGAACAATCATCTATGGTACATTCAAGTAAATGACAGATTCTTATCTCTAAACTATGTTATTCTGAATCACGGAAACGGTAAAAGAAACTGTGTTAAGGCACGGACAGCTTGGTGGACTTTGTTGAATGACGAAAAAGAGATCCATGGTAAATAATGTTTTATTTAGAATTTAGGCTGACAGGTGCGATGCGAAACGACAATGAGACAACGCTGCACCTATATGCGGCGATCATTTTCAATTCGAATTAGAGGATTATATATAGGAGCCTAAGTAAGCTATATATGCGGCTTACTGACGATATTTCGGAGGTTGATCGAATAAACTTCGATTCCATGTCAATATTAATGAATAAAGAAAATAGCGTCGTAGATCTAGAAGTTGTGTATGCATGTGAAAAGGAGGAATGAGGACCATGATGATGACCGTGAGAAAAGCTTAGAGTATGAAAATACAACAAGTATAAAAGTAGGTAAAGGAACTATGAATGAACACTGAGAAATATATAAAAAGTACGGCTGATAGGAATTAATGAAGGAAAAACATAATAAACTGCGCAAATTCGGAACTAGACTAATCGGAAATAGGCCTGAAGTAGAACAAATGAAATTATCAACGGCAAAAATCTCATTGACGTCACATTACGGCGTTACAAGGAAAATCCCATTGAAAAGTATCCGTCTTGATTGATTATATCAATAGAAATCAGGTTAGTACTTCAAAATACCTTACAGAAGGATTTGTTGTACTATCGCAAAGATTAGATCTAGTTCGATAAGTAATATTTCACTATTTGTATAAACAAAAGGGTTATACTATCTGATATGTTTCAATCTAATCTCGGCATAGAACAAGATCAAATCGCGAATAACAGTCATTCATTCCTGTGATTGATCTGTTTCTTATCATTCAAGATCTACATTTCATATTTAATCATTATGGAAATCAGTATCAGTATACGTGAGAACCTTGATCTTATCTCTCTTACTCAGAGGATTAAGATGAACGTAGAGTACACATTGATCTGTATCCGGAGGCTGATAGAATGCAAGCAGGTTTTCATCAGTCTACGGATCAAGTAGGCACCCAGATTACGCTAGTATAATGTGATAGGGGGGCGATCTTATTGTCATTAACTTAAGAAGCTTAATGGAGAAACCATATAAAGTTATGGAAACGGACTATAAGCTCAGTTGTTGCCCTTTTTTACCGACTTACCAAAAATGAGAAGGTTCTATGTTATGTATGTTCACCGATATCTCCGTCAATTGTAGACCGATTTTGAAATTTATTTTTTTGTCTGAAAGAGTATGTTCCGAAATTGGTCCCATTTTAATTTGTTGACGATCTGATGAAGAACTTCGGAGATATACTACAGAACTCTACAATAAATAACGGCATATCTCTCGGGATTGCTGCAATCGCAATTGCAAATGTCTGTTTATTGTTTATACCATTTCATAACATAACATCACGCCAGTACGCTCTAAAGAGGTACGCAGAAGTGTACAGTTCACCTTGATACACTCCCATTTCACCGAATATGTTCAGTTTCATGATATTCGGCTAATCTATTCTGGCATTATAGATACCTTACTTAACTACTTGCCAACTAAAAAGTGAAAAATAAAAAATAGCCTTTTTACAAAAAAATACTACCGAGTTTCTTATTTGGAAGTCGGTAGTATATTTTTTGTAAAAAGGTTTTTTTTTTACAATTAGCGCAATATTGTACTAGAGTGTAACGATGGAATAAAAGAAGGTCGTAAAATGTGACTTACCTTTCAGACCAGAGAGAGATGGCACAAGAACGAAGATGGCAGATACTTCGATGAATACAGGCCAGTCCTGTAACAACATACAAGAAAATATTAATTTACTCGAATGACCAAAAATATTTGCGGTCAAAATTCGATAGACATGTAAGTATATTTTTATTTTGGGACAATCCCACCGCACTATTCCCAAACCACTGCAACTCGTGAAAGCCAGAATCAACAGTGGCGATAAGTTGATTGTGGTGGCAATTGAAAAGCGCCGAGGCAATGTAGCTCGACGAAGTCCCGGATAATGAATTTAACTGTCTTGGATCCCGCAACGAAATGAAACCTTGTGGAAACTAGAACAAATTTCCATGCGTTCAAGCGTTTTTGCCATACCTATTACTGGAAACAAATATAACAGTTCACAATGTTATGACCCATTAATATTAATGCTAATTTTTTTCCGTGGTGCTAGGCAACTGGGCTTATCCCAGTTGTAAACCACCCTTTGTGTCTATTGGCCTTGTTTGTTCTGTCTCCTGCTTGATATGGAGGGAAGTGGAAATTTGTATTTTTTCCTACTCCTCCGTTATTCTTTTCTGATTAGGTAAGTATATATTTGATTCTCAATGAGCCCGCCCGTCTTTAACCTCGACAAAAAGTTATGGGGTCTACGATAGAATCAGCGAGTCCAGAAGAAGACTGTCCACAATTACGAATAAGACCTGCAATCTTTTTAGGATGCTCAATGAGGCAATATCAATTATGGAAATAGGTGGCTCAGGTCTTTCTAATGAAGAAAAGATGAGTTATCATAGAATCTGATTATTTTTAACCGACTTACCAAAAAGGAGGAGGTTCTATGTTCGACATTATGATTGTTTTTTTTTTTTTTTTTTGTGTATGTTCACGCATATCTCCGTCAATTTTGGACCGATTTTGAAAATTCTTTTTTTGTTTGAAAGAGTATGATTCGAAATTGGTCCCATTTTAATTTGGTGAAGATCTGATGAAGGACTTCGTAGATATACAACAGAACTCTTCAATAAATTACGGCAAATCTCTCGGAATTGCTGCAATCGCATGTCTGTTTATTGTTTACGCCATTTCATAACATAACATCACGCCAGTACGCTCTAAAGGGGTACGCAGATCTCTCATTTCACCGGTAATACTCCAGTTTCATGATATTCTGGTAAACTATTCTGGCGTTATAGGTACCTTACTAAAAAACTTGTACAACTAAAAAGTGAAAAATAAAAAGCTTTTTACAAAAAAATACTACCGACTTCCAAATAAAAAGACTACAAAGTGAAAAATAGCTTTATTTTTGGAAGTCGGTGTCTATAACGCAAAAAAATGGTACCTACCAAAGACACCGACTTCCAAAAATAAAGTAATTTTTCACTTTGTAGTCTTTTTATTTGGAAGTCGGTAGTATTTTTTTGTAAAAAGCTTTTTATCTTGCTTATATTTATGGATCTATCTTCTCAGTTGATGTAGTTTAACAATTTTTATTTGCTTAAAAAAATGACAACTGTTGTCAAGACGGTGCCTTGATTGAGTATCCATCTATTTTACGGGGAACCAGTGTAGGCTGGGTGACAGTATTGACAACGTCTTTGGTTTCCATAAGATGATTGTATTTAAGTTCAATTTATTGTATCGTCAATTATTGGAAAACAATATATCACGGGAATTTATCGCGATGATTTAATAAAGAAAAATAATGATGGTTATTGATTTAATGTTTTCTTTTTGATTTTTGTTTTTTTTTTGAGTTTTTTTTTTTGAGTTTTTTTTTTCAATTATTATTTATCACTTATACGACATATTTAAAAAACAAAATCTCTTCAGAAGATCATGACGACATTCACATTCCTGATGAGTTTTAAAATCTTAACCTTCCTTTCATTAAAGTAGTCGGGTGAGAGGCAAATTCACACCGTAAACAATGTCTTTTGGTAAGTTCTTAAACAATTTGACCTTAGTACAGCTTGCAAAACAGATGACCCTGGTGTACTGACCACCAGAAACGAATAATGTTCAATGTTTGGTAATCGAGACAAAAACTGTGACAAAAACCAGCCTAATCTTCGTCTGAATTGTATTTTGCGTAAGAATGGCTATTTAAATTATTTAGGTACCTATTATTATTTTCTAGAATTTGCCGGCTATGAATAACACTGACTGTAAGTATTGTATTGGTATGATTCACAAATATGAAGTAAATGATAATATAATGCGAACCCAGATTTCGTTTTATGATTATGTTTTTTTTTTATTTTACTTCAGGGAATCAGAAAATAAATAATAAAAATAATAACAAAATAATCTAGTGATTTACGTATGAACACGTGAAAGAATAAACAAAAATAACAATTAAAGATAAGATTTTTCAAAGATTGCAATTCGTTGACTGCAATACTATACCTAGATTTAAATAAAAAAAACCGGCTAAGTGCGAGTCGGAATCGCGCACGAAGGGTTCCGTACCACTAAAAAAATCACGTTTGCTGTATGGGAGCCCCACTTAAATATTTATTTTATTCTGTTTTTAGTATTTGTTGTTATAGCAACAGAAATACATCATCTGTGAAAATTTCAACTGTCTAACTATCACGGTTCATGAGATACAGCCTGGTGACAGACAGACAGACAGACAGACGGACCGCGAAGTCTCAGTAATAGGGTCCCGTTTTTACCCTTTGGGTACGGAACCCTAAAAAGTACCTAACGCGACACGTGATCGCAAAGGTGTTGCCTTTGGTTACCTCAATCAGGTACCATCAAACGGATATGAGTAACTGTTAAAGTAGCTACTATCTAATCATAATGTTTTATCTGTACGTGATTTTTAGACTTTTGCTATTTCATAGGAAAGTATTCTCTACCATTCAATCAAGGATGGTGGAGAGATAACATGGAATGGCATAGACCTCATATGTTAAGAGGAAAACGAATCTTCCATAATCATATAAAAATAAATGTAACTCACCCTGACGTTCCCTAGGACGATACCAGCTCCAATGGTACCACATCCAGCAATGAAGAACGGCACAGCTACTTGCATCAACGTGGTCCACCATCGTTCCTCTTTCTTCTGAAACCAGGGTGCGATAGTTAGGCATACAGATTCGTGATTCTACTACAGCAAGACAGTTGAATATATTTCAATGTTGTCGACCCCCCCAAAAGTCTGTGGGGGTTGACAACATTGAGAAATATGAAGTATATAAACAAAGCATATAAAAAGAATTCATAGCAGCAGATAGGTTTACTGTTGATGTGAAGAATGATGATGATAATGCTGATGATGTAAATAAAACAATAAATTTATCTATTTGACGTAAAGTTCCAAACTTGTTATATAAACTTAATTCGGAAGATGTGCAAAGCCGACTATATAATGAAGATTTGAAGTCTTAATATATTGTAGCCACAATAACATAAGATGGTGATGATAATGAAGTGATTTAAAACTAAATCATAATACAATCAGTACACTGATTCTTGCTGTTTTGTTTTTCTATAACATTTGAGTGTATGTGAATACTTTACCCCAGGCTAAGGCTTTACCCCACAAGAACGATCAAAGCATAGCATGCATGCTTGCTCATATGTTTAGGATATTTTCAGTGATCATGTTGAACCGGCAAATAACAAACTTTACTAGAAGCCAGGGGTGCCTTTGTTGATGAGATATCATTGTTTTATAAGACAAATCATGGCTCATGGCAATCAGTAATCCGACAGCCAAGGTTATATTATATATTGTACATATTCCTATTCCTGCCTAATGGGACAAGAGCAGGCAGAAGAAGACCTTTGCTAGTCTGCAGTCCTATTCTATCTACAGTAGAGTCTCACTAATCCGGCAATATTGAAAAATACGAGGTGCCGGATTATAGAAATGTTATATGAATAAATTACTGGATTGAATAGAAAAAACAAAGCTATCCTAATGTTACAATTTAATAAGAGAATATGTACGTAATTCTGGGGAAGACGTTCGCGGAGAGTATGGTAGGTACTGGATGTGTCGCAGTACTGAAGTATTGGATTAGTGAGACCCTTCTGTATATTAGCTATGTAACAAGGAACTATAATAGTTAAATTTAGTACACTACTCTACGGACTGCTTCTACTGGTTCTTCTGGGGGTCCCTGGAGGAGGTCGACCTCAGGGACCCCCTCAGGGCTCAGTCGGCGCCGACGCCTGTATAAGTAACGATGTACAAGTAAAATTGCTAAAATTTACAACATTGAAAAAATAAAAACTACATATTCAAAATAAAATTGATCTAAAAAGACAGCTGTCTAAAAATGACAAATGACAAGTCAGCAATAAATTTTATTATTTCTATGGAGACCAAAAAGTTTTTTATGGTTCAAAACTAACCTTTGCAATTTTCGAGTGATTTATTGAATATTGTTTTATAATAATTCTCATGAACAGTAAATCGAATCAATTGTTATAAACTAAACAGTATACTTGGTTTTGAAAATGAATTTTGTATCAAGGGCTGAGTCGAAAGAGAAAGCATAACTTTTTAGTGTGCAAGCGCCTCATAAAATTTTAATTTTGACTTTTTTACTAACACCAAGATTAATAAAACTTTCTTCATTTCAAAAACTAACAATCCTCTGCTGAATGGGCCATTTCGAAGGCTGTTAATCGTAGTGGGCTACAGGAAGGTGACCTAAATGGCAATCAATGTAATATCCGCCGAAAGCGGTTCGATACTGCAGTTCAAGACCGAAGGCACAAATTGGCAATAGTAACCTGGGACAATACTGATGCATAACGTAGTGAAGAGTTTGGATGTGACGCCAAAAAATCTGAAGATACTGATTTCAAAAAAGGTTTTAGATAAAACTATATTAAGAACAGATAGAGAATGAGAGATCAAGTCAGAACAATATAAAGGGTCTTTCAACAAGGACGGGTCGATGTTAAAATTGAATAAAACAAGATGTGTGTGAGATATTAACGAAATTTATTTTTTATTTAAAAGGCCCATTTATGCCATTATGGATGGAATATGACATCGTTCAAATGTCCGCCGCGGCTTCGTATGGCACGAATCCGAGAGGTCCAATTTTTAATGACTCTGTTGAAAGACCCTTTATAACGAACAGATAAAATAGAAATGCACCGTATTTATTTTAGTTCATCTAATGGACCAGTAGTTGTTGTCTTGTCAGTAAGCGGGGGACTCTTACTCGCATTTTCGTAGAATCTTTTTCCTAAAACTTGGTAAGCAGCTTTACTTAATGCTGCTTACCAAGTTTTAGGAAGAAGATTAAACTAAAATGCACAGGTTTATGTCTCCGGGTATTTGCTTCCATATTAACATTGGCAGTAAGCACCTCAGTATCTTTCACAACATTGAGGACATATTATTTGTAAACAGTACTTTAGCAATGATTGTTGATTACTAGTACAATGTCAATTGTGTTTGATATTAGTTTCTTTTTAGTCCACGGTCGGTCGAGGTATGTGTTTACTTTTGTTGATAGGGCGAATAATTTTTCGTGTTTTGCGGTCAGTACTTGGCCCTGTATGTTATAAAGTTCTTCAACCAGGAGTATGTATTCATTATTAAAAACTTATAGATTACTACGCGTGCTTGACCTACCTACCTAGGTACTTCTCATAGGTATTTTATGAATTTTTTATCTTCAAATATCGTTAATAATTGCCGAGTCTCTCGACGGTTGATAATTAAATCTCTATCTAAAAAGCATTTTTTGAAGAAATATTATTTTCCATTATTCATACTTTTCATCGAGTTTATTTGTGAAAAATATAATCTATCCTACTACTATTATAAACATAAAAGTTTGTGAGGATGGATGGTCCATCCATCCATCCTTGTTTGTTACTCTTTCACGTAAAAACTACTTTACGGATTTTGATGAAACTTTACAGAAATATAGCTTATACATCAGAATAACACATAGGTATAAAGATAATGGGAGAAGTGCTAATACCGCGCGTGAGGAGTCGTGGGCGGCGCTAGTTTCAATATTATATTTTAACTAGCTTCTGCCAGCGGCTTCGCCCGCGTGAAAATCGAAAATTATCCCAAGGGAACATATTCCCGGGATAAAATGTCCTATGTACTATTATTGACTGTAATCTATCTCTGTGCCAAATTTCATCCAGATCTGTCTAGCTGTTTGAACGTGAAGAAGTAACAAACACACTCACAAACTTTCGCCTTTTTAATATTTAAAATCCAAATAATGTGGGGGTTCACAATAGACCTCAATCGCCTATCACAAGGATTATTCAATTGATATGATTTTGCATATCATTACTCATGTCCGCTTTTAATCACTCTAGCAATAAAAGTACTTTTTTATTATGGATTTCTTTTGAAAATCAAACATAGTTAGCTGATTAGCAAATACAGATACATATTCTTCATCATTTTCTTATCTTTATCCAATTTATTTACCATCGGCATAGCATAATATTTTCTTCTACTCTCTTCTTCTCTCTATTATACCACGAAGAGAGTAGACCACACTTCTACTCTCATCGTCTCTCTATTATACGTCATCTTAATAGCCTCCCCCCCCCCGTTTCTAGCCATATTATCTTTTAGACAGTCCATTCATCATTTCTTTTGCTCTTCCACTACTCTTATCACCATCCACATTCATTCCTCCGAATCACATGCCTATACCATGACAATCGATTACCGAACGTTTTTATCGACCATCGGTGGCACGTTTAGATTTCCTCTATATGAGTACCTCTCTATGTATAACCTAAGATATGTATGTCTACTACTATATTTTCTACATTTTCATCGGCCTACGTTTACTTAACTTTATTTCCTTCATGTGAAGGTGCTTTTGGATCTAATAAAGCTGGGCTTTTCCTCAATACTTGTCCCAGTTATGAAATTTTGTGGCAATGCATTACAAGAATCTTTATCTAAAATTTGAGTTCTGATCCGATGACGTATTATTTTACCATTGACTGCCAAGTACTCCAATTAATGATATAAAACTAAAGTAGTTTGATTAGAACTCAGGTAGAGTTCTTAGTTACTTTAGTAGTACTTATTAGGCCAGAAACGCGCAATAATCATTTTAAACACAATCGTTTGAGTTCGAGAGAACAGTTCGTTTTTGGAAACGCATATTAAAGAAATTAATTTAATTTGAAGATATATTTAAATGAACACTTATCAACTGGTACCACACACATTCCCCCGTTTTCTGAATTAAGCATTTGAAGTTGAGGTTTTGTTAAACTGTACTTTAAACTTAAAAACCTGTCAAAATTTGACCTAGGTTTGAGACGCTCTTAACTCCAAATATTCAATTCAGAAATCGGTCCTTTATGTTCATTACATTAATGTTTACACAAAAATAATTGTTATACTTACAGAGATAAATAAAATTAGTTTTTTGAATTTCGCAGCAATTGAAACTCATACTGAAATTATGAGTTTGAATTTTCGGTTTTATAGTCATCAGATATCAACGTCTCCGGCTTATTGCAGACTCAGTTTATAATAAATCGAGTAAGATTTTTTACTCTTAGGTAATTCTCTACAATTCACGGATACGTTGTGAACCATCAAATTTGGGTGGGTTTGATTTTATTTGAAATTACCTGTTCACAATATTTATAGCGTTTATAATTTCGTAAGATTTATTTAACACACTTGCTAAGTTTGCAATAATTAGTTGACATCGAGACATCGATACACATTGCGTCTTCTGAGTTTCACTAACTGATTTATGATGACCCTCTTTAATTATTTTCTGATGCATATATAGTAAAACATTGATGTACTACTTATTATCTAGTAGACAAAGATACCTGCCGCCAGTAACATATAATTATTTATCACAAAATCAAGTCCTATCAAGAATTTATTGAGTGCAATATAAAATTAATACTACATAATGCTATCACTTGATTGTCAATTGTTTATTTTATCTCATATATTATGTAAATGCATATTGCATTCAGCCTTCAACGTTCCCACAGCTAGAACACAGATCTCATCTCTATGAGAGAGAATGGACTGCAATCTACCACGCGGGGCAAGTGCGGGTCAGTGGATGTCACATATCTTCGAATTTTTAGTCCTAGGTCATGCCGGGTCTCCTCACAATTTCCTTCTCCATTTTAAGAAGTAATGTAAAAAAACTTTATGTAAGTGTTTATGGCGTAACTTGTAAATTAATTGGTCATAACTTAAGGACTCAAAATGAATCTTAGATTACTAATTTAACGCTAAAATTAAACACTGAGTATAAAAAAAAACGTGATACTTATCATAAGCTATTATGGAATTATCATAAATAAGTATATTCTCCACAATCAAAATAATTCGGAATCGATTTATGATTGATCGTTACCGGTTAATATTAGATTTTAGTGTATTTAATTAATTGGAGTTCGGATTTGTATTAAATTTTTAATTATTGTTGACATATTTCTTGCGCCACGTGTCATCGATATGGATCTGATATCGTAAATAATTGGGCAATACCCAAAGTAGAATCGAGTTGTGAGTGACAGTGGTAGCGGTACTGAGTGCAAAAAACGAACAAGAAAGAGGGTAGATCGATATGTCTCCTCATAAACACCCACCCGCAATGACTTTTCAGTTTATCCGTGATCATGATGCTTGCAACAGCACCGAAATATCGGAAACTCACAACAAACAGTAAACATGGTAAATATCCCGTTTCTAATGTTAATGTTAATACCCAAAGTATTTTATTTGGGCGAAACACGAAGAGATATGTAATATATGGATTTGTTATAATATGGGCAGTAATGTTTTGTGGTACACTTAAGTAGCTAATGCATTCTCGATAGTTACCACTTAAGGGCAAATAGTTATTTTGAATTCATCACTGCAAGAGTTTTCTATCATTTCACTTTTCCCATAGCTTTGTGGTCTATAGTCTATAATATAAGTCGCCGTTTCTGGGATACCTTACCTGGGGCACAGATAATATAATACTAGCATACAGATACCTCATCCTATACAAAGAAACCGTGCCGACGTAACTAGCGTTTTTCGACTGCTTATTCTGGCAATTTTTTGTACATCGAACGCATTCGGTTCTGTTTCACGGTGATAGATAGATGGTGTTAGCAGCGACTTGCAAGTAAAAGGGTTTACTAGGTTCGTGAATATTTTTTTCTTTAAATATAGTGAAGGTTTGTTTTCTAGTATTTATTTGCACGTTTTTACAGTTTTTTTTTGCACCAAAATGTGTTAAAATGCAAACTTTAACAATCGAGTGGAATGCTGTGCAGTGCAATTTTAAATGATCCGTCTAATAATCTTTGAAATGTGAATTAAGAGCCCAATATTCCATAATTTTGTACTTAGGAGAGTTGATTAAACAACAACATACAATGTTTGTGTTCAATTCCAGAAAATGTTAATTTTACACACATTCAATAACAGATGGAGGAGCATATCGCGCCATCTAGTGAGATTTATTTGAACCAAATTTTCTTTCTTAGCAATGAGACCCCGTGCCCGGGGTACCTTATGGCACTCAACTTGTAGTATAATATTCTAACAGACAATTTTTTCAGTTCTCTCCGAGATTATCTCTTACTGTACGACAAACAATTGTACTTCTATATGATACAGTTTAAGATATGGTTTCTAATGATGTGAGAGTAGACTATTATGATAAAAAATAAAGATGGTGAAAACATTCAAGATTAACGTGATTAGTGTCAATAACAGTTTCAGTACTAATAAAGCTACTGTAGCTAATACAAATCATGCTGACTACCACACTGACATAGATGACGATGATACAATCTGATAAAGCTATTAAAGTAATAAGCAGGTTTTGGTAAAGATTAACACAGTAAGTAATGAGTAATGAGGAGATAATAAAGAGTAATACCTACAATCACAGCATTCTTCCAAGGGGGTAAGCAGAGAAGGACAAATAAGTGAAATGTTATAATTGGATGTATTATTGTCTAGTATAGAATATTGTAAACTTATTGAGGTGCTAAAGGGGATCATTTCAAGGAGAGTATTTTAACATACTAAGATGACCATTCCACATTCTCATGGTGATTGTCTCCAAAAACTAACAAGGTATGAACTAAAGAAACTGCTGGCTGCAGGACATTTACCAAAAAAATAAATGGAAATTCCACTGAAAACCTTGTATAGGTTATTCATTGCCTCAGTTGGTGACTATTGCTTTTTAAAGTAGTTTTTTGTTAATTTCCACACTTTGTTAAGTTTTCTTGACATTTATTCTTCGTAGACTTTCGTCAACGGTACGGCAGATTTGGCTTAAGTTATTAAAAAGGGTTTTAACACGTTGTCGTTATTTTCGTATTAGGGGCGTATCCCTAGTCTAATGAGTCCTACACATTACAACTAATATGTTTCATTATTAGGTACTTACTCCTGAAAGCGGCTGTTTCTCGGCGTCTGCTTCAGCTACAGCTAGTTTCTTGTCCGGGGGATCCCCCGGACTTTTCTCGTTAGAATTTATCGACGCCATATTATAGTCGTTGTCTTGTCCTCCAATTTCATCTGGAACAATGGCAAATTATGGTCAGATTTATTGAAAAAGTCATAATAAGGGTTTTTTGGAAACTTCATTATTGGAAAGATTTGAGTAGGTTTAGATTTTTAATGCGGGACCCATTAAAAATCTAAACTCTAATCTAAACTGGTAAAATCGCAATTTTTCGCAATATTACTCACACAATTCTATACTACTGGATGTGTTTAATTCTGTTCAGTTTATGTTCACGTTTTATGCAGTCGGGATTTTTGATTTTAAAATTTACTTTTTAGTAAAATTCTAGAGTTACTATTCTGAAGGTGTATTCCGCTGTAAAATCGTTCATAATTATTTGGAAAAACTACCTATGACATCCATTGAACACACTCACACTCAGCGATCACACGAACACACAAATTTTCACAGACTACAACTTAATAATGTTCGTCCTTTTTTATTTCACCAGTTCCTCCACCTGATACGTCTAGTCTTGTTCAAACTAACAATCTGAATAACCCCAGCAGTGGCTATCAATATTCTTTATCCTTATCACAATTTTGATCACTGCCAATGTCATTAAACACCGAATAGATGACCGATTTTACGTTTCTTTATCAAAAGGTTCGCACTTGCCTAGATTAGCTTAAATAATTAATTTTATCAATATAACGACGCAAAAAGGAAGTATGTCGATTTGACAACCAATTAAAGTTGTAATGAGGTGCTTAAAACATATTTGTACTAATTATGGATATCAGTAAATACGGTGAACTATTTCAAAACAAATATATCACTTTTTATAATTCGAGACTTTTTCGTATATTATAGTGTAACAATCAATATGTCAATCTGTGTAACAGCCATCGTCAAAGCTTTCACCATCTTTGCGCATGCAGTTTTATCGTCAAATGTATTAAATATTGATATCGCGATCCATTTAATTAGCTGATTAATGACGCCAATAATGACGTCAAAATCATACAATCAAAAAGGCGAGAAAAACTTAGAAACAGGGTTGATAGAACTAATCTCAGTAAGTATCGGGATATTTCACATCATAGACGTCAGGCAGTTCTTATAAAGCAATAAATATAATTTTATTTCCTCACGAAACTGTCGTTTCCACTTGACAATAGGATAAAGCAATCGTTACTCACAAATACTGTTATGGCCAATAAGGATTTGTTAAACAATGGCTTATTTGCTACATTTTAATTAAATAACAATAGTTGCAGAAGTTTTATTACAGTCACGTTACTAGACAAAATTTACGACTATAAAACTAACGCGCAGCAATACAAAATGTTTAGAAGATTAGAGCAGATTCATTATCATTCTTTGAAAAATAATGTTCTTTGTACCTTAGGCAACCCCTTGGATTTCGGGAAGGCGTTTGACAATGTAAAGCACATCCGCGAATCCACTATCAAAAATTTATTCGATGGATAAGTTGAATAAGCCGAAATGGATGTGTTGATAATATCTTAGCTTTGCGCAGTTGTAGATAACTATGTTATTCTATCCGCATAAACTACATTACGGTCTCTAGTTTATAATTTATTTATTTTTAATCCAGCCCCTATCTCCAAAATCATTTCCGACGATTATATCATCAACTACTTATAAGGAAAGACAATGAATAATGACATGAGGCTATTTTTGATAACCCATCATTCACATCCCGTTCATCGTCGCACATCCGTTCAACGAACAAAAAGACCCTCCCTTATGAGATCATTGTGGAATCCATAGGACAAAAGCAACATTAAGTGGGCTAAATAGTCACAAAGTCTTAATAAAGGCACTTTTTTCTCCACACTCAAAGACAAAGGGACAAACTATAATTAGCTAAACGTGTCAGGAGTTAATTACCATGAATCCGTAGCGTAAGCGCACGTTTTGACGAACAAACAAATTAATGTAATTGTTCATAATGTAGACATTCAAATTACATATGGATATATGGTAAGTGGCCATTGTGTAGTTAGAAAATAAACAAAGGAGTTCATTACCTTTACATATTGTGTTAAATGACAAATAATGTCTAAATCTATGAATGATTTAAATAATTTTTTACTTATTCTGCATCAACAGTGACAACAATTGTTTCTCTCAGCTCATCTGTTCTCTAAACCATTTCCTAATCATTGTAATAGTTTTCATGTTGTCAATATGTAATAATAATGTCAATATTTCCTTTGGTTTTGTTATATCATCCGCACATATTAAATATTCTCTTATGCTATCAACATAAATCGTAAATACCATTATCAAGGGCAAGTAGATAAATTGGTGATAAAACCTACCCCATGGAGTGACTTACTAGTAAAAACGAATGAATATTTGGTACACATAGTACCCACACATAATATTTGTACGCGTTTAGGTAAACTCAACACACAAGTAGCAAGAGTATGGATTTATAACGTTAATTTTCTTTCTAAATCATCATTATCATCATCCTCTTGATAATACTAATTGATATGGGGTCCGTGCATCACAACTCAATAGTTACTTTGAGAGATGATTTCGCTTGAAACGATTTCTAGCTATAAAATATCATCTCTCACACAAATCATACATTTTTTAAAAGGAAACGAAATTCAGTTTGCAGTCCCAATAATACCTTCGATACAGCATCCAGAACAAAGAGTTGCCTGGATTCTGACACAAAAGGAGTATTAATAGCAATTCGAGGAAAAACTTCATCAATTTTGTTTGACCAAATTGCAACCCGTTTTACTACACTAATAAAGCTTAAAATTTTTCGTCTTTTGAAGGCCAGAAGAAATCTAACCAAGAAGACTTTAATGTCAACGTTATTATTTTCGTTAATGCACAATTTGTTCGAGCTATTGCATGCCACGACGAGAAAGTTAGTTACCGAAGGTCAGGTAAAACCAGATATAGGGTTCCTTGAGCAAAATGAGAAGTCCATTGTTGCCTTATGTAAGGCAAATGAGATGTTTATGAGAAAATCAATTAATAGTAATTAATTATGCAATATTGAACTGTCTTTGTTGATTGATTTTGATGGTTTGTTGTAGTGATCTAGAAGGTCTTAGTTCAGAAGATGATAATAACATGCAAATTAATTATGGTCATGATACGAATATCAGGAAACTAATTAAAGAGAAAGGAAAATTAAGAAATTACTGTAACATCCGTTGTATCATAGTTACAGTAATTTCTTAATTTTCAGATGATTTGTATTGTACAAATACAAATACAAATAATCAAATACAAAAAATACAAATCATCTGAATTACTTCAATTATTCATTCTGCAAAAACCGAAGGCTACATGAAGAATGCTTTATTTTAGCAAAACTGTGGACAGAAAACCGATTGCAATGAAACTATAAAAAGAATGGCTTGGGTGGATTCAGTATAATTTTACGGTGTATTATAGGAAAAAATGTTAGAACGTCCTTATAGGAAAGTCCTATACAAACATTTGTTGAAAAATCCGGGCGAAAAATAATTTCTAGCTACTTATTAATTTATTTATTATATACTTTATTGTACACCACTTAAATAATAACAGGACAATATTTTTTAAAGATAAGTGTACAATGGGTGGTCTTATCGCACAGGGCAATCTCTTACAACCTTTGGATGGACTGAACGAGAGGACATAGACATAGGGCTGTCAGTGTACAAAAACTATCTTAATAATATTACTTAGATATTATATAAAATACACACATACCAATAAAATAATATACTAATAAATATAAAATATTAAATATACTTACTAGATTTCGAATCTACCGAATGGAGAATTTTAGCTCCAACCCGTTTTACAGAATCGTGTTTGCAAAGGAAAACCACGTTATTATTTTCATAGTCCACATGAAACAAAATCTAAGGTTTCTCGTGTTCTTTCATATATAAATGATACTAGGAAATCAAGATAAAATGTGAAGAAAAGAAATGTTTTTTTTTTAATGAGAATCCCATTTCAGAGAGTAATTTGAAAGCCATTTTTGTCCAGATTGGTTTTGACGATAAGCAAGAGATTGCTAAAGCCAGACTATGTCCTGTGAAGATACTAAATAACTGAATATTTGAAAAACATTCCCAAATTAATATATATGAAGATGTTACTAATAAAATATGTTTTCTTTTTTCTCTTTAAATTAAACATTGCATTGGACTCAGATATTTTCTATTGTACATATTCAGCAGCAAACAGACCTAGAACATCAAGGCAACTATCACGGATACTGCGATCCGAAGTGAGGAAGCTACTTTACCAAATTATTGTTTCTGCTTTCAAACTACAAGGTCTTTCTACTTATTTCAAGTTCTTTACAGCACTCACGGCCGCATCAAGAAAGGGGAATCATATCAGACGATCAGAACTTACATTACAGTAAAACCTCCATGGCTAAAGGAAAAAGTAGCCATTTTGTATGTAGCCTATGTTTGCGTGTTCCGAAGCAATCATTGTCATCGTCATACGCTTGTTAAAGAAATTTGACATGCATAAGTATAGGTAATACTGCTGGTGTATGTTTTTTATATAACTCAACCAAAAAGAAGCAAATATAACGTGTAAAGTACAGTTGGCAAAGCAGATAAGTATGCAGGCATTGCAATTGATGCGGAGGATTCATTAGACGGACTTGTTCATGGGCTTGCCTGCAAGACATGTCTGTCTTCAAGTGATGCACTAAGTTGACATTGGACAGGCCAATAGTAGTGAGGTCAGCGCGCTTATGGCCCACAGGCATGCCCACGGACAAATGTATCTAGTGAACTCTCCGCTTTTATTATTGTTGTGCGTACAATGAGTAGTTAGAAATAGTCAGGACTTTGAAATTGACATAGCTCAAGGTACTGATAATCCTCAATTCAAAATTGAAGTGATTAATTTATCTCTAATAATTTATTAAGAAGTTATTTAGCACAACGAATGTTAACTTCTTGCTTACATAGGTACCTAACAGTTGTGTTGTGTGTACTTAGCATGTAATTAACAGTTCTGATGTTGGCAAATTGTATGTTGTCGAATTCCGATTGTAGTGTGGTAAATGCAACATTAGACAAATATATTTTTATTGCGTTTACCTCAAGTCCATGAATGACAGCAATGATTAATGTCATGTCATTGTTTTTCACATTTAGTCTTCCTCCACTTTGTAAATAAAAATAATCTTTGGGTTTTGCAATGTCGAATGTCTAGCTTTTTCAGCGGCATCAATTTCGTAGCCTATCCCAAAGAAACCATGATGCCGGGAAAAAAAAATGTGTCAATGTTGCATGAAATCAGTGAAATAATTTAGTAATCCGATTAGTATTGCCAGATTAAGACAAACTATTTCATCCTTTATAATACTCGATACATAGAATACTTACCAACTACTGTCCTTTTCTCAAAAATGGTATGTAATGTTGCCATAACATCTCTAAAAAGTATGCAGAAAGTGAACGCTAACGGAGACTTATTCACAACTGTCCAGTAAGAAGCGAGATTTTAAATTTGGAATGGCCTACTATCCAGTAAGTAAGTATGTTATTTACTTACTGGACAGTAGGTCATCCTCTTTAGATCTGCTTAGAAAAAAAACATAGTACCGGACACAGATTAGAGTTTAGCCATTATAACATGGCTATAGGAAAATATATCTATCTCTCTTTTAGGTATGACATTTTATGAGATAGACATATTTTTGGAGCCTTAAACAGCCATTTTATAGTCTGTGACACTTAACGCGACTCAGAAAAAGTATGCACGTTGCGTTTTGTACTTAGTATTGTTGTAGAAGTATAGTGTGGGCTTTTATGTTTGTATTTAGTAATTTCAGTTTATAAATCATGTTGGATTAAAACTTTCCATTCTAAAATTAACATGGAGTTTCAAAAACAATAATATAAATGCCCACGATAAATCGATCAAAATATCTATCAGTAATTGCCCTAATATGAATGTAACCTTCAATATTAATTAAACGAATTTGTTGTTAAACATTCTTTCATTTTTGAGAAAAGCATTATACAAGCCTCAACCAGTAAGAAAGCCATCCTAGCCTCGTACATAACCGGACCTCACCTGCAGTTCGGTCCGGTTAACTCATACTTGGCCAGGAAGGCATACTTAATGGATTCTGCAGTAATGTACTAATACATATGTACATGTAGGTACTAATATTACCTAAATCAAAACAGCTTTGAGTAATATTCGAATAGGTAAAAAACTTAATCCTTTCCTTGCAGCCGGGTAAAAAGATAGTGACATTATTACTAACATATAAGTAGAAGAATTTCGTAAGTACTTACATCGGACTCGTGGAAATACTTAATTTAATAAATTATATGTAGATAAGTTGATAACAGCTTATTACAATGTGTGTTATTTTGTATTACAAATGTATGGTCTCTGTCACACAAAGGATGGTGTACAAATTGTGTAAATAATACATTTAAAAACAATAATATAACTCAAATAGTTTGTTCGTTGAATCTGGAAGCACTGATCGAATTTAGAAAATTATTAACAAAAAAATACTTTTTTTACAAAAAAATACTACCGACTTCCAAATAAAAGCACTACAAAGTGATCATTAACTTTGTTTTTGGAAGTATCTTTGGTAGGTACCAATTTTTTTCGTTATGGACACCGACTTTTGTTATGGACAATAACAAAAAAAATATTTTCTAAATCGGTTCACAGACCACAATTGACGGAGAATTCGGTGAAAATACACAAAAAATAAAAATAACAAGCATAAAGTCGAACATAGAACCTCCTCCTTTTTGGTATATAGGTTTAAAAGTCATTATCGCTGTATACCATAGGCTATTATATCCCGGCAAGTTAAACGTTTTTTGTGGCATTAGCTATGGCGGGGAGCTTATGTAAACTTTTGTTTCAACAGATTATTTTAAAAATATTATATAAAATTTTGTTTAAATGTTATTTTTGCTTTCATATAATTGTTTACTTCTTATAAGATCAGGGGTGATAAAATGCCGAAAAAATATTGTTTTATCTAAAAATAAGATCTATTTGTCATAGGTATGTCAGTTGGAAAAAACTAAAGTATATGTCAAACACTTTTATGCGGAACCTTGATCAAAACAAGTGACAACAAAATAACAAAGCGTACACGTAATAGAAAACGTTTATATAGCGTAGCTGCAATGTCACGGACGGAACCTCCACGGCCGGTGTAGGTCATTGCACTACTTTATAACTAAATGAGGCATTATTACCCGACGACGGCGAAGCCGAAAGGGGGGTTATGATTTTAACCGAATTTTTTGAGCTTTAGATCAGGTAAATTCCTGTATTCTGACTTACTAGCATTGCAGCAACTCGAACAGCAAGTCCCGGGTGTTATTTGTAAATCTTATTCCCCGAGAAAAGATGGCGACCAACCGATTTACCTTCAAATTTAAAGTTCGCGAGCACATTCGTTAGAAGTAGACAGTAGTATCATCATAGCGCTAATGTTTCTTGTCTGTTTGTGTACTCAGTGTTCAAGTACATTCGTGTATTTAGTTTATTCTTTTGTATATATTATAATTTATATATAGTACAGTTTTGTACTTGAATATTATTAATAATCGCCTTTTTTCTCAATATTGTATCTTCCACTATTTGACTCTGTAGGTACCACCCTCAGTCCATTTGTGTGCGTAAAGTATTAACATAAGATAATATCACGCCTTGATATACCGAAGGCTTGGCAGAGATGCACCCACATTCAATAAATAAATGTAAAGTATTAAATCTATACTTTATTAATTATAAAGCTGAAGTTTGTTTATTTGTTTGAACGCGCTAATATCAGGAATGATTGGAATTGAAAAAAATGTGTTGGATAGTCCATTTATCGAGGAAGGTTATAGGCTATATAACATCACGCTACGACCAATAGGAGCGGAGCATAAATGAAAAATGTTACAGAAACGGGCAAAAATATTCCTTTCTGAGAGCTTCCTTTGCGTGCGCTGTGTAAACAGTTTAAGTTATGCAACAATCATGTATGTAGGCTAGGTAAGGTACATAGGGTAGATAGGTAGGTAGGTAGCCAGTTGACGGGAGCGAAGCCGCGTGGGACAGCTAGTAGGTAAATAAATAAATCTATGACAGTCGTGATGCGTAGACAGCAAACATGTCTTGCCAATGTTGCCAAGTATCCCAAATTCTGTTACCCAGTTGCTGGCTTGCAGACTGTAACTGACCAGTTAAGCGTCGGTCCATAAAAATAAAAAAAAAGTTACAAAATATGATCTAAAGAAGAACAGTACCGAGCTGCCTTTCACTGTATTGAGTCATATTAGGTAAGATTTAGAATGTGTTGTATTCGTCTACAACGGCCACTGACAGTCCCAAGGCCAGTTCTACCCGTGTACTGATCGCAAAATAATTTACTTATGATTACAGGGTTTTGCAAGACATTATCATTGTATTTTTAAAATTCTAAATGACTTTAAAATGTATGGTAATATCTTTTTTCTGTGTTAACAATGGAAAACTTTATGATTTAGAGTTAAAGTGACTTTTTTTCAATCAGTTTAAAGCTTCTCGTCACCTTTAAACACATGCGTTCCTTATAGGTACTTATTAGGACCTACAGAGCCTATACACTGATAGTGGATCGAGCCGGAAAGCTTGCAAATGTCACCTGCAACATTCCTGGCATTAATATTGTCAACCGCTACATATACCTGGGTTCCCAAATCTATAATGACGGCAGATGTGCCACCAAGATAAACAGGCGATTCGGGATGGCAAAAATGCTATGACCCGGTTAAACAACATCTGGAAGAAAAGAGGAATTGGTATCAAAACCAAGATCAGATTGGTACGAGCCCTGGTATTCCCTATCTTCCTGTATGGAGTGGAAACGTGGACAATCCTGGCCCGAGAAAGGCAAAGGATTGATGCATTCGAGATGTGGTGCTGGAGACGAATGCCAAGAGTACCCTGGACTGCGAAACGCACTAATGCATCGATCCAGACCCAACTCCGAGTAAAAACTCGCTTGTCCACCATATGCCAGCAACGCATTCTCACATATTTCGGCCACACAATGCGCAGAGGCGACGAGAATTTAGAAAGACTGATTGTGGTTGGGTACACCGAAGGCAAGAGATCGCGCGGTCGTTCACCAACAAGATGGACCGATCAAGTGAAAGACTCGTCTTCCTCCAATTTCTACACGGTCGTAAGGGACGCGCTGGACAGAAACCGATGGAGGCAGATCATCCAGGTGTAAACCTGATGCTGACCACGATCCTCAGACATGTGGGACCGACCAAGAGAGAGAGAGAGTTATAGACAAAGTAACATTTTATCAGCGTCAACGGTTATTACAAAATCCAAAATTTGTGTGAGATTGAAATCATCATTTCAACCGAAAGACTTCCACTGCTGGACATAGTCTGAGATTGACACACGCTATCGAAAAAATAAGAGGGGTGTTATAAGTTTGACGTGTGTACCTGTGTTTCTGTATTTGGGTTCCTGTGTGTGGCATCATAGCTACTAAACGGATAAACCGATTTTAATTTCGTTTCTTTTGTTTGAAAGGTGACTTTATCGAGAGTGTTCTTAGCTATGTTTGATGAAAATCGGTTCAGCCGTTCTAAACTTATGGGCGTTTTACAGTTTGTTCGGGATGTTCTCGCAAGATAACTTGTCATAATTACGTGTTCAATAGATTGTCGATCGAAGCGTGTCTACTGGATAAATTAAGTAGTATTAAATAAAAATGTGCCGGGGGCTTTCGTAATTTTTTTATTTTTACTTTTCTTACTAGATTGTCTCTTTGTTTATAGCTCTAAAAAGCTCTTAAATCCTATGAATGCTAACTAGATATTGGTCAGTGATAACACAGTGGCTGACTCAAGCTAGTTATTATCTAGTTAGTAGTTACTATACTGGAACTGGTAACTGACCGGCTATCGCAAACGGTCACTGTCCCTGTTCTCTTCCCTTTCCGTAGGAAAAATACAGGACTACTCATAATAAATATAAATAGTCATATTAATGACTTCTGTTATTGTTTAACATAAACAAGCTATCGGACTTCCAATTAAGGCGCAGAAACCCTTGAGTAGCTGATTTTAAAATAAGAATCACGTCTAAACGGCTAGTTGTAATTTTTTGGAAAAAAATATATGTTACATTAGACCATTTTCTTAATAATTTGATCTAAGAAAATGTTGAGTTTTATTCGTATAAGATAGTGTAATTAATTTGTAAAGTTATGTCTAAAACGAACAAAAACACGACCATCGCACCAAAACCGCTGGGCGTATTTTAATGAAATTGACACCATCTCAAAGACAATTTAATTATCTACATTTTGATCTGAGGCTTTTTTTTTAAAGTCATAGAATAATAAATAAGTACAAAAAACAACATAATTTTAGTCGCGCGGGTGTGAAACGAGTGCGTGTTTTGTTCCCTCATGGTCGTTGGCGTTAGTCGTCGTCTTAAAACGTTTACAATATATGATTTGATGTTTTCTAAAAGCCTTTTGAGTTTTATCGGTGATCAAATCTTATAATTTCCAATTGATATGATTGGCTGTTATTATTTTGTTCAATCAATAGCATTTGACTCCAGATTTGTTGATATCTTGAAAGATATTTATTATTTATTTTATTACTTAAGAAAAGTTACAGCTAGGATACAGATAGTAGACAGTTAGAGAAGGAAGGCCAAATAAAAGTTTTCACAGACAATGAAAAAAGGAGTTAAAAGGAGCTAACCAATATTACCAACGCCTAGTTGGGCATGGCTACCTTGGTTAGAAAATAAGCATTGCCATACAACGTGGCAATGCTGCCAGTCTTTTGGCCATCGCTTACCATCAGGTGAGATGGTGGTCAAGCGCGAGCCTAAATCAAATAAAAAACTACCAGTGGACAACGATGTGGAAGAGTTTTTCGACGCCATATTTTAGTTTAGTATATTTTTAGATTTAGTTAGTGAGTAGTTTTTGGTTTAAGTGTATTATATGTTTGTAATTAAGTATGTTATACACTGTATATACTTTTATCTATGTAAATAAAATCTTAAATAAAGAACCATGCCAAACCAGAAATTTATTACACTCAATATGCAACTTGCTCAAAATGAATCACTCATTCTTATCTAGATTCGTCAATCACGATTGTGATGACGAAATTATGTGAGATAATAGTACATTGTGATACAAGGGTGGAAAGTAGGTTATTGCAAACGAGCTGTCATTAACAAGCCCGAGCCGAAGGCGAGGGTTTTTAATGACACGAGTTTGCAATAACCTACACGCCCGTGTATCACACGATATTTTTCAATACAGTTGTGGGAAATAGTAAAAACAAATCAAAGAATTAGATTTGTTAATTCACAAAAAAATAAAATTTACGCGCGTTTTGCAACTGGACATTTTTTTTTACAACGAAAACAGCCTAAACAGCCTATTAGATTTTTGACAAATGTTGATGTGAAAATAATTAAATTGAAACTGGTAATTAAATATATTAAACAACCATTTAAAAGACTTTTGAGAATTAAATGCTAAAACGTACGGAATCATTCATTTTTCCTCGTATAAAATCTATCCAATTTTATTCTATGTATGAAAACTCCTTGCTACTAAACTTTTTAAATTGACTTATAACTAAAGGCGCGTTTTTGCAACTGTACATTTTTTACAACGAAAAAAGTCTATACAGCCTATTTGATTTTAGACAAATTTTGATGTGAAAATAATTACATTAAAACTGGTAATTAAATATATTAAACAACCATTTAAAAGACTTTTGATAGTTCAATGCTAAAACGTACGGAATCATTCATTTTTCCTCGTATAAAATCTATCCCATTTTATTCTATGTATGAAAACTCTTTGCTACTAAACTTTTTAAATTGACTTATAAATTTAAAACTAAACTGCAAAACTAATGATCGAGCTCGTAAACAAAAGTCACGACCGCGTAATAGAAAAATGCCTGTGCGTAAGATTTAATTTTCGAATCATAATTATAGCCTCTGAAAGTACGCCATGTTTAACAACTGTATTGAAAAATAATATAGCATCACGCCTGCATTCCCCAGAGTAAGGCAGATCAATAAGACAAGATAGTCATGTTTAAATCTATACTAATATTATAAAGAGGTAAAGTTTGTGAGGTTGTAGGGGGTAATCTCAGGATCTACTGAACCGATTTAGATGAAATTTGACATGGAGATAGTTTGAGACCCTGGGAAGGACATAATGATAGTTTTTATTCCCTTGGGATGATAAAACACTTTTTACGCGGGCGAAGCTAGTCCTACCATCTGGGCTCAAGTTCAGATTCCGGGCTGCTATGGAGAAATGCCCGATGGAAAAACCCAATACCAATTTTGCTCAACAGGCATAATTAATACGAATTTAAAAGTTGAAGCAATAGTAAACATATCGTTAATTGAATACAAAAGTTAACAATTAAACCAGTCGAGAAATTCCGCCGCTGTCGACCCACTGACCAAATAATCTATCAACAGTCGCGTCACGTACAAGGAATTAGGAAATTACTATAAAAGTTAAGAACTTACCAATGATAGTATATCCATCCAGTCTTCTGAAGACTTTACTAAACATGATTTCCAGTCTAGCACCCATGTTGATAACCGACATTTTAGCGACAAATATCTATGTTTTTCAAGAATAAACTATACATAAATTAGAGGTTTATTTAATTCAACTTGTAAGAAATGAAACACTACGTTTGCTAGCTACACAAAGACTAAGAAACGACCAAGTTTGCTTTGAACATTGCGGAACAACAATTTCCTTATCGAAAAAACTCCTCTATAAAAGGAATCCATGAAAAAATCTCTTGACAAACGCAATCTGTGTGTTTATTCAACTATCACGGAACGATCTTAAGTGATTATTAATTAAACTGATAATTTTCACTTCACACTGTTTTGCCGCGCGGTTAAAAACACTAACGTCACAAATTAAAAAGTCACATTTTTATAGGAATAAACAAAGTTCTATTTTCAAAAAAATAACAACAACAGAATTGAAAATGCGAGCGCAAAAAGAAAACAAAACTCAATCCACCATGACACTTCAATATGTATGTTCTATTTTTGAATTTTCGAATGTAAACATAAACAAAATTGGTTTAGTTTTAAAGTCGCGTTCAAAACACTTGAAACTGCTCCTATTCCTTTCACATTTTCGAGGGTACTGTTCAACATAAGGCACAATCGCTCAGTGAAGTTATCATTACTATTATAAATGATGTTTGCTTCATAATGAGGGTAAAGTTGTCTACTCTGTTTACTGCCCGGTTAGCGATAAAGTTTTATTTACGACTTTGACTGCATTTGCTGTCTTAGTGATAGTAATATATTATTTGCATTTAGTTCAGTGCACAAGTGGTATTATCTAAAAAATGCTTGCTTGCTTTGCAGTGAAGGCCAGTGAGCATTTCGTTTCGTGTAGGTGTCTTGTGTGCAAGGTTAGAAGATTTCTAAATGTGAACTGATAAATATTGTTATAATAAAACCGCGTGAAACTTACCTAGGCCAGGTATAATTAAAAAGATAAAATCTTTTTTACAAAAATTACAACCGACTTCCAAACAAAAACACTACAAAGTGAATATTACTTCAATTTCGGAAGTCGGTGTCAAAAAACGAAGAAACGGAAACAGGAACACCGACTTCCGAAATTGAAGTTATTATTCACTTTTTAGTGTTTTTGTTTTGAAGTCGGTTGTAATTTTTGTAAAAAAGTTTTTTACTTTTCACTTTTTAGTTGTGATACATAATGGACCAGTTCTATAGGCTAGGTACCAATAATGCCCAAAGTGAAGCCAGAATAGATTAACTCAATAACATGAAACTTAAATAAACAAAACCGGTGGAATGAGAGTCTACCAGGGTGAACTGTTCACACCTGCGTACCCCTTTAGAGCGTACCAGTGTGATGTGATGTTATGAAATGTTGTCTATACTATAATATAATAATTAATAATAATATAATAATCTATACTAATATTATAAAGAGGAAAGATTTTTTTGTTTGTTTGTTTGTTTGTTTGTACCGAATAGGCTCCGAAACTACTGGACCGATTTAAAAAATTCTTTCACCAATAGAAAGCTACATTATTCCTGAGTGACATAGGCTATTTTTTTACCCCAAAACGGGTCCTGTGGGGTGGTCCACGGGAGCGAAGCCGCGGGCAACAGCTAGTAAACAATAAACAGACATGCGATTGCAGCTATCCCGAGTGATTTGCCGTCATTTATTGAAGATTTCTGATGTATATCTCCGAAGTTTTTCATCAGATCTTGATAAAAATGGGACCACATGACAAGCACCAGCTTTCGAATAAAAAAAGGAATGATTAAAATCGGTTCACCCAATAAAAAGTTCTGAGATAACTCCTTTTTGCGAAGTCGGTTAAAAAGGTATTCGGAAAGAAGGGTCTTACTTATCTATACTATCTATACTAATATTATAAAGAGGAAAGATTTTTTTGTTTGTTTGTTTGTACCGAATAGGCTCCGAAACTACTGGACCGATTTAAAAAATTCTTTCACCAATAGAAAGCTACATTATTCCTGAGTGACATAGGCTATTTTTTAATACCGAAAACGGGTCCTGTGGGGTGGTCCACGGGAGCGAAGCTGCGTGGAATAGCTAGTTTATAATAAACTAACTTCAGCCAGTGGTTTCGCCCGCGTGGTTTATGTTTTATTATCCCAAGCGAACATTATACTGGGATATATCCTTTGTGCTATTCCAGACTATAACATATTTTTTTATTTTATTTTTTTTCAATAGGCTCGCGCTTGACCACTATCTCACCTGATGGTAAGCGACGATGGTGAGTGACGATATTCTTGCCAAATTTCATACAGTTCCATTTCTGGGGCGATTGAGTGACAAACATACATCCATCCAGACAAACTTTCACATTTAAAATATTAATTAGTTAGATTATTTGCTATGTCACAGATAATATAATGTTTTCTTGTTGATACTTAGAGGTCGCAGCATATTCTTTGTAGGATTAAATAAACTAATATATAAAGTTATAAATTATGTTTATTTGTAGAAGGATTTTCCCTTGTTAACTATGTAAGAACGTTACATGCAAAAGATTATCTCTTGGAAATTCCAACTCCTTCTAAGTCATGTTACAAAGGCAGACCAGCAGTGGGGAAAATTATTTAGTCACTTAAGCGATAAAAATGTGTTATATTTTACAAATTAAATTGTCATGGAAGCATGGAGGGAATGCGATCGATTAGATAGTGTTACAAGAAGGTGCCACTAGATGGCACTGATAGTATGTTTAAGAAATCTCTTTTACAGACCGAAGTGTCGATACAAAAGTATTAAATAAATTTCTAGTGTTTTTTTTTTTAGTTTTTTTTTTGATAATGCGCCTAATATTTTTGTATTGACTCATATGAATTTAATTGTTTTCTCTTAAAAGACATCAACGCCCAAAATTATTTAAACCAAACTTACTTTTCTTATTTCTTTTTAACTGCTTGTTTACGTTCACACAATAGACAAAGGAAGAAACAATAAGAGAAAGATGGCGTTTATAATAATCAGTTTATAATGCTCCCACTGTTGTGATACAGGCTTCACCCATGTGAGAGGGGATGGGCAGTAAATCAACACTAAAAATAAACAAATTAATATATTAATAAACAAACAAAGGGGCGCACGGTTGGCGCAGTGGTTAAGCGATTGACTGCTGCGCTGCGTGTCGCGGGTTCGATTCCCGCACGGAACAAATATTTGTATGACCTACAGATAGTTGTTTCGGCTCTGGGTGTTTGTGTATGTGAGTTTATATGTTTGTAAACGCACCCACGATACAGGAAGAAATTCCTAGTGTGGGGCAACGTTTTTTTAAAAGAGAAGAGAGAAGAGAAATTAGGTATCCAATTTAGGGAAAATTGGATGTTGTTGTTGCTTGTTGGGTTCAAAACACTGAGCCCACGACCTGTAGATACGATATGTAACTCGTAGAATAAATAAATTGAATGTACATATATCTTAATTTACACTCCAAAGACCAACAAATCTCTTAGTTTAAATAGTAACCAACAGTATCTCAAAAGGCAATAAACTTACTTACTTGTCAATAAACCTTGGTCACACTAACGAAGATCATTGACTTACGTCTTGTAATTATTCCTTGCGACGATATTCATTGCCTACATCAACGATCTCTGTCAGCTAAATTTCCCAAAGGCTAAAATTGTCAGGATATACCACAAATTGTCAGGATATACGGACGATACCACATTACTTTTTAGCGGTGAATCATAAAAGGCGCAGATACCCTTGAGTAGCTGATTTTAAAATGAGAATCACGTCTAAACGGCTAGTCGTAATTTTTTGGAAAAATATATGTTACATTAGACCATTTTCTTAATAATTTGATCTTAGCAAATTTTGAGTTTTTTTCGTATAACATAGTGTAATTATTTTGTAAAGTTATGTCTAAAACGGACAAATAAACATGACAATCGCACCAAAACCGCTGGACGTATTTTAATAAAATTAACATACTGACTAGACTAACGCCAACGACCTTGAGGGAACAAAACACTCACTCGTTTCACACCCGCGCGACCCAAAATTTTGTAGTTTTTTGTACTTTCCTTATTATTACATGACTTTAAAAAAATGCCTCAGATCATAATGTAGATAATTAAATTGTCTTTGAGATGGTGTTGATTTCATTAAAATACGGCCAGCGGTTTTGGTGCGATTGTCATGTTTTTGTCCGTTTTAGACATAACTTTACAAATTAATTACACTGTGTTATACGAATAAAACTGAAAATTTGCTTAGATCAAATTATTAAGAAAATGGTCTTATATAACATATATCTTTTCCAAAAAATTACGACTAGCCATTTAGAAGTGATTCTCATTTTAAAATCAGCTACTCAAGGGAAACGGCGCCTTAATAGAGTAACAGAATGGTCGCACGACAATGTCCTTACTCTAAATGTAGGTAAGACAATGTATTTTTTTTCAAAGTTAGAGTGAACAGGCTTCTTCTGGGTAAGCTCACTCCATCGTCGACTCTGTCTCTGTCACCTCTGACCTAGACTAGAGTCAAGAGCAAACCCATAACAAATTAAAAAAAAAGAAAAAAAAAAGCCGGAAGCAGACATTACTAAGTATAGAATAACATTGACACACGAATGCAATCAAGTATCTAGGCATCATGCTGGCTAATAGAATAAATTTCCAGGAACACATTGACATGTTAGCAGCAAGAACAAGGAAACTAATCTATATCTTTAAAAAATTACGGCACGTAACTAACAAGGATTTAATACGAACATTTTACTTTGCACGTGCTCAGTCTCAGCTTAGTTACTGTATTTGATTATCCTGGGGTGGATCAGAAAAACCTACTTGATGAAAATCGAAAGGGCTCAAAGAGCTGTCCTAAGGGTAAGTATGTTTCTACCGTTCTTTCACCTAACCGTCGATGTCTATAGGCAGAGCAAGGTTCTCACGGTTCGTCAGCTCTATGTTCTGCATACAGTCACTAAACAATATTCTTCGTTAACATACTTTTTTAATTTTTCTAAACTGAATAGTTTGCGCGAGAGACACTTCCAAAGTGGTAAAATGTGTGTCCCCACCCCTGTAACTTTAAAATAAGAGAATGATAAAACTAAACAAAATATATGATGTACATTACTATGTAAATTTCCACCGAACATAGGTTTGAGGAGATCTAGTAAGTAGTGTTTTTTAAAACGTCTTAAATCGTAAACCGCAATTTACCAAGTACGGAACCCTACGTGCGCGAGTCCGACTCGCACTTGGCCGGTTTTTTTTATTTTTGTTTGGCGCCTAAGGATCGTATACTCAAAAATTTTGATGTCAATAAATGTGATAAGATTTTTCAAATCCGACAGGTAATTCCAGAAAACAGTGCGTTAAAAAGTGTTGGTCTATCAGTATTTCAAGTTTCACCCAAATCGGTTTAGCCGTTGAGGCGTGAACGCGTAACAAACATACAAAAATTCACATTCTCATTTATTTAGTTAGGGATAGAATAATAATCTACTTGAGGAAAATCATCGTTTTTCCTTCCATTTGAACTTAGCCTTCCTTTACTTCCTGAATTCTCATTTGTATGTCAAGCGTGTGAACATTGTGGGGTTTTTATGTACGTTGTAATTGTTTAGATGCCTTTCTTTCTATTGTTTTCTATTGTCTTTTTATCCCCGACGGAAAAAGATGGGTGTTCTAAGTTTGACGTGTGTTGCTGTGTATCTGTGTATATGTGTGTCTGCCTGTGGCATCGTAGCGTCCAAACGGGTAAACCGATTTTGCTTTAGTTTGTTTTGTTTGAAAAGTGGTTTTGCCGAGAGTGTTCTTAGCTATGTATGTGTATAAAATCGGTTCAGCGGTTCAAAAGTTATGGGCGTTTCACTGTTTGAATCGGGGTGTTTTCGCAAGATATCGTGTCATAATTACGTGTTCAATAGATTGCCGATCGAAGCGTATCTACTATGTACTAGATAAATTATGTAGCATGAAATAAAAATGTATCGGGGGTTTTTTAAATTTTGATATTTTACTTGTTAATTGATTGGCACTAGCGTTATAACTAGAAACTGTTGAAATGGGTGCCATATTATGGAGGTTGGTATTTTTTTTTCCATATCCATCGAGTTGAATCAAAATATATGTTTAAAAGTAATTCGAAAAAAAAAATATAACTAAAAAATAAAAATGTGAATAAAACAGTTAATTAAATCAAAAAACCCAACTGCTTAGTCTTGCTGAGGTGGTCAGTCAGCTCGCGAGCATGTATACTCAGACTGCACAGCATGCTTTTCTTCTTGTTTACATATTTTTAGTTCGCTTAAGCAGTCGGGTTTTTTGATTTTATTAACTTCTTTTTTTATTCGGATATTTTGCCCCGTTTGTCTATGAGGTACTGGGGTTGGTGCTTGGGTTGGGCTGGATTGTGAGTCTCGATTTGTGTCGAGATGGCAATTGGCACACTCCCTTTTACATGGAACATAGAAGTGCTAAACGCCTATCTTTTCAGAAAATACGAATTAGGTCCTTACTTTATTACCCGACTGCCGAAGGAGGGTAATGAGTTTATCAGTCTATGTATGTATGTATGTATGTTTGTTCCTATGTGGCGTTCTAGAGACCAAACGCGTGGGCAGATTTTGATGGTTCTTACGTCAATCGATTCGTCTTAACCCCGCGAGTGTCACTGGCTACATTAAAATTGGAAAATAGAAAAATGGCGGTTCTTGGACGCCATATTGTGGAGGGCCAATTTTTTTTTTCTTTCAAGCCTGTCGTGTGGGGTATCAAAATAAAGGTTTTTAAGAGGTGATTTCAAAAATATATAACACTTATATGTTTAAATGTACCTAATTCGAAAAAAAAATTAACTAAAAAGTTATAAATAAAAAAAGTTAATTAAAATATTCAAAAAACCCGACTGCTTGAAAAGCGAACTAAAAAGACATAAACAAGGAGAAAATCATGTTGTGCAGTCGGAGGATATGTTTGGTTTTGGGCAGCCAGCTTGCGAATACGTATCCTCCGACTGCACAGCATGATTTTCTCCTTGTTTACGTCTTTTTAGTTCGCTTTTCAAGCAGTCGGGTTTTTTTAAATATTTAATACTTTTTACAAAAGCCTGACGTAAATCTTTAAGACTTCAAAAGTCATGTAATCCGTGTAGTGGTCTAGCCAGGGTTGCCAGATAGTTGGGATTCGTCTGGATTCGCCCGACATTTGAAATTATCTCCAGACTCCTGACAAAACTCAACATTGCCAGACAAACAAGCTTCTCGGAAAATTCTATAGAAACAAAATAATATTTTTGGAAACTAAACTTTGAAGTCAATTCTTTGAATTTTAAATCTTTTGAGAATTACTACTAGTAAAGAATCTAAATTGATCAACTCAGTAAATAACGATGCCAAATTTAATTGGCAACCTAAAAAATTTGTGTACTTAAATTAATTATGTTTCAACAATATTTAGTAACTATTTACTTTCCATTATTTTTTTCTCCCGACAGTAACCCCAAAATCCCGACATATCCCGATCTGGCAACCTACTTTCATTTGAACCTTGCGTCCTAAGACTTAGCTGCAAAAACGCGGTTAAACTTAAATAAAGCGCTACGTAATAACATACATCTAGTACTAACGTAACTTAGTACTAGACGTATGTTATGCTAAACCAATACTACCACTACTAAAGCACTGGGTTTCTGATGCCCACGAAATGCTGAGTTGGTAACCCTCGGTACAGGTACGCTCATTGCAATTACATTGTATTATTTTTAACAATATTCTTCACTTTATTTTGCGTTTGTTGCTCTTGTATTCTAGCTGTGTCGAATAAATGTTTTTTGTTCTATTCTTTTATGTTATTTCTCCTTTCAATCTGCGGTGTTTTGCCAATATTTTCAATGCTATTATGCAGTTTTAATAGGCAGATCGTACTAAACACTAAGCATATAAAATCTGGCACTAAAGCATGTTAAATTAGACACTAATACCTACCCATGACGTCTGCCAATGATTCCGTATTGATACAAGTGGGGCATTGTTTCTTAAATATATTATCATCAAAGCGACGTCATTTCTGATAAATACTTTTGAATAATTAATTTGATACGTTATTGTAATTAGAAGTGCGTCTGAATCATGATTGGGAAATTATCTTCGGTTATGATTTTGTGAGTAAGTGTAATAAGAATTTGATACTGTTCTGATACTTATATCCTATTTCATTTATCACCGTCTGATAATGTCTTAACTTACCTTAAATATCCTTTTATAAGTTTTCGTTTTCCGAATATTTCACGAGACTGAAAACGTCGTCAAAAATTTTGAACAACTTATTACGAGTATCTATACTAATAATATAAAGCTGAAGAGTTTGTTTGTTTGTTTAAACGCGCTAATCTCAGGAACTACTGGTTAGAATGAAAAAAATCTTTTGGTGTTGGATAGTCCATTTATCGAGAAAGGTTATAGGCTATATAATATCACGCTACGACCAATAGGAGCGGAGCGTAAATGAAAAATGTTGCAAAAACGGGCAAATATTATTCCTTTTTGAGAGCCTCCGTTGCGTGCGCTGCGGTTACGCAAATATCATGTATGATGGAATTGTTCCTCTTTAGAAGTTCAAAAAAAAGATCCGCGACAGCATATGTCTATCTTTTAAGATTGACTCACTGTTTCTTTATGGTAATCTAATTTGTTCATTTGCGAAGGAGTTTTATCAACATCTATACTAATATTGTACAGCTGAAGAGTTTGTTATGTTTGTTTGTTGTTTGTTGTAGGGTAGGTAGATAGCCAGATGACGGAAGCTAAGCCGCAGGGGTCAGCTAGTAAGAAATAATGGTGAAGCGAAGAGAGTTTTAGTGTGTGTGTAAGTTTTGTGAGTTCGTGTATTGACTGGTTTCAGGTCGGGCAAGTTTCAACATTTCATTGGATTTTCCATTGGAAAATCATCAATGGTAATAGCCCGGATTACCAAGTGATGGTATGACACCCCGTGCCTCAGAAATTTCGTCAAGGTATTGGAACTGCGCCTGATCGCTCCCCAGTTGTAATGCATTGCCGTCTAATCCCAAGAGTAAAGAAGCAGAGTGCACCTGAATGCGCACGCGCATGTGCACTATAATATCTCCTGCGAACTGGGCTAATCTCTGTTGAGATTGGTCACCGTGACCGCAATTCATACGAACATTTTAATATTGATTGATATACCAATATACTGGCTTGAAGTGAAGTGCAAACCCCTGATTATGATCCGTCTCTCTATGACTGTCTTTCTAAGTACTAGTATATCTTATAGCACTTATAATATTGTATACATTGTTTACTGTATATTTTGTTGTTTGATCAACACTTGTGGACACGTACAAGGCAAAGATTGCGAGACTAAGTGATTGCACATACTATTGATAAACCATCGATTAGAAAACCAAAACAATTTTATCACAGAACCGTTTAATAATGCACTTGGCTTCTTTGTTCTGTAGAAATATGTAGTACCACAGATAATATAATACTAGCATACAGATACCTCATCCCATACAAAGAAACCGTGCCGACGTAACTAGCGTTTTTCGACTGCTTATTCTGGCAATTTTTTGTATATCGAACGCATTCGGTTCTGTTTCACGGTGATAGATAGATGGTGTTAGCAGCGACTTGCAAGTAAAAGGGTTTACTAGGTTCGTGAATGTTTTTTTCTTTAAATACAGTGAAGGTTTGTTTTCTAGTATTTATTTGCACGTTTTACAGTTTTTTTTCACCTAAATGTGTTAAAATCCAAACTTTAACAATCGAGTGGAATGCCACAGAAATTTAAAAATGCGCCATCTATTGGCATCAATTTTAAATGATCCGTCTAATAATCTTTTAAATGTGAATTAAGAGCCCAATATTCCATAATTTTGTACTTAGGAGAGTTGATTAAATAAGAACATACAATTTTTGTGTTAAATTCCAGAAAATGTTAATTTTACGAACATTCAATATCAGATAGGTGGATACCGAGGTGCATATCGCACCATCTAGTGAGATTTATCTGAACCAAATTTTCTTTCTTAGCAATGAGACCCCGTGGTAGTACTGATAGTTAAGTGTAGTATGAATGACTATACCTCGGTTGCTGAATTAAGAATTTGTCAAACTTCACTATAATGATAAAGTTTCACAAGTTCTCAAACTGAAGTTGAAACAATTCCAAAAGCAGAGGTTTAAGAATAGAAAAGAACAATGGATTACATATCCATTGTGTCTTGGGGTTGTCAACAAGGAGGGTTCCTTGAGAACCGGCAGCCTTATTGAAAAATTAATTGAAATCGGCAAGCCAAAGGGTATGAAAAAAACCGGCCAAGTGCGAGTCGGACTCGCGCACGAAGGGTTCCGTACCATTATCGCAAAAAAACGGCAAAAAAGTCACGTTTGTTGTATGGGAACCCTACTTAAATATTTATTTTATTCTGTTTTTAGTATTTGTTGTTATAGCGGCAACAGAAATACATCATCTGTGAAAATTTCAACTGTGTAGCTATCACGGTTTTTGAAATACAGCCTGGTGACAGACAGACAGACAGACAGACAGACGGACAGCGAAGTCTCAGTAATAGTGTCCCGTTTTTACCCTTTGGGTACGGAACCCCAAAAACCGACCTAACACATGCGAGATGAAAGACGCGATGTGGATTTCCGTTTTTGTGATTGGTCGATTTTTCATACTTTTTCATTACGCAATAAGGCTGCGGGTGCTAGGTGACATAATATTTGAATATTCTTTCTGTTTTAATCTTACACCAAATAAACATAATCTAAGATCGTTAATTCAATAAAGTGAGTTGTAAAGTTAATCTTTTATGTTTATTAAATTATTATGTTTCGCTTTTTATATTGTCGTAAACGAATAAACTGCGTAGCTTAGTTTTATTCGTAGACATCATGACTCACTGAATATTATAGTCATTTTTAAGAATTTCAGTGGCAATGGCCGTCATTGAAGTGTACAGAAAAGTCATTATATTCATAAAATTATAAAATAATTATGCGTACATTATGAGTACAACCACAATATAGAGAACATTGTGGGTATCCAATAGTGAGACACAATTTAAGCTGACATAAAAGTTACATTGTTGTTGTACAAGCCTTTGCCTTACAGTGGGAAAATTTCAGGCTGATTTTATTTTGTAGTGTAGAAAATTGCAGGCCGATTTTATTTTATAGTGTAGAAAATTGCAGGCTGATTTTATTTAAGAGTGTAGAAAATTGAAGGCTAATTTTATTTTAAAGTGTAGAAAATTGCAGCCTGATTTTATTTTTATAGTGTAAAAAATTGCAGGGTGATTTTATTTTATAGTGTAGAAAATTGCAGGCTCATTATATTTTATAGTGTAGAAAATTGCAGGCCGATTTTATTTTATAGTATAAAAGAATACAAAAAATCTCAAATAATGTATTACAATGAGGATGAACTTATTAACGTCAGTTTAAACTTGGAAAGTTGACTAAATTCCATAAATATAGCTGTTAAAATGCTGTTATAACGTGCACGGAAGCAAATTTGAATTAAAATCATTTCTAATGCTGTACAAGGGCGATTAAATATAAAATCAGTTTTGCGCAGAGGTCAAGAGGAGATTATCATTTTTCGAAATATGAAAACTCTATTAAAGCAGTGGTTGGTAAATCTTGTACCTATTCTTATCTGCCATATTTGGCAAATATTCACAACAAAAAGAAAATGTAAACAAACTCGCGCTAAAAGCCTTAAATCTATTAAATTTGACATATCGTAGACCTCGCGCCACACCAGCGCCTCTAGCGGCGAATTCATACGCGTAGCCCCCATGGGTCACACAGGTACATATGAATTGTCAAGAAGTCGGTGAGTCCAACACATGACGCTAGTTGCGCATTCGCACGCGTAGGTAGTTTATTCTTCTCTATGGAGAAGAAATGCAAGTAACTCTACGGATACCGTTTTAATCCTACTATAATAAAATAAAAGCTATAATAAAAAATATATAGTATTATATTATAATAACAAAGAATAATATTATTATAATATGATAATTAAATATTATTAAGTCCGAATGTCGAAGATTTATGATTAATTTACCCTAGTTTATAATTATTGTTTGAAATGTAAATTTCTTTATGAAAAATGAATATCTTTAACCAGAAATGTGAAATTTTGGATGGATGTATGTTTGTTACTCAATCACGCCAGAACGGCTGAACGGATCTGAGAAAGATAATAGTCTGGAATAGCACATAGGCTACATTTTATCCCGGCAAAATGTAATGCAATAGTTCCCGTGCAACAACTTACGACTTTCACGCGGGCAAAGCCGCTGGCAGAAGCTAGTCAGCTAAATAATTATTACAAAGTATTGGTTACATATCATTCTTCCACAAATTCTAAATGGGTTATTTTAGCGCTATCGATGCTAAAGTGTTTGACGAATTTAAACTGATAAATTGTAGAATTACGTGTATTTATCAACGAACGTATTGAAACTTTATTTACTTAATTAGATTATATTTTAGGTATATATATGAACTATTTATTTATTTAAGTTAGATGTACTTACGCGCAGTAGTGGTATATAGACAGACGGAATGTAAAAAGGCATTATTTACCAATCAACTTTTAGGTTAAAAAGATTGCACTCCAAATTCGTGTTATATTTTTCGCGCGTATCTTTTAAGTATGTATGTATGTAATGTTCTTTATTACCTCATATCTTTTAAACCGCTATACGGATTTATATAATTAAGACATCGGTAGATATAGTTCTCGCCAAACTTCTTGGCCGCCCTGAAGTTGGCTACAATGGCTGCGCAGTAGAAAATCTCATACAAAAACAGCACCGTTTCGTGCCTCGCGCATCCTGTAAACCAACTTCAGGGCGGCCAAGAAGTTTGGCGAGGGCTATACATCTTGACCGCCCAAGTGTTCTTGGATAGGTGAAGTTATTATACCAAGTTTTGTCTCATTTTGTTAAACGATCTAACGTCGATCGATGACATTGATCAACATCTGTTGATTGGTGTGATAGCTTGACCTTTCAACTTGGTGTAGAAAGAAGTGGCAATCGATTTCAACTGCTCCATTCCACCATTGATGGATGGCAGCAATCGATTGTATTTAACCCCTGACGGAGTTAGTTGCTAACACGAGGGTAAATTGAAAATTTTGTATGACAAACTGTCAATTTAACCTGGTGTTAGCAATTAACTCTCAGTTAAGTTTTTCGTGAAAATGGGCCTAAGCCCTGTAATTAAAATCCAGACTGTTTACGACTATAAATTTGCGTCAATTTTTAATGAAAAACATTTGACAGTTATATTGTTCTACTTACAAAAACTATTTTTGTCTGCAAACAATTAGAGATTATTGGTTTTAATTTGAAAACAAATACAGATGGTAGGTACAGCCTGCGTCATATTGGGTTTTGATTTCCGGTTAAAAATTATACTATAAATATTTTATTTTGCTCATTGACGCACACACACAAAACCTGCCATGTTGGTGTCGGCACAGATAATACTAGCATCTCATCTGTGCCTCTTTAAAGCTGCCAACTGATATCTAGTTTTGGAAGATTAATCATATTTGGAATTCTGGCGTGAAAAGCCATGATGGCGTGAACATATTACTATGAAAATATAAACTTAAAGCAATTTTCCTCTATAATATACCTCCCTCAGCTACATCCCTCACAGTATTATGGACATTTGTGCCAAGAAAATGACCACACTCGGTCATCTTAAAACCCCTTCTGTTCGTGCAAGCCTAAACTTTTGAAAAATATAATACTAGTCAATCGATAAGATAAAAGCACTAGAATTACCCTTAATTCACAAAAACCGACTAAAGTGCTCAAATAAAGTGTATGCCTTAAACGAATATTGGTATTATTTCATATTATATAATCTAAAGGGATTAGTTATCGCTGGTCTAGACGTTTATAATCATTGTACCTGAAGATCATGTTATCGTGGAGTGATAAAGCTACTTATTACGCAGGTACTCTCTAGGAAGGTATTTGGATATCCCATGTATAATAATATTATAAGGAGGTAAAGTTTGTGAATTGTGAGTTTGTGAATTTGTGACGTTGTAGGGAGCAATCTCTGGATCTACTGAACCGATTTTGAAAACTCTTTCACCAGTAGAAAGCTACATTATTCCTGAGTGTCATATGCTATAAGATATTTTCAAAAACATTAGAGATCCTTATGAAAATTGCAATAATGTAACCCAAAGTAGCAAAATGTTGCATAAAATTCATTCTTTGCGTGCGCTGAGAAAACTATTAATGATACATAAAAATATGTATTACATGCTTAGGTAGGGTAGGGTAGGTAGGGTAGAGTAGGTAGGGTAGCGTAGGGTAGGTAGCACAGAAAAGAGAAGACAGCGTATTTTCTGTTATGTGGTAGGTAGGGTAGGGTAGGTAGGTAGGTAACCTATTGACGGGAGCGAAGCCCCGGGGGTCAGCTAGTTCTTAATATACTCGTAGCATACATTTCCTACTGCACACGCTACCTCGCTGAGAGAGGGAAATGACCGTATCAACCACATGTGGCCCAGTGCGCGTAAGTAGATGTCATGTTTCTAGGACATGCGGCTTTCCTCTAGCAGATTTCCTTCCGCTTTGAAAGCAGTCACGATAAAATAAAATCATCATCATCATTTCAGTCGAAAGACGTCCACTGCTGGACATAGGCCTCCCCCAAGCTTAGCTACACTAATCGGTCCTGTGCATTTCGCATCCACCGGACTGCCGCAGTCCCGCATCCTTGACCAGGTCGCTCATAAAATTAATTCTACAAAGTAAAATGCCTGCCTGCTGGTTTATAACTGGTTGAATGCCCAAGGGGTTAAACCAAAACGACCTGTAATTCGATGCTGTTGTAAAACGAAGTTATCACTGTGCCACCAATGCTTCAAAACGTGTAATCTCTGGCAGTTTTGATCCGATTACTATCACTGATAGAAACGAGAAAGCTATCGTTTATTTAAAGGCTATACCAATCTGCCTAGCCTTTTCCCAACTATATTGGGGTCGGCTTCCAGTCTCACCGGATTCAGCTGGTACTCCAGTGTTTTACATGGAGCGACTGCTTATCTGACCTCCACAACCCAGTAACTGGGTAACACGGCACCCCTTGGCAAGACTGGTGTCAGATCTCAAGCTTCTGACTACCCGTAACGACTGTCAAAGATCTTCAAATGACAGCCGGGACCAACGGCTTAACGTGCTTTCCGAGGCACGGAGGAAACTCGTTATGTTGAAATGGTCACCCATCCACGGGCCGACCTCGTCAAGCGTTGCTTAACCTTGATGATCGACCAGTGCGGCTGTTATTATTTAGCCACGAGCTCCCCTCCAAGTTTATTTAAAGGCTATAAAATATGAAAAATGCAAGGTCCCTGAGGAATACGCCACGGCAGTGATGCCGCCTGGCAGAAGCTACTAATATATCCCGAATCCTACTATTGCAATGTAAATGCTCTCAAATAGTCTGCTAAAAGTCTGATCTCTGAGGTCTGGTGTAAGTGCTATGCAAATGTTTACTAAATAGTACCCTATATTTGCACTGACGAGATTAAACTGCTAGACGTAATGACAATGTACAGTCGAAATACAGAAGATTTACTTACAAATAAAGTATTTTTTGTAAAAACTTTTTTGTAGAAAATAAATTGCATAATAAAATTATTTGCGAGTGTAATTAAAGTCACTTTTTATTGGAAAGTCAACTTTCTACGTTATTCGATGTCGTAAATCGATTAAATAAAAAAAAAACATACTGCACAGTTAAATTTGAACCCAGCTACACAGGCGTGACTTGGGGAGACTTTATACCATTCGTTTTGAAATGATAAATCCAACTCTACTAAAATAATAAAGCCAGATAAGTAGAATTAATAGTAGTTAGGATTGATATGATAAAACAATCGAAGATGTTTAGTGGCTTTATCATTTTTATGTTCCAAGTCTCCCGTAGAATCAAGTCACCCCAATTTACCATAATGTCGTTGTTAGCATCATGGCTTCCATCAGCACCTGTAGCCAAGTTGACAATCTACAATCGATAACGCTAAACCGACGTAAAATCGAGAACGTTAAGACCCGTGGTCAGACTGAACGAAAAGATGGCGTTAACGATTGTAGAAAGATACGATACGAAACGTTTGTAACTTGACTAGGTGAGATAGTGGTCAAGCGCGAGCCTAACTATAATAAAAAAAATACATTTCAGCTGAAATACGTCCATGTAGGAAATATACCTCCTCCAATTTCCTATCTAATAATATTGTTACAGACAATTCACGTAACCAATAGTATCTTCTTAAGTAACCTAACCGAAATAGGTATTAAAATTTAACTTTAAAAAAGTTAGTAAAATAAACAAAACCCGACTGCGTAGAAATCGAACTATCTGGTTTTGGTCAGCCAGTTCGCGAATATGTATCTTCCGACTGCACAGCAAGATTTTCTTCTTGTTTACGTCTCTTTAGTTCGCTTATCAAGCAGTCGGGTTTTTTGATTTTATTAACTTTTTTTATTTACAACTTTCAAACATATTTGTGAATGTATGTTTACAATCACCTCTAAAAACCCTTCATTTTGACACCCCATGACTCGATGGGTTTAAGAAGAAAAAAATATTGCAACCCCTACAATATGGCGCCCAAAATCCGCCATGTTTTTGTATATAAATTATAAAAATCCGTCAAGTGGTTTGAAAGATACGAGGTAATAAATAATATTACATACATACAAGATACGCGCGAAAAACATAACCCTTTCCTTGCAGCCGGGTAAAAATACGTTTTGTTATCGCGACATAATGGACACGATGATTATCATGAAATGAAATTTCATCACTAATCCCAACTAATATAGCTATGTATTAGATTACACTATTGTTCTTGCGTTGCACTCAATTTATAATCCAGAACTATGCAAGTGAGTTCATTGAAACTTAATATTATGTACGAAATTATAATGGAAAATATTTAATAAGAGAGGTAAGTTACAGTTTTAATTTTATGGCTACATCGATGGGTACTGTGACGTGACTTTGATAAACTACAATACATATTAATAATCTATACTATAATATAATAAAGTGGAAAGATTTGTTTTTTGTATGTAACGAATATACTTAAAAACTACTGGACCGATTTCATAAATTCTTCACCGTTGGGAAGCTACACTATCCCCGGGTGACATAGTCTACTTTTTATCCCTGTATTCCCACGGGAACGGGAACTACGCGGGGGAAACCGCGAGGCGTCCGCTAGTTAAATATTATATTATACGCTATTATTTTACGGCATAAAGAGTTTGATCGCACGATGATTGCTGATTCTTTCGTAATAAGCCCGCTGATCATTGATCCTGGTGAGGGCGTTTAAAAATGATCTTAAAACGGTCCTAATGACGCTCTCCTATTGTATAACGTTAAGAAATGCTCTGGAATGTGGCATCAATTTATCCTTGCTCCAGTGAGCACTAGCAAAAATATAACAATAACATAAATGTCATCATTTTCAGCTCGTTCTTCTTTGCGTAGCAAGTTATTTCCAATTAAATATACTTCAAAACGTTGTTCAAGGACTTACCTTTAATTTAAATTATAATACTGATTGTAAAACACATGTGAAGCTGTTATCAATATAAATAACATTTAACTAGAAAATTATTTAGTCACAGACGTGTTTTGCCGACATTTGGCTTTCATTTGTTTTCCCAGCCTGCTATTGTAAAGGGTCTTTCAACAAGGACGGGTCGATGTTAAAATTGAATAAAACAAGATGTGTGTGAGATATTAACGAAATTTATTTTTTATTTAAAAGGCCCATTTATGCCAATTATGGATGGAATATGACATCGTTCAAATGTCCGCCGCGGCTTCGTATGGTGGCACGAATCCGAGAGGTCCAATTTTTATGACACGATGTATAAAAATAGTTATTGAATTAATTGATTGAATTGAATTATTGGAAATGTTTCAGGTAGTGAAAATACTCAATAATTTGTAAAACTTTTACTATGGGTTCAAATCTGAAATCAGTTGAAATTGCACACAAGACAAAATTTAGGGACTAACTAATATATTTTTGCGATTTTAGAGATGGTTACATAGTAAAATTTGTTCATATTCAACATTTGAAAAATTGCCAATGGATCAAAGTCACCTTGTATTTGCGTAGTTTTATTTGATAATAAATAAAAAAGGCCCACTTCCAAATCAAAACACTACAAAGCAAAAATAACTTTCTTTTCGGAAGTCGGTGTCTTTGGTACCAATTTTTTTCCTTTTTCGACACCGACTTCGGAAAAGAATGTTTTTTTCGCTTTGTAGTGTTTTGCTTTGGAAGTCGGTTTGTTTTTTTTTTATCAAAACATTTTTACTTATCTCTTTTGAGCTTTGCTCATTTATAGACAGAGTACATGTGTTGACGATCCCTATAAGCCCAAACACAACTAGCATACATTGTTTTACAACGGAGTTCCAGTGCCTATCTTCTGGCTTTATCATCAGATCAGTTCGATGGAACCATTTTCAACAGCACCATTTATTTACATGTATTTGCTTCATCATAGTCTTAACTATTCGAGATATCTTACACCCGTGACATACCTATCATAAAGGAGTTCCAATGGCCATCTGTGGTCTTCTTCATCAGTTCCACTTTACAAAATGATACTTGAAATGTTTAAAAATAGAAGTAGTGATGAGAATTGTGAAACAGAAACTTCTTTTCTAAGAATATTATGACTTGACATCGGGCCCAACAATCAGTGACAACACTTATTTTTTTCTTATTTATAAATTTTATGTTTTCTGTTTTCTTAACACAGGGCCTTAACCCGAGGTAATTGTATCGAAAGATAAACATAACAATTACACAAACAAAACACACATAACAAATCATGTGTGTATTTCTTGTGTGAAAAAATATATTTTTCTTTCTTATATTCTTCATTTCGAACTTGACCTTCTGCCACCCACCTGTGCACTTACAAATATAACGTTATTCTCTACATTTCATTGACACTACTGTCAATGTTAATTACACGCAGTAACTAAATTAGTTTGTTGTTTTGCCAATAGACCCCGGGGTGAGATGGGCATATGACTTTTTTTATGTACACACATAACACTTAAAAGAGAAAACATTAACATTGATTGACATTGTTGTAATCACGTTGTATAAGTTTGACGTGTGTACCTGTGTGTTTGTGGCATCATAGCTCCTAAACGGATTGAATGGTGACTTTATCGAGATGTTTGATTAAAATTGGTTCAGCCATTCAAAAGTTATGAGTGTTTTACTGAATGTTAGAATCGGGGTGTTTTCGCAAGATATCGGGTCATAATTACGTGTTCGATAGATTGTCGTAAAATGTGTCGTGGGCTTGATATTTTTTTTAAATTTTATTATATCTCTGTTATAATCTATACTAATATTATAAAGTTGAAGAGTTTGTTTGTTTGACGCGCTAATCTCAGGAACTACTGGTTGGAATTGAAAAAATATTTTTTGTTGGATAGTCCATTTATCGAGGAAGCTTGGCTATATAACATCACGCTACAACCAATAGGAGCGGAGCATAAATGAAAAATGTTGCAAAAACGGGAAAAAAAAAACCTCCGTTGCGTGCGCTGCATAAGCGGTTAAAGTTACGCATCATTCATGTATGTAGGGTAGGTAGGTAGGTAGCCAGTTGACGGGAGCGAAGCCGCGTGGGACAGCTAGTTTATTATACAGTTGATTGCTAATAGAAAGAAACTATCAAAGTATTTAATCTGACTATTGACATACATTCATTGACAATGTCTCATACTCTTATTGTTCTACGACTATCGGTCGACGCTCCCCCATTATAAACGATTGATTATTTTGATTGTAAATCAATCACTTTACTGAGTCAGGAAGAGAAACTACATTGTCTATTGCGATATATTGTATTATACTACATAAAAGATAGCTTGATCTCTGCGACAGCTGTCAGTATCAATACAGTGACAATAGCGCTTGACAGGCTAACAATAACGTATACGTCAGTTTGACATATGTCGCAGAGATCAAGCTATCTTTTAAGAAGTATAGTAATTTATATTTTCACGAATTTAGCAGATACTATTTTTAGGACAAACAAAAGAACAATGTGTTGTCTTAGAAACTGGCATGTCTTTAATTGTGTTTTTATTAGGAAATTCTCAATGATAGTTCGAATTTGAGTTTTGTTAAAAGCTTGGTTTAGAATTTAAACCATGAATCGAGATAACTAAATATCTTCTTGATTAAATCTTAATGTATTTTAATTTTAGTTTTAAAGTTTTACAAGGGATTTTATTTTATTGAAATTAATTTCAAATGATATTATATAAATTGTACCTAAATGCTTAAATTAATGATTATAATTTCGAAATTTCAATGTGAGTTTTTATTGCATTTATGTTAATGAGCAATAAAATATTTCTATGAAAAACAACCGTTGCATCATTGTGATATTGTCTGGCCTTTTGAAGGTTGATGATCACCACATAAACAGGTTAATATCTATATATATATAAATTAATCCCTATTTTCCTTGTTCACGGCATCACGCGTGAACGGCTGGACCGATTTCGCTTATTCTTTTTTTGTTGTGTTTGTTATGGTTAGGAGAAGGTTCTTATGAAAAAAAAAAGAAAAAAAATGGTACCTTACCTACATAGGTAGGGTAGGTATGTAGGTAGGGTAGGTAAGGTAGGGTAGGTATGGTAGGCAGGGTAGATGAATGTTTGGTGTTTTTATGGCAAGACAAAGTTTGCCGGGTCAGCTAGTATTGATTAAAATCGATCGTTGTAAATTGCATTTATCGAGCGATAATCACTACCGATAAGAATCTGAAAATATCTGTAGGCTTTGTACTTTTTAATGAGTAGATAAATTGGTACGAGTGCTATTCTATTTTCTTTCTTTTTATCAACGAACAACATGTCATCATCTACCTAGCCTTTTTAACCCACTTCAAAAAGAAGGAAGTTCTCAATTCGACTGAGTGTGTTACCTCAGAAATTTTTACTAGGTAAACCGGTTTTGATGTTTTTTTTCATCTGAATGCTGGTGCTTTTCAATTTGATCAAAATCTGACGAGTAGTTTTTGAGTTATCCTTAATTTTGCATATTTTCATGGTAATATAAAAGGTACGAAAATTAAAAATAGAAAACTTTTTAACCAAAAAAAATTAAACCGACTTCAAAAACAGAACACTACAAAGCGAAAAATAACATTATTTTCCGTAGTCGGTGTCGAATAACGAAAAACAATAGGTACCAAAGACAAACCTAACTAAACCTAAAGAAATGCTTGGAAAAACATCGTAACTTTTTATTTCATAAAGCATTTATAACTGAATGTCCAGATTATGTTAATGTAGAATCTGGTGAAAAAACATGAGTCTAACAGTAATACCGTCTAGACGACCTAAAGACTTTAAGAGTTAGATTCCGTACGTGACGACACATACAATAAAATAAAGCAGTGCCAGAACTTTTAGACTACTGTACTTGAATGTACAATTATATATTTTGTGTCTTACTGTCTTACTCCAACTAAACCACTTAGTGGGGGTTATTGCAAACACGTAAGTTTATAATAGATCGCGTGAGATTAAACTGTTTCTTCTCGATCTTCTTTTCGTGGGAGAATGTGGCGACCTCTGGTTTCAGAGCTAATTTAACCGACTGCTGTCGGGTTTTTTGATTTCTTGATTTAACTTTTTTATTTGTAACTTTTTAGTTAACATTTTTAATTCGAAGTAGGTACATTTAAACATATAAGTGTTATATATTTTTTAAATCACCTCTTAAAACTCTTTATTTTGATATCCCACAAGATGGGTACGGAAGAAAAAATTTTGGCCCCCGACAGTAATATATGGCACCTAAAATCCGCCATTGTCTAATTTTTATGTAGGCAGTGCCACTCGCAAGGTTAAGACGAATCGATTGACGTTTGAATTATCAAAATTGGCAAACGCGTTTGGTCTCTAGAACGCCACCTAGGAACAGACATACATACATAGACTGATAAACACATTACCCTCCTTCGGCAGTCGGGTAAAAAACAGTGAAGAGATCTAATGTTTTGGAATGAATTACAGTCGAACATCGGCCACTAGTATGTTTAAATTCAACTTCAATAAAATTGTTACATGAAAATTTATGAGAAGTTTGTTTACTTGCATAAATACCCCATGATTGTGTTTGAGCCGGATTACTTAGGTATTTATAAACTTAATCTTCTTTGTATATTTAACTTTTTGTTAGTAGTTATGTCAATAAGGCAGTGATGAAGAATGAAGATAATTAGAATAAATAAATCACAAAGTAGATACATAACCGTGAAGTTTCTGAATTAGCAAGTGACTTAAACATTTTCAAAGTTTTCTTTTTTGACTTTGCACTTTTTACGCTTTTGTATGATTACATTTTTAGCAGTGCAGTGGCAGTTAACACTTTGAAATCTTCCTCTAATAATATCAGAACCTGCACGCGTACGCTGACGTGACAAAACTATCATAGCTCGACTGTAAAAAAAAAGTTAATTAAAAAAATCAAAAAACCCGACTGCTTAAAAAGCAAACTAAAAAGACGTAAACAAGAAGAAAATCATGCTGTGCAGTCGGAGGATACATATTCGCGAGCTGGCGGACCAACACCAGATGTATCCTCCGACTGCACAGCATGATTTTCTTCTTGTTTACGTCTTTTTAGTTTGCTTTTTAAGCAGTCGGGTTTTTTGATTTTTTTAATTAACTTTTTTTATTTACAACTTTTTAGTTATTTTTTTTGAGAATTAGGTACATTTAAACATATAAGTGTTATATATTTTTGAAATCACCTCTTAAAATCCTTTATTTTGATACCCCACACGATGGGATTGGAAGAAAAAAAAAAAAATCCCCACAAAATGGCGACCAAAAGCCGCCATTTTTGTTTTTTCCAATTTTAATGTAGCCACTCGCAGGATTAAGACGAATCGATTGACGTAAGAACCATCAAAATCGGCCAACGCGTTTGGTCTCTGGAACGCCACATAGGAACAAACATACATACATACATACATAGACTGATAAACACATTACCCTCCTTCGGCAGTCGGGTAAAAAGGGACAGATTCCCTTCATTATAACCTTGTTTTAAGAGTTTATGGTCACCCCCCTGAACGAAGTCAGCAAACTTTTGGTTAGAACTGGCAAATTCGAAAAAAATAAAAAGAAATCACTATGATTTGTATCACATGTAAGTAATTAAAAGATGAATTGAATGTAATTATAATTTCCTATTATTTATTTTTTTATTTAGATAGGCTCGCGCTTGACCACTAACTTACCTGATGGTAAGCTATGATGTGGTCTACGGTGAAGCGCGCTTGCCTAGAAGTAACCTATTCACTCTTCACTTAAAGACCCCGAGGTTGTAGCTATCGAGAAACACAGACTCCGGCAGGGGATTCCACTCCTTAGCTGTACGCATAATGAAAGTATTTCCAAAACGTTTAGTGCGTATAGGTGGAATACCAAATGATTTCATTTTGTATTTGAGTGTTTTTTTTGTCCGTGTTTTGTGGTATTCGTAATACCAGGCGCAAATAAAATTCCTTTTCTACCTTGCTTTCTGTCCTATCCTGATACCTAGGCCTACAAAATGAGATTGTACTGGTAACTTACCGCTGATTGTATAGACTGGGCTGCCGTTGAGGTAGGGCGACTGATCTTCGATCTTATCTGATGGTTTGACAACATCCGGAGCTCCAACCATGCCTGGGAACAAGACGGAGAGATATGTTAACTTAATGTTTGGATAGGTTACAGGTTACAGCACATTTTATTACTAAACAACAGTCTAAGACAATCTAAGATTTCTCGACCCTTTGTGCCTATTGGCCTTGTTTGTTCTGTCTCCTGTTTGATATGGAGGGAAGTGGAAATTTATATATTTCCTACTCCTCCGTTATTCTTTTCTGATTAATTTCGTTGCGGGATCCAAGACGGTTAAATTCATTCTCCGGGACTTCGTCGAGCTTCATTGCCTCGGCGCTTTTCTGGTGGTCGCCACTGTTGAATCTGGCTTTCAGGAGTTGCAGTGGTTTGGGAATAGTGCGGTGGGATTGCCCGAAAAAAAAAAACTAAGGTTTCTAAAAACAAATACATCGCCAAAACACAAATTCAAAAAACTGGCTGTTGAAATTTGGCTGCAACGCGAGTTCGACATTTTATCATATTGATTTTGCGATAATGTTCCCAGTTTTGGAACTCAGGGGGGTGACCATAAGCTCTTAGAGTAAGGGTATTTTGAGTGTGTGTAGGGGACAGATGTATATGACTTGTATACATCTGTCACTTACGCGATCTCAAAATAACCTGGTGTACTCTTGGTGAGAGAGAGTGGGCCCAGTAGAGGTTGAGCAGTAAAGATCGTTGATGGAGACGGAAATTACTCAAGAGTTGCAAGGTAAAAGTGTATGCATGTAATGTAATAGGAAATATGCTAAAACAATGTTCGCAAAATGCAATCAAAATCAAATAATAGATTTAGCCTTGACCGGAACTTGACTCAGATAACTTGTCACCATATATATAGAAAACCGGTTTGAAAAGCAATTAATAAACATTGTTTCTAAATAATCAAACAATTAATAAGCGAAAGGATGTAATTAAATTTTATGACGCTAATTAATATCGTATCATTGAAGATGAATAAGCAAGTTCTTATCGATTATATACATTGCTTCTGTTATGATTTGAAATGTAATTATTTTGTAGAATTCGAACACAATGTAAATAGTTTGATGAATAAATAAATCTAATACTTTAAACGAGCAATTCTTGTATATATGTATATATATACAATCTGAATCTAATACTTTGAAACGAGCAATTCTTGTATATATGTAATCTGAATCTCGGAAACGGCTCCAGCGATTTTCATGAAATTTTGTATGCAGGGGGTTTCGGGAGCTATAAATCGATCTAGCCAGGTTTCATTTTTAGAAAATGTCGTTTTCTCTATTTGCACCCTAGCAGAGCTATGTCGCCCAGATACTAATAATAATATAGACAGATGATGATGAAGATTTTGCAGAATTAGGAATTGAATTTAGAAAATAATATCAATATTGATATCTTAAAGGTTTCAAATTTTTAACGCTTGGAGTTAAAAGAGTTATGAATATAAATGTGGATAAATTAAGAGGGAGCCAAAGAAAAGATGGATAGATGTGTGAGGAACCATGACAGAGATGATGGAGTTAATGATGACGTGACAGTTGTCAGGAGATCATGGATGAATAAAACCCGAATAAAATGGGATGAGGGCAGAAAGATTATGAAGGTTTTAGGTCATAATGAATCTATGTACATGTTAATGCACCAAAAGGATAGCGAAAGATTTTAATGTCGCTGGTTCGGAAGTACCTAAATGGAGCTCGAAATGTCAACCGAACCACGTAGGATCATAACTACTGATCGCCATTGCTTGTGGCTTGACACTCAAGGTGTTAAAGATATCAAAATCAATTGTCTTCAAAGAATCTAATATATTATACCTTTAAACGAGCAATTCTTGTATATATATATATATATATATAATCTGAATCTCAGAAACGGCTCCAACGATTTTCATGAAATTTAGTATGCAGGGGGTTTCGGGGGCGATAAATCGAACTAGCTAGGTTTAATTTTTAGAAAACGTCGTTGTCTCTATTTTCACCCGAGCAGAGTTCGGTCGCCCAGGCACTAATAAATATCATTCGATTCCTACAATCACATTAACAACTTTACAACTTGCTAAGTAGGTCATGTCGATGTTTTGGTACAAATTACAAACTATTTCCTTCAAAGTAGGTATTGGGGTCGACACGTGTTATCTATGGTACCTTTACGATGTTAAATGTGATGATTATGACATGTTTCAATGGATTTTTCGTTAGATTATTGATAGATAGGGGGATAGTTATGTTAGGAGGGTTTGGTTTGCGCACTTAGTCCCTCAAATGGACCTTTGTATGTGGAAAATCTATAACTATGTAGTTTTCTCATGATTTATCTACTGAATGTTTGAATTATATACTATTATGTGTCCTTTAGAACAAGAAGAGAACGGTGAGAATGGTGAGGCTGAGGCAGAAGATGTAAGAGAGGCTGAACCAGAGAGAGAGAAAGAAAATGGAGATGTAGAGAAGAAGAATGAAGCTGAGTCCACTTCCAAGGATGACGAACCCACCAGCAGTACTGTGGCTGAAGAAAATAAAGAACCTGTGAGTTTTAGGAATATGATAATTGTATTTAAACATGGAATTGTGTTAATCCTTGAATCATGTGATGATTCTTAAGCACGCTAGACGTTTGCCCCAGCTGTCATTTAGAGATCTTTGTCATTCGTTACGTGTAGTCAGAATCACACCATAGCCTTGCCAAGGGGCTGATTGATTATTACGGTCACGGGGTCCCAGCGCTAACAAAGTAAATTTGGTTCAATTAAATAAATTTGTATTGTAACACATATTGGTACAATGAATCTGTAAAAACGTGCAAAAAATACTATAAAAGAAATCGTCACGGTATTTAAAGAAAAAAATAGTCACGAAACGAGAAACCCTTTTACTTGCAAGTCGCTGCTAACATCATCTATAGCCGTGGAACGGAATCGAACGCGATCGAAGTACATAGAAAAATAATTATCGTTTTCAGATGAAATACGGCACGGTTTCTTAGTATGTGATGAGGCATCTGTATACTGGAGTTATTGATGATGTCCAGCATCTTTTGGTGAAATGTGTCAAGAACCAGACAGGTAGGGAACGATTGTCAAGATTACGTAGAATCAATAAATTCGACATGGGTACGTTTTTCGGAATCCTGGCTGATCCAGGAAGTGATACTGCTAGAATTGTTTATGGTAATGTGTCGGTAGTAAAACTTTTTGTTAATATTAAGTGAAGATAAGATATATTAAAAGTTGAAATATAAAATTAGGTTAGGTTACGATGGGGCTGACTTGCCTTAAAAGGATAAAAGTCCCTAAAAAATAAAAAATAAACTATGTGAATATTATATTATCTGTGGTACGGTGTACTAATGATATATTCCTGTGAGTGACTGCAACATATACATCGGATAACATCGTCACTATATTTATCTCCGCGTTTAAAATCAGATTCTCCTAACATCCTCGCAAAAGGAAGGCCTTTATAGGGTTCCGTACCCAAAGGGTAAAAACGGGACCCTATTACTAAGACTCCGGGATCCGTCTGTCTGTCTGTCTGTCCGTCTGTCACCAGGCTGTATCTCATGAACCGTGATAGCTGGACAGTTGAAATTTTCACAGATGATGTATTTCTGTTGCCGCTATAACAACAAATACAAAAAACAGTATAGAATAAATATTTAAGGGGGGCTCCCATACAACAAATGTGATTTATTCCCGTTTTTGGTCGATATTAATAACGGCAACAGGTAGACGCTTGAAATATTCACAGAAAATTATTTGTATATTTACTTCATAAAATAATAATTATTAAATTAAAATAAAATAAATTAAGGGGGGCTCCCATACAACAAACGTGATTTTTGCGTCAATGGTACGGAACCCTTCGTGCGCGAGTCCGACTCGCACTTGGCCGGTTTTTTGTGTATAGAGAATCTCTATTTCAAACTGTTTTAATATATGTCACGTTCACCAAACCGTGTATGGCTTTTCATTAAAGTGAGCATGGAACCGAAGCCTAATAAGTGGGACACATTGGTGCATAAAATCTTCGGTTTGACCCAAATACTAGTTTGTGTACTAGCTTTATGTCTATGTTGTAGGTTTTATCGAATGTTTGGGCAATAAGTAGTGTGAGTTCGCTGTGAATTATGCCAAACTGACGTATACGTTATTGTTAGCCTGTCAAGCGCTTTTGTTACTGTATTGATACTGACACCTGTCGCAGATATTAAGCTATCTTTTGTGAAGTATACGACAGTATCAGTGTTTTATTAGGCTCTTCAAAGGTTCTGTAATCAATATAGTAAATATAGATTCCAGAACCTCTTAGAAGAGGTATTGAATGTGCTATTAACATACCTAATGAGTTTTATGGCCGATAGTGATTTCCCGCGACTTCGCTTCCTTTCGATATCTCACAGGAACTGCATATTTCTACGGAAAAAGGTAAAGGATACAGCGAAAGTGCAGTTTTCTACCAGTCAAAGATTTTTTTATCAGGTTCAGACCTTTCAGAGAAATTAAAGATTCTTACCAACAAAAATTGTATCTTTTTATGACATTATAGTGTAGATTATAAAACTAGAAAAAAATCGTAGCTCTACAACCACAGTAATATTTACCCCTCCACTATAAAAACTCTGATTCATACCAAGACTTTTTGGCACTAATGTGTAAGTACCATAAATCTACATATTGGTAATATGACTAGGTCAAGCTTTCGCAAATTCAGCGTAAAACTAATTTATACGCTGATCATAAAAGGATGTGTAATTTCTTCAACAAAACTATAATAATGAAAAGTACTGTTAGGTTCTCACCTTTGTCTAAACACAATTACCTAGATATAAAATAGTATTTTTTGTAATAGACTCGCGGTAAACAACTCGCGCGGCAATAATACCGCCAGAAAGCCGTGGATTCTGAGGAATTCACCGCACCGTGGCACGTATTAAATTCGCGCGAATATTTCAAGCTAAAGAATTTTCTATGAACAGGTAGAAAGACACAAAAAATTCGCGAAATTTTATCCGCAGTGCGTGTTAGTAAGATTCAGTACACGAATAAAATCCGCGCGGCAAAAAATCGCAAAATACCGTTTGTATCTATGTATTGTTTTTGGTAGATTCAGGATCATGTTTACCACTGGTAAAATATCGCACATTTGTATCAACAGCTTAAGCCATATGTGTTTATTGTCTTGTAAATATTATGCCATTAAAAAGTAATGCAATTATCTATTGTACGATCCGATTATTTTATGCTAATAACTACCAAATGACTAAAATTTAAATACTCATCGATCAATTATTAGGACATTATAAGAAACACAATCTCACCGGATGGTGATAATCGTTATCTACGTTGATGACGTAAAAACACACCCAAATATTATTGGGAGTCACCAAAACTGAATCACACAAAAAAAAAACATATCCGGAATTATTCGTAATGCCTACCTAATAAGAGTTGACTAATTCAGGTGGAAACGGAACTGAAAATATATATCACTATTTTAATAACTAAATTCTAGTCACCTTAAATTGGCCTAAAAAATCTCGGTATATTATGAATAATATTATTTTACAGAATTGAAATACAAGTGTGGAATTATATGAAAAGAGCAGGCAGAATTGTTCATTCACTTATAAATCTATAAAAATGTATAAGTGAATCTATGTAAATTCCACTACACCAAAACGGCTGGAGCGATTTTGATGAAATTTTCAGGCAATCCTCACATTAACCGAGCGGGAGATCCTGTGAAGTTTGGAAGCGACATTTTACGAAAATTTATTTTATTCCATAATTTGCGGGACTTCACCAGAATTACGGATAATATTATTTTCATACAATTCCAAATTCAAACACGGAATTATATCAAACCAACTAGAAGTGCCGGAAATTTCGCATACAATATACAATACAGTTTATTTTTACTTTTCCGAGATCTATGATGATGAATGATGATTGGTTTCCGGGTACATACAATGATTACTAGATGTTGTGCGTTTACGATCTAATCAATACTTGCCATCAGCTTTCATAGTGGAGTTATGACCATTATTATTGACCATTGTTGCGGAGAACGTAATTTTCGCACGTAATTCGAAAACAGATCGTATCTAGTTTGCAAGCGACTATAAAATTAATGGTTTTAGTATTCTTACTGTCTGTTTTGGTAACCATTAAAATTAATGCAAATTTTTATACGTGGTGCTAGGCAACCAGGTTTATCCCAGTTGTAAACCACCCTTTGTGCCTATTGGCCTTGTTTGTTCTCTCTCCTGCTTGATATGGAGGGAAGTGGAAATTTGTATTTTCTTTTCCTACTCCTCAATTTTTCTTTTCTGATTAATTTCGTTGCGAGATCCAAGACAGTTAAATTCATTCTCCGGGACTTCGTCGAGCTTCATTGTTTCGGCGATTTTCTGGTGGTCGCCACTTTTGATTCTGGCTTTCAGGAGTTGCAGTGGTTTGGGAATAGTGCGGTGGGTTTGTCCCAAAAAAAAATTCTAATTTGGTTTAGTTGTTGTTTTCTGATTGCCGTAACTTAGAGGTCTTTAAGTCAAGAGTTAATAGCTTCTGGGCAAACATGCTCTATTGTCGACCACATCATCGCTTACCATCAGGTGAGATTGTAGTTCAGACACTGTAGTGAATAAAACTTCTCTTGTACACAGGTCAGGTTGCCCTTCAAAGAGTTTATTGAAAGTTTTTATGTTGCTGCTTTTAGCACTAAATATTATGGTATTTTGTCGTTTTTGAGAACCGCAATCCAATCTAGTGATACCCACTCTGTGTCTAATTATAAACATTTCAGTATTTTAAAATTGTTTATTAATAGATATAGACTGGCTTTACAAAATCAAGAATATTAACAACTCTGATTATGCGTCCAAACTTCAATAAGAAAAAATAATAAAAAAACCCGACTGCTTAAAAAGCGGACTAAAAAGACGTAAACAAGAAGAAAAACATGCTGTGCAGTCTGAGGATACATCTGGTTTTGGTCAACCAGCTCGCGAACATGTATCCTGCGACTGCACGGCATGATTTTCTTCTTGTTTACGTCTTTTTAGTTCGCTTTTTTAACTTGAGATTTTGCTGTAACTAGCATTTTTAAGTTTTTTCTATTATTATGTACTGCCATTTCAATTGCATTAGGTATTGGACAGATTTTTATCTTATTTTTTTTTTCAATTTTAATGTAGCCAGTAGTGTAGTGACACTTGCAAGGTTAAGAAGAATCGATTGACGTAGGATACATCAAAATCGGCCAACGTGTTAGGTCTCTGGAACGCCACATAGGAACAAAATATGTATTACATACATACATACATAGACTGATAAACACATTACCCTTCTTCGGCAGTCGGGTAAAAAACACTATTGTTGATCTACACTAAATTATGATCATATTCATGAGTTTCATCAAATTCTGAAATATTATATTTTACAGTAATGTCGATATTATTATTCAAATGAAGCACCAAAAGTACATTTTCAATCCACTTGAGAGTTGTAACCAGAACGGTAATTCCCAAAGATAAGGTCTTTAGGAGATAGGGTTATTCCCACTTATCGACAAGAATTTCGGTCAATGAACTGAAACTTATTTAAATGAACTTGGTTTTGTATCCCTTTAATTGAATCCTGGGATGAGAAGGCTGCGCGTGGTGTAAAAGATTGGCCATGGTCTATGGATTGGCTATACTTAATATTATAAAGAGGTAAAGTTTGTGAATTGTGAGTTTGTGACGAAGGGGTTTGTAGGCGGTAATCTCTGGATCTACTGAACCGATTTTGAAAATTCTTTCTTCCAATAGAAAGCTACATTATTCCTGAGTGTCATAGGCTATATATTTTCTATATAGATATCCTTATGAAAATTGAAATAATGAAATCCAAAGTAGCAAAATGTGGCATATAAAATTCATTCTTTGGCGTGCGCTGAAAAAACTACATATAAATTATGTACCATATGATTAGGTAGGGTAGGTGGGTAGAGTAGGTATGGTAGGTAGGTAGGTAGGTAGGCAATAGACGGGAGTGAAGCCTCGGGGGTCAGCTAGTTCTATATACATATAATTCAAGCATATAATTTAAAGATCTACTTAATCTTCCTTCTAAAGAAATAAAGAAAAGTGGCATTATGTATGCCACTATAATTATCCATGACTTTATGAAAAAACGTCATCTGCGTCACTTAAAGAAAAAGTCCCGATACAATAAAAAATATGTGTCATCTGTTTTATTTGTTATATTCGTAGCATTTAATATTTGTATCTCGTTAAGCGTAAGCTATACTTCTCTTTTTTAAAAATTTCTCCAGTAAAGAAACATCCCGCTTTAAAGTAACGCGAGGTACAAAGTATTTTTATCCAAAACTGTAACAAACGACCTCTAAACTCTTAATCGTGTTAAGGCCATTAACAAAGTAACACGATACTGAAGGAACTGAGTCCTGCGGTAAAGTGAGCATCTCAAGTAACGTTACTCATCTATTTTATTGTTCATTCCTCTTGAACTTAAGTTTGTTCTGAGTGAGAATTTGACCATCTTATTCAAATGATAAACGGCAGGTATTTATAGTGTACTAGCTTTGGCCATCGGCTTTGCGTGTGTGTCGAAAATTATGCCTAGTACTATTAGAAACCGGCCAAGTGCGAGTCGGACTCTCGCACGAAGGGTTCCGTACCGTTATCGCAAAAACGGCAAAACATCACGTTTTCGATTTTTGTTTTTTTATAATCTATAGGCTCGCGTTTGACCTCTATCTCGCCTGATGTTAAGCGATGATGCGGTCTACGGTGAAGCATGATTGCCTAGAAGAAACCTATTCACTCTTGACTTAAAGACCCCAAGGTTGTAGCTATCAGGGAACAAAGACTCCGGAAGGGAGTTCCACTCGTTGTTCTATGGGAGCCCCACTTAAATATTTATTTTATTCTGTTTATAGTATTTGTTATTAAAGCGGCAAAAGAAATACATCATCTGCGAAAATTTTAACTATCTGCTATCACGGTTCATGAGATACAGCCTGGTGACAGACGGACAGAGAGACAGACAGACAGACGGACCGTGGAGTCTTAGTAATAGGGTCCCGTTTTTACCCTTTGGGTACGGAATCCTAAAAAGTATCTTATGTCCTTAATAAAGACCATGGTCTTTCTGTGATCCATTTTATCCAAATCCGTTTAGACGTTGGGGCTTGATTAATTAATAAACATTGAAATATACAGAGTTTCGTATTTAATATCTAATAAACATTAGTATAACAGCTGCTTACTTATATTAACCGCTCTAAACTCAAAGCATTTACTTAAGTATTTCAACAATGATTCCGAAAGGTCAACGGGTCAGTCAGCAGATTTGCACGTTCCAAAACATAGATATCTTTGAAGAAAAACATGCAAGAAACTATATGGATAACCTACTTATATATATATATAGCAAAAATAAACAGCGTTGATTAATCGATACCCTCCCATTATTTCCTGAAATCGCTTCAATGACAACTGAAAAGTCAATAAACTGTATGGCGGTACTTTTCCGAGTAAAAACAATTATAGTACCGAAGATAACCTCATTAAAAAAAACAATAATAATCGCTTTATATCCGTAAAACCTGAACTGAGAATAAGTCAAGGTACGACAGAATTTCATTTGTGATTAAACTAGCTTTTTTCCCGTGGTTTTGCTCCCAAGGGCTTATCTTCAGAAACTGTGGACTTTTTCGGATAAAAAGTAGCCTAATCTGCCTCATCTCTGCTGGATCCTGTTTAAGCTGACTGGAGCCCTGACACAGCTGAACGGCGACCCCGTTGGCAGACCGAAGAGAGGATGCCGGGGACACCTTGGAAGACTTCCTCGAGAATTGGCGAGATGAAGCACAACACGGAAAGAAAAGGAAGTGTAGGAGTGTGACAATTCAAGCTAACAATAAAAATCTTTTTAATAAAAAAAACACTACAAAGCGAAAAATAACTATAACTATAACAATTCTTTTTTCGTTTTGACACCGACAGCCGAAAAAAAATTTTTTTTTTCCCTTTGTAGTGTTTTGTAGGTCGGTTAAATTTTTTGTTAAAGATTTTTTTTTATTCTCTTTTTATTTTAGGCACCATTATTAAGGATAACTTAAAAACTACTCATCAGATCTTGGGGACACTACCTTTCAAATAAAAAAAGAATATCAAAATCAGTTCACAATTTGTGGAGTAATCGCGTAACAAACATACAGTCGAATTGAGAACTTACTCCTTTTTAAAGTCGGTTGAAAAAAAAAACAGGTTTTTTTAAATCATTACCTCCAGAGATTTCGATGTATAAACAAACAAAACCTACTATTTAACCTCTTTATTATATTAGTTACAACTATATGATAAAGATAACTACATATTTTAGATACCTAATGACTTATCTATGTGTGTCAATATTGTAGTGGTTTTTATAACTATTGTCTTAGTATCATTGTAAGGTGTATTTATTATCTCAAGATCTTTGGGTGTGTTCGCCGTCTGCCGATAACTATCAATGGATTTTCGAGTGGTTTTTCCGTTAAAATTATACTGAAAATACATAAGTACAAACAAAGATTACATTACAGGCAATGTCAGTTGCATTGCATATTACGAAAAGCGTCAAAATGAAACTACCGGTATTTTAACCATTTCATTTTCTAATCGTTTGAGTACAGCGGTCACTTAGCGATGTTAACTTTCAAAACACTCTTTCTTTACATAACTCAACTGAAATTAAGAGTTATTTTGTCTCGCATATAAATTAGTATTAGAAACAATTAGTTCAACATACTCCTCATCAAACAAATATTCTTTATTTTTTTTATTAAAATTCAGATTTTTGAGCGCCTTCTCCTCCTCCTTTGACAACCACTTTTATTTGATTTACCTGATACCTCAGAAACTTTTTCCGGCCTTCAGGAATAAATTGAGTCACACTTACGCCAGTTTGGAATTCTATCCTGCTGTCGTCGAAGCCGTTTTGCGACTAAAAGTTCTTCATCACTACTATTTTCATCATCGCGTGATTGTACAAAAACGTCAATATCCCAGAGAACATCTCGTGGCGATGATGAAGTAACTATGTCGTTATCAGCTTCTTTTTCATCATCCATCACGGTACTAGGTGGTGGTACGATAGCTAAATCATAATTATTCTCATTATCGCTTTCATCTAAAACCACTTCAATGGGTTCTTCTACCGCCTTATAGTAGATAGTAACATCAAAACGTTTTGATGTCATTGTTAGTAAACTAAAAGAAAACAAAAATTCACGCTTGTTAGTTACCGCTGTACTCAAACGTACAGCATGATTTGCAAGAAAATATTTTCGCTAATACTTAGATTTGCTTGCAATACTATATTTCAATGTTAAGTATTTAATTGAGATATTAACCGGATATTATATTTAGTTTAAAGATTGTAATATACTTAATAAAGATGTACGCTTACCTAGAACGACGTTCTGTTCTATATACTTGCGGCGCACACACTAACACAATTATAAATCTAACAGGGCTGTAGCTACCGCCATATCAGCTATATCAATGATACGGGCCCCCGAGATACAGGGGCCCTGACGTGTAAAAGTTCGTAAAATATTATCCACTACTTATCTCAAATTCTTTTGATAAGTGAGGAAAAATATTTAATATTAATTTAAATTTATTTGTTACTAGCTGTTCCCCGCGGCTTCGCTCCCGTGGACCACCCCACAGGATCCGATTTCGGGAATTAGAAATAGCCTATGCCACTTAGGAATAATGTAGCTTTCTATTGGTGAAAGATTTTTTTATCAGTTCAGTAGTTTCGGAGCTTATTCGGTACAAACAAACAATAAAATCTTTCCTCTTTGTAATATTAGTATAGAAGTATAGATGACTAGCTGTTGCCCGCGGCTTCGCTCCCGTGGACCACCCCACAGGACCCGTTTCGGGATAAAAAATAGCCTATGTTACTCAGGAATAATGTAGCTTTCTACTGGTGAAATAATTTTTTAAATCGGTCCAGTAGTTTCGGAGCCGGTACAAACAAACAATAAAATCTTTCCTCTTTATAATATTAGTATAGAAGTATAGGTGATAACAGTTTAACCTATACAATTAAGCATGCTACAAATTTTCTTAATCATTGTTGAATAATAATATTTAAATAAGTTGTTTTTCTCTAAATGAAAAATATCCATGACAATCTTATAAAACACTAGCTGTTCCCCGCGGCTTCGCTCCCGTGGGCCACCCCACAGGACCCGTTTTCGGGATTAAAAAATAGCCTATGTTACTCAGGAATAACGTAGCTTTCTACTGGTGAAAGAATTTTTTAAATCGGTCCAGTAGTTTCGGAGCCTATTCGGTACAAACAAACAAACAAACAAAAAAATCTTTCCTCTTTATAATATTAGTATAGATATATTGTCTAACAGAAGGTACAGCTGTACTCAAATAAGCACGGCGGTGCTGAACGGGGCAATTTACTGTCCATCACACAAACACAAATGCGCCTTCCACTTTTTAAATAAATATCTAGTACGATGTCCACGTGGCTAAATACTGTTCGGACAAAATATCAGCCGGTAGTAAATCCAAATAAAATAGAAAAGAAGATAGAAATCTGTGCAATACCTAATGCAATTGAAATGGCAGTACATAATAATAGAAAAAGCTTAAAAATGCTAGTTACAACAAAACCTCAAGATAAAAAAGCGAACTAAAAAGACGTAAACACGCGCTTTTTAAGCAGTCGGGTTTTTTGACTTTTTTGATTAACTTTTTTTATTTATAACATATTAGTTATTTTTTTTAGAATTAGGTACATTTAAACATTATATAGTGTTATATATTTTTGAAATCACCTCTTAAGGGCGCGGCGAAGCATGAATTGTCCATACAAACGTAATACCTAAATCATTTGTAAGTTGAGCATATTTCCACCAAATTATGCTAATATTCGGATTCAGACAGTATTTATCTAGGTTCCTACGTCTTTTTTTTTTCAAAATACTTACCTAAAATGAAGTTTAAGCGAATTCCATTTCGTACATTTTTACAGCGTAAATGACATGTTTTCTTATTGATTTTTCTATCTTAAAAAAAACAATATCTATAAAATTGTCAACGCTATAACATAGCTCATATTATCAAGAAACAAATTATCGAAAAAAAATTAAAAATACATTAAGTTTTCATTCATCATTTTTGGTATTACGGAACACATAAAAATAATCATACATTTTCAATAGCTAGTATTGCTGTCGCGTCGAGCACGTCATGTCAATGTGTGTGTAGTCGTGCTTCATACGGTTGAGTAGGTATCGCTCGTACGGCTTTTGTTCGGGGCACTTCGGGGTTGTTTACTGTTTGTTGTATTGTATAGTTTTTACCCGACTGACGAAGGAGGGTAATGTGTTTATCAGTCTATTTATGTATGTATGTATGTATGTATGTATGTATGTAAGTATGTATGTATGTAAGTATGTATGTATGTATGTATGTAAGTATGTATGTATGTAAGTATGTATGTATGTATGTATGTATGTTTGTTCCTATGTGGCCTTTCTAGAAACCAAACGCGTGGGCCGATTTTGATGGTTCTTACGTCAATCGATTCGCCTTAACCCCGCGAGTGTCACTGGCTACATAAAAATTGGCAAATAGGAAAATAGCTGTTCTTGGGCGCCATATTGTGGGGACCCAGATTTTTTTTTTCTTCCACACCTATCGTGTGGGGTATCAAAATAAAGGATTTTAAGAGGTGATTTCAAAAATATAGAACACTTACATGTTTAAATGTACCTATTTGAAAAAAAAAATAACCAAAAAGTTATAAATAAAAAAAGTTAATTAAAAAAATCAAAAAACCCGACTGCTTGAAAAGCGAACTAAAAAGACGTAAACAAGGAGCTCGCGATCTTCGCGAGCTGGCTGACCAAAACCAGACGTATCCTCCGACTGCACAGCATGATTTCCTCCTTGTTTACGTCTTTTTAGTTCGCTTTTCAAGCAGTCGGGTTTTTTGATTTTTTTAATTAACTTTTTTTTTGTGGTTTGTTGTCAGTGTTAGACGATTACTTTACTGTGCTGCTCGTGCGTATTTATTTATTTTCTAAGTACTTATTGTAATATTTCTGACACTATTGACCTAAGCTATGAACTTGGATTTAGATTTGCCTTGTGATTTGAACTTTGATATTGAGTAATCTACTTTCTTACGAACTTTGCGTTGTTTACGGACTTTATTATTTACGATTTGGTTTGGTTGTCGACATGGACTCCGAGCGTTGGGATGTTTCTCACAGTAAGTACCTATATCCCAATGATATAATACAATAAGTTACTATTTTTACCAGATACAAGGACAATTGCAAATAACAAACCGCAAATACTGTATTTTTATAATATGGACGCCTAAAGGACTGGCATATGAAAAAATTGAAAAAGACAACGAATTTTGGAATACAATAGTCTTAAAATTAGAAGAGTTTTATTTTAAATGTATATTGCCTGAATTAATAGATCCCCGTTTACCTAGAAATCTGCCTATCAGAGACAGAATATAAACTTTATTTTTTCTTTACCTACGTAATGTACAATTATTACAATGTACAATTGTACATATAAACTAAAAAGCGTGCGTAAAAATGTTTTCTGATTATCATTATTGTATTTTTGTATTTCGTTCAGTCGATAATATTTATGGTCACCCTACACGACTTTGTCACGTTTTGATTTATATTTTTTAAATAGATGAATGATGATCTATAAAGTAAAACATAACTAAATAAATGTTTATACGAAATTCTTGTTTTTATTTTGAATATTCTTAGATCAGAGCGCTGTTATTTGTCTGTACCTACTTATGCGTAAATAGGCATAAATTATTGGAATATTTGTCTTGTACTAATACTTTGCCTAAGTAACATTTGTATTATTTTACTTGCATTCATTATTTATTATAACAATACTTATTTGAGGTTTCGTAAAAGGCATAGTTACCTACATAAATAAGACAAGAACGCCGGCGCAGTTCGCGTTGGTCGGCTTGCCGGCTTTCGAGTCGTTATGAATGGAAGCCTATCTACTCGCACACACACGGCTGCGCACGGCGCACCGCGTGTGTGTGCAAAGCGAGATAGCAATACTCTGAACGAATTCTTCACTCGTCTCGAATTGCATTTGCGAGCTCCGTTCGCCGCGCTCTTAAATACCTTTATTTTGATACCCCACGCGATAAGAACCAAAAAAAAAATCGATTGACGTAAGAATCATCAAAATCGGCCAAGGCGTTTGGTCTCTAGAAAGCCGAATAGGAACAAACATACATACATACATAGACTGATAAACACATTACCCTCCTTCGGCAGTCGGGTAAAAATTGGACCCCTTTAAAATAATACTTCGAATTACTAATCACACTGTAGGTATGATCGTTGAATGTGACGCATACCATTGCATAACTTATCAAGAAGGTCAATCTGGTTGCTAGGTAACGCCGCCATATTATAAATAAACATAACAATATCAGCTGTGTTTGGCGTAGGCGAGTCTGTTCCAACGCAGCTGTCTGCAATTCTGCATGCATGATAAAATGCTCGAGATTATCTTAAACATTGTATCCGTTGGTAGGTAGACAAGGAAGCTAATCGTAGTAGTTTAAAATTTATTATTAGATAATGTTGTCATTTTTTATAGTGGAATTACATACGATATTTTTTGGTATAATATCGGAATCACATCACTATCAATTTACGAATGTGAAATGCTTATAAAATGTAGTAGTAATCTTTTTAGTTCAATCGAATTCGAATTATAAGAAGTATCCCACTGTTCCAAATATAAAAACAAAAAATTGTAGGGTGACCAACAAAAATTTTTATTCGAAAGGACATGTCCTCTCATAACTAATTATTCGGAAATAATATTTTAAATAATCGTTAACCTAGGTTATGTTAGTAATGCGTTGAATGAATGCAAATATTTCCTATTCATTTTTGCACCCATGAAATCTGTTCTAACATTCAATACTAACTGAAACGTGATCGCACAGGCGACACACGCCATTGCAGAGGCCAGACCAATCGATTTCCATCCAAGGCAATTGATTTAATTTCTTCATTTTTATCGATTAAACCGAACTTTTATTAACTGTAATGAGTTTTTGTACAATACCAAATACTGTATTGAATATAATAATGTCTAAAAAAAACTTTGGGTGAACGATATCACAAAACTCGTGGGATACACCTGTAAGAGGGACGCACAGAACCGGGCAGTATGACAGTAAATAAAGGAGACTAATTAAAAATGATGGTGATGAAAATTAAAACTAAAATATCTGACAAATGTGACCAGTTAAAATTACTACGGCAACTAAATTAAAATTCTATGAAACAGCAAACTGTTTCTCATACTTACGAACTCGTATATGTTATTTTTTTAACTGCGTATTATGTTCATACAATTCTTTACACCCACTTCTATACTAATATTAGAGTAAAGATTTTAATTTTTGTATGTAACGAATAAACTTAAAAACTACTGGACCGATTTCATAAATTCTTTCACCGTTGGGAAGCTACACTATCCCCGGGTGACATAGGCAATTTTAATCCCTGTATTCCCACGGGAACGGGAACTGCGCGGGTGAAACCGCGAGGCGTCCGCTAGTCTATGATAAATTTACTGTTATAATTACTATATATACAATTTATTGAAGACCGTAAGTATATATATAATGTGTATGTACTTAGTTTTTAATGTCGCGTAACTTTATTGTGGTTATTACGCATAGAACAGTTACCTATGTTTTTAGAACGCAATATTTACCGTTTCGAGCGATTTCAAAGTTTGCTATGGTTGACGAGAGTAGATTTTGTAATGTTGTTCTTTTAATACCCAATGTACTAAGACTCAATGTTTTCAATTGAGGCTTGCAGTAGACATGTCATAAATGTTCTGGACATTTATGACATGTGATATTGAACAAGTCGCATTGGTCCTGAGTACTGGATTACAGAATTTGGGGTCTCAAAGAGAGATGGCCTGAGTCCCAGGCAGTAGTAAGTACATAATTATATAGCCTGATTCTATCCTGTTTCGAAGAATTGCGAAATTTAGGTGAGCAGGTCACATATTTGCTCACATATTGCTGTGCAGAATTGGTGGCCGATGGGGCCGAAAAGTTCTGGAATGGCGACCGCGAACCGGAAGACGATGCGTTGGAAAGCCTCCCACTAGGTGGACCAATGACCTGGTTAAGGTTGCAGGTAGGCGCTGGATGCGAGACGCACGGGATCGGTCAATGTGGCGAAGCCTGGGGGAGGCCTATGTCCAACAGTGGACGTCTTTCGGCTGAAATGATGATGATGACCCTGTTTATGTGTAAATACTACTTAACTAAGATACTTTAAAGTTTAGTTTGAGAAAATAATGAGCAGTTCTAGATTTTGCAATAAATTTCAAAACAAATCGTGTTTTTACTCTAGAAACTTCTGAATTTGAGCTGCAATCACGTTCCAAAGGTCAATCAGAAATAAATAAGCTTCAAATTAAAAACCTGCAGCGGCGTGCAAATTACACAAACCATTGCACATTACATCATGAGCATATCTAATCAATGTTTCACATTTTTCTTTGATACGTAGGTACTTCAAATTTTAATATAGGCCCTTAAATTGAAAGAATGGCATTCATTTGTATTGTGAAAGTCACTTGTCGCAATAAGCAACGAACCGCGGACTTGCGACACGAACTGCGACAGATTTTTACTCTTTTATTTCTTAAGTTTATTCGAGTTAGGCTCGGTTTACTTGATATTTTAGTTAAATGATTGATGTGACCCGGTTTCTCTTGAAGAAAAACTTGTTTATCTGAAGTTTCGGCTAAGTTTTTGTGATGATTGAACTTTGTTCTCTTGTTAGGAAATTCCTTCTTGTTCAAATCTCGAAACTTCAGTATACAAAAACATTGATAAAAACAACATTTCCAATAAAATTCAAAACTAGCTACTCTTATAAGTCAGAAAGACAGTTAAATAATAAATAAATCCAACACAATCAACAGACAAAGTAATTAAAACGAACACATCAAATAATTACTCTAACTTGCATATGTATTATTTGCTCGCTAGCTAAGTAATCGGTGTAGCTATGTAATCACTTAAACTAACGAAGAATTATTTGCAAAGAATTTTATACTACCACCTCTTTCAACTATGAATCTTTTAAATTGATCTTTTAATATTCCTAATGCCTATTATTTTGACTTTATTTTAATGTTGGCCCAATTCATCATCATTTCAGCCGAAAGACGTCCACTGCTGGACATAGGCCTCCCCCAGGCGTCGCCACATTGACCGATTCCGTGCATCTCGCATCCAGCGCCTTCCCGCAACCTTAACCAGGTCATCGGTCCACCTAGTGGGAGGCCTCCAACATATCGTCTTCCGGTTCGCGGTCGCCATTCCAGAACTTTTCTGCCCCATCGGCCATCCGTTCTGCGAGTAATGTGCCCTGCCCACTGCCACTTAAGCTTGGCAATTCTTCGGGCTATGTCGGTAACTTATTGGTTCTCCTGCGGATATCCTCATTTCTGACATGATCACGCAAGGAAACTCCGAGCATAGCCCTCTCTATTACCCTTTGGGTGACTTTAAGCTTTCTGATAAGGCCCATTGTGAGTTACCACGTCTCGGTCCCATAGATGATCACTGGCAACACACACTGGTCATAGACTTCTATAGTAATAATTTCTATAGTATGTTGTATTTTTTTGAGATTTCTACAATATTTCATTTATTATACACATGAACCGAAAAAATATAGTCTAGGTAATATTACATAGCAAATAACACATAGCAAATAACAGACTTGTGATGATTTCAATCACGCGTTATAATCAAATGTCATTCTGTATCATAATTGCCATTGAACTGACAGAAAGTACCTAATGGTTGACACGATGGGAAGTGCCCTTTCCTTTGTATGGCACTTCCTTATGTTTCACAATGCGGAACCTCCTGTATGTAAAGTGGCTGTGGGGGCTTCTGCTTGCCGGTATTGGAGTTCCGTTTTTGATAATGATTTATGGGTTCTGTTATTGGAAAATTAATATGATGATTTTTTGTCTTTGTCTTCTTTATTCGATGGATTGGGAATTTGTGATCGATACAGAAGGGCCTGGATGAGGAATATTTATTTCGTAAGACATTTTCGGTCGCGCTTACGACGTTAAAAGGTCATACGACACAATAGGAAAAGGTGCTTGTAATTTGGTTTATTTATAGTTTCTAAAGTCTGTGCCGGTGATAAAATCATATATTTTTTACAAAAAAAAAATACATACCGGACGGAAGCTTGCTAAACAAGCCTCTAAGGCTTGATAGCAAAAACGGTTTTTTTATTGCAAGTCTTACAAAAAGTTGACCATCTCAAACGTATTCTAAAAATAAATCTACAATTTATACGGAACTAATCTTCATAAATCGTATACAGAAACTTCAATGCAAAACAATTATACTTACCGGTTGTTTCGGTCAATGCCCGATCCAATACCGGTATCGAATACCTAAAATGGTTACAGTAATAAAAACAAAACAAATATACTAGTAAGCGGTGAATTTGCAATGCAACTAGAAAAACGTTCAATTATATACTCATACCTATGACGAAATGGATTGAACGACGAAGAAGAACAGGTAAGAAGAGACGGAGAAAAAGATCAAGAAGAACACCAGAAGAAAAGTATTTTACATTATCCCTTCGGCATTTATGCTCAAGTCTCATGTTTTCAACCGACTTTCCAAAAAGGAGGAGGTTCTATGTTCAGCTGTTCTTTTTTCGTGTATGTTCACCGATTTCTCGGTCAATTATGGACCGTTTTTAATATATTCTTTTTTTGTTTGAAATACTTGTGCCCGAAATGGTCCCATTTAAATTTGGTGGAAGATCTGATAAAGAACTTCGGCGATATACAACAAAACTCTTCAATAAATGACGGCAAATTTCTCGAGATTGCTGCAACCGCATGTCTGTTTATTGTGTACACCATTTCATAACACCACGCCAGTACGTTTAAAGGGATACGCAGATGTGTACAGTTCACTCTGGTATACTCTCATGCCACCGGTTGTGTTCAAGTTTCATGTTATTCGGTTTATCTATTCTGGCATCACTTGGGGCGATATTGGTTATTTTGCTATAGAACCTGTAAACTTGAAAACTATAGAACTTGAGACTGTTTTCGTTTCTTTGTTTTCTGGTACCGACTTCCGAATTTGAAATTATTTTTCTCTTTATATTTTTTTTGGAAGTCAGTTGTATTTTTTTTTGTAAAAATGTTTTTTTATATTGTATAGGATCCGTGTGACCACTATCTCACCTGGATGGTAAGCGATGATTTGATCAACGATGGAAGACGTCTGCTTAGAAGTAACTTAGTAATTGTTGACCTAAAGTCCTTGACTTATTAGAGGAAGCAAGTCTAATGCCACTGAACGTGCACTTCAGAGGTTTGTTTTTTTTTATTGTCTATAGGCTTGCGCTTGACCACTATCTCACCTAATGGTAATAGGTTACTTCTAGGCAAGCGTGCTCCATCGTCGACCACACTATCATTTATCATCGGATGAGATAGTGGATACAATCGCGCTTACCAATAATAATTAAAACATAAAATATCCAAATTCCGTGAATCCGGGCTACTCATCATCTAACTAGCCTTTTCCCAACTATATTAGGGTCGGCTTCCAGTCTTACCGGATTCAGCTGAGTACCAGTGTTTTACATGGAGCGACTGCCTATCTGACCTCCACAACCCAGTAACTGTACCCTTGGCAAGACTGGTGTCAGATCTCAAGCTTCTGATTACCCGTAACAACTGTCAAATATCTTTAAATGACAGCCGGGACCAACGGCTTAACGTGCTTTCCGAGGTATGGAGGAAATTCGTTATGTTGAAATGGTCACCCATCCACGGACCAACCTCGTCAAGCGTTGTTTAACCTTGATAATCGACCCGTGCAGCTGTTATTATTTAGCCAAGAGCTCCTCGAATCCGGAATCCGGGCAACTATTTATTGCAATTCTAATAGAATAACCCAATACAGTTCCCGAACTGGCAATCGAGTCAAGCAAGATCGCTCAACAAATTAATGTTCTTGTGACCACAAAACAAACGGGGTAATCGAGAATCAATATTTACATTCAATATTGTTCTAGCACATACATGGATTTTTTGTAATGAAGCATAATATTGACAGCATCCACTGTAGTGTTAGATTTCTTAACTTCAAGTGAACTGTTAAAAAAAATTATGCATATTGTATTCTTCTTTGGTGCATTTGTAAAAACATTTTATGCACAATTCTATGCATTTCTTATTACATAATAAAACGTTATCCAATCGCATATTAAATTTATGTCAATTTACTGCAGTAACAAACACAATAATTGAGAGTAAGAAATATAGTTCTGAAATCTACCAGATTAAGATAAAAGTGGTCGATAGAATCACTACCGATACATTTTTTTTTTAATCAGTTGGAATTGAACACCAACGACGAGTTGCCAGCCTGTCGGTTTTCTATCGGTTACATTTCGGGGAGTGTGCGATGGAACTGCACAATTTGATTCCGCCTAGCCCTTTCCATCATCGGACTACAAGACGTACGGCAATGCGCCATCGGTACATGGTGGATATCCCACCCATACGCACAAAGCGTTTTGAAAATACTTTCATTGTGCGTACAGCTAAGGAGTGGAATTCCCTGTCGGCGTCTTTGTTTCCTGATAGCTTCAACCTAGGGGTGTTCAAGTCAAGAGTGAATAGGTTACTTCTAGGCAAGCGTGCTTCACCTTCGACCACATCATCACTTAACATCAGGCGAGATAGTGGTCAAACGCGAGCCTATAACAAAAAATATATATATTGTGTTCCATTACGACTTTTTTATAGCTTCGCCCGTGTGAAAAGTGTTCACCTATCCTAAGGGAACATTACACCGGGATGAGCCTATGTGTTATTCTTGACTATAATCTACCTCTGTGCTAATTTTCATAAATATCTGTTCAGCCGTTCTGTCGTGATTGAGTAACAAACATACATCCATCCAAAACATTCGCATTTTAAATATTGATAAACATTTTATTTTCCTTGTTTCCCGTAAAAAGTCAAAAAATCCAAGGGTGACCTAAATTTCAACACTAAGCGAGACAGTCTCATTTTTTTTTTTAACGTTAGGCCATCATAAAAGCTATTACAAAAGATGTAATTATATATTGCGAAACACTATGTACTCCGATGCAATAATAAACATTAATCTAAAGTTTATGGTTTAACTGATCGACGATTTGTCAATCTTGACTGATTTTGTAATGACATTACTACACACAAGGCGATGAAATTTCATTGTTATCGAGCGTTGTTTAATGTAAAACTGATAGACAAATCTGATAATGACTGATTGAAGACTGAATGCATTAATTTTATTGTAATTAATTATGTTCCAACACAGATTATATTTTTTGAAAATTTTGTAAGATTTCATCTTTAGTTGAATGTTTAATGAAGGTGCATTGGAGCTTTGTCCGGGTAATAACATATTCCGGGTATCGTAACTATCGCATAAAAGTATGATTCATACCGGACTAGAACTAGATTTCAACCATCGATCAACATTTCCAATTAGTCAGTTTTTTACTAACTTAATCGTGACCACATATAAAATAGTTGTAGCAATGTGTGTTGTGTTGTTGTTTTGTGTATTTAACAATGATTTGGAGTTTAAACTCTGCCTGTGCGTGAGCTAAGTCATTTGAAACTACGCTTATGGAGTACTTTTGAGACCCATGTCCATTGTTCAATGTACAGAGGTAATTTTTTAACCGACTTACCAAAAAGGAGGAGGTTCTATGTTCGACATTATGATTGTTTTTTTTTTGCGCGTACCTCCGTCAATTTTGGACCGATTTTGAAAATTATTTTTTTGTTTGAAAAGGTATGTTTTGAAATTGGTCTCATTTTAATTTGGTCAAGATCTGATGAAGAACTTCGAAGATATACAACAGAACTCTTCAATAAATTACGGCAAATCTCTCGGGATTGCTGTAATCGCATGTCTGTTTATTGTTTATACCATTTCATAACATAACATCACGCCAGTACGCTCTTAAGGGGTAAGCAGATTACTCATTTCACCGGTTTTGTTAAATTTTCATGATATTCGGGTATTCTATTCTGGCGTTATATGTACCTTAACCAACTTGCCTATTAGGTAGGTACAACTAAAAAGTGAAAAATAAAAAGCTTTTTTACAAAAAAATACTACCGACTTCCAAATAAAAAAAACTACAAAGTGAAAAATAACTTTATTTTTGGAAGTCGGTGTCCATAACGCATAAAATGGTACCTACCAACGACACCGACTTCCAAAAATAAAGTTATTTTTCACTTTGTAGTTTTTTTTATTTGGAAGTCGGTAGTATTTTTTTTTAAAAAGCTTTTTACTTTGCTACCACAAATAAGTGCCTTGCATAGCATCCACTCAAAAACTATTCACATCTACTGTGAGTTATTTAAATATTCAGTTTTATCATTTTTAATAAAACCAATAACGTAAGCGTGCTTCACCGTAGACCAAATCATCGCTTAACATCAGGCGAGATAGTGGTCAAAGTCACTTTATACTTTAGTAACCGTTGCACTGGGATATCAACGATAGATAACGCATAATAATCAAGAAATAATCAAAATTGATTGCTTTTAGTTGTAAAGTTTGCATACTAAATGACGTAAAATATTATCCACAGATAAGCCGCAGAGATTGGTCTGGTTCCTGTTATTAAAGAAGTGCTAAAAATTACACAACGTCCAATCGAGATTTTCACGCATGGAAATTGGATATATTACAAGAAACAGATTCGCTAAATCAATATTATCTTAATTTCAGCAACAAAACGTGATCGACCAAATTGTTTTGCATGTTCCTTTGCATCGTCACTTTAGTTGTCAAAACATTGTCCATCCAAATCACGTTTAGATTTAGGCTTGGTGGTATTAGAGTTGTAATAAAAAAAGGGAAAGGGTACTCAACAGTAAGTTGCTGACATACCTTGAAGACAATAATCTCCTCAGTGACCGTCAGTATGGCTTTCGCCGGGGACGGTCAACTGGCGATCTTCTTGTGTATGTCACGCACTGCTGGGGCGAAGCCATCGAGAGACACGGCGAAGCACTTGCTGTGTCGCTTGATATCTCGAAGGCCTTTGACAGGGTCTGGCACGCGAGTCTACTCAGTAAGCTTCCTGCGTATGGCATCCCCGCTGGTTTTTGTAGCTGGATATCAGACTTCCTCAGTGAACGGTCGATCTGAGTAGTCATTGACGGCTGCTCCTCTGACCTTATGGCTATTGATGCCGGAGTTCCTCAGGGGTCTGTTCTCTCTGCAACTCTTTTCCTGCTGCACATCAATGACCTACTTCTGCCTGGTATTGTTGGGTACGCAGATGACAGTACTGTTTCAGAGAGATACCTGTCCAGCGCAAAAACCAGCGTGGATGAAGTTCGTTCCTTGAGAGAGGCTATGGTGGAGCGGACAGATTTGACCTTAAGCCTTGTCTCCCAGAGGGGTGATGACAATCTGGTCTCCTTTAACGCCACCAAAACACAGGCGTGTCTTTTTACCGCTAAAAGGAGTCTTTTCGATCATACTCCTACTTTTCGGGGTGCATCTGTTCCTGTGACTGATCGGCTCGAGCTCCTAGGCATGGAGTTGACATCCAATCTCAACTTCGGCGCCTCCCTTGAGTACAAAGCCCAAATTGCGGCCAAAAAACTGGGTATCCTGAATAGAGTGAAGCGATACTTTACGCCTGGACAGCTTTTAACCCTTTACAAAGCGCAAGTCCGATCCTGCATGGAGTATTGCAGCCACCTTTGGGATGGCTCCGCTAAGTATCAGCTTGCCGCGCTTGACTCGGTGGAACGCAGAGCCAAGAGGCTCATTGGCGACGTTGAATTGGCGGATGCCAAGCTACATAGCTTGGCTCATCGCCGCAAGGTTGCCTGCTTGTCGGTCTTCTACAGATTGTACTTCGGTGAGTGTGCTCAAGAACTCCACGACCTCATCCCACCAGCCCCCTTCTACCATCGGACATCTAGACGCACTGCAAGTTACCATCCTTACCTTGTTGCCATTCCACCAATTCGCACTAAGCGCTTCCAGACATCCTTCATAATGCGCACTGCGAATGAATGGAACTCACTACCTGCGTCTGTGTTTCCGAACGCCTACAACCCGAATCTCTTCAAAGTTAGAGTGAACAGGCTTCTTCTGGGTAAACTCACTCCATCGTCGACTCTGTCTCTGTCACCTCTGACCTAGACTAGAGTCAAGAGCAAACCCATCAAAAATAAAAAAAAATAAAAAAAAAATAAGGAAAATATTGAGCGATATTCCTCTCTCCTTGACACTGAGTGTATTTAGAATGTTGATGTGCCCGACAGGGTCCATAATTGTTTCCGAATCTTATATTTACCACCTGTATGTACATTATGGATGCACATCATCAGCCATTTTTTTAATGTTCCCACTGCTGGGCAACTGACAGGCCTCCTCTCGTAGAGGGAGTGGGCTATAATCCACCGCGCAGGCTCAGTGCGGATTGGTAGATGTCACATGTCTTTATATTTTTCTAGGACATGCCGGTTTTCACCGTTTTGAGAGATGTGGTGATGAAACAAATTACACAAAGTAAAGCGCCTGCTCGGGTCCGAACCCACGACCTGCAACTCGTAAGTCGGGGCCGTAACCACTGGGCCACCACTGCTCTATATATGGATGCAATAAATTTAATTTAAATTTATAGGTGAACTGATGACCTAGTTAAGACTGCGGGAATGCGCTGGATACGTTCAGGACATGTCGACGTGGTGACATTTGGGGAAGGCCTGTATTCAGCAGTGGACCTCTTTCTGAATCTGATGATGATGAAGGGTTAGAGAATACTTATAATAAGACTATATAAGCAGTTGACAAGAGCCTTGTGGCCCAGTGGTATCGGCCGCGACTTACAATTTATAGGTCGTGGGTTCGAACCCAGGCAGGCGCTTTACTTTGGCTAAATTATTTCATCACTACTGCTCTCAAAACGGTGAAGGAAAAAATCGTGAGGAAACCGGCATGTGCTAAAACCAAAAATTCGATGACATGTGATATCCACCAACCCGCACTAGGCCCGCGTGGTGGATTACGGCCCATTCCCTCTCACAGAGAGGAGGTCTGTGTCCCAGCAGTGGGAACATTAATAGGCTGATGATGATGATGATCGATGATGAGGACTATATAAGCAGTTGTCATATCCCAACGTGACTCACAGAAATACTACAGCCATCCTCAAAACACGTACACCAATATGCAAATTGCATTAGTTTACCCTGAACGTGCTGTTTCCTTCATCTCTCACTGCCAATGCCAATAATAAACAACACGCATAAATACATAATTATCTGCTAATTATGAACGTAAGTACACCTATAATTAGTTACTATTTGTAGGTTTTTGCTACGGAATAATCAACAGTCTACGATTATTTTTCATAAAGCCACTGAAAATATAACGTCAATTCTTATTTGCAATTATTAATTAAGAAATAGGAATTTTATCAGTTTTATTATTGGCATATTCGATATTATCACGATATGAAACAATAGCAGCAGATTGTATGAGGTTATATACCATATTTGAAAGATAAAGGTGTATTTTATTTAATTACCCGACTGCCGAAGGAGGGTAATGTGTTTATCAGTCTATGTATGTATGTATGTATGTATGTTTGTTCCTATGTGGCGTTCTAGAGACCAAACGCGTGGGCCGATTTTGATGGTTCTTACGTCAATCGATTCGTCTTAACCCCGCGAGTGTCACTGGCTACATGAAAATTGGAAAATAGGAAAATGGCGGTTCTTGGGCGCTATATTGTGGGGTCACAATTTTTTTTTATCTTCCAACCCTATCGTGTGGGGTATCAAAATAAAGGATTTTAAAAGGTGATTTCAAAAATATATATCACTTATATGTTTAAATGTACCTAATTCGAAAAAAAATAACTAAAAAGTTATAAATAAAAAAAGTTAATTAAAAAAATTAAAAAACCCGACTGCTTGAAAAGCGAACTAAAAAGACGTAAACAAGGAGAAAATCATGCTGTGCAGTCGGAGGATACGTCTGGTTTTGGTCAGCCAGCTCGCGAAGATGTATCCTCCGACAGCACAGCATGATTTTCTCCTTGTTTAGGTCTTTTTAGTTCGCTTTTCAAGCAGTCGGGTTTTTTAATTTTTTTTATTATTTTGTTTCCTGATAGCTACAATCTGGTAGTCTTTAAGTCAAGAGTAAATAGGTTTCTTCTTGGTAAGCGTGCTTCATCGTTGACCACATAATCGTTTACCAACAGGTGAGATAGTGGTCAAGCGCAAGACTATCTTAAGTAAAAAAAAAAAAGCAATCACAGATTTGATTTCAATATTTTTTTCATGAAAGGCAGCCTGGGGATTTTGGATTCTTAGATACAATCGTTCAGACTATATTTGTTTATTTTTTATTAAATAAAAAGTGGAAAAATGAGGCAGGGATACAATTTTTTCCCACATTACTTTATATACATAGACGGCTTTATATTCTGTTATATATTTCAAATTGTTGTGAAACCTGGCATCACAATATACAAAACATGTTATATATTTTGCACACAGTTATAAAAAGAAACTAACCTTTATTTTTTAAATTGAAGTTCATTGCCAAATTCTAGATTCTCAAAGTAAAATTCCGTTAAAACCGGTATGGTAATAGAGCATGTTTAAGTCTGATTTAATTAACGATATCAATAAAACAACCTATCTAAAAATATACTAGTTATTTCTAGAATTAAATGATAATAAATTGTCTTCATTTGTAACATATTATGCAAACCTGTTTTGTCATTTTATTTATTTATTTGATTAACTAACAATTATTTACACAGTACGTTTACAGTTTCTTTGTATCATTACATACATACATATATATACTCACGCTTTTTCCCCATAGGCAGAAACTACAGAACGCCAACTGCTACGATCCTTACATACTTCTTCTGCTTCACTCACATTCATACTGGACTGCGCACCTGGACTTTCTGAAGAACATCATCTATAAGGTCTATGTATGTCTTTCTAAGGCGTCCCCTCTCGGCGTTTCCATTCACGTCTGCCCTGTAAATACATTTCGTTAGTCGCCTTTCATTCATCCTCTCAACATGGCCAAACCATCTTAACATACTCTTTTCAATTTTAGTCACTACATCTTCTTTTAAACCACAACGTTGTCTTATTGCCTCATTCCTCAATCTATCATTTAAGGTTACACCACACATACTTCGCAAGGAACGCATTTCTACTGCATTAATCCTACTTTCATGTCTTTTTTGCCATATCCAACCTTCACTGCCATACATAAGTGTAGGCACCAGCACTGTTGCATTAATATTTCCTTTTTAGTTTCAACGAATAGAACGACTCTTGAATTTGTTTTATATGGTAGGGGTTGACACAGTATGTTAACTTCTTCGATAAATCTCTATTTGCCGTCTATCATCACGAAGGACGACTTCTGTGGACGCCCTCTGCCCCATCTAGGGTACATATTTATGATCATAGGTTGATCATAGGTCATTCACATCCTTCCTAGCCATATTTTGCCAGTTATGTTTAAGCCCCGAAAGCCAATTTCCATCAAATGGGCATAAAATCAGACTCCGGGCTGTGGAGAAATTTCAGATCGAAAAAACACAATATTTCTTTGGCAGACCCGGGCATTGACAGTACAATAATGCGTTTAGGATGCTGGTGGGGCTGCCTCGCTTCTGTAGTGCGTCGTGGATGTTTGTGGATGCGCATGTGGATTGTTTCTACACAGCCATGCGCAAAAAGTGCGCATCCATGGTGCGCAGGGTGAGGGGCAGTTCCAACAGTATCCTAAATATGATTTCGTGTCGCATAGACTGTGTTTTCGTGGGTCGCTGTTGTGCCATCTCACATGGGTTGTCGCAATGGTGATCCACTGTTATTTGTTGTTTTGTTTTTAGCCCCCGACGGAAAGGTGTTATTAGTTTGACGTGTGATGCTGTGTATCTGTGTATTTGTGTGTCTGTCTGTGGCATCATAACGCCTAAACGGATCAACCGATTTTGATTTTTTTTTTTGTTTCAAGTGTTCTTGTCTATGTTTGAATAAAATCGGTTCAGCTGTTCAAAAGTTATGGGCGTTTTACTGTTTGAATCGGGGTGTTTTCGCAAGATCGTGTCATAATTACGAGTTCAATAGATTGCCGATCGAAGCGTGTCTACTATGTATTACAGTAGCAAGAAATAAAAATTTGTCGGGGGTTTTTTAAATTTTGACATTTTACTTGTTGTAGTGTTAGTTTGTTAATATCTGTGTTACTAACATAGTTGTAAGTTACTAACCATCTTTTGAGTCATGGATACTCGAATAAAGAGAAATTCTATTGAACCCTGGACTACAAGTTTAGCAGTTAGCGCTTGTAAAATCTAGACCACTATGGCAGTTCGGCAAAGATTTATTTTTATTTTTATTTAGATAGTTTAGTTTATTATTTCTATATTTTTCTACAAATAAAGTAATGCACTATCTTAATACTTTACGACACTACACGAACCGTTACAAATAATATTATCAACTTACATTATTACAGTGTTATTGCGAAATTAGCAGATAAAACCGATATCAAGGTTTAAAAACTGAGGTATTGTAAACTTGGCCCAAATGGGTTGGATAATGTTTTGTAAGTATTTAAATATTTATACATATCAATATTGAGGAGCTCGTGGCTAAATAATAACAGCCGCACTGGTCGATTACCAAGGTTAAGCAACGCTTGACGAGGTCGGTCCGTGGATGGGTGACCATTTCAACATTCCGAGTTTAATCCATGCCTCGGAAAGCACGTTAAGCCGTTGGTCCCGGCTGTCATTTGAAGATCTTTAACAGTCGTTACGGGTAGTCAGAAGCTTGAGATCTGACACCAGTCTTGCCAAGGGGTACCATGGTACCCAGTAACTGGGTTGTGGAGGTCAGATAGGCAGTCGCTCCATGTAAAACACTAGTACTCAGCTAAATCCGGTTAGACTGGGAGCCGACCCCAATATAGTTGGGCAAAGGCTAGACAGATTGACATATCAATATTATTAAAAATACATATAATCACTTATATGCGATAACGTTGATTATGGCCAAGGATTTTTCTTAAATACCGAAAATAATCAGAAAAATGTCGTTGATTCTTAATATAAAAATAGCGTAAACATAATCGTGATTTGTCTAAGAATATTCCGAATGATAAGTTTATCACAATTTAATCATTGGAATTCAACTTATCGTATGATTTGTATATGGTTTCAATGATTGAATCTGAACGATAAAAGCTAATATTTTTATTCATTGACTCATGCAAGGAAACTGCGGTCTCAAAAATATTTGTCGCGCATATTATATATTTTTTGCACATTATTTGTTTAGAGTATTGGCAGATCATAAGATCTAAAAAACCGGCCAAGTGCGAGTCAGACTCACGCCCGAAAGGTTCCGTACCATTATCGCAAAAAAACGGCAAAAAATTACGTTTGTTGTATGGGAGCCCCACTTAAATTTTTTTTTTTTTTTTTTTTTTTTATTATGGGTTTGCTCTTGACTCTAGCCTAGGTCAGAGATGACGGAGACAAAGTCGACGATGGAGTGAGCTTACCCAGAAGAAGCCTGTTTACTCTAACTTTGAAGAGATTCGGGTTGTATGCGTTTGGAAACACAGACGCAGGTAGTGAGTTCCACTCTTTTGCTGTGCGCATTATGAAGGATGTTTGGAAGCGCTTGGTGCGAATTGGCGGCATGGCAACTAAGTGAGGATGGTAACTTGCAGTGCGTCTAGATGTCCGATGGTAGAAGGGGGCCGGTGGGATGAGGTCGTGGAGTTCCAGAGCACACTCGCCAAAGTATAGTCTGTAGAAGACCGACAAGCAGGCAACCTTACGGCGATGAGCCAAGCTGTGAAGCTTGGCATCCACCAGTTTGACGTCGCCAATTAGTCTCTTAGCTCTGCGTTCCACCGAGTCAAGCGCGGCAAGCTGATATTTAGCTGAGCCATCCCAGAGGTGGCTGCAATACTCCATGCAGGATCGGACTTGCGCCTTGTAAAGAGTTAAAAGCTGTCCAGACGTAAAGTATCGCTTCACTCTGTTTAAGATGCCCAGTTTTTTTGCCGCAATTTGGGCTTTGTACTCAATGGAGGCGCCGAAGTTAAGACTGGATGTCAACTCCATGCCAAGGAGCTCGAGCCGATTTGTTACAGGAACAGATGCACCCCGAAAAGTAGGCGTTTGGGTGAAATGAGTCCTCTTTGCGGTAAAAAGACATGCCTGTGTTTTGGTGGCGTTAAAAGCGACCAGATTGTCATCACCCCACTGGGAGACATGGCTTAAGGTCAAATCTATCCGCGCCACCATAGCCTCTCTCAAGGAACGAACTTCATCCCCGTTGGTTTTTGCGCTGGACAAGTATCTCTCTGAAACAGTACTGTCATCCGCGTACCCAACAATACCAGGCAGAAGTAGGTCATTGATGTGCAGCAGGAAAAGAGTTGCAGAGAGAACAGACCCCTGAGGAACTCCGGCATTAATAGCCTTAAGTTCAGAGGAGCAGCCGTCAATGACTACTCGGATCGACCGTTCACTGAGGAAATCTGATATCCAGCTACAAAAACCAGCTGGGATGCCATAAGCAGGAAGCTTGCTGAGTAGACCAGCGTGCCAGACCCTGTCAAAGGCCTTTGAGATATCGAGCGATACAGCAAGAGCCTCGCCGTGTTTCTCAATGGCTTCGCCCCAGCAGTGCGTGACAAACACAAGATGATCGCCAGTTGACCGTCCCCGGCGAAAGCCATATTGACGGTCACTGAGGAGATCATTGTCTTCAAGGTAGGTCAGCAACTTACTGTTCAGTACCCTTTCCATAACCTTGCACAGTATGGAGGTAATAGCTATCGGACGGTAGTGGGCAGGGTCTGCACGGTCGCCCTTTTTGGGTACTGGTTGTACATTTGCAAGCTTCCAGGATTTCGGCACCGTTCTTTTTTTAAGAGAGAGGCGGAACAAGCGAGTCAACACAGGAGACAGTTCAGGCGCACACTGCCTCAATACTCTCGCTGGAATGCCGTCAGGCCCGCTGGCTTTGTTCACGTCTAGGCTGCACAATACTTTCCGAACCTCTTTAGTGTGAACTGCGATCTCCGGCATTGAAGAGACACAGTGAGGTATATTAGGTGGTTGCTTTGAGCCAGTATCCAGACGTGAGCTGCTAGCAAAGAGAGATGCAAATAAATTTGCTTTCTCACTTGCAGAGTGAGCCAGCGACCCATCAGGTTTCAGCATTGGAGGTAAAGTGGGACGACAGAAATTAGTTTCAACCGCTTTGGACAGGGACCAAAACTGTTTACTTCCCGGAGGGTGCGATGCCAGCTTGGCCCCGATACGTCCAATATGGTCAAAACGTGCCCGACGTAGAACCCGCTTGCAGAGCTTGGCAGCAGAATTAAAGGCTCTTTTCCTCGCGCGAACCCTACGCGCTCTAACTTTGCGGTCGCGGGCCTTGACCCAGGCTTGGTAGGCAGACTCTTTTCGGGCCTCAGCGTGGGCGCATTCTGCATTATACCAAGGCCGGGATTTGTGACCGAGCGGGATATCGGAGAATGGAATAAAATACTCCATTCCCTGCCGTATTACGTCCGCAACCACGTCAGCACAACACGAGGGGTCACCCGAGGAGAAGCACACATGCCGCCAAGGATAGGACGCAAAAAAGTGCCGCATCTCATCCCAGTCTGCTGACTCGTATCGCCATACTCGCCTCGTGCCTCTAGGACTCTCATCTGGAGGAGAGCAGGTCGAAACGGATTTCACCAGACAGTGGTCAGACGTTCCCAGCGGGGCTGAGACCGATACCGATTGACTGTCCGGATCAGTCGTCATCAGAAGGTCCAAGCAATTGGGTGTATGGCCGTCTACATCCGGTACCCTCGTTGCCACATTCACCAGCTGCGTAAGATCTAGCGTCAAAGCAAACTTGCGCGCCTCCAACCCAGCATGGTCAGTTTTCTGGTACGGGAACAGCCACTCCTTATGATGGGCGTTAAAGTCCCCCAGAAAAATAAGCTTTGCTGTTGGGTATCGTTGCTGGGCTACATCAGTCGACTCTACGAGGCTGTTAAAGAGCGCTGTTGACTCCTTGTCACCGCTATGTGATCGGTATACGCCGATGTAGATAGACTTCTCCACGCCTGTATCCACAAGTAGCCATATGGCAGAAAAACCCGATTTCTCAAAGCAACGGAGACGACGACAACAAATGTCATCGCGGACGTACACACAGACCCCAGCTTGTCTCTTGAACTTGTGCTCAAGAGAGTAACCCGGGTAGTTAAGGTATGCCACGTCCGACGGGGTTGTTATCTTCGTCTCCGTTAGGAAAAACAGGTGCGGCTTCTCGGTCTCAAGGTGGTGGTGGACCGGATCAAGGTTGGAGTGCAACCCCCTGATGTTAATGAGGTGCACTTTTAGTGGGAGGAAGTGCAGCCGTTGTTTACCCGTATTTCTTTTCTTTGTTTTGGTCATTTTGTTAGAGTTGCTGGGGAATAAGTTGAACTGTCGAGGCGCTGCTCAGTTAACCAAGTAGACCACTAAAACTAACCCAACCTATGGGGAACTCATTTGGAGACTGCGGGGACGCCCGAACCCCCCCGGATATGGCCACCGGGTCCTCCCATCCAGTCGCCAGCTGGCACGGTGGAGCATACCGGGATTTTTCGCGAGTTGGCGGGGCAGCCTTTGGCACGTGGCTGGCGTGCTACTTGGGCCCCCTACTGACTGCGGTCGGCCAACGGCTGGCACCGTGCTTCGGATCCCGCTACCCTCCAGAATGAGTTACCCGGCAAGTTATTCTCAGAGACCAAGACCGTTTCTGAACAGCGCAACTGACAATCTACTTCTCCCCCAAAGGCACTGGCACTCCCACACACCGACGGAATACAGCAAGCTGCTTGGCGCCGGACTCCGGTGGGATGGTGGTCGCGAGCCAGGCGGCCCCTTGCGGAGCCTACCACCGCTTAAGTGGGATCGTTCAGCCGTACCATAGGCAAGCCCGTGGTGCCGTTGCCCGGGGTGGACCGCTAGGAGGTAGATCCCATACCACCCCAAAAACTATATTCTGTTATATTAACTATATTCTGTTTTTAGTATTTGCTGTTATAGCGGCAACAGAAATACATCACCTGTGAACATTTCAACTGTCTAGCTATCACGGTTCATGAGATACAGCCTGGTGACAGGTAATAGGGTCCCGTTTTACCCTTAGGGTACGGAACCCTAAAGAGGATGAAGGAAAACATCCTGAGGCAAATGGCATGACCTAGAACAAAATTTTTTAAAAGATGTGACATCCACCAACCCGCTCTGGACCTGCGTGGTGGATTACGGCATAGTCCCTCTCTCATAGAGTAGGCCTGTGTCCCAGCTGTGGGCATATTATCGTGTATGGTCTTATTCTTAATGCAGGTCAGAAAGTTGTGAGTGCAGAGGATATTTTTGAAAAACTTCTAGGATTTTCTCTTTCCAGTGTAGATACGCCGTCATTCCCCAAATTAATATTTAACACTTGCTTGAGTTAATGTTTAATTAATGCTAGCGCTGTTTGCGTATTAAATGTTGAATTATTATCACAGTTCATTATTAAAAATATGTACGGTCTAATAAACCACTGTGTGAATACAAAAATTATTTTTATTATCGCTCAACGTCATAAACAAACCATAAAATAGCGCATTTTATAGTTGCATGGGTCATCAAGGATTGAGTTATTTTTCTAGGAGCGCTGCGTCTGCGCCGGCGACGAAACCACTAGTTTCGTACTAGTTTCGTCACTGCCACAGCGCTGCGCTCAAGGCTGTATCCTTAGAGAACAGCAATACTGAACAGCTGTTATTAGGGTTCCGTACCCAAAGGATAGAAACAGGACCCTATTACTAAGACTCCGCGGTCCATCTGTCTGTCTGTAAAAACAGAATAAAATAAATATTTAAGTGGGGCTCCCATACAACAAGCGTGTTTTTTTGCTATAATGGTATGGAACCCTGCGTGCGCGAGTCCGACTCGCCATTAGCCGGTTTTTTTTCAAAACATCACATTGTATCTATAAATAAACATTAAATAATAATAGGTAATTGCTCAAAGTACAAAATCAAAGTACGAAGAGTATCAAGCGCGAAGAAAAGTCACAAAACAAATACTTTACATTCAATTAATATCTCGTAAGGTCGCAAGATTTATGTCTCCATTCTTCACGACACATACGTCATTTATTATTATTCGAGACAGTCCCGCCATTTGGGGAATCATTGTCTTCCCAATTTATTGACGGTTTGACGTCATATGCTATAATTTATTATTCTATGATTAATGAGAAAATTGGCAATTGTTTTTGGCAGGGCCAGAGCGTAGTTGGAACATTATTTGTGACTTGAATAATTCGTTAATTTTTTACACATTTCTGAAGCGAATACTTCTTCAGATTATTGCCTAGCCATTTGACAACACTATATTTATAGTTTTATACATTGTTTAGTCTGTTTCATACTATAACTTCCAGAATGAGAGTGTTTCTTGTGTCTGCCTTAGGTACCCTATTCTAAATCCAGGGCCAACAAAATACAGGCTGTGCCTAGTTTGGGGCCCATGGCCATGGCTACTTCTACTGCGTTATGAAGTTAATTTTATTCTATTGTGCTAATCGTTTCTTTGTAATCTTTTGCGTGTCAATAAATATTATATTATTATGTTTCAGAGAATTCAGGCATGATGTTGTGTAGAATCAATAATCTTCATGTTTCCGTACAGCAAAAAGTTCTACTGTTATTATTTTCAGTAGAACTTTGAAAGTTTCTTCGTAATTTATAACAAGGGAACTAGAAATAGTTCTCAACGTTAATGCCGCAATATCCAGAGCATGGGGTTAGCGAGAAACACGATACTTTATACAAATTATGTGAGAAATTATTTACTAGAAAAATGGAGGGCTAAGAGATTTGAGGTAGTAACTTTTATTGTATGCCTTGGTATACCCAGAATCGGGTTCAAATTATATATAAGACTAGCTGTTCCCCACAGGACCCGTTTTCGGGATAAAAAAATAGCCTATGTCACTCAGGAATAATGTAGCTTTCTATTGGTGAAAGAATTTTTCAAAACGGTCCAGTAGTTTCGGAGCCTATTCGGTACAAACAAACAAACAAAAAAATCTTTCCTCTTTATAATATTAATAGTATAGAAGTATAGACTAGCTGTTCCCTGCGGCGTCGCTCCCGTGGACCACCCCATAGGACCCGGTTTCGGGATTAAACAATAGCCTGTATTACTCAGGAATAACGTAGTTTTCTATTGGTGAAAGGTTATTTTAAATCGGTCCAGTAGTTTCGGAGCCTATTCGGTACAAACAAACAAACAAATCTTTCCTCTTTATAATATTATAGTATAGATAACGAAACGCCGATGACGTTAAGGGGTTAGATATAATGTCTAATGACGAATAAAACAAATAACATAATTTCAAGTAATCTACTACTGATGAGATGAGACTACGGATTCGACGCTTGCTGTTTTTCCGTCTTGTTTTATCGACATAAAGGAGTGGAATTCCCTGCCGGAGTCTGTGTTTCCCGATAGCTACAACCTAGGGGTCTTTAAGTAAAGAGTGAATAGGTTTTTTCTAGGCAAGCGTGCTTCACCGTCGACCACATCATCGCTTACCATCAGGTGAGATAGTGGTCAAGCGCAAGCCTATAGACGAAAAAGGAAAATAATATTAGATACCAATACCTATACATCAGGAAAAACCTAGGCAGGCTGGCTAATTACGTCTGCCTTGTTTGCTAGCTAATTTAATATGACTCTGTATACCCCGTGGCTTTTGACCAACAGTGAAGTAAAAATATCAATGAGCAATTAGATTGCACAAAAAGAATTTGCAGTAGTAATATAACTGTAATACCCAGATGCACTTATCGCCTGTTTAACAGTTAATGTTTTCAAAGCAAAACGCTACGTTATCGTAACATAATATACCGATCCGATAACCGTTATTTTCCAATTACTAACACAATTTAAAGAAACCAACCGCCACTGCCATTATCGTTTCGTAAGCAATTTCTAAATATTTAAGAGTACGTATATTAGCTAATGGGACAGAGACGTGGTCGCTCACAATGAGCCTTATCAGAAGGCTTAAAGTCACCCAAAGGGCAACGGAGAGAGCTATGCTCGGTGTTTCCTTGCGTGATCGAATCAGAAATGAAGACATCCGCAAGAGAACCAAGGTTATCGACATAGCCCGAAGAATTGTCAAACTTAAGTGGCAGTGGGCAGGGCACATTGCTCGCAGAACGGATGGGCCGTTGGGCCGAAAAGTTCTGGAGTGGCGACCGCGTACCGAAACACGCAGCGTTGGAAGGCCTCCCTCTAGTTGGAGCGACGACCTGGTCAAGGCTGCAGGAGTCCAGTGGATGCGAAACACACAGGACCGATCAGTGTGGCGACGCTTGGGGGAGGTCTATGTCCAGCAGTGGATGTCTTTCGGCTGAAATGATGATGATGATGATATTAGCTAACTTTAAGTCAGCCTTTTGCCGTCCACCATTAAACATAGGCCTCTCCCAAGTACCCCATTCTCGGTTTTCCTCATGCAGGGTCAGTCCCATAGCCACCCAAGTTTCAGAAGTGTATCTAGCTAGGGTGTGTCCCAGGATATACTCGGTATCGTAGATGGGATCCGGTACTGTAGCTACCGCGTATCGGTACAAGGGTTCGTATGCTACACCGGTTAGCAGTCCTTCGATAAACATAGCCGGCCTACTGCCTGGCCTACTGGCTGCCAGGCAAGACAGACTTGCCCGCGGGGATGCCTGCAGACCATACACCATGACTACAAACCTACAAACGAGCGCAAAAGCTATGGTCTAAAACCTCCTCAGAGGAAGTTGTACACCTAAGAAAAAATTTAGAATATTCATAACTTTTCTTCGATGTGGGAAACGCAGATAATATATTTCATAATCCGTTTCAGGAGTGCCGATTTAGGTTCATTTGAAATTATATATTTATTTTCGCATGTGATAAACTGAGTTATAATGATGAAAATAATAAAACATGCTCATCAGGCGTCAACTATAAGAGTTATCTAGGAATGTGGTCACAATGGAACTTCTCACATTTGCTAAGTCATTTAGAACTAAACGGTGCGATTAAAAACTCGTTAAAAATACGTCGACTTACTAAACTGTTGATTGTAACCAAAATACAATGAATTGACTGGGGGTCACACGTTTACCTGATAATTTATAGATCTTTCTTTGCGAACAATAAATTTTGTGCCTCGAAATATTACAGCAACAAGAAAAGAAGAAGAACAAAAAACTTTTTTGAAAAAAATACTACCGACTTCCAAGTAAGAAAACTAGAAAGTGAAAAATAACTTTATTTTTGGAAGTCGGTGTCTGTGGTAGGACCAAATTTTTAAGTTATGGACACCGACTTCCAAAAATAAAGTTATTTTTCACTTTCTAGTTTTCTTACTTGGAAGTCGGTAGTATTTTTTTCAAAAAAGTTTTTTATTTTTCACTTTTTAGGGTTCCGTACCCAAAGGGTAAAAACGGGACCCTATTACTTTAACTCCGCGGTCCGTCTGTCTGTCTGTCACCAGGCTGTATCTCATGAACCGTGATAGTTAGACAGTTGAAATTTTCACAGATGGTGTATTTCAATTGCCGCTATGACAAATACTAAAAACAGAATAAAATATTTTTTTATGTGGGGCTCCCATACAACAAACGTACGTGACTCATGATTTTTTTGTCGTTAATTGCGGTAATGGTACGGAACTCTTCGTGCGCGAGTCCGACTCGCACTTGGCCGGTTTTTAGTTGTACCTACCTAATAGGGAAGTAGTTAAGTAAGTACCTATAACGACAGAATAGATTACCCGAATAACATGAAACTTGAATATAACCGGTTAAATGAGAGACCTGCATACCCCTTTCGAGCGTACTGGCGTGATGTTATGTTTCGAAATGGTATAAACAATAAACAGACATGCGATTGCAGCAATCCCGAGAGATTTGCCTTTATTTATTGAAGAGTTCTGTTGTATATCTCCGAAGTTCTTCATCTGATCTTCACCAAATTAAAATGGGACCAATTTCGGAGTATACTCTTTCAAACAAAAAAAGAATTTTCAAAATCGGTCCACAATTGACGGAGATATCGGTGAACATACATAAAAAAAAAAAAAAAAAAAAAAAAAAAAAACATACATAATGTCGAACATAGAACCTCCTCCTTTTTCGGTAAGTCGGTTAACAAGACACAAGAAACAACAACAAGACAAGAAGACAAGAAGATGGTATGTTTTGTTAAGTCGGCACAAAAACGAAAGAGTTTTTATTTGCAAAATGGCGACATCTATTTTTAGAGTGTAAAGGAAGCTGAGGATGTGAATTTAGTCCAGACTGAGGGCACTTATACTGTAAATTACCGAATTAATAATGACATTAATTTATAATAAATCACTACTTCAGTATTTGCACTTCAATGTTCAGTCAAGAAACTTCATGGTTGACCACTTTTCAAACGTATTACTTTTACACTAGAGCATAAGGGTGAACAGTGTCCAGTCAACTTCGTCATATACTGAGATCCCACTGCAAAATCAGCAGGTATTTTGTTTTTTATAAAACTTTATTTTCATGAATGATTCTTGACAGTAGAATAAATTACTTCAGGGTTACCTAGTCGCTTCTTGCCACAACTAGTTTTTCGTTCTAGTAATTCTACTACTAGGAACTTCTGTATCAGAGTTTCGTATGCCACATCGACTAAGTCTCAGTTAGCCGCCCTTTATGGGTCGCCAAGTTTTGCAAGTAAACTGGCAACCCAAGCTTGCGGCTAAGTGAGAGCTGACAACCTAATTTTTTCCTTCTTTCTACTCCAGTTTCTTTCAGATTCACTTGAAAATCTTTTATTTGGAGTTAATTATCAAACATAAATTTCAATTTATTTTATCAAGGTAATTGTAGCTTGATTTTACAGGCAACCCTGCAGTAATCTATTCCACCATCATCATCATCTTCCTGCCCTTATCCCATGTTACTTGGGGTCGGTGCAACACGTTTTCTTCTTCCATACCGTTCTGTCCCCTGTTACACTATTACTGACTCCCTTTTCTTTCATATCACTCCTCACACAGTCCATCCATCTTTTCTTTGGCCTTCCTCTTCCTCTCCATCCATCCACATTTACATTCATAACTCTTTTAGTAACATGCGTTTCATCCCTCCTCATCACATGACCATACCAGGACAAACAGTTTCCCTTCAACTTTTCTGCCACTGGCTCCACTTTCAAACTGCCTTCTAACATACTTATTTCTCAGTTTATACACATTTCTCCAATCTCGTCACGCTGCACATCTATCTCAACATTCTCATCTCTGCTACATGCAATCTCTTTCATCCATCTTTTTCACCGCCCAACATTCAGATCCATACAGCATGACAGGTTTAATCACGGACTTGTAGATTTTAACCTTTAACTTGAGGGGGATCCGTGGGTCGCAAGTTGTCCCAGTGACCTGATGCCATTTCATCCATCCTGAGTTGATCCGGTGCGTTACGTCTCGATCTACCTCGCATATTCCACCATCATAGTTGAAAATTAAGTTTAATCAAAAACCCTGATTCCTGCAGATTTCTACATACGGATCTTAGGCTATAAAGTGTACAATGACGTATACCAACGGCATTGTTCCAAGTGTCCAATTTCATTGTGAAGGTACAACAATTAAAAATGTACGGCATTCTTATTATTTGCATTCTTTAAGTGTTGTTCTGACCAATGACCGACGACAGCTGGACTTTTGTTTACCAACATGCCGTGTGCGTGGAGGCGATTGAAGTTAGCAGTTATTGGCTTGTATTATACATGAATAAAATTTTGAAAATTGGATTATAAAGCTTAGAAAAACATATTTGGAATTGAGTCTAGAATAATAATTTCTAAATCATTAATGCAACAATCTTCCTCTTTGTATCCAGAAATCGTTATGGTCCGGTTACAAGGAAGAATCTATCATAAATGGATTTAGTTTTTACTATTGTTTTCCTGGATCCACTATACAATTGAAATCTATAATAATATAACCGTACCTACAACTACGACATATTTTTTTAAGTTTAGCTCTACATCGCCTACTATAATTTATACAATAATAGCACTAGTAGGCATGCTATATACAAAATTGTCTACTTAATGTGTATAAAAAACATGCTTATGATTTTTATTTGCTGGGTAATTGTGTATTTAGACCGATGTTTTTGTCATTTTTTTTTTGCTGACCTACAATTTTATCATTGTTTATTTAAACCTTTTTCGCACCAGTGTTTTTCTTCTTTGCTTCAAAAACATTGTCGATAAATTGTGTCCCTTTTGTAATAGTATTAAGGGTTGATATTACACAATTATACACATGAAGGAGATGAATGCTTCATTATTTTTGATGTAACAGAGTTAAATATAGGATCATTGTTAAGCAATTTGAGATACTTATATGATATTTGAGATACTTATATGATATAAAGTGACCTTTAAACTTAGGCATTATTCACTTAAATACTTCTAACTATTAACTTCGTCATTCTTATCTGATCAAAACAGCAAGTGTAGATTTAGAACGTTTTGAAAATTACAATTTAGAAAACGTACTTAATTTTGGATACAATATTGCAATTCACCAATGTTTAATAAATTTTATTTTTAGTGGTGCCATTTCGACAAAAATAATTCTTTGATTGTAAAATAAACCATTCTGCTTGATATTATTAATTTTATTGGCAATGATAGTAGTATAATAATGGTACCTAGTTTCATAAAAAAGCATGATTGATGTGAAATTAAAACCACAATTGTATTGTTGATTTATTTTGATTGTGTTGAACTAATTCGATTGCCTACTTAATCATATTTGATTATTTTCTAAACTACAAAATTACATGATAGGGACCTATATTAAAGTAACTTCGATTTTCTTTCTTGGCGAAATATACGTCTTTACTAATTCTGTAGCCTTAATGAGAACTAAACTTTAAAGTTAATCAATTTATATATATATTTTTTTTATATCAAATATTTTTAATTGTGTAATAAACAGCTAACAATTTGTATTGGTTAGTTAACAATTTGTAAGATTATTATAAGTGGCTTATTGTAAGTGTGCAAGTAAGAGTTTTTGTATTGTGAATAATTTTTTGCACGTGTGATTGCGAGACACATCGGTATTGCGGCAAATATTTTTTAATCTAGCTACCTAAGTTATTCCAAAAATAGGATTACTCGTTTTCCTTGACAAAAGTAGATGGCGAAAATATTACCATAAACATGTTTTACTACAGATAATTAAATAGGTATTTTTTTTTTGACACGTGTCCCTAATGACTTAATTTGTTTGACGTTTAACGCAGTCTATTCTGGTATTCATAAAAAAATCATAAATTCTTTTAATTTGTCTTCTGGTTCGAAGTAAATACTAAGGTTGGGTTATTTATTGGCTTTAAGTAATGATATTCTAGTAAAGTATTGTAATATTAATTTAAGTATACAATTGTTACTAGTACAGGTAACTTCTGTCAAAGTTTGTATACAATGTGAGTAACAAAAAAGTTATGCACACTTTTGAAAAAAAAATGTCTTTACCCTATAAATACAATGAAGGTAGGTACAGGTACCCATTTTTTTTCATTTCCACGAATAAACATCAAGCATGAATTTCAAAATATACACAACAAATTAACAAAAATACTTACTGCTTTTCTTCTACAGGACTCCTTAATACTAATATCACAGGATTTGATAAAATATAAAAAATATATTTTTTATATTTACACACACTTATAACTGGTAAAATATTTACATTCAATTATTTACACCGGAATATTTAATTTACATTTATTTAGTTCAATTGCATTCGGCATTTAAATTTTTTACATTTTTGTACACGTGTGGCGGGAACGCGGTCGTGTTTTGAATGCGCTCGGCGACAGGTGCGTTCGGAAGCGCGTCCAACGGCAAACTGTTCATTCAGGTAAGAAACCTTTGGCTTTAATATGAAGTGGACAACTCAATCAGTGATAATGATAAGAATACAAAGGTTAGTATCGTCGGTAACAGATGGCGTCGTATCTTTCTTGCCGGCAATGGACCGGTTCTGCTCGGTCAATGCTCGGCACAATTAATGTGTAAAATTTTTTGGGGCGCGAATCCAAACTAGTATTTTTTTTAACGTTTCGTGAATTTCGTCTGTGTGCTCTACTCGACTTATAAGACTCGACCGAAACTTGTTTTAGGGAGATGTCGAACTGTTTTATTTTTAGTATTGCGAGTATCTAACCTATTTATGGTGTAAATGTAATATCTTATTGTAAATGAGTATATATAATTTAACAAAAATAGTCTACAATATTTTAATTTTAATAGAGAGATAATTTATTAATTTATGCTATTTCTATTCTTATTTTAGTTTTATAAAGTTTTATTATATTTATGCTATTTCTATTATTATTTTATATTTATAAATTTTATTATATTTTTGCTTTTAAGCTCATTATATTTTTTATCTTACAAAAGATCAAAATAAACAAGACTTTTATCGAAGATTAATATTTAAATGATTAGTATCTTAGATTATTATGGCAATTAACTAATGACTTCGCAATATTTGTCATTAGCCTGTGTTTGTGTTAATTACTTAAGTAGGAACGTACTTGTAGGTTATTTAGGTACCTACTTATAATAAGTGAACACACCGTACGCAACTAGGCATTACAATCTATACGGGGTGAATTTTTCAAGTCGGCGTGAATTGTCAAATTCTAAATTATGAGGCATTAAGAAAAACACTCTAAGGAGTCACGAACCCAATTTTAATGAAAATTAAAACGGCATCATTGAATTTAAAAAAAACCGGCCAAGTGCGAGTCGGACTCGCGCACGAAGGGTTCCGTACCATTATCGCAAAAAATCACGTTTGTTGTATGGGTTAATTTATTTTATTTTAAGTTAATAATTATTATTTTTTGAAGTGAATATACAACTAAATATTCTGTGAATATTTTAAGCGTCTTCCTGTTGCCGTTATTAATATCGAGCAAAAACGGCAAAAAAATCACGTTTGTTGTATGGGTAATATTTATTTTATACTGTTTTTAGTATTTGTTGTTAAGACATTGTTATAATTAATTATATTATTAATATTAATTAATAATTATTAAATAATTATGAAAATAATATAAAATAATAGTTATAATAATATATAAGATTATATTTTTTTATAGAATAATATTTAAAAATGTAAAGATATGTAAATAAAATAAATAAATGGTATAATAATATATAATAATAGTTATGAAAATAATAATTATTAATTAATATTATTAATTATTTATTAATTATATTAGGACATTAGTAGGACATTAAGTCAAGTAAGTCATATAGAACAAAAATTATGGCCATTATTTTATTTGCCTAGTCACAACATCACATCATCAGCCTATTAATGTTCCCACTGCTGGGACACAGGCCTCCTCTCTGTGAGAGGGAATGGGCCGTACGTAATCCACAATACGGGCCCAGCGCGGGTTGGTGGATGTCACATATCTTCGAATCTTTGGTTCTAGGACATGCCGGTTTCCTCACGATGTTTCCTTCACCGTTTTGAGAGCAGTGGTTATGAAAATAATTTACACAATGTAAAGCGCCTTCCTGGGCTCGAACCAACGACCTACAACTTGTAAGTCGCTGCCGATACCACTAGGCCACCACTGCTCTGTTTTTCCTAGTAAGCTGATTGTGACAGCGATAAGGCTCCGTTTAGACCCATCGGGTACGGAACCCTAAAAACTTTCTTGATAAACTTGAAAACGTGAAAAACTTAAGCCAAGAACTGCAATAGGTAATAAAAAGACTGGATGGTTAAGCTGAAGTCCTTGGCTAAAACACAAATAGAAGGAAATACTGCTGTTTGATTGTATTCTTGATTTTTTTCAAGCATGTTAACCCAGATATAAGAACATGCTCAGTTTAAGGACGTGTGTGAAGTTAGCATCTCAAATGTTAGCATCTCACAAATTAACACCACATATAATGGCATCCCACATAGTTCTATAGTTCTTGATAAGTTTTAACAATAGTTCCGTCGATTTTACTATCAAAATTGCATTTTGAAAAAATGAGATGCTAACTTCGCAATACATATCATAGCATCTCATCGAATTTCTCAAAAAAACACCACATATAAGGGCATTACGCATAGTTCTACAGTTCTTGATGCGTTTTATCAATAGTTCCGTCGATTTTGCTATAACAATTTTGAATATCAGCATTTTGAGAAAATGAGATGCTAACTTCTCAATACATATCATAGCATCTCATAAAATTTCTCAAAAAAACCCCACATATAAGGGCATTCCGCATAGTTCTACAGTTCTTGATGCGTTTTATCAATAGTTCCGTCGATTTAGTTATAAAAATTTTGCATATCAGCATTTTGAAAAAATGAGATGCTAACTTCTCAATACATATCATAGCATCTCATCAAATTTCTCAAATAAACACGTTATTTAAGGGCATCCCGCATAGTTCTATAGTTCTTGATGCGTTTTATCAATAGTTCTGTAAATTTTGCTATAAAAATTTTGCATATCAGCATTATGAAAAAATGAGATGCTAACTTCGCAATACTTATCATAGCATCTCATCGAATTTCTCAAAATTGACCTTGTTGTAGTTGGAAGCAAAAGAGTTCTGCATCCTAAACCTATTCTTTTGATACTTCTGTCGGTTGAATCTAATTTAAATCCCTAAAAAAATATAAACGAAATATCCGAACAGTAGTGAGATCCTGAGGTATAACGGTCGTTCCAGGTCGTATCTTTATACAGCCCAGAAGTACCAGTTATACCTGGTTTTAACATTCGAACGATAAGTCTAGGTCTCTCAAACAAGTCCCGAAAGAGTGTTTAAAACATCCACAATAATTATAAATCATTGTTAAAAACAAAATATTCATAAAGGAGTGAGATGCTAAGGTACAGCTGGGAGTTCTGGTTCGTATAAAACATTTGAACTATTAGGCTAGGATCTCCTCCGTTTCAAATAATAATATGAATGGACTCACTCTCACTCAAGTATCAGCAGAACATGGTTGAAGATTTAGGTTAGCTAAAATCAAGGAAATATACATGGTACGCAAAAAAAACACTAAAAATAAAATGTTAAGATGTACTGAGTCCAGGCATCTCATCGGTTTCTAGTACTCTTATAACTAGACTTTACAAGAACATGCTACAGAAAGTCAGAACTCTCACTAAAGTATCTACTGAGCCTGGTCGAAAATTTAATTGCGCAAAAATCAAGAAAATTTTCAGAGCTCATTAGAAAAATGACAAAAAAAATGTTAACAGGTACTGAGGCCCGGCATCTCATCGGTTTCTATAACAACTATAACTAGACTTTATAAAAACATGCTACAGAAAGCCAGAACTCTCACTGAAATATCTACTGAGCCTGGTCGAAAATTTAGTTGAGCAAAAATCAAGAAAATTTTCAGAGCTCATTAGAAAAATGACAAAAAAAATGTTAACAGGTACTGAGGCCCGGCATCTCATCGGTTTCTATAACAAATATAACTAGACTTTATAAAAACATGCTACAGAAAGCCAGAACTCTCACTGAAGATTCTACAGAGCCTGGTTGAAGATTTAGCTTAGCGAAAATCAAGGAAAGCTACATTCTAAGCAATAAAAAATTTAAAAAAAATGTTAAGAGGTACTGAGACCAGGCATCTCATCGGTTTCTAGTACTTTTATAACTAGACTTTACAAGAACATGCTACAGAAAGTCAGAACTCTCACTAAAGTATCTACTGAGCCTGGTCGAAAATTTAGTTGAGCAAAAATCAAGAAAATTTTCAGAGCTCATTAGAAAAATGTCAAAAAAAATGTTAGCAGGTACTGAGGCCTTATGGATTATGGATCTTAAAGGTTTCTATAACAACTATAACTAGACTTTATAAAAACATGCTACAGAAAGCCAGAACTCTCACTGAAGATTCCACAGAGCTTGGTTGAAGATTTAGGTTAGCTAAAATCAAGGAAATATACATGGTACGCAAAAAACAACAAAAAAATAATTTAAGAGGTACTAAGGCCCAGCATCTTATTTAAATATATTACTTCTATAAATTGTCTTAATGGAAACATACAACAGAAAGCCAGAACTCTCACCAAAGATTTCACAGAGCCTGGTTGAAGATGTCGCTTAGCTAAAATCTAGGAAATATACATTGACGCAATAAAAAATTCAAAAAAAATGTTAGCAGGTACTGAGGCCCGGCATCTCATCGGTTTCTATAACTACTATAACTAGACTTTATAAAAACATGCTACAAAAAGCCAGAACTCTCACCAAAGATTTCACAGAGCCTGGTTGAAGATTTAGCTTAGCGAAAATCAAGGAAATATACATTTTAAGCAAAAAAAAATGTTAGCAGGTACTGAGGCCCGGCATCTCATCGGTTTCTATAACAACTATAACTAGACTTTATAAAAACATGCTACAGAAAGCCAGAACTCTCGCTGAAGATTCCACAGAGCTTGGTTGAAGATTTAGCTCAGCGAAAATCAAGGAAATGTACATTCTACGCAATAAAAAAATCAAAAAAAAATGTTAAGAGGTACTGAGGCCAGGCATCTCATCGGTTTCTATAACTACTATAACCAGACTTTACAAGAACATGCTACAGAAAGTCAGAACTCTCACTAAAGTATCTACTGAGCCTGGTCGAAAATTTAGTTGAGCAAAAATCAAGAAAATTTTCAGAGCTCATTAGAAAAATGTCAAAAAAAATGTTAGCAGGTACTAAGGCCCGGCATCTTAAAGGTTTCTATAACAACTATAACTAGACTTTATAAAAACATGCTACAGAAAGCCAGAACTCTCACTGAAGATTCCACAGAGTGTGGTGTTCATTCCACATGTTTTAGTTTACTTACGTTTTATAATATATTTTACAAATTTCATCACCGTTACTTTTGAAATTGTATCATCTCACGTTTTCCATTTTTTATGTATGCTTTACATTGGTTTAAACCTGAAAATTATAAGATTTGTTGATTCATCCAAAACTATTATATTATTTTTAACTCTTGACATTTTTACCTGACATGACATTGTCATTATTTTATTTTCTTAAACCATAGACATAAGATACCATTCTCTATAGCTTATTAAGCTCGTTGTACATTATATTTTCATTATAAGGGCAGCGGCAGACTGCGCCTCTGTAAACCGTTTTTATTCGTTCATGATTTCTTAATTCATATTTGAATTTAAAATTGAGAAGACATATCGGAACGAAGAAAAACGGGTGTCACTTTTTTAGTCTTGAACCTGCTCTGAACTCTGAAAGTCGTTTGACTACTTAATACTACGTGTTGTACTATTGAATCTGAAAATCTCTTTAAAACTATTATATATAAGGCCTGTGACCAATTCTGTGAAAAACAATAAATATAATTTATTGAGTGTTGAACTTAAATGTGTGTATTTTACTGGTTCATAAACTACGTCGGTCACCGCTTCATAGTAAAGGGTTTGATAGATCGGCATATTAAGCCACAGCCCGACCTCCACACTTCTATCTGCCAGTGCCAGCCTACCCTACTGCCTATCTAAACGATACATCTGCGAGCTCATCTGCCTACCTCGGGCATTCCACGCCATCGTGTCCGTCCAGCTGCTTAGCCTGCCTGCCTGCCTGCTAAGAATTTCTGCCCACGTCGTGTCAAGCGGGATCTTCCTAGCTGCCCACGTCGTGCGAAGCCGGACCTTAATTTGTTATTTATATCCTTTTATTAGTTTTAATTTATATTTACCTTTAATTTTATTAACGTGGCTTACGTATAGTTCATTTGAACTATACGTAACGCTACAAGAGCTTGGTTGAAGATTTAGGTTAGCTAAAATCAAGGAAATATACATGGTACGCAAAAAAACAACAAAAAAAAATGTTAAGAGGTACTAAGGCCCAGCATCTTATTTAATTATATTACTTCTATAAATTGTCTTAATGGAAACATACAACAGAAAGCCAGAATTCTCACCAAAGATTTCACAGAGCCTGGTTGAAGATGTCGCTTAGCTAAAATCTAGGAAATATACATTGGACGCAATAAAAAATTCAAAAAAAATGTTAGCAGGTACTGAGGCCCGGCATCTCATTGATAACAACTATAACTAGACTTTATAAAAACATGCTACAGAAAGCCAGAACTCTCACTGAAGATTCCACAGACCTTGGTTGAAGATTTAGGTTAGCTAAAATCAAGGAAATATACATGGTACGCAAAAAACAACAAAAAAAAATGTTAAAAGGTACTAAGGCCCAGTATCTTATTTAATTATATTACTTCTATAAATTGTCTTAATGGAAACATACAACAGAAAGCCAGAACTCTCACCAAAGATTTCACAGAGCCTGGTTGAAGATGTCGCTTAGCTAAAATCTAGGAAATATACATTGGACGCAATAAATATCAACCAGGCTCTGTGAAATCTTTGGTGAGAGTTGTGGCTTTCTGTTCTATGTTTCAATTAAGACAATTTATAGAAGTAATATAATTCAATGAGATGCTGGGCCTCAGTACCTCTTAACATTTTTTTTAATTTTTTTATTGCGTAGAATGTACATTTCCTTGATTTTCGCTAAGCTAAATCTTCAACCAAGCTCTGTGGAATCTTCAGCGAGAGTTCTGGCTTTCTGTAGCATGTTTTTATAAAGTCTAGTTATAGTTGTTATAGAAACCGATGAGATGCCGAGCCTCAGTACCTGCTAACATTTTTTTTTTTTTGCTTTCAATGTATATTTCCTTGATTTTCGCTAAGCTAAATCTTCAACCAGGCTATGTGAAATCTTTGGTGAGAGTTCTGGCTTTTTGTAGCATGTTTTTATGAAGTCTAGTTATAGTAGTTATAGAAACCGATGAGATGCCGGGCCTCAGTACCTGCTAACATTTATTTTATTTATTTTTGTAATGAGCTCTGAAAATTTTCTTGATTTTTGCTCAACAAAATTTTCGACCAGGCTCAGTAGATACTTTAGTGAGAGTTCTGGCTTTCTGTAGCATGTTCTTGTAAAGTCTATTTAAAATAGTACTAGAATCCGACGAGATGCCGGGACTCAGTAACTATAAACATTTTTTTTTGAATTTTTTATTGCGTAAAATGTACATTTCCTTGATTTTCGCTAAGCTAAATCTTCAACCAGGTTCTGTGAAATCTTTGGTGAGAGTTGTGGCTTTCTGTTGTATGTTTCCATTAAGACAATTTATAGAAGTAATATAATTAAATAAGATGCTGGGTCTCAGTACCTCTTAACATTTTTTTTTGTTGTTTTTTGCGTACCATGTATATTTCCTTGATTTTAGCTAACCTAAATCTTCAACCATGTTCTGCTGATACTTGAGTGAGAGTGAGTCCATTCATATTATTATTTGAAACGGAGGAGATCCTAGCCTAATAGTTCAAATATTTTATACGAACCAGAACTCCCAGCTGTACCTTAGCATCTCACTCCTTTATGAATATTTTGTTTATAACAATGATTTATAATTATTGTGGATGTTTTAATCACTAAAACTCTTTCGGGACTTGTTTGAGAGACCTAGACTTATCGTTCGAATGTAAAACCAGATATAACTGGTACTTCTGGGCTGTATAAAGATACGACCTGGAACGACCGTTATACCTCAGGATCTCACTACTGTTCGGATATTTCGTTTATATTTTTTTAGGGATTTAAATTAGATTCAACTGACAGAACTATCAAAAGAATAGGTTTAGGATGCAGAACTCTTTTGCTTCCAACTACATAATGGTCAATTTTGAGAAATTCGATGAGATGCTATGATAAGTATTGCGAAGTTAGCATCTCATTTTTTCATATTGCTGATATGCAAAAATTTTATAGCAAAATTTACAGAACTATTGATAAAACGCATCAAGAACTATAGAACTATGCGGGATGCCCTTAAATAACATGTTTATTTGAGAAATTTGATGAGATGCTATGATATGTATTGAGAAGTTAGCATCTCATTTTTTCAAAATGCTGATATGCAAAATTTTTATAGCAAAATCGACGGAACTATTGATAAAACGCATCAAGAACTGTAGAACTATGCGGAATGCCCTTATATGTGGGGTTTTTTTGAGAAATTTGATGAGATGCTATGATATGTATTGAGAAGTTAGCATCTCATTTTTTCAAAATGCTGATATTCAAAATTGTTATAGCAAAATCGACGGAACTATTGACAAAACGCATCAAGAACTGTAGAACTATGCATAATGCCCTTATATGTGGTGTATTTTTGAGAAATTCGATGAGATGCTATGATATGTATTGCGAAGTTAGCATCTCATTTTTTCAAAATGCAATTTTGATAGTAAAATCGACGGAACTATTGTTAAAACTTATCAAGAACTATAGAACTATGTGGGATGCCATTATATGTGTTGTTAATTTGTGAGATGCTAACATTTGAGATGCTAACTTCACACACGTTAATTTTAGGTTGATTTTAAGAATTAGCTTTTGAATATCCTCATTATCTACATCTACACTAATATTTTACAGAACGACGTCCTATGGAGTGGACCACGGGAGCGAAGTCGCGAGGAAAAGCTAGTGATTGATGCCAGCAAAAAAAATGTAATGGTGATACAAAAACCACGTGGTATTTATTTTTATATAAATCTTTTTAAATATTTTTTTACCTCTCAAGGTATAATAAACGAGCCTGTTTTCCAATTCTTTAAAGGTCACTGGACCTCTCAAGCCCCAAAAATGGAGGAATTCGATATTTGTTTCGATAATGCGACCCTAAAATGTCATTTAAAGTGTTAAATGTGGAATAATAAAATAAAAAGGCAATGGGAAGGTCGAATGCTTAAAAGGCTGTTCACATCTTGCGAAGTTTCGATATACTTAGGGGAACTTGACTGATAAGAAATTTAAGACCTGTATGCCGCAGCATGACCCATCATCATCATCATCATTTCAGCCAGAAGACGTCCACTGCTGGACATAGGCCTCCCCAAGCGTCGCCACACTGATCGGTTCTGTGCGTCTCGCATCCACCGGACTCCCGCAACTTTGACCAGGTTGTCGGCCTACATAGAGGGAAGCCTTTCAATGTTGCGTGCATGACTCATGCTCAACTCCAACTCGAAAACTCAATTTGAAAGGTATAGCTTGTTAAAGATTGACTTCAACGTGCTCGACTTGAGTTAACTATGTCAAGCTCGAGAATCATCTGCCAAATTCATTTACATTTGACTGCTCAGTCGAGAAAATTAATGTAAAAAAAAAACAAGCCGTATTAGTCAATAACGAGTTCGCAGCGACCACACAGCTAGTTCGAGTTGGAGTGTTTCAATAAATAAATATGTTTTATTTTGGGCTCGCGCTTAGTGACCAAGTCTCACCTGTTGGTAAGCGATAATGTGGTCGACGGTGAAACACGCTTGCCAAGAAATAACACAAACACAAACACATAAACACCCCCAGATTGTAGCTGTCGGGAAACACAGACTCCGGCAGGGAATTACACTCCTTAGCAGTACGCATAATAAAAGTGTTTCCAAAACGTTTTGTGCGTATGGTTGGGATGTCCACCATATATCAATGGCGCATCGCCGTACGTCTGGTAGTCCGATGATGAAACGGGCTAGGTGGAATTAGATCGTGCAATTCAATCACGCACACTCCCCGAAATGCAACCGATAAAAAACCGACAAGCTGGCATCTCGGCGACGGTGTTCAAGGCTCTGGAGCTTTGATGCAGCAACTTAAATCACTATCATTCTTTGTTAATCAAATGAAGTTGCACTAGGTACCACGGCAAATTGATATTGTGTATCAATCTGCTCAACTATAAAGTTGTACAACTGTACATTTATTGAGGTCCCCTCTTATGTTAAAGTACTACCTGCAGAGATAATTTTGTTTGGGTATATCGGCAGGCTTATTACGTATATTTTGCAAGAGCAAAACGATAGCGATCAAACGCTTTATATCATAAAAGTCGGAATTACCTGCAGTGTAGGTATGCTAGGTCATACAGAATCGTTTGCTAATCGCTCGCTGTTTGTCAAATGCACTTATTTAAAAAAAGAACCGCCAACAACTCTAAAATTTCTGTATGGAAGAGCAATTATTGCGCAAAAATCGCTATCGTTTTGAACTTGCAAAAGATACGTAGGTAATAAGCCTGCGGTTCTGTCTAGAGTTTTAGAATATATCTGTGGCAATTGCTATTAACGTTTGTTTTAATTTCATTTGGTCGCAAAATTAACCTTATTTTTGTCGCATTAAACTAAATTTTAAAGCAAATAAAAACTAAATAGCAATACGATCTTTCATAGATAAGGGCAGGAATAATATGCAAAAGAGATCGAGGTCAAGAACTGGCACCAAGGAATAAAAAAACTTGACTTGACCTGAAAAAAGGATCCTGGAATATACAAATGAAACATACTGTTGTACATAACCTATGTTTCCATGATGGTCTGTTACATCCTAATAATATTACAAATGTAAAAGTTTGCATGGATGAATGAAAGTTTGTTACTCAGTCACGTCAGAACGGCTGATCGAATCTGAATGAAATTTGGCACATATAGATTATAGTCTGAAATGGCACATAGGTTACTTTTTATTCCGATAGTCTAGTTCCCGTGGGAAAATTCACGACACGCACGCGGGCTAAGCCGCTGGCAGAAGTTAGTAAATAAAAAAAAAAAAACATGACGACTGCCTTTTCCCATGGGGCAGGCAGAAATAATAAAACGCCACGTGCTACGATATTTACTTATTCGTTATGCTTCGTTGCTCATACATCTGATTAGACATAACGTCTGTTTTTACCCAACTGCCGAAGGATGGTAATGTGTTTATCAGACTATGTATGTATGTTTGTTCCTATGTGGCGTACTAGAGACCAAACGCGTTGGCCGATTTTGATGATTCTTAATCGATTCGTCAATCGATTTTTCTTAACCTTGTGAGTGTCACTAGCTACATTAAAATTAGAAAATAGAAAAATGGCGGTTTTTGGGTTCATATTGTGGGGGCCCCATTTTTTTTCTTCCTTTTTCCTCGGATCAAAATAAAAGGTTTTAAGAGGTGATTTCAAATATATGTAACACATATGTTAAAATGTACCTAATTCGAAACAAAAAAAAAAAAAAAAAAAAAAACTATATACCCGAATGCTTAAGAAGCGAACTAAAAAGATGTAAACAAGAAGAAAATCATACTGTGCAGTCGGAGGATAAGTATTCGCGAGCTGACTTTTTATGAGCATATTTTAATTATTTAATTTATGGATATATTTAAACACTCGGCTCGATACAGAATATTCTGGCCAACATTTGTCTTTTCATCTAATTATGTAATATTTTTATTTACATAATTATAGACGTTATATTATTTTGTTATTTACGTAATCATGTTTGTTTGCTTTAGTTAAAGAGAGAAAGTTAATTTACGAGCGGAAGGTCAAGAGTTAGATGCCTTGTTGAAATGTTACGCGGAATCGTAGATGCATAAAAGATTTAGGCCGGTATTCTAGATGCTCATGCTCAACTCAACTCAAATTGGAAATGGACAGTTGTCATTGATTGGCTTGTTTTTTGACATTAAAGTGCTCAAGTCCAAGATCCTAAACGCCCCAAACGTTACCGAAGTCTTTTAACACAAAATCAATGGAATTGAGTAGTGTTAGCATGTACTTGGAAGGTACTCGTACTTGCTAAGTTGGTCTTTCATTATCATTCAATACCTAGTGCATTTTCTGTAGGCAGAATTCAGTAACTTCTGGGGCGTCTGGGCTTTTGCTCTATTGAGTACACATAATTATGTCAAGCTGAAGAATCATATGCCAAACTCGAGAGTTGTGATTGGTGGGCAGTTGATTGGTATGTTTGGCTAATATTGAGTTTGAGTCGAGTATGAGCATCTGGAATACGGACCTGAGAGATACATACGTTGACGAGCCGTTGTCTATAAGCGTAATCATTGCTTAATCAGTCTACAATGTTATGTTCCTAATGCAAGGAGACAGGCCTTTTCTCAGTTGGGAGGGAGTGGGCTGTCCGCCACGCAGCCCAGTGCGGCTAGGGAAATGTCACATGCCTTCGAATATTTGGATCTAGAATATGCTTGTGTTTCTTCACCGTTTTGTAATTAATAGTGATTAAATAAATAACACAAAACATTTCAACAAGTATTTAAAATAGATTGTCACCGCATGATTGCGACTGAATCACCATCATTATCATTTCAGCCGAAAGACGTCCACTACAAAACATAGGGCTGCCCCAAGCGTCCTCACATCTAACGGTCCTGTACTTCTTGCATCCACCGGACTCCAATAGCCCTCCTTTAGCCTTAGTTCACATCTGGTTTATTCTGCGGGAATCCGCTGCATGCGGCAGTAAGTCATTGGACAGGTAAGATTAATCTTAGCGGCTTTGTCAAAAGTAAAGAAGTTAACGAGTCGATAATGAAAATGTTTCTTTTCTACATAGGGTACCTCCAGGCGTCGCCACATTGACCGATCCAGTGCGTCTCGCATCCAGCGCCTTCCTTCCTTGCGACTGAATATGGACATTTATTCAAAACTAAGTAGAAGAATTTCACCTTCAGATGAGCAAGAAAAACTATGTACTTATAGGTATTCTAATCCATATCTTCCAACTCGACATGACCTCGAATCATCAAATTGACAGATGACTCGTTATTTATTGATTATTCGAAGGTTTGTTTGCGTTGTCTTGTCTGTGTCTTTTGTTCCTTCAAAGGCACTTGAAATATTGGCCAAATTCTATAGAAAAAACATCGCAAGCAGCTATACCAACCTTAACCATGAAATACATTATCCGATAGGATAACACAGAATGCCAATAACTGAAACCGGTTTCACGAGCTTTGAGGTCATGGAAAGTGGACATAATTCTCAAATTAGGTGTACATCTATTAATATTATGAGTTAAACCTTGAGACAGAACAGAGCGTGCCGCGATCTTTAAAAAGGCAGCAAATAACTTTTGCAAATATCTTGTTTTTCGTTAAAGGCTTTTAAGTAATTAGGCTTGTTTTAATTATTCTAGGAGATAAAATAGGGAAAAAGACGAGGAAAAGAAAATATACGATGTTTTTCACACAGGGATACGTGAGAACTCGCTTCCGTGTGTACCGAAGATTTTACGATTTTACGCATCTTGCAAGAGCAAAACGATAGCGATTTTTGCGCAATAATTGCTCTTCAATACAGAAGTTTTAGAGTTTTTGGCAGTTCTTTTAGAAATACACAAATGCATTGGACAAACAGCGAGCGATTAGCAAACGATTAATGTGTAGGACCTGCCATACCTACACTGTAGGTAATTTCGACTTTAATGACATAAAGAATTTGATCGCGTGATGATTGTTGATTGCTGTTTCTTACGTAATAAGCCTGATACATCATCATCATTTCAGCCAAAATTTGTCCACTACAAAACATAGGGCTGCCCCAAGCGTCCTCACATCTAACGGTCCTGTACTTCTTGCATCCACCGGCCTCCAACAGCCCTCACCAGGACATCGGTCCACCTTATGGGGGTTGCTAACGTCTGCTCCTTTAGCCTTAGTTCACATCTGGTTTATTCTGCGGGAATCCGCTACATGCGGCAGTAAGTCATTGGACAGGTAAGAGATTAATCTTAGCGGCTTTATCTATACTTCTATACTAATTACTAATTACTAATAATATTATAAAGAGGAAATATGTTTTTGTTTGTTTGTTTGTTTGTACCGAATAGGCTCCTAAACTACTGGACCGATTTGAAAAATTCTTTCACCAATAGAAAGCTACATTATTCCTGAGTGACATAGGCTATTTTTTAATCCCGAAAACGGGTCCTGTGGGTTGGCCCACGGGCCGCGGGCAACAGCTAGTCAAAAGTAAAGAAGTTAACGAGTCGATAATGGAAATGTTTATTTTCTAATCTTGTTCTTAGACTAACTGTCCCACACGGCTTCGCCCCCGTTAACTGGCTACCTACCTACCCTACATACATGAATGTTGCGTAACTTTAACCGCTTACGCAGCGCACGCAAAGGAAGCTGTCAAACAGGAATATGTTTGCCCGTTTTGCAACATTTTTCATTTATGCTCGGCTCCTATTGGTCGTAGCGTGATGTTATATAGCCTATAACCTTCCTCGATAAATGTACTATCCAACACAAAAAGAATTTTTCAATTCTACTCAGTAGTTTCTGAGATTAGCGCGTTCAAACAAAGAAACAAACTCTTCAGCTTCATTATATTATTATAGATTAGCTATTAACGTCACACATGTCGAATAGTTATGCTTCAACGAAAATTCTTTGAAGCGTTGTGTCATGTCGGAAATCCGTTCGATGACACAAATCCCAAAAGGACTCATCAAGAAAATTTCATTGCTTTCAACTTTGAAGTTATTTTTTAGGGTTCCGAAGTCAACAAGGAACCCTTATAGTTTCGCTCTGTCCGTCTGTCCGTCCGCAGCTTAGCTCAGAGAATCTAAGTACTAGAAAGCTATAATTTGGCATGTATATACATATTATAAATTCCGACAAAGTGGTAACATAAAATCATGACAAATATTTTTTTTTCGGGTACCTCCCATACACGTAAAGTGGGGATGTATTTTTTTTTTCTCATCTGTCCCATGATGTGGGGTATCGTTGGATAGGCCATTAAAAAATATTATGGGTTTGTTAAAACCATTTTTCCATTCAGAGATTCGTTTGCGTAAAATTAAGCTTTTAGTTGTAAATTTATGTTAGAGTCAAGTACACTACACTACAATAACAAGGCTTTACAAGTTTACGAGTAATAGTCGACCAACTTATAAAATGTACTTGGAACAGTAAAAAATTTGTACAAATGCCATTGAAAAATTACTTAAATAAAGTTGATAGCTGTGTAAAACAGAGTAAATATAATGCTTACGAACCATGTAAAAATATACAAAAATGAAATCATAACAGGCTTTACAAGTTTACGAGTAATAGTCGACCAACTTATAAAATGTATTTGGCACAGTAAAATTTTTGTACAAATGCCATTGAAAAATTACTTAAATAACGCTGTTAGCTGTGTAAAACAGATAGTAAATATATGCTTATGAACAATGTAAAAATATCCAAAAATAAAATGATAACATCCTTAATAATAATGATTTCTAAATTAATAATGTTTTAGCTCGAATAACGCATTGGAGTGGCCGGAGTCGTTGGCAGTACCAGTCCGTAGTCCATATGGCGCATGCGCGCGGTGGAGTCTATTTTGTGTTAGTGCAGAAGTATTTTCGACGTTTTGTAATTAAAACGTAAAAGTAAACTCAAATTAGATTCGGTTTCCAAGCAAATTACTTATTTTCTTTTGTCGATATCCTTCTATAAAGTCAATATTCAACCCGACTTCATCACTAATTGAGTAGCGTAAAACTTTCCAGAATGAAATAGTGAATACCGCAGATTAGAGGATTCACCTCTAATCTGCGGTATTAGAGGAGATTAGAGGTAAATACATACGATTTATATCTAATTCCGAAAGAAAAATAAACAAGGAGCGTGCACGCAAGGATCCAGGAACGAACTATACCATTCCCCGTGGCTCTAACGCGCGCTCGTATCGGCTCCTTTCGCAATTCGCACCCACGGCGGTGGTACTCAAATAGATAATATTTTTCTAACTTCAGTTGCGAAGTTGGATTTTATAATTCCTTCTTCAGTTACCAGTTAGTCCTTATTTAGTTTAAGTCAAGAGTGAATAGATTACATCTAGGCAAGCGTGCTTTACCGTAGACCACATCATCGCTTACCATCAGGCGAGATAGTGGTCAAACGCGAGAATATAGATTTAAAAAAACCATTATCCTATTTGGACCCGTTTTTAGACTTTGTGAGCCGCTGAAACCGTTCTAATGTTCATGTAACAACAACAAAACCCTCTTTTTACCCGACTGCCGAAGGAGGGTAATGTGTTTATCAGTCTATGTATGTATGTATGTATGTATGTATGTATGTATGTATGTATGTATGTATGTTTGTTCCTATGTGGCGTTCCAGAGACCAAACGCGTTGACCGATTTTGATGATTCATACGTCAATCGATTCGTCTTAACCTTGCGAGTGTCATAGGCTACATTAAAATTGGAAAATAGAAAAATGGCGGCTTTTGGGCGCCATCTTGTGGGGAGCCAATTTTATTTTTTCTTCCAAACCCATTGAGTAGGGTATCAAAATAAAGGGTTTCAAGAGGTGATTTCAAAAATATATAACACTTATATATTTAAATGCACCTAATTCGAAAAAAATGTTAACTAAAAAGTTATAAATAAAAAAGGTAATTAAAAATATCAAAATACCCGACTGCTTAAAAAGCGAACTAAAAAAAAAGACGTAAACAAGAAGAAAATCATGCTGTGCAGTCGGAGGATACATCTGGTTTTGGTCAGCCAGCTCGCGAATATGTATCCTCCGACTGCACAGCATGATTTTCTTCTTGTTTACGTCTTTTTTTTTAGTTCGCTTTTTAAGCAGTCGGGTATTTGATTTTTTTAATTACCTTTTTTTTCGCAGTATTATGCAACTTCGGAACCCCATTTACTGCGCGTGGCCCGACACGCACTTGGCCGGTTTTATTTAATAGTAAGGGACCTCACATTTGAACACTGTCTTTTAAGGGTACACTAGTCGAAAATTCTTCCATACAAACGTAGTCTGGCTTTTACTCCACTGTTTGACGATGTACGTTCAAAATAAAAATTATGTCAATTTGTCTCATCATTATCTAGCCGTGTATGGAAGCAAAAAAGTAAAAAAAAAAATTACTTGAAAGTTATGAGCTTCGAAAGTACCATATTTTAACACTCATTTTAACGCATCTTTGGGCGCAAATAAGTACCATAACAAGAAGGAAAATTGAAAAACGGCCTCCATACAGGGATAGATTAGTAGTTCAACAATGCAAATAATTGTATTTTGAACAGATACATTCAGTCGTTTTTTCATGATGGACTCCCAAAGGTCTGTTTATAAAATTTCGCGCGTTCGTTTTCGTTCTAAATCATCATCCATTTCGCTACAAAGAACAATGGCGAAATTTTAGCTGACTTAAATTTGAGCGTCTGAAAGTGAGTTATATACGAAAGACATTCTATTAATTGTCTATGATTTTTAAAGTATAATTAGGCCTGGTCCAAAATAGATAAAAAAAAACATAATAAATAAAAAGTCATTTGATTTTTTAGTTAATTTCTTTAGCATAGTGTTGCCATTATATATTTTATCTGCTAAGTGACAAGTAGTAACTATATTAAGTAATAATATCATTATTGTATTTATTGCAGTAAATGAGTTAACAATACAGTTTATGTCTAAGTGTAGATGTTCCTTGCAGGTAGGTAATAATATTGTAGTGTAGTAGAAATAAATGAATTACTTTCAATTAATGATTGGCAAAAAGACTAGTACCCAAGTATAAAAAAAATATAGCTTGGTTGTTGACGACAACCTTTTGATACGAGTCAAAGTCACTTAGTTTAAATAAATATACTCTTTCCAAAGAGTATACTACACATTTCATGCTAAAATAACTACGTAAGGGAAATACTAATGCGATATTCCCCTTTTACTTCCACGAAATTGAATAATATTACCTATTAAACACATTATTAAAAGTTACCCAGACATAAAATACAAAAGTTTATGACTGAATATCTATTATTCTCTACATTCTCGAACAAAAATTCTTACACAAACTAATTCAGAACATCACCCTGAGTTAAACCAGATATTTTTCATTTAAAGACTTTCGAATTTAATCTCAGCTAAAACAATGTATGGGCACCTGCCATTGTTCTTTGCAAAAGTGTGTATTCGTACGCGAACTAGCTTACTACTGCTCATAACAGCATCTATCTGTTCCGCACGTTTTGTCGGTTGATATAGCACCCATTTTAACCCCGCGCACAAAATAGTTCGTGCCGTCGACTAGTGTACCCTTAAGATGTTCTTCCTAGTATAAGAGGCAGGGCTCACAATATTTGTATACAGACTTCTGCAGCGTAGTTAGCTTTTTATTAATCAGTGCTTACTAATGTATGTTATTTGGTGAGAATAAACGATTTATTATTATATTTATATTATATTTATTTATTAAGACAAAAAACACTACAAAAGCGAAAAATTACTTTAATTTCGGAATTCGGTGTTCCTGTTTTCGTTTCTTCGTTTTTTGAGACCGACTTCCAAAATTGAAGTTATTTTTCATTTTGTAGTGTTTTTATGTGGCAGTTGGTTGTGTTATTTTTTGTAAAAAAGTTTCTGATTTTTCAATTTTTTTGTTGTAGTACTTAATGGACCAGTTCTATAGGCTAAGTAGCTACTTATAATGCCCTAAGTGATGCCAGAATAGATTAACCCAATAACATGAAACTTAAACATAACCGGTGGAATGAGAGTATACCAGGGGTGAACTGTTCACACCTGCGTACCCCTTTAGAGCGTACCAGTGTGATATTATATTATGAAATGGTGTAAACAATAAATAGACATGCGATTGCAGCTATCCTTAGTGATTTGCCGTCATTTATTGAAGAGTTCTGATGTATATCTCCGAAGTTCATCATAAAATCTTGATGAAATAAATGGGACCACATGACTATAGCTTTCAAATAAAAAAAAAAACATCAAAATCGGTTCACCTTGTAAAAAGTTCTGAGGTAACACAAATGAAAAATAAAAAAAAACTTACAGTCGAATTGATAACCTCCTCCTTTTTGGGAAGTCGGTTAAAAAGGGACGGCAGAAGAAGTTTAACAAGATGAAAACGAAGAAGCCATTATATCCTTGAACAAAGTCCACTAAAGTTAAAACAGCTTAAGTAAATCAATCTTCTGAGGCTTCTGACAAGTTGGACTTTGCACTTTCTGTTCATAGTCTAAAAACCGGAATGATGATACATACTTTAGATTTTACGACTGAATTACCTTTTTTTTTTCATACAAGAAATTACTGACCTTCGGTACCATACTGTCATTATTAAAACGTGGATCTTATATGATAATGTACAGTCAAGATGTTTATACCTTCGCCTTCAATTTTTTTCCCATGTTATGTTACAGATAGTTTTGACAAATATCAGAAAATCGTTATTAAATAAAAACTGGCCAAGTGTGAGTCGGACTCGCGCACGAAGAGTTCCGTACCATTATAGCAAAAAACGACAAAAGATCACGTTTGTTGTATGTATGGGAGCCCCACTTAAATATTTATTTTATTCTGTGTTTGACAACAGAAATACATCATCTCATCCCGTTTTTACCCTTTGGGTACGGAACCCTAAAAACTAATTATACGAGTGAAAATGACCCAAGGGGCGGTTACGCACTACACGTACACGACTGTGTCCGTGATTTTAGTTCCGAGTTCGAAATCTTCTGAACTATGTCAGATTATGACGAATAGAGTTCGGATGAGAGACACAATACGCGTAAGCTTCCCTACCATTAGTACTACGGCTACGTCGGAACCGAAAGTTCAAGGACACGGATGACGGAAAACTCAAGTAAAACTGAAAAAAAAAAACAAAAGAAAAACTTCATTATAAGCCATTATGCATTACGTCTATACTTGGGTCGCAGTTTTGTTAAACGTAGCGCAATGCCAATCCAACTGAACGACAAAACGGAGTCGTTTTGTAAAATAAATAGCGGTTACGTAAAACAGCTAATTCAGCAATCTATCTAAAGAAAGAAAGAAAGAAAGAAAAATATTTATTTGTGACCCGCACAGGAGACACGAGAAATAAGCATAAAAATTACACAATAGTCAAAATAAAAACCCCGTGCGAGACCAAAAAGGCTCCTATCTCAGCATGTGCAGCGATATCCAAAAAAGGAAATAACCCTGCGCTGATATTCTGATAGGGCCCACTGTTCATGCCACGGACACACTTACGGAAACGGAAAATACAATAACCAAAATAAATAAAATAGTATATATAAATAACAAAAGAAATATAATAAACACAGAAAGTGGGTCAAAATATGAGTAAGTATATAAATAAAACATATTAAATGTAGGTAGACCTATTATAGATTATTTGTCGATATCATAGACAAACGAAGCGCGGACCAAAGAGTAAGTAATTTATTCAATATGGAAGAAATCTATTAATCTATGGTCGGCTGTCAATAGAAACTTGTTATGAAATAGTGTAAATAAATAAGTGTATTGTGTAAATAAACCTGGCGAAAAGAATACATAGAATAGTATTTACAAGTATTGGATAAAACAGAGTGGTGTGCATGTTATTATCTGCAACATCAGTTAAACAAATTCTTTCGTGGACGGACAAAAATTGAGGTGACGAACCTATTTTTTTTTTGTCTTTCGTAGGTACCAATTTTTTGCGTTGTGGACATCGACTTCCAAAAATAAAGTTATTTTTCATTTTGTAGTTTTTAATTTGGAAGTCGGTAGTATTTTTTTGAAATGTTTTTTTTTATTTTTCACTTTTTAGTTGTACCTACCTTATAAGCAAGTTGTTTAGTAAGGTACCTATAACGCCAGAATATATTACCCGAATATCATGAAACTTGAACATAACTGATGAAATGAAAGATCTGCGTATCCCTGAAGAGCGTACTAGCGTGTTGTTATGTTATGAAATGGTATATACAATGAACAGACACGCGATTGCAGCAATCCCGAGAGCTTTGCCGTTATTTATTGAAGAGTTCTGTTGTATATCTTTGAAGTCCTTCATCAGATCTTCACCAAATTTAAATGGGACCAATTTGGGAACATTTCCTAAATGGCGCATTTAATTAAATTACTTTTGCTGAAGTAACTTTATGCTTTGAGTTTAATGTAATTTTAAAACTTACTTTACTGAGGGCAAACTTTGCTCCCAGTAAAGTGTAACTAAAGCAGTGGGAAAAAAAGTAAAAAAAAAGTTGAATATATTACTGTACAATTGCTAATGAAAACACGCCCGAAGTCACTCAAATCGCGAAATGCGACATCGTACAATCTTGTGTCTACATAGGAGCTCTAACATCAAACCACGGTGGTTGCGGGGACGAGATCAAGCGACGCATGGCTATCACAAGGTCTGCCATTGATAGACTGAAGAAATTATGGCGGAACCGTAACGTCACCAAAGCCACGAAGACCCGTCTCATACGGGCACTGGTGTACCCCATATTCCTGTAAGCAACCGAGACCCTGGACGCGGAGAGAAACCGATAAGAATAAAATAAATGCTGCGGAAAAAAGGAGCTGGAGGTGCTGAAGTGCTTGGAGTATCCTGGACTGGATATCGCACCAACGTATCCATTCTCCAAGAACTCGGCATTAAGTAGCGTCTATTGGCTATAGTCCGGGCTCGGGTTTTTCAGTTCTTTGGATACGTGTCCCGACGAGGCAACGACAACGACTCTATTGAGCGGCTTGTGCTCCAGGGGAAATTGAAGGGAACGAAAACGCGCGGCAGGTCACCCATGCGATGGACCGACCAGTGCATGAGTGCACACGAATCATAGCCGACAGAGAGGGATGGCGTCGCATCATAAGGCGAATCATGGCGGCACGGTGTCTCACTGCGACAATCTATACAATTATTGTATTACTTTTGATATTACTAATGAAATTCAAGTTGTTCTAACTTTACAGAAAGGATTGTTGCTGGGAAGTTTGTTGCGCCAGTTCTTCTTCACTAGGAAGTAGTGATGGACCCCAAAAGTCTCCCCAAGTATCTTTATGTTTTTTTCTTGTTCTTATATTCGAAAAGTGCTGACTCTTAACCTAATTTGGATGTTTTTTTTTAATATAATCTATAGGCTCGCGTTTGACCACTATCTCGCCGGATGTTAAGCGATGATGTGGTCTACGGTGAAGCACGTTTGCCTAGAAGAAACCTATAATTACTTTTGATTATGTTATAACTGACCGATGACCTGAAGGTTGCGGGGATCCGCTGGTTGCGAGACGCACGGGACCGGTCAATGTGGCGACGCTTGGGGGAGGCCTATGTCCAGCAGTGGACGTCTTTCGGCTGATATGATGATGATGATGATGATGTTATAACTAGCTTCTGCCCGCAGCATCGGCCGCGTAATAGTGTTTTAACATGCCAAGGATGTTGTAATTTGTGGCAAGAATAAGTATGTTCACATTGTTTATGGTGGACTAGCTTTACGCCCGCAGCTACGCCTGCGTGGACGACACGATTTTGGTTGTTTCGTTTTTTGCAGTTTTGGCGGGATATTACAAATTATTATCTAAAAGAAGCTTTACGCCCCCGTCTTTGTTCGCGTATAGGTACCACAAAATTTGCTCAACTTCATTATTTTATATCGTATTATAAAAATTACATGTTAATTGATATAAAATGAGCGTAAAATAAATAAAATGCCGTCGTGTTCTAATAGCTAGAGCCATGGACTTCCATTCTGGATGTCTCGTGGGATCGATTGCCGCGGGCAGGTACAAATAGTGAAACATCACTTTGCTTTCAATTTCTGAATCCTACCGACACGATAAAGACATAGTCAGAGGGTATCAGTGGTATTCGAGGTATGAAAACTGATTTCCCCCAGCACATCCAGTAGTTAATCATTCATACAAACTTTAACACCTCTTTTTACCCGTTTAACGGATGATATTCAAAAAATGCTTAAGTACGTTTTTCTATAATTGTATTCAAGAGCAGAAATACTAAGCTTCAAGTAATTTTGATGATAAACTATTTATTTTTCTTACAAACTTTAACTCCCCTTTTTACCCCTTTAAGGGATGAAATTCGAAATATCCTTAAAACAGTATTTTTTATTTTTTATTTAGAGGCTAAATGCCATAGACAGAGTTTCATACAAACTTTCATCCTCTATTTAACTCCCTTAGGGGTTGAATTTCGAAAAATCCTTCCTTATTCCTTGTCTATTCTAAAGGGAACTACTATTAGTCATTATAAAGGGAACCTCTGTGCAAAATTTCAGTTTTCTAGGTCCAAGGATTTGGGCTGGGCGTTAATGAGTCAGTCAGTCAGGACTTTTCTTTTTATTAATATATATAAATAAATACAGTTTGCAGAATAACCGACGCCTTAACTTTAGTTTTATGGACCCAGCACGATATTGCACTTTACTATCACTTTCAAACTTTTTCTTTAACATCCACCGACATTGCACTAAGTAGCACCCTTTGGGGTGACGATGAGCTTCAACACTTCATTCTCTCTGAATGACTCCAACTTCTCGTCCATTGCCTTCCTCTATTGCATACTCTCATGACCGCTTAAGGCCTCTGTATGCGTCTATTCAGTATCTGCAATGGCCAACAAGCCGGGATTGTACATGACAGGCTTCCACCGCTTCTTGGTCGGTTAAGTTTTGAGACTTTGGTTCTGACATCCTGTCTGTACTGCTGCTTGTTGATGAAGTTTCAGGAACATAGGTCTCATCAGCCTCGGCCTCTTAATATGTTGAGTCACTGTCATACCTGCACAAAGTATCTGATTCTGACTCTGATTGTAACAGTGGAGAACAGTCAGAGTCAGAATCAGAATCTCTGTACATCAGCAGCTTGGTCTTCCTTTTCTGAGCGTGTCGATGACAAACAGACTACTTTTAGTTAAATGCCTTGCCTGGTCCAGAATTCAGCCACGGCGACGCCCTACGCTGACGCAGTCATAAGATCCACACGTGAACAAACAGGACATGCGGCAAAAGACCAAATTGGGCCATGGTCTGCGGAGAGACGCACAAACACAGAAGATCGGAACCTGCCGAGATCCCCCACCTATTGAGATTATCTTAGCTGCTGCTGACCTGAGTGCGGAATCTGTTAAGAGTCCAGGTCAGCTACGGCAACGCATGCCCAGGTGGAAGGCTCTTCGATGGCTCTAGGAAATGACCAGGGGGTTTAAATATCTCTCGCCAAAGATCGCATCGCCCCGTGGTGATGTTGCTGGTAGATTGGATTAATGCAACCAAGAAAACTTTTTCGATGTTCATGCGTCTGGGGCACCGAGCTGTAGTTGGTATGTTGTTTGTTGTAGTTAGAGATGTACTGAGGTATAATATTTTTTAATCTGTATACAAGAGGCATGTCTATTCACAAAGATGAGTACAATTTCCTAATTTTTTTAATAACGAAAATGCAAATTTTATTTTATCATTTTATTATTGTATTGTTTATAGTTTAGTAGTCAAGGAGATGCAAGGTTTTGTGTATACTTACTGGGACAGTGATAGCTTGGCCAGTAAATCTTATACTGGATTTTATTTTCTAGAGTCAGGCTCAGCTATTAAGCTACACCCCTTTCGAGCACAGAGGCTGAATATGTACCGCTTTCTGAAGTTTGTAGGGAAACTATATAATAATCATATCACACTTATAATCACACTATCACAGTAATCACACTAATATTTTAAAGGCGAAAGTTTGTGAGTGTGTTCAAGGACCGATGACAATGCAATAATTTGAATAGCTTGTCCCATTATCCTTACCAGGATCTTCAGGATTAGCGATTGAACTTAAAAGTAAAAAATAAATAATAGTTTAAAAAAACACGCTTTAATAGAAAACCAAACAAAAAAAGAGAACATATTTTTCAATTTTATATTGATAATTTTGATTATGATAAATAAAAAATAAAAAGCGTGGAGTGCTTTTTAAGATATTTTCAAAATGACTCTACTTTTACCAATATCTATATCTATACTTAAGGTTACACTAGTCGACGGCACGAACTATTTTGTGCGCGGGGTTAAAATGCGTGCTATATCAACCGGCAACACGTGCGGAACAGATAGATGCTGTTATGAGCAGTAAGAAGTTAGTACGCGTACGAATACACACTTTTGCAAATTTGTAGCGAAATGGATGATGATTTAGAACGAACTCGAGTGCGCGAAATTTTATAAACAGACCTTTGGGAGTCTGGATATCATGAAAAAACGACTGAATGTATCTGTTCAAAATAAAATTATTTGCATTGTTGGAATATTAATCTATCCCTGTATGGAGGCCGTTTTTCAATTTTCCTTCTTCTTATGGTACTTATTTGCGCCCAAAGATGCGTTAAAATGAGTGTTAAAATATGGAACTTTCGAAGCTCATAACTTTCAAGTAATTTTTTTTTTTACTTTTCTGCTTCCATACAGGGCTAGATAATGATGAGAAAAACTGATATCATTTTTTATTATGAACGTTCATCGTCAAACAGTGGAGTAAAAGCCAGACTACGTTAGTATGGAAGAATTTTCGACTAGTGTACCCTTAATATTATAAACAGGAAAGATTTGTATTTTTGAATTTTTTTATGTAACGAATAAACAGAAGAACTACTGAACCGATTTTAAAAATTCTTTCACCGTTGGGAAGCTACACTATCCCCGGGTAACATAAGCTACTTTTAATCCCTGCATTCCCACGAGAACAGGAACAGGTACGCGGGTGAAACGGCGAGGCGTTCCCTAGTCTGTCAATATAATATTATAACAATTGACATCAAGGCAGCAGATTTTGACCAAAGTCTTGGTATTACTTACAAGTTTATGAAAAATATAGGTAAGTATATCAAACGTAATGTACCTGGTTTCGTTTTTGTACTTTGTTTTATGACAGTTACATAATTCATTTTGAAAAGTGGGAGCGTTGTCAAAATCTACTCTTTGTATGAATGTAGAAGAATAAGTATTTTCACTTTATGTATGACGGTGGGTAGGGGGGGTGGTAGGGGAGAGAAGCTAGGGTATGTTTTGGTGGGAATCGCTGTTGGTGAGAACAGCATTACTTACAAAATGCCAAAAATACCTTCTGCTGTACTCGTGGCGGAGTACCGTATAAAGCAGAGCCCTAGCCAGTCCGAGTCATCCACGTCCCCGTCGTTCTCCCTGGGACCTGCTGCAACCGCGCCGCCGCGCGTCCGCCACTCCGAGTTGCTGCTGAGCTAACGGATGCAGGGCGAAGGGCGAATATTCTGCGCCTGAAAACAGAATCGTCTCACTAGGGAGGGTACCCGAAACTAAACCGAGCACATCCGAAGGCTCAAAAGCGGCAGCCCCGCTATCGGATTAAGGCACAGTGGGCTAATCACTCGCTTGCCCGACAACCCTAGATTCCTGAAACTGAAGCAGTAATAAGAAACCGGACCGATTTTTTACCGACGACATTTGGCTTGAAATTACGGACACGAATTGCATTTTGGAATGTACGAACGATGAGCGAGGACAGTCGACTAGCCCAGGCGGAAGCAGTAATGCTCAGCTACAAGCTGCAGATTCTGGGTCTAAGCGAGGTGAGAAGAAACGGATTTGGTGAGCTGAGAACGTCCGGGGGCTTGACTTTGCTGTATTCGGGTAAAGAAAGTGAGGAGGATGTGCGCGAGTATGGCGTGGGGCTCCTTATTTCTAATACAGCTAGGAAAAGCTTGCTGGGCTGGAAACCGATCTCAGACCGGATCATGTGCGCCCGTTTTAACTCAAGAGCACGGAAGATCTCCATTGTACAGTGCTACGCCCCAACCAATGCATCACCTGAGGATACCAAAGACGACTTCTACAACGCCCTCAACGCCACCCTTAGGAGCATAAAGAAGCAAGACATCGTCATCGTCATGGGGGACCTGAATGCAAAGGTTGGGAGTGTTAACACTAACCGCGAACGGCATATGGGTACACACGGTCTTGGAGTATGTAATGACAATGGGGATCGATTTATCGAGTTTTGTCAGAACCACGACCTGACCATCGGAGGAACATTGTTTATTCATGGTGACCACCACAAATACACCTGGAACTCACCCGACGGAGTCACTAAGAACCAGATCGACCATATTGCCATTAGCTCCAAATGGCGTTCTTCATTGCTTGATGTCCGCAACCGTAGGGGCGCCGATTTGGATAGTGACCATCATTTGGTAGTTGCTGAAGTTCGGCTTAAGGTTGCGGTAACCCATGCAACAGGAGAACCCGGAAAAGTGGGGCGAAGGTACGATGTGAGTAGGCTGTCTAACTTGGATACCCGTAAGGCGTTTAGGCTTGAGCTACGCAATCGGTTCTCTGGACTGGAGGATGCTGCGGACTCGGTGGACGAGGAGTGGAGCCGCATTAGAAAGGCATATACAGAGACCAGCTCCGTGGTGCTTGGGCATAAGTCAACACATGCACGCGAGGACTGGATGTCACTTCACACGTGGAGCCTCATTGAGGATAGAAGGAAGTTACACCTTAAACTGCTTGAGACGCGTGATGATGCCGAACGAGCCGACCTCAATACTCAATACCGCCGGAAGCGCAAGGCGATTTATCGCAGTACGCGTGCAGACAGAAGGCGTTGGGCTGATGATATTGCTGATCGTGCCCAACACGCTGCGAACATCGGCAACTTGAAAGAGCTTTATAAAGCCACGAAGACCTTGACAGGTAACAGTAAGCTCAAGAAGAAGAAGCCGCTTAAATCCAAAGACGGACAGCTTATTGTGACGTCGGAAGGGCGGCTGCAGCGTTGGCGCCAGCACTTTGAGGAGGTCTTCCGATTGTCAGCATCTCTGACGCCTGACGCGCTGCAGGTAGGTCCTACACCACCTCAACCTCTCGACATCGATACGGAACCTCCATCAGCCTCTGAAGTGACTGAAGCGATTCTCTCTTTGAAGGCAGGCAAAGCACCTGGACTCGACCTGATAACGGCGGAAATGTTACAAGCCGACTTAGCCTCCGCTGTCGATGTGCTGACGCCTTTAATCGAAAGGATATGGACCGCTGAAGAACTCCCGGACGACTGGAACAAGGGACTTTTAATTACCGTGCCCAAGAAAGGTGATCTCAGTAGTTGCGACAACTGGAGAGGCATCACGTTGCTGTCGACTCCCTCTAAGGTTTTCTGTAAGATATTACTTGATAGGCTGTCGAAGGCCGTTGAACCTCTTCTGCGCGGGGAGCAGGCGGGTTTCCGTTCGAGTCGCTCATGCACAGACCAGATCAACACTCTTCGTATCATTCTCGAGCAGGCAACAGAATGGCAAAGGGAAATTTATCTTACCTTTGTCGACTTCGAAAAGGCCTTTGATACGTTGAAGTGGTCCAGCATCTGGTCCCGCCTGTTGGACATTGGAGTGCCGCCAAAAATAGTCCGCCTATTGGAGAGCATTTATAGGAAATATTCCTGCAAGGTGACTCATGAAGGCCTAATTTCGGAGGACATCGCAGTGCACGCTGGAGTCCGCCAGGGCTGTCTTCTTTCGCCCCTCCTTTTTATAATCGTCCTCGACGGAATCATGTTGCGCATTTACGATAGCAGGCGTCGTGGGATTGAGTGGGGATTGACCAACGTCTTGGAAGACCTGGACTATGCTGATGATCTTTGCCTGCTGAGTCATACACACGCCGACATGCATTCGAAACTGAACGACCTGCGCCAGGAGGCGGCAAAAACTGGACTCAAAATTAACATCCGTAAGACCCAGGAGATGCGTACAGGTGTGATGAATCCTTCTCCGATATTAATCGGCACAGAGGTTGTGGAACGCGTCCACAAATTCACGTACCTCGGGAGCGTCGTGTCAGAGACTGGAGGAACTGAAGAGGATATCACTTCACGGATTGCCAAAGCGCGAGCTACTTTCGCACAGCTGAGACCTGTGTGGCAATCACGGAAACTGACCCGAAGGGTTAAACTAAAAATCTTCGGGTCCAATGTCAAATCCGTGCTGCTCTACGGGTGCGAAACGTGGAAGGTAACAAAGGACATCTCGCGCCAAATCCAGGTCTTCGTCAACCGATGTCTTCGTCGCATCCTCGGAATTTACTGGCCCGAGATCATCTCTAATGTAGAGCTGTTGGAGAGATGCCACGAGACCCCGATCGACCGCCAGATCAAGCGGCGTAAATGGTGTTGGATTGGTCACACGCTCCGAAGGGATTCCGATCACATTCCTAAACAGGCCTTGGATTGGAATCCTCAAGGAAAAAGGAAGCGAGGCCGTCCCCGTCAAACATGGCGACGCACCGTATTGGCTGAAGCGACGAGTATCGGAATGACGTGGAGCGAGGTGAAGCGCGAAGCTCAAGACCGGTCTCGATGGAGGACTACTGTGGAAGCCCTCTGCCCCAGCTAGGGGCTATAGGATCTTAAGTCAAGTAAGTCATGACGGTGGGTGGTTAATTCAGTATGCACTTAATAACCACACATCATCACCCTATTAATGTTCCCACTGCTGGGACATAGGCCTCCTCTCTGTGAGAGGTAATGGTTCGTTATCCACCAAGCGGGCCCAGTGCGGGTTGGTGGATGTCAGACGTCTTCGAATTTTTGGTTCTAGGACATGCCGGTTTCCTCACGATTTTTTCCTTCACCGTTTTGAGAGCAGTGGTGATGAAATAATTTACGCAAAGTAAAGCGCCTGCCTGGGCTCGAACCCACGACATAAAACTTGTAAGTCGCGGCCGATAACACTGGGCCACCACTGCTCCATAAGCAACGTGAATAACCAACGCGTTTAATTAAATGGGAACACACTATTGGGATAAAAAACTATCCTATGTCCTGCCCAGGGTCTCACACTATCTCCATACCAATACATCTAAATCGTTTCAGCCGTTTAGTTGTGAAAAGGTAACAAACAAACAGAGTAATTTTCGCATTTATAATATTAGTATGGGTGCTCGATAATACTGAAATATATATAATACTGAAAAAAAAAAGTTTAACTTTGGTCTCGAGGAAATTCTAAGCTGAATTCTAATTCTTACCTAGGTACATGTGTTGAAACTTCCAGACTAACTTTCTAATTATTCGAATTAATTTAAAAAATATAAGTGGTATACATTCTTGTAATCACCTCTAAAAACCCTTCATTTTGATACCCCACTAGATGGGATTCGAAAAAAAAAAATGGCAACCCCTACAACATGGCGCCCAAAATTCGCCATGTTTCTTTTTTTTAACGGAACTTATCTAAGAACACTTGGGTGGCCAAGACCTATCTAACGATGTCTTAATTGTCCCAGTAATCAGGAAATCATCAGAAAATTTGATTGATAAAAACTATGTTAAAAACATCCAATAAAACTTTTGAGATGGACTTTGGCGCTTTGGAAATCCCCTCATATGATGGACTTTTTTCAACCATTTTAAATTAATATTCTCACACCCGGACTTTGGAGTCGTAAACATTGAAATCCTCATTTCAATGGTCAATCGTCATATAATTTATGAAAAAAAACGTTCTCTCTGTTTCTACGTCAAAAGAAACCTTTGAACTGGACTTTAACCATTCGGAAATCCCAAGCCATAATGTTGATGAAATGACAGAGTATTTAAAAAAAAAATCGAATGGACTTTGATAGCCTTATAATAGCCAAAAAATCAATCGCAAACACTTCGCAAGTCGGACTACAAGACGTACGGCAATGCGTCATCGATACATGGTGGACATCCCACCCATACGCACCAAACTTTTTGGGAATACTTTTATTATGCGTACAGCAAAGGAATTAACTGCCGGAGTCTGTATTTCCTGATAGTTAGAAAGAAAGAAAGAAAGAAAAATATTGTTTTGTGACCCGCACAAGAGACACGAGATAAGCAAAACACACACAATAATAAAAAATAAATAACCCCGTGCGAGACCAAAAAGGCTCCTATCTCAGCATGTGCAGCGAAATTTAAAAGAAAATAACGCTGCGCTGATATTCTGATAGGGCCCACTGTTGATGCCACGGACACATTCACGGAACGGAATATACAATATTTAATGAATATAATAGATTAAGATAAATAATAACAAAATAGCATAAACACAGAAGGTGAGTCACAGTATGTATATGTATAACGTATAAGACAAATATACACAGTTACAACTTGGGAGTCTTCAAGTCAAGAGTGAATAAGTTTCTTCTAGGCAAGCGTGATTCAAAAACCACACCACACCGATCACATTATAGCTTACCATCAGGTGAGATAGTGGTCAAGCTTGCGCCTATCAACAATAAAAAAAAGGTTTTTTCATATTTAAAAATACTTATCATTGCCACGAGAAGCCGTGAGAACGTCATCATCATTAGTTATTTATTTGCAAACATGAATAAAGTGTACCAATTCTGAAGATTGCGGTTACTTTTATTGCATGATTTACTAATTAATAAATAAAAAATAAAAAAACTGAACTTTGCTGTGTTGACTGCACAATTTAATCCAAAATAGGCTTGGTAGTGTCGTTGCCAAATAATGGGTAATTGGAACATAGATGTTCTTTTTTACTTAATAAATTCCTCCATATTCTACCGTCGAAAATGCATGCAAATAATATTTAATTCTAAAATCAAACTCTAATAAAAAAAATACAATACGAATAAAGGTAAATTATTAATTTCAAATAAATGTCATGTATAAATATCGGACTGGTTACGCTAGTAAAATTTATCACAATGATGTCAAAACAAATAGTACATTATGGTACAAGTGTGTAATGTTGGTGTTTACCGCTGAGGCGCCATTGAAACCCGAGCCGTTAGGTGAGGGTCTTAAAAGAGCCGAGGACGGTAATCATCAATACACACGTGTATCATAAGACGTTTTTCAACACACTTGTGAAGAAAATAATACTAAAAAATATTTTTCAACGGTGAAAACGAGTTGTGAAAAATTGTTCGCAATGGCGGGCAAAATTCATCAGTTTTCCTATGTGCACGGATCTAACAATGGCGATCGGCCATAGACTAACTAGGAATGAGGTTTTGTTTTTTTGGCTTTTCGCGTATAGCGTTTTAGCCGCGTACAAAATGGAGAATTTCAAGTTTTCTTTATTACAGAGAAAACAAAAGTTATATTTGAGTGAAAGTTTTATTTATTAAACAGGTACAAGTTCAAATTACCTATTTATATACGAAGTTGCATGAAATGAGCAAGCAATAGGTACATTTATTTATTTGTACTATTGAGCACGATCTTTTTTGTATTGAAACTTTTTTAAGAACAAAGCAACTCAACCAATAAAATAAAAAAAAAACTCTATAACTCACTTGTGAATAATATCAAAGAAAGAGTCACAGTTTGATTACAGATATCAGTATGTACCTAATTGCGGTGACATTAGAGCCACTTGTGTGTTGTGTTGAAAAAGCTATTTTACAAAAAAAATACTACCGACTTCCAAATAAAAAAAACCGGCCAAGTGCGAGTCGGACTCGCACGCGAAGGGTTCCGTACCATTATCGCAAAACACTGCATAAAAATCACGTTTGTTATATGGGAGTCCCCCTTAATTTATTTTATTTTAATTTATTAATTATTATTTTTTGAAGTAAATATTCAACTAAATATTCTGTGAATATTCAAGCGTCTACGCCGTCTACCTGTTGCCGTTATTAATATCAAGCAAAAAACGGTAAAAATATCACGTTTGTTGTATGGGAGCCCCCCTTTAATATTTATTTTATACTGTTTTTAGTATTTGTTGTTATAGCGGCAACAGAAATACATCATCTGTGAAAATTTCAACTGTCTAGCTATCACGGTTTTTGAGATATAGCCTGGAGACAGACGGACAGACAGGTTACAGGATACACTCAAGTGTCGTTAAAGCGGGTGCCAATTATGTGGAATACGTCAGGAATAGCACAAAGAACACTTTTTAACCCGAGACTATGTTCCCTCGGGATAATTTTCGATATTCACGCGGGCGTAGCTGCTAGCAGAAGCTAGTCGCTTTATAAATTCACGTTCATAAAGCGTGCAAACCTACTGTTACACAACTTGTACATTTTTATCGAAATGCGAGGATTTAAAACTCAATACATATAACTCACGTATTTCACCAGGAAATCCAGTATTTTGATTAAAAGTAATCAATCATGATAAATTACCAGTTATTAATTTATTTCAGCGACTGACGCAATAGCTAAGTACGGTTTTATCTAGATTTTGGGATAACAAAAGGTGTACTTAAGATTAATCTTAAAACCTTAAGATATGGGAGCATTTTGTGATTACTCTTAGGGGTAGACTGCCGAGCAAAGCCGCTCACGTTGCAAATGCGAGTTTTTACTATTAACAATTACTCAGTGGCAGCCCGGTTTGTAAGTTTGCGGTGTACAAAGAGAAATCACGTTAAGCCTTTGGTCCTACGGCTTGTCTCTCCGGTCGTATCAGATTGGCTTCTCATCGGACTCTGATAATCAGGGAACAGACTGTTTGCGCAAACACACGTGCACTATAATGTTTACGCACCGATGACTATTCTTTGTTAAGATTAGCCGCCGTGCCCGAAATTCAATCTGAAGGACCATTAAACATTACCATAGTACATTACATTACTATCGCTCTGTCAGAGTCCCTGCGGCAGTTGTACTCGGAAGTCTACCTTAACATATGGTACGAAATGGTATACGGCAAGTACAGCACTGCTTAGTTATAGGGCGGCTATTGCACCATTGCAGGCGTCCGAGCCGCCCGTAATCGAGCTTTGTTAACTTTGGCTGAAAACTCAGACATCAGGCAACTAGGCGTAACACTGCATCTCATGAAGGCCAGAACCAACAGTGGTGACAACCAGAAAAGAGCGAGGCAGTGAAGTTCGATGAGTCCCGGATAAGCGATTTAACTGTCGTGGATCTTGCAACGAAATTGGTCATAAAAGAACTGCGGAGGAGAAAGAAAAAAACATAAATTCCATTTCAAGCAGCAGACACACAACATTTGGTAAGTCTTGTGAACTTTCGCCCTGATGTTAGTGATCAATCAAGACAGCAGTTTTTACTGTTTTTCATAAGCCTCTCAAGATGTGGTCTCTCAAGATGTGGTGCAACACCCGGTTTCGAATACCATTGTCAGTTTAATTATCTGGGCCGCTCCTTACGCTACGTGTTGTCGATAACATGGTTCCGATTTCAAACCCTAAAAAGTTCTGTCCACTTAAAAACCATATTAAAAACATCATATTATATAATTTACAATTTGATTTGACCAGCTATTTGCAGACACCAACAAGAATAATTTGCCGTGGGCGGGGCGTCAACAGTAAGGAACCAATCAGCGACCATCTTGACATGCGCTAACGCAATGCATATTTATAAAGCTAATAACTAATTTATTATATGAATAAAAAGTAGTAGGTAGGAATTTATTCCTCTGTATCTTTAAACAGTATTTCTCGCTTATAGGCCAGAAAAATAAAAGGAATTAGATGCAAAAAATATGAACATGTTAGGGCAAATTCCTCATAAAGTCCGACTTAAGTTTCACTAATGTTTTTAGTTCTCGAGATATAAAGCGGAGAAAGACTATTATTTCAATTCACTTAAGTGCCATAATGGCATGATTTCATTGTACTTAGGTCATCATCATCATCATTTCATCTGAAAGACTTCTACAGCTTCCCCAAGCGTCGCCACATCGTTCGTGCCTGTGCTATTTGCATCCACCGGATTCCTTGATCCTCATCAGAGCCTCTAGGCAAACTGATATAGCAGCAATAACAATTGTCACAATATAAACAAGTAAAATTTCAAAATTTAAAAACCCCCGACACATTTTTTAGGGTTCCGAAGTCAACAAGGAACCCTTATAGTTTCGCTCATGGGGAGGGTCATGCGTTCACAAACTCGTGCTTTGTATGCAGCAACATGCCTCGCATTCGCTTGCTTGCGTGGTTTTTGGCTTTGTAGACGCAGGCCTACCTTGCCTTACTCCTTCTGAGCTGGCAAGGTGGCGTGGTCTTGAGGGAGAGCGCACGGTCGCGTAGATCCTCAAGGCAAGTGTGGTGATTTTCCTTCTCGTGGTTGCCGCCCCGTTATTGGTCTAATTCCTTATGAAATAGACGCAACAGAAATCACTGGGCGACTTATCACAGGGGTGGCGAGGTCATGCCCCTGGGTGTCCACCATCGAACAAGATCAAATGATGGACAGTAATGACCTCCTGCGTGTTTGTGCCGTGCGCGGGGACCCGTACGGAGGGATGAAGGAATCCTGGTGGTTGAGTGGAGCAGTCTGTACACAACACACCACTTTGGTCTGGATTTCCTCTCACACGGGAGGTTGTGGGGTAGCAACCCACGATCAATCGGCTGCGATATCCCATAAGCGGGATGTCATGCGAGGGTCGGTTTAGTGGGGGGGCAGCCGGCGTGGCGTGGGGTTTCGGGATGAGTTGCGACATAGTCTCGTGTCGTATACAGTCCCGGGATCTTCCGTCGCGTGCGGGTTCGTCAACTTCTAACTAGACTGGTCCTATACCGGAGGAGTAGCTCTGGCGTTGCTCGTAGAACGAGGAACGTCCCCGACTGAGGGCTCCGTGGCGGGTGGAGAGCTCCAATGGTGAATCTTTTTAAAACCAACACATGGATGGACATGGAAAAAGAGGGTAGTCCCCAAGTGAACACAAAAATTATAGTGCTCTTATATTTTATTAATTTAATAAATAGTTAAAACAGATTTCAAATGAAATCATAGTGCTGAATTAGTACATTGACCTCTGGTGCACTCATTCGCTTTTTCAATTCTCCTTCAATACTCACCTACGCTGCCAGAACTGCACTTCGCTGAAATGGACCTATACTCCAAATTATCAACCTGCATGGAGGAGCTTACGGCTACATTTTCTACAAGAATGACGCAGTATGAGGAAGACCTGAGGAATGCTAGCAGTGAAGGTACTCACAAGTCTATTGCCAGCCTGTCGAAGGAGTTCACCGAGTTCAAGGGCCTCATATGGAAAACCTTGAGTGCACTGAAGTCCCAGATGGAGTTGCTTGTGGTGGGGCTGGATAGGCACGAAATGGCGTCCCGTGCTAAGGTACTTCTATTGCATGGCCTATCTGAGGGGAAGGATGCTGATCCTACCGCTGGTTTTCTTACCGTTTTGTCAGAGCGTCTGCTAATGAAAGGTGTCACCCAAAAAGAGATTACAGCCTGTCACCGCCTCGGAAGCAACACTAGCAAGCCTCGACCTCTCCTGGTTCGCTTTGAAAGCCGCATCGTAAGGAACGAGGTGTGGCGGAATAAAACCAAATTAAAAGGGTCTGGTCTGACCCTTTCCGAATTCCTCACTAAGCCTAGACACGAAATTTTCATGAATGCTCGGAAATACTACGGGATGCATAGGTGCTGGACGTCTGAGGGTAGAATTGTCATCCAGGTGTCCGACAAATCACGACGGAAGATTGAGTCTGCAATGGAATATCGAGAACTTGTTGCTCGGTTTCCCGTTGCAGAATCCTCGGCCTTAAACATAACATCGAAGCCGGCTCCCGAGAAGAGAACTCGCAAGCCAGCCAAATGATGGTACTGCGTCACCGTCCTTCTACTCCCTGTAGGTACTTATAAAAATTGTTTTCCTCTTGTATGTCGGTCACTCTATGTTGTTTTATTGTTATTAATTACGTGTTGTGTTTTGATCATTTGAGTGATTTGATGTCATGAAACTGTCTGACTGTCAGTGTCACTATTAATTGTCATTTGACGTTAAATTTTGTTGTTTCCCAATGACACTCAAGTTACGTTCGGAAACACAATAATTTGTTTATTGTTTAGTATGGCCTATGGGCTTTTTAGCGATTGTTTTCTGAGTATTTTTAATTATGTAACCGGCGAGTGCATCGAGGTTAGAGTACTTACTTTAATTGATTTTACTTGTATTTTTTTTTTTAATTTTTATTTAATTTTTTGGTTTATTTTATAGTATTTATATTTATTATGTCTGATGATCTAATTGATGAAAATTTCTTTTCATGCTCATCCTCTTGTGCGTCTGATGAGAGCTTATCTTTTGCTTTTAGCGATGATAACTCTCTTAATCTTCGAGACCACCTTTCTTTTCATTTTGCTAACTGTCGCAAATTCTTTAACGCTGTTCACATAAATGCTCAAAGCGTCCCCGCTCACTACTCTGATTTGCTGTCGTCCTTCGACTCAGATCTTGTTCACGCTGTCCTTGTATCCGAAACTTTTCTCAAGCCTGCACTTCCTTCCACGCAGTATTCTCTGCCTGGATACAAGATTGTCCGCAATGACAGAACGGGCAAAGGATGTGGAGGGGTTGCCATTTATCTGCGCGGGGATATAAATTACAAGATTGTTGACCAGTCTCCGAGTATCTACTCTAAGTTTGCTGAACACCTATTTATCGAAATAAACTTTCTTCACACAAAGCTACTTTTGGGTGTCTATTACAGTCCCTCTTGCCAAATCGATTATTTTTCCTCCTTCGAAGCTAAGCTAGAAAATCTTTGCACACTTTATGAGCATACACTTATCTTCGGAGACTTCAACACTTGTCTACTCAAGGAAGATTCGCGCAGTCGTAGACTCCAATCACTTGTCTCTTCTGTCAATATGCACTTACTTCCACTTAATGCTACTCACAGGGCTCCTCACTGTACTCCTTCTCTTTTAGATCTTATTCTGGTTTCTGACTCTCACAAAGTAGCCTCACATGGACAGCTTCCTGCTCCTTTTTCCTATCACGACCTCATTTATCTGTCCTATAAGATTCGACCTCCTAAACGCAAGGCCAAATTTCTATTTCTTCGAAGTTTTAAAAACATTGATTTGGAGCGTTTGAGGGCTGATGCGGGTATGATTGACTGGGGGCCTATATTCACTTGCGAGGATATAGACACTATGGTGTCAACCTTCAGCAAGACTATCTTAGAATTGTACGAGGCACACGCTCCCCTTAAAAAGGTAAGAGTCAAACACCTTCCTGCGCCATGGCTATCCCCAGTAATAAAAACACAGATGGCTAAGCGGGACAAGGCTAAGCGTTTGTACAGGATGCGGCCCACAGAGGACAACTGGGAAATTTACAAGAAGATGCGAAATCGCTGCAGTCGTTTGTGTAGAAATGCAAAAAGGCGCCACATTCACAACTCAATTGATAACTTCAACCCAGCACAAGTATGGCAATTTTTAAAGACTCTTGGTATTGGCAAAGCCATTAGCAAGAGTTCTCCTGATAAGATGGACCTCAATGCACTTAATGCACACTTCTCTAAATCACCAATCACCCTCGACAACCACGTTAAATCCTCCACTCTCAAAGAACTCTCTAGTCTTCCTTTGCCAGCAAATACTTCTTTCTCATTCCACCCAATTACTGAACTAGATATTAAGAGAAGTATCCAATCCATATCCACTAAAGCGGTAGGTGATGACGGCCTTCAACTCCAAATGTTCCTACCTATTTTAAGTGAAATAGTTCCTATCATAACTCACATAGTAAATTTTTCTCTTTTCCAAAACTCCTTTCCTTCAGCTTGGAAGAGGGCTCACGTTCTACCGCTTCCTAAAGTTTCAAATCCCTCCTTACCTTCCCATTTCCGTCCAATATCCATCCTACCAATCCTCTCCAAAGTCCTCGAGAGTGTTGTTCAGAAGCAACTTTCTTGTTATTTGTCCTCTAACAGCCTGCTAAGTCCTTACCAATCTGGTTTCAGACCTGGCCATAGTACTGTGACCACTCTTGTCAAAATAACTGACGATATAAGACTGGCTATGGATAATAAATGTCTTACTATATTGGTTCTACTGGACTTCAGCAGTGCTTTTAACTCAGTTGACTTTGACATACTCTTAGGAATCCTTTCCTCTCTTAATGTCTCTGCGTCGGTAATTGAGTGGTTCAAATCTTATCTTCGGGGCCGCTCGCAGTCTGTTCGATCCGATGAGGACTCCTCTGACTGGTGCGACTTGACTGCGGGTGTTCCCCAGGGTGGCGTCCTCTCTCCTCTCCTCTTCTCAATTTTCATAAATGCTATCACTAAGGTCCTAACTTCTAACTTTCATCTCTATGCAGACGACTTGCAGCTATATCGACACTTTAAAGTGGGTGATCTGGTCGGGGCTGTGGCTGCCATCAATAGTGACCTTGAAAATATTAACAAGTGGGCTAAATCCTTTGGACTTTTACTGAACCCAACCAAATCTCAAGCGCTCATTGTTGGTGGTAGATACATGCTCAGCCTTATAAATCACCAAGCCCTCCCGCCAGTAGTTTATGATTCAGTGCCCATATGTTATTCAAAAACCGTGAAAAACCTCGGCGTCTATATGGATACTAACCTCTCTTGGGAGGTTCATGTTGCTGATGTTAGTAAAAGGGTCTTCTACTCTTTTCAGTCTCTTAAACGTCTCCAAAAATTCTTACCATTTCACACTAAGGTCACTCTTGCTCAATCTCTTCTTCTACCGCTCATAGACTATGCGGATATCTGTTTTCTAGATGCAACGGAGGTACTTCTAAATAAACTCGAGCGACTGCAGAATTTGTGCATCCGCTTTATTTTTGGCCTCCGTAAATACGATCACGTGTCGGAGTTTCGGACTAAATTGAAGTGGTTGCCGATTCGGCGTCGTCGAGATACCCATATCCTATCTCTCCTCTATACTATCTTACACAATCCTAATTCTCCTCAATACCTTCGTGAACGCTTTGAGTACTTTGTCCCGAGGGGTAAACCCTGTCGCACTACCACTTCTCTTCTCCTTCGAACCCCACGTCACACTTCCAGCCGCTATGATGGCTCCTTCTCTGTTACTGCAGTGCGTCTCTGGAACTCTCTACCACATTCCCTACGTGACAGCCCTTCTCTGAATGTCTTCAAGAGGAAAATCAAGGATCATTTTCTTTCGGAATGACATAATATTAGTATATGTATATATATATATATTTTGTACTTATGTATGTATGTATATTTATGATTTATTTTATATTATTCTAAAATTGTACACTGGACTACTTTTCTTCTTCCTTTTGTAAACTCTCTCCATCACTCTAAGGTTTGCTGGTAGAAAACTCTTCTTTGAGTTAAGCTCGCCTTTGTACGTCAACTATATAATCACTTATGTTGTATATGTAATTTTTTGTGTACAATAAAGAATTAAGAATTAAGATGGATTTTGAGACCATTCCAAATAAAAACAACAAACATCCAGCGTCCTCGGATGCACCTAAAACAACCAACACTGTTATGGCTGCGTCCTCGGATGCGCCTACAACAACCAACACTGTTAGGGCTGCGTCCTCGGATGCGCCTACAACAACCAAATCTAGGGAAGCGTCGCAAGATGCGCCTAAGCGGCAACCACACAAGGCTGCGTCCTGTGATGCCCGGCTGCGGCCTCAGAGAAGGACCTGACGGGTCTGTCTGGAGCCCCACCGGCAGGTAATCTCAACAAGGCCGAGATTGACATGTCGTCTTTAGGAGACGCCATACGATCCCCGGTCAAAGAACAATGGACAACAGTTACAAACAAAACGAAACGTTCGACGGAGTGCGTCGGGGAGGAGGAGCTAGCTACCTGCATGGCAGCGATGGAGGTTGAAACAATAATAGAATCAACACAGGATCCCTCCTCGCCCGGGATAACCTCGGACGAGGACTGCTTTCCGCCAGGGGGAGAGAGATCGAAATATCACGCGATCAATCCTTTACATTTGCGACCATCATCGCTTATTTTTTACCTATTTATTTGTGATGGGTTTGCTCTTGACTCTAGTCTAGGTCAGAGGTGACAGAGACAGAGTCAACGATGGAGTGAGCTTACCCAGCAGAAGGCTGTTCACTCTAACTTTGAAGAGATTCGGGTTGAAGGCGTTCGGAAACACGGACGCAGGTAGTGAGTTAAAAAGTTCGCTTACATCTAATAACACTTGTGTAGAGCTTCAGGTCGTCCATCCACCTTCAGAGTCTACATTCCAACGTCCATGTCTTTGTTCTTAGGTAACCACGTCATAAATTAATTAATCTTAGCGGCGATATAAAACTTAACGACTTTAACGAGTCGATAACGAAAATATTTCTATGGTAATCTTATCCTTCGATTAGTTATTCACGATTTATATCTCCCTTATATTTACTTATCGAATTTAAAACTGCTAATAATCTAGGAACAAGTTTATGAGCATTGTAATGGGTCGTTAAGGTTGATTTCTGAAGTAGATTGTGTTTATCTTGAAATGTTAGAAACAAACTCAAAAAGTATGTACGAATGTAAATTACTAGAGATCCGTCCTGGGATGCGTGACATACCCAGACTCCTCCTGGGCCAGTTTTTAACCCCCAACGGATAAAGAGGGGTGTTATAAGTTTGACGTGTGTTGCTGTCCTTGCTGTGTATCTGTCTGTGGCATCATAGCTCCTAAACGGATGAACCGATTTGGATTTAGTATTTTTTGTTTGAAAGGTGACTTTATCGAGAGTGTTCTTAGCTATGTTTGAATAAAATCTGTTTAGCCGTTCAAAAGTTATTGGCATTTTACTCTTTAAATGTGGGTTTTTTCGCAAGATATCGTGTCATTATTACTTGTTTTGATATATTGTCGATTGAAGCGTGTCTACTACTAGGTATATTATATGTACTTAAAAATCATGAAATCAAAATTAAATTACAAATTAGCGTCGGGGAACCGCTAAGTAAATAAAATAAACGGAGGTAAACGTTGGCTGTTCCCCGACGCGGAGTTTTTTAAATTTGTAATTTAGTTTTTTGGTCCACAGTTAACTTAACCAATAATTAAATATTCTAATAAATGGTTTAAAATTTCGGTAAAACGCATTTATTCATCAACTAGCTTCTGCCAGCGGCTTCGCCCGCGTGAATGTCGAAAATTATCCCAAGGGAACATATTCCCGGGATAAAAAGTATCCTTTATTTTTTTGTTATTTTTATGGTATGCGTCGTGCCTGGCGCAAATAAAAAATTTTTCTTTCTTTGTATGAGCTATTCCATACTATAATCCAAATTCAGCCAAATTTCATCCAGATACGTCCAGCCGTTTGAGCTTGAGTTTGAGAGGTGAAGAAGTAACAAACATACAAACACACACATACACTCACAAACTTTCGCCTTTATAATATTAGTGTGATTGCTGGCATAACAAATGTTCAAATAAGTTAGAGTTAAATATTTGACCACTTAGGCTGAAATTTGCAACAATTGATTAGCATATTTAACCATTGGTCAATTTAACTAGTGTTCAAAAGACTGGGCCTAAGCCGTTGGTCCCGGCCGTCATTTAAAAAACTTTGGCAGTCGTTACTGGCGGTCAGAAGCTAGAAAATGTGACACCAGTCTAGCGAGCCAAGCAGTATATATAGCGTTACCCAGTAACGAAGTTATGGAGGTTTTTAGGTGGTGGCGCGTAGTGTTCTAAGCGCGCCCCTCTTAGACGTCGTGGGGGGAGTCTAACATCTCACTCCCCCCACAACCCGAGATCGAGGCCTGAAGAGGCGGGCCGGCAGTATCCGGGGGTTGCGGAAATATCGTTGTTCCCGCGACTTCCAGCGTAGATGTAAGATAGGTAGTTTTTAGTCAGTACGAGTCTGACAGACCCCTCCGCACTCCCCAGGGCGGAGGATATCCAAGGAGGACTTTCCAAACCGGAAAAAAAAACAGGTGGTCATCAAATCTCCCCCGGTGGGGTCGCATTGTCGAGGCGGGGGGACTCAGTAACTGTGATTACGCGTGCCCGTTTTCCCGCCATAAGCGGCACAGGAGGACACCGTGGACTTTTAGTGGGTTGGAGCCCCACATACCAGCGCTATCTCCCCGTAGTAGCGCAGTATGCATGAGCATTTCTCCATGCCAAAGGGGGTCAAATGGACCGGACTTATTTTATGTGGACCTTAGTAAGTAGTACAATATAATTGAGTAGGTAGGTGGTGGGGTCGGCTTCCAGTCTTACCGGATTCAGCTGAGTATCAGTGTTTTACGTGAAGTGACTGCCTATCTGACCTCCACAACCCAGTAACTGGGTAACACGATACCCCTTGGCAAGACTGGTGTCAGATCTCAGGTTTCTGACTACCCGTAACCACAGAATAAATAATAGTCCGTAACGACTGTCAAAGGTCTTCAAATGACAGCCGGGATCAACGGCTTAACGTGCTTTCCGAGGCACGGATGAAACTCGGTATGTTGAAATGGTCACCCATCCACGGACCGACCTCGTCAAGCGTCGCTTAACCTCGAAGATCGACCCGTGCGGCTGTTATTAGTGCCTACTTATTCGATAAAAAAAACAAATTGGTTAATCCGTTGAGGAGCTACGATGCCACAGATACACACTCAAACTTATAAGACCCTTGCTTTTTGCGTCGGGTGTTAAAACTACTCATAACTGCATATATTATCTAAGTTAAGCTAAGATGTCACTGACTGACAGTGGAGGAAACGTCACGAGGAAAACCGCAAAAGGAAAACGTCGTCATCCTGCATAAGGCTTGGCCCTGCAGTGGGAAAGTACCTAACTTGCCGATATAAGGTAGAGATAGTTTTTCTGTCGTGTCATCACAAACTTTGTTCAAGCTTTTGTTTTATTTTTAACCGACTTCCCAAAAAGGAGGAGGTTATCAATACGACTGTATTTCTTTTTAGGGTTCCGTACCCAAAGGGTAAAAACGGGACCCTATTACTAAGACTTCGCGATCCGTCTGTCTGTCTGTCTGTCTGTCCGTCTGTCTCCAGGCTGTATCTCATGAACCGTGATAGCTAGACAGTTGAAATTTTCACAGATTATGTATTTCTGTTGCCGCTTTAACAACAAATACTAAAAACAGTATAAAGTAAATATGAAAGGGGGGCTCCCATACAACAAACCTGAAATTTTTGCCGTTTTTTGCTCGATATTAATAACGGCAACAGGTAGACGCTTGAAATATTCACAGAAAGTTTAGTTGTATATTTACTTCAAAAAATAATAATTAATAAATGAAAATAAAATAAATTAAGGGGGGCTCCCATATAACAAACGTGATTTTTATGCAGTGTTTTGCGATAATGGTACGGAACCCTTCGTGTGCGAGTCCGACTCGCACTTGGCCGGTTTTTGTTTTACCTTAGAACTTTGTAGGTGAACCGATTTGGATAATTCTTTTTTTATTTGAAAGCTGGTGCTCGTCATGTGGTCCCATTTCAATTTCATCGAAGATATACATCAGAACTCTTTAAGACGACTACCAACGCCCTTGAGGGAACAAAACGCGCTCTCGTTTCACACCCACGCAACCCAAAAATTTTGTGGTTTTTTGTACTTTCCTTATTATTCTATGACTTTAAAAAAAAAGCCTCAGATAAAACTGTAGATAATTAAATTATCTTTGAAATGGTGTTGATTTCATTAAAATACGTCCAGCAGTTTTGGTGCGATTGTCGTGTTTTGTACTATCGACTACTATCGACTGGCTACTGAGGCCTTTAAGTCAAGTCTTTTTTTTTTGTCCAACAAAATCCAGCAAGCGTTGCTGAACTGTAAGTAAATATAGCCAGAGAGTAAAGTGAGGATACCTGCCCACCAATCCCAGTGTGCACGCAGTTTCTTTGCCCAGGCTTTCTTAAAAAAGTCTAACTCCGAATATTCCCTGCGACATACGGTAGTACAAACCGATTTGCGTAATTTCTGGCTATATTTGTAACCAAACTTGTTTTGCTTTATCTAGATCTTTATTGTGCCTAAATCAACTACGTGACCACTAATCAATCAATACCATAAAATATCAATAAAACAATTATATGATTAAAATATTTATTATAGTAGTACACCAATCAATCATTAATATTGTTTTAATCAGTACAAATGGGTTTTTTTCGTCTGACGTTAATGCTGACAATAGATTTTTATTTATAGACCTTTTTATTGGGTTTTCTACAGAAACAGGCTAATCTATAATCCATCAATTATTCATTGCATTGAGTTTGTTTTTATCAAAATTGATTTAAAAGTGCAATAAATGTCAAACTCAATAAAATTGCTGAAATCACTGACAGATAATGCACATGCGTACGTACAGAATAAACTATTGGGGTCCAGGAGCATACAATTTTGCTAAAGGAGTTCTAGTCTTTCTTTCTTCTTCTCTCTTTCAATGGTCACAAACCTTATATTATACATTTGTTTTTTTCAGAGTTATTGCAATCGCTAACTGAGTAAGCAATCTAAACTGGCCAGCCCAGAGCAGACCTTGTCTGTCGAAGGATCTTTTTTTCTTTTATTTATGTGTTATAAAAATAAAAATAATAATTTTGCATGCCGTAAGGCAGAATGTAGCGGCAACACTCAATTCTGTACTATCTCAATCTTGTACCTACATTGTTAGCAAATCAATAATTCTGATTCTAATCCATTGGAGCTCATGAGTGGTTAAATGGAGACCGCGATTCGGTAGAAGTGGAAATCGGCAAATTGATAGAACGTTAACTAGATGAACTGACGATGTTTGAATAGTGCAATGGGTGATCAGGTCGCTGTATACGCATTTTTTTGTCCTAGCTGGTAGAAATAAGCCAGTGCAGATATCTACCATATTTCTTTTTGTTGACGGGGGGAAACCTTCTAAAGGCGCCTGAACTTTTGGGGAAAAGACCAGGGAGTATGGGATTTTACCTTACTAAAACCAATCCTGGGGGAGGCCTATGTCCAGCAGTGGACGTCTTTCGGCTGAAATGATGATGATGATGAAAACCAATCCGGTGATCACAAAGAGCACTAAGAAGGGGTTACCTCTTAAAAGAACACCCCGAAATGCCCTCTGTGCAGCGCCTGTTAGGGAACATCCCTGGGGAGACTAAGAAGCGTCTCCCCGGAACCTCGCTGTGCATGCCAGAACATGACCACTGTGCCACCGTCTCTCCTGGATTCACTTGGCGGGGGGGCAGAATCTCGTCCGCGACCCCGGAGTCCCGCCTGCCCATGATGCAGGCGGGGTTTCGGGGTTGTAGGCGTCGAGGCGGTTGCCTCCACCACGCCTTATTCTCCGAGCGGGACCGGCCCACTCACGATCCCGCTCGGCAGCCTCCCTTTGGACCATCACGGTCTCACAGTAGGAGGTCATTTCTGTCCAGTTTTCTGTCTCTGCCAGCATGGCCCTTACAACTGCTATCAGAGACAGGTCTCACCCAATCCTGACGACCAAGACCTGCCGCTCTTAAAGGCCCACACAGGTCGCTCCTTTAGCGTGTGCTGTGCATAATCAAGGTCACCTCCACAATGGTTGCCGTAGCCTCTCAGCCGATCCTGTACATGTACTCATCGAAACAACCATGCCCGATCAGTACCTTAGTGAGCCTGTAGGAGATGCGCTCCCCTCGTTTCAGCCAGGCTTCGAAGTAGTACTCTCGGTGAAAGTGTTCGGTCGACACGACGTCGCGTTTGTACTATTATTTATTCTGTGGTCGCGTGAGCCTGAACCGTAACACGTGTACGCACTAGGACCTCGTTACTGTATCACCCTGCCCGGCGAGCACGGCCTACTGTGACATGGCCTAAGTCACACTCTGGTTACAGTTATGGCTCGCTAGTGTGGACCCGGCTTAGATCCATTGTAGTAGGGCTAGTCAAGAGTCAAGGACAGTCGAAGTCATTGGAATTTTACTACCCATATCTTCATCAATACCTATATTTTAATTGCTGTTTTACCAGAAATTTGCTATCAAATAAAAATCATAATGAATCAATCGTGATAATTTGTATAATTGCCCGTGATAACAAGCCCTGAAAAAGATTATAATCAATCTGATTAATTGTATCCTTGTTTGTATCCGCCATTTTATAGTAATTTTATCGAGAAAATCGTATGACTTCAACTTATCAAAATATAACTTATCAAGATAGTTGGAATAAAAAAATTAATAAAAAAAATCAAAAACCCGACTGCGTAAAAAGCGAACTAAAAAAAAAGATGTAAACAAGAAGAAAATCATGCTGTGCAGTCGGAGGATACATGTTCGCGAGCTGGCTGACCAAAACCAATGTATCCTCCGACTGCACAGCATGATTTTCTTCTTGTTTACATCTTTTTTTTTAGTTCGCTTTTTAAGCAGTCGGGTTTTTGATTTTTTTAATTAACTTTTTTAGTTACTTTTTTAGAATTAGGTACATTTAAACACATAAGTGTTGTATATTTTTGAAATCACCTCTAAAAACCCTTTATTTTGATACCCCACACGATGGGTTTGGATGAAAAAAAAATTTTGGGCCCCCAGAATATAGCGCCCAAAATCCGCCATTTTTATATTTTCCAATTTTAATGTATGCCAGTGACACTCGCAGGGTTAAGACAAATCGATTGACGTAAGAACCATCAAAATCGGCCAACGCGTTTGGGCTCTGGAACGCCACATAGGAACAAACATACATACATACATACTTACATACATACATACTTACATACATACATACATAGACTGATAAACACATTACCCTCCTTCGGCAGTCGGGTAAAAAGGCTGGGCAGATTGATTGACCATCTGACAACACCTTACCAACGTGATCAGATTATTAATTTCCTGTTTTTCTAAACTCAAGAAAACTCAAGGTTTGACCAATGACCATACATCTTGAGCGCAGGTAAATTCCTTTAACCTAAGGCAGCAGTTTTCCTCAACGCATAAAACCTGACTAGCATTGTAATTAGAAAGGAAATAATCGAATTTTAAGACAATGGAAAACCGTCTGCGGTTGCTGGGTCAGTCCCGCGATGACGTCTCTATAGAAATAAGATTATTTTTAGGGTTCAGTACTCAAGGAGCGTCAATGGGACGCTATTATGGTTGCACTAGTAGATCATTCTTCCATACAAACGTAGTCTGGCGATTACTCTAATGTTTGACGATGTACATTCAAAATAAAAAATGATATCAATTTGTCTCAAAGTTATGAGCGTCGAAAGTTCCATATTTCAACACTAATTTTAACGCATCTTTGGGCGGCAATAAATACCATAAGAAGAAGGAAAATTGCAAAATATCCACCATACAGGGATATATTAGTAGTTCAACAATGCAAATAATTTAATTTTGAAAATATACATTTAGTCGTTTTATCATGATATCCATACTCCCAAAGGTCTGTTTATAAAATTACGCGCGTTTATTTTCGTCCTAAATCATCATCCATTTCGTAAAAAAATTGCAAAAGTGCTAATTCGTACGCGAACTAGCTCCTTACTGCTCATCACAGCATCTATCTCTTTCGCACGTATTGTCGGATGAGATAGCAAGCATATTAACCCCGCGCAAAAACTAGGTCTTGCCGTGAACTAGGGCAACCTTAAAAACCGGCCAAGTGCGAGTCGGACTTACGCATGAAGGGTTCCGTACCATTATCGCAAAAAACGGCAAAATAATCACGTTTGTTGTATGGAGCCCGACTTAAATATTCATTTTATACTGTTTTTAGTATATGTTGTTATAGCGGCAATAGAAATACATCATCTGTGAAAATTTCAATTATTTAATTTCATTATATTTACTACTGTCGTGAATTTTTTCACATAGCCAAGAGCAACCATTTCGCTGGCAGGGGGGGGACACACTTGACTCTAACATAAATTTGCAACTTAAAGCTTAATTTTACGCAAACGAATCTCTGAATCGAAGAATGGTTTTAACAAACCCATAATATTTTTGAATGGCCTATCCAACGATACCCCACACCATGGGATAGATGAGAATAAAAAAATACATCCCCACTTTACGTCTATGGGAGGTAACCGTAAAAAAAAAATCGTAATTTTATGTTACCACTTTGTCGGAATTATTAATATGTATATATATGCCAAGTTATTATAGCTTTCTAGTACTTAGATTCTCTGAGCTAAGCTGCGACGGACAGACGGACAGAGCGAAACTATAAGGGTTCCTTGTTGACTTCGGAACCCTAAAAAAGTAAGCTGTTTATAAGAATCTTTAGTAAATCGTCTAATTAAAAAAAAAAATTGAACTCCTAAAGTAGTTTTTACTTTTTAACTACTTCTTTTAGTTTCGAAAGTAATATATGTGCATTTTATCAAACTGTTTGGGCCCAGTAGGTGCCCACATTTATGTAGCGTCAGAAGCGTTGTACAGGACATAGGTGAAGAAAAAAAAAAGGTGGAGTGAATTGGCAGTTGGACACTCCAGCAAGTTGGACATAGTCTGTGCAGGAGCAACGGGTGTTCGATAGATCAATTATCCCTTATTTCGCCAAATTATCTCTAAAGACTTTTAATTGAAATATATATACTGTGATTTTTAATTTCGTGGACCAAACTGACAGCTGCCGATGTCCTTATTTTTTTTAAATGTTGCAAGCGCGGAACATAGTGTTGTAGGTAAGGCTCAATCATAAGTGATTCATCGAATCGATGTGACATGAGTCTTCAATTTATTTTTACAAATTGGTGTAAATAAATGTTTTATGAATATAAACGTAATATATTTAAATATAACAATATTCATACACATAGTACATGAACTTTTATTGTGTTAAATATGAAATCAACAATAAAATAAATGCGATCGATAAAATGAAGTCTGACATAAATGTCTAGAAACTAAATGAGGACTGCTAGTTTCAAAACAATTTTTTTTTTAGCCGTGATGTAGTTTCATTTTCGATCTACTTCGATTTTCGATTAACTTTCGATCACTCAGGTTAGTTAGGGTACGACACTATTTTTATGGGACGATAAAGTGACAACCCCCCAAATGTCAGTTTAGTCCACGAAATTAAAAATCACATTATAGAAAGCTAGTTTTAACAAAGCAAAAAATTATAATTATGATGGTACAAAATCCCCAGTGCGCGGGTCTGACTCACACTTGAACGGTTTCTGCCACACTACAGGAATCCCTGAGACGTGACTGCAAATCAAAATCAGCTGCTCATACAAATTATATTGTTATCTGCATTCGGTTTTGAAACAAATAGGTAGGTATGCTATGATCGGTTCTTACCCGTTTCTGTATGGGTGTATGACCCTGAGTACTAAAAGCATCTTTTGATACGGCAGATGCATCAATCTAGACCGTTACATTATGGGTTTTGCCATGAATTAATATCTCTAGCAAGTCGTGCTTTATACTTTTTTATGGGTAATTTTTGGCAGCTAGACTGGTACTTTTTTGGATCGGTACTTAGCAAGAAATACCCAGGTTATTAAACTAGGGCAGTGGTGTCGCATCCAATACAAAGAAACCGTGCCGACGTACTGTACTGATTGTACTGATTATTTTTTGTACATCGATCGCGTTCGGTTCTGTTCCACGGATATTGATGGTGATCTATCTATCGCCGTGGAATGGAACCGAACGCGATCGATTTACAAAAAATAATTGGTATAATCAGATGAAAAATGCTAGCATTTGTATGCTAGTATTATATTATCTGTGACTAGGGGATAGGTAGGTACTTACCAAAATATTATTTGAAAATAAATAAAAAAACATAATTAGCCTTTTAACGTGCCCACTGCTGGGACACAAGAGACCTCTCTCTGAGAGGGAATGGGCCATAACACATCACGCGGGTCCAGTGCGGGTTGGTGGATGTCATGCATGTCGTCGAATTATTGGTTCTAGGGTATACCGGTTTCCTCACTGTGTACCTTTAGCATTTTTAGAGCAGCGGTGTTAACCTTTTGATCGCCATTGACAACTTAAGTTGCAAAACGGTCGCGTGGCTGTGACGCCACCGACAACTAAAGTTGTCTAAATTTTGCTATTTTTATAACAGTATTTTTGTTTTGTATGAGACTCCATACTGATTGTTAATAGCGTTTTAAACATTCATAAAAAGTGAAAATGCAATTTGGAATAAATTTTGTGTAATCAATTTATATAGTAACGTATTAAATTGTGTTTGCAATAAGCATTGAATTCTAACAATTTTTTCCCTTGTTTTGGCGCCGATGGCAACTTTAGATGTCAGCTAGTGATAGGATAATATCGCTAAATAACAAATACTAAAAATTCGCCAAGTGCGTGTCGAACTTACATAAAAATAAATACATTTAAAAATAAATTACAAGAACTTGCAAAAAAAGGTATCTACATTATTTTTTTATAAGGTCTTGGTCTTTTTATTATGTTCGCGTGGAATAAATAAATCATTTTAATTGAATATAGTTAATAATTGAAACAAATAAGCCCCTTTAGCATAATTATAAAGAAAATTTAAACTCCTACTGTCTTCAGTATACTGGCGACGGGCAACTTGGCTCTAGATTATGTTCTAACTTTACGTATATAATTAATTATGTTGACGTAAAGGAATGAGCGATCCTCTGGTTTTACCTTCTCCATTTCAAACGCTACTAAAGCAGCAAAATATTCATATAAATATTCAGTTTAAAAAGATGTAAACAAGAAGAAAATCATGCTGTGCATTCGGAGGATACATCTGTATGATTTTCTTCTTGTCTACGTCTTTTTTTAACTAACTTTTTTATTATCACTGGACCACCTCTGCTAGTCTAGAGTAAAAAGTAATTTAATTCGTTAGATAAAACTTACTCAAGTTTGGTCGCCCTCAAAGAGTTAAACTGTGGACGTAGCAGTCCCCTACCCAAGTCGAACATTGTGCATTCGGATCTAAGATTCGTTCCCTTTCTACATTATAAAGTAGGAAAATCCTGTATGATTAAACAGTAAGTAAATAGATGTTATCCATCATCGAACTACAAGACGTACGGCGATGCGCTATCGGTATAGCCCTCGCCAAACTTCTTGGCCGCCCTGAAGTTGGCTACAATAGCTGCGCAGTAGAAAATCTCATACAAAAACAGCACCGTTTCGTACCTCGCGTATCCGGTAAACCAACTTCAGGGCGGCCATGAAGTTTGGCGAGGGCTATACCTGATGGACATCCCACCCATACGCACAAAACTATTTGGAAATATTTTCATTGTGCGTAGGTACAGCTAAGGAGTGGAATTTCTGGCTGTAGTCAGTGTTTCCTGATACCTACAGTCTGGAGGTCTTTAAATCAAGAACATGTTACTTCTAGGCAAGCGTTCTTAACCGTCGCCGTCGATCACATCATAGCTCTATCCATAACTATCAGTGATCAAACGCATATCAATAATTTAAAACTGGCCAAGTGCGAGTCGGACACGAAGGGTTCCGTACCACTATCGCAAAAAACTTTGCTTTACTTTTTTTTTTTAACTTAATTTTGTTTGAAAGATTATATTCCGAAATTGGTCCCATTTTAATTTGGTGAAGATCTGATAAAGTACTTCGGAGATATACAACAGAACTCTTCAATAAATAACGGCAAATCTCTCGGGATTGCTACAATCGCATGTCTGTTTATTGTTTATACTATTTCATAACATAACATCACGCCAGTACGCTGGAAAGGGGTATGCAGATCTCTCATTTGACCGGTTATATTCATTTTTCATGTTATTCGGGTAATCTATTCTGTCGTTATAGGTACTTACTTAACTACTTCCCTATTAGGTAGGTACAACTAAAAAGTGAAAAATAAAAAGCTTTTTTACAAAAAAATACTACCGACTTCCAAATAATAATACTAGAAAGTGAAAAATAACTTTATTTTTGGAAGTCGGTGTCCATAACTTAAAAATTTGGTACCTACCAAAGACACCACAATAATAAACACAGACACACGATAATAAATACAGCGGTCTGATTCGTTGACACCGCTGAGAAATTACCAATCAGAACGCTGTATTTGCGTAAACTGAGTTTAGTTGAATTAATCACGTTTAATATAATTGGTGAAATCGGCCCTAAATCTTTTAAAATATAGGTGCTTAAACGAAAAATCAAAGACCATGAATTATAAAATTATACTTTTGAAACTCATTGAAGAAGATTAAACGATAAGACGAGCACTCTATTTCTACTCCTAAAGTTAAAATCCCTATCTAAGCCTAATATACTAAAACACTAAAAGCATTTGTTCCCCGCGGGTTTATTGATCCAACTGAATCTGGCCTGGGCCTGCGTAAGGCCCTTGGGCTCTTTTAGTTTAGGTTAATGGGTATCTAGGTCAATATTGTAGATATAAACTTGTGAGTTTCTAAGTCTTAAATAAAATAAATAATAAAGTTTATTGATGCTTCAGTTTACTTAAGGGTTTAGTGTTTGGAGCCTTCTTTTAAGGCGATGATAGCTCAGTGGTAGTGACGTCGGATACCGAGACGAAGGTCGCGGGTTCGAATCCTACAATGAGCTTGAGCTTTCGGTGAAGGAAAACATCGTGAGGAAACCATAGCACGGTGGTAGGGTACTTTGTAGTACCCGCCTGGCTGGCAACCACCCTCAAGTTGAAAATCTGTCGCCAAGCACTTTCCGGTGTGTTCCGACAGCAGCACTTGAGAGCCAGTTCCCTTCTAGGCTTTGTGTGCTTACCACCATCGGCCACATCATCACTGACCACGGTGAGATTGTGGTCAAACACAGGCCTATACATAGTAAAAAAAAAAAAAAAAATAGTTGCCTGTGTTAGGAGACTTCGCTCTTCCATAATATAGCAATCATTAATAACACTATCAGTACAAGTAGTTGGTTAAAAATAACAATGAATTACTAAGTATGATGTTGAGAGTATTTCTCGAGTGTGGAAATCTGTGCGTAGTCAAACTGTGGCGGTTTTAGTGTGTGTGAGGGTGGATGTGAGAGTGTAGTGAGGATGTATGTGGGAGTGTGTGCACGTGTGTGTGTAAAAGTGTATGTGATAGTGCATTTGCTAAAGTATGTTCTCTAGAAGTGCCTCCGTGTCATCATAAGTTGGTTAAGATTTTCTTACATTCAAAACTTGTTTTATTGTATAAGTCTATTAATAGACTATTAGTATATTATACTATTTACTATTAGACTATTTGTATAGTCTATTAGTAAATTAATAAAATATTAAATTGCCTAATGGCAAATATCGTTTTATTCTGTGGGATTTTGGTCATATCGTTACTAGGTAAATCGACCGCATCAAAATTTCTTTCGTAACCAAAATTAGCATTCGACAACTTTATAGACATATTTATAGCTTTTTACGATCTATGTTTTCCTGTAGTAATTGTAACTACTCGTAAGACTATTAATAAAAGGCAAAAATGGCTAACCAATGACATAAAAAGTGCAGCAAAATAAAACACAGAGAACAATAAAACACATACACACACACATATACACACACACACACACACACATATATTTCATATACTTACAGCTCGATATAAAAAAGATATAAGACTAACAAAGTATGTACAAAATAATCATTACATTAAGACATCCAATAATAAAAGCAAAGCAACTTGGAAAATAATTAATGACAACAAAGTTGATTTCCTTCATGAACCACTCACGAAAATTATTTACGATAATAAAGAAATAGTAAAAACTAAAGACATCTGCAATGCATTCTATGACTTATAAACTGATCAAATTACTCGAGGTTGCAGTAAACTACCGCAACAAATAGACAGAGTGAATAATTAGATGGTATCGAGAACGATTCAATCTCTGAAAAATACTCAAAGTTCAGGAAACGATAACATAACAACAAACATTATCAAAAAAGTCCATCATATTATTTGTCATTCACTATCATATATTATAAACTTATGTTTTGAAAAAAGCTTTTTTACAAAAAAATACTACCGACTTCCAAATAAGAAAACTAGAAAGTGAAAAATAATTTTATTTTTGGAAGTCAGTGTCTTTGGTAGGTACTAAATTTTTAAGTTATGGACACCGACTTCCAAAAATAAAATTATTTTTCACTTTCTAGTTTTCTTATTTGGAAGTCGGTAGTATTTTTTTGTAAAAAAGCTTTTTATTTTTCACTTTTTAGTTGTACCTACCTAATAGGGAAGTACCTATAACGACAGAATAGATTACCCGAATAACATGAAAAATTAATATAACCGGTGAAATGAGAGATCTGCATACCCCTTTCGAGCGTACTGGCGTGATGTAATGTTATGAAATAGTTTAAACAATAAACAGACATGCGATTGCAGAAATCCCGAGAGATTTGCCGTTATTTATTGAAGAGTTCTGTTGTATATCTTTGACGGAGATATCGGTGAACATACATAAAAAAAAAAAAAAAAAAAAAAAAACATACATAATGTCGAACATAGAACCTCCTCCTTTTTTGGTAGTCGGTTAAAAAAGGAGTCTTCCCAGATAAACTTAAAGTATCTATTATTAAGCCATTGTATAAAAAATATAAGACTTCAATTAAAAAATATAGACCAGTGACATTAATACGATATTCTGGAAAGTCATAGAAAAATAATACACCACCGAATCTATAATTTTCTCGAAAGTAAGAGTGTACTGGTTAATGAACAAAAAGGGAAAAAGACAGTTGTAAGCCTTATTTTAAATCCTTGAAGCTTCTAACATTGCCGTCATTATACATCTTTGAGGTGGCAGTGTTTGTTAGGACAAACCCACAGGTTATTATTACATTTAGACTTTGATAATCTCGGGACCCTGGGGTCCCGGTCCTTTGAAAGGCGTGCGAGGGGCCAAAGCCAACACGCAGAGGCCTTGTTAGCCATGTATCAGAAAATGTGACACAAACCGACGATTATCCCTGTAAGTACTGCGCAAGTGCACCTAAGGGCAATCCCCGGTTGGTGCAGGACTATTGCAATGATAGCTCAGTGGTAGTGACGTCGGATACCGAGACGAAGGTCGCGGGTTCGAATCCTACAATGAGCTTGAGCTTTCAGTGAAGGAAAACATCGTGAGGAAACCATAGCACGGTGGTAGGGTACTTTGTAGTACCCGCCTGGCTGGCAACCACCCTCAAGTTGAAAATCTGTCGCCAAGCACCTTCCGGTGTGTTCCGACAGCAGCACTTGAGAGCCAGTTCCCTTCTAGGCTTTGTGTGCTTACCACCATCGGCCACATCATCACTGACCACGGTGATATTGTGGTCAAACACAGGCCTATAAATAGAAAAAAAAAAAAAAAAAAAAAAAAAAAAAAAAAAAAAAAAAAAAAATTGCAGAATATGGGGAAAAAATGTATTGGGCTATGGGTTTTGGAATGTTTAGTGGATTGATTGCCTAAAACTATAGGAGGACTACTGGCCCCTGCTTGACCACTGTTGAACTACACGGCTATAAAATGGCAAGGGGTGACTTGGGGGTGAATTAATGGGCCCCCATAAAGGGTCGCTTGGACTTTAGTGACGAAGCGCCAAGGGGGCAACATATCCGGAGGTGCTTGAGGAGTGGAGAGGTATACCACGGCTATCAGGACAATCCCGGCAGTACGGTCAAGATCCCTACCAGCATCTTACTGGGTTAACTTCCTTCCTCCGAGCACGTTTGCTCTTGCGAATCTCCACTCAAGCCAGCCAATTAAGGCAAGAGAGAGGTGGAAGCTCTATTCCCCGTCAGTGTTCACTCCGACCGGCCAAATAAAGGCGAGCCGGAGATGAGGAACAAGACTTCTCCCTGGAGATCAGGTCCGTGGGATCGCCACTGCCCACCAGCTCACCACAAAGCTGCCCTGCGGATTGTATCTCTCTTAGTCTGGCCCTTCACCTTAGGCATGTTGCGGCAAAGTAAAATCTACTGGCACAGACCTAGGGATCATTGAAGTGCGTAAGCCCCGCCACCACGTCAACGTAGATATACTGCGGTGGGGAAATATATACATTTAGATTATTATTATTATTTTGACATTGGTAATTGTGTGTTAGTACGTAAGGAATTGTGTGTTAGTATGTAAGTAATTGAATAATTTCATTTTAAATGTGTGTCTGTTGTTTCGACACCACTAACTTTGTTAATATTTGTATGCTTTCGAGTAAAATGTAGCGAACTGACCACTTTACTATAACATCATATTGTATTGAAACCTACATTTACGAATAAATATGATTTGATTTGGTTAGTAGAGTCTCCTGTTCAAGGAGAAACGGCAAATAAACTTGGACCCAAAAAAAAAAAAAAAAAAAAAAAAAAAAAAAAAAAATAAGTAAAAAAATAGTGCCCAGCATTGACTTGCCCAGAATGAATTATACTTCCTATCCTAAAATTATAAAACACATCTCAACAGCTGAACAGATTTGGTAGAACATGACCACGATTACCTAAGTTTCCGCAAAATAATTTTCGACTATCAAACCTCGCTGAAAGGTAAATCAACTAAGACCTTCAATCTTGATACATCAAAAACTAAAGAGTCAATGGCACAAAACTGTTAAACACAGTCTTTATTTTTTTGGGTTCCGTACCCGAAGACACCAAACGGGGCCTATTGCTGTCACTCACGTGTATGTCTGTCCGTTGTCTGTCACACAGGTTTTACAGCCAAACGGTTGTAGTTACAGTCTTCAAATTTTCAGTTTAAACAGCTTGTTGACCCAAAGACATACAAATATTTTTTTTTTTTTTTAATGTTTTTGCATTCCCAAAGGGGAGCATGAAAACAAAAATTAACTTCCCCATCGAGTAGGGTATCGTTGTTTAGAGCTCCTTGAATATATATTGTATACTAGCTGACCCGGCAAACTTTGTTTCCATAAAGACACCAAACATTCATCTACCTTACCTACCCTAACATCCCTACACTACCTACCCTACCCTAACTACCCTACACTACCTACCCTACCCTACCTACCCTACCTACCCTACCTACCCTTACCCTACCCTACCTACCCTACCCTACCCTACCTGCCCTACCCTACCCTACCCTACCTACCCTACCCTACCCTACCCTACCAACCCTACCTACCCTACCCTACCTACAATTAAAATTAAAGAAAAATGTTAAGGGTGGACAACCCTTATCACTAAGGGGTATGAAAAATAGATGTTAGCCGATTCTCAGACCTACTCAATATGCTCACAAAATTTCATGAGAATCGGTCAAGCCGTTTCGGAGGAGTACGGGAACGAACATTGTGACACGAGAATTTTATATATGAGATTTTGTTTTCAAAAATATTGGAAAACAAAGGAATGAGAAGCTACCAAAGTCAGCCTTTTTTTTACAAAATTTTGTTCCGAAGAATTTGCTAACTTACCATTGATCTAAGAACTTGAAATTTGGTGATAATTTTTATTATTACGTATATTTTACTATTATATCAATATAATGTTAAATCAGATTTTTTCTTTGAAATTCTCTCATTTTTCCTGTTACAAGCTACTTGATTTTGCGGTTAGTTACGGCACCCAAAATGACCGAAGTCCAACACGCACTTAGCCGCACTTTTTATTTATTTAGTTAGGACCTTTAACGAAAGATAACGTAATTTTTGATAAATTTAATACTTACAAAAAAAAAAACATTCATTAAAACCTTTTTTTTTAAAACACGCTTTTTTCGTATTTGTCTCAGCAAACCCTTTCTTTTGATACCCATATCATGGCAGTGAACAAAAAATAACTAGTCCGCCATATTGGGCCGTCCGCCATATTATTGTATTTAGAATGACGTCAATTAGCTTACGATCCATTGTCACCCAAACTAAACGTGTATGCAAAATTTCATCTTAATCGGTTGAGGATAATTGCTTTAAAATTCAGTTGCAAGATTTGACCCGAACACACTTACATACATACAAACATTGCAAGTTAAATAAAAGCTTGTAATAAGGAGAACACGTCGCGAAATATCAGTATTCATAGAAAACATAAAAACACGAAAACCACTTTAACAGTTAATATAAAAGATACCCAGACAAGACCCTAATAAGTTCGCTCAAGAAAAACTTATAATTTTATGTTTCATAGCAAGAAAAAGAAAGCCTTTTACGATGAAGGACGTTGTACCAATAACGGTTAACTTTTTAAAAGATAGCGTCTCAAGTTCAAGCCAGCATATTTGCCAAGAAATTGAAGCTTATCTAAATTAAATTTTGAAGAAACTGATTTTTAGGGTTCCGTACCCAAAGGGTAAAAACGGGACCCTATTACTGAGACTTCGCGGTCCGTCTGTCTGTCTGTCACCAGGCTGTATCTCATGAACCGTGATAGCTACACTGTTGAAATTTTCACAGATGATGTATTCCTGTTGCCGCTATAACAACAAATACTAAAAACAGAATAAAATAAATATTTAAGTAGGGCTCCCATACAACAAACGTGTTTTTTTGCCGTTTTTTGCGATAATGGTACGGCACCCTTCGTGCGCGAGTCCGACTCGCACTTGGCCGGTATTTTTTTAATAAGTTGATACTTGACGTATCAACTTATAAAAAAATAACATTTAAATCTCGAGAAGCTAGATTATTTTTTCCGCCTATGTCCCACTATACTTCAGATCCTAAAGGAAGAGGATAGAATAATGATCTCTGATATGATGTCTTCTGATACTAATATTATAAATACGAAAGCCTCTCTTTCAGTTTGTTACATTTTCACATCTTTTCTGATGAGTTTTTAGGGTTCCGTAGTCAACAGGTACCCTTACAGTTTCGCTATGTCCGTTTGTCCGTCCGCAGCTTAGCTCAGAGACTCTTAGTACTAGAAAGCTATAATTTGGCATGGATATACATTTTAATCATTCCGACAAAATAGTAAAATAAAAAATTGATATTTATGCAACAAGAGAGCAAAGTTGGTTTTTGCTGCGAGTGTTGATTTTGAATCCCGAGTAAGCGAAGGATTCTATAATTGAATCACGAGCGTAGCGAGTGATTCTAGGTTAGAAGCCTGCGCGCAGCGAGGGATTCAAAGACACGAGATGCAAATAACTTTGGTCTCGTGTAACACATGCAAATTTTCACCTCAGCAGTGAAAACATATTACCTAAAGGTAAAATGTGCACGTCATCTTTTGTCTTTATTGTGACTTTCAACATTGAGTAAATACTCCACATTGTAGATGGTAGCCTCGTTTGTGATAATTCTATGAAGTACGATAACAGTACAGTCTCCGAAAAAGTGTTGGCACCCTTTTTAAGTCTCCATTGCTTTTTATTTTTTCTTTCGCCCTACTCGGGCAGGCCAAGGTATGGTCCAAGACCTTAGTCTTGGACCATACCGCCTCGTCTTCAGTTTAATTTTAACATTCTTTAGTATGCATTAGAATGCGGATGAAACAGATTTATGCTTAAAAATATCATACTAAGCTTTTAGATATTTTTCGCGACTTTTCAGGCAGAAAACTTAATTCTGCATAACTTTGTAGCTAGCGTAACAGAAGAAGAAAACAATAAAAATTTTGATCCCGCTATTATATAAAGATGCGTTCGGAAATTGCACCCCGCAGGTGCAATTTCCGAAATATTACTAAATTATTCTGTCACAATTAAGATTGTTATAACTTTAAATAATTATCTAGATACATGATAAACTTCGTATTTTTTCTTCAACATCTATTTATTTGATTACAAAAAAATATAATTCAATTATTAAGAAAAAGTTTAATATTTACACGTTAACAGATGATTTGAAATTTTAGAGTTATGATGTGTATCCGAACGTTTTATTGTTGGTTTCTTTTTTGGGCCTATTATACATGGAATTTGAAAATCGAACTTTGAATCGACTTGTTTCTATCTCTCGCTTTTTTCGTGTCGAAGTGAAAGTGACAGAACAAAGTGAAGTTCAAATCTTAAAAATGTTGTGCGTACACCTAGCACTGTTCTCGGCATTTAAAAAAAAATATTAAAAAGTTGCTTTGTCTCACGCTCGCAGCACAATCGAATTTTGCTCACTGTCTTTAAACAGCAAAACCTGCTTGTTGTGAAAAATATTTTTATACCATTCCTCCTCTAGGGGTCTCGTGTTCTGTGACAAAATTTTGTGACTTTATTAGATTTTTTTTATTTTATTAAGTGGTACTTAGACTTCTGTTTAATTTAATGTTTTTTTTTCGGCAACTCATAACCTAACATTACTGAGAATTTACTGATGGGTAAACCCAACAGGCACACTGTTTGTAAAATAATAATGTTGCAAAACTTCCAGGTGAAGTTGCCACCATAAACCATAACATAAAAGTAAATGAAAGCAAAACAAAAGGCGATAAAGATGAATAAGCAATAAAAGTTATTAAAGAACTGACAAAAGATGATTAAGTTAAAAACACATTTATCATATAAGCCATAACACTCATAAAGTCATAACATCACCTGTAAATTGCTTACTAATACTATGTTAGTTCTACACAAAACTCTAAAGAAAACATTAAAAGATAGAATAGTCCAAATGGTACTGGTTATTACAATTGAAATTTTAAGTAATGGACTCATTTACTCCTATTCAATGTGATATTTACCAAATTCTAAGTATATTTTTCACACAGATTTCAATTATATATTCACAAATTGTAATTATATCTTTCACACCATCATCCACCATCATTCAATCGTCGTTTTTGTGTTCTTCCCCTACTTTTTAGGGTTCCGTAGCCAAATGGCAAAAACGGAACCTATATGGATTCGTCATGTCTGTCCGTCCGTATGTCACAGCCACTTTTGTCCGAAACTATAAGAACTATGCTGTTGAAACTTGGTAAGTAGATGTATTCTGTGAACCGCACACAAAAATATAAAAAAAAACATTAAATTTTGGGGTTCCCCATACTTAGAACTGGAAGTCTAAATATATTTTTTTCATCTAACCCATACCTGTGGGGTATCTATGGATAGGTCTTCAAAAATGATATTGAGGTTACTATTAAAAAAAAATTCTAAACTGAATAGTTTGCGCGAGAAACACTTCCAAAGTGATAAAAAATGTGTCCCCCCCTCACCCTATAACTTCTAAAGTAAAAGAATGATAAAACTAAAAATATATATGATGTACATTACCATGTAAAGTTCCACCGAAAATTGGTTTGAACGAGATCTAATAAGTAGTTTTTTTAATACGTCATAAATCGTAAACCGCAATTTACCAGGTATGGAACCCTTCGTGCGCGAGTCCGACTCGCACTTGGCCGGTTTTTAATAATTCATACAAAAACATACAACAGAGATTCCTATAGAGAGCCTATAGAGCCTTTGCTTAACGATGAGCAATGTCTTTTAACCCGGCTAAGGAAAGGGTTATGTTTTTCGCGCGTATCTTGTATGTATGTAATATTCTCTATTACCTCATATCTTTCTAACTACTTGACGGTTTTTTTATAATAAAGACATCGTTAGATAGGTCTTGACCGCCCAAGTGTTCTTAGATAAGTGCAGTTAAAAAAAGTAACCAACATGGCGGATTTTAGGCGCCATAAAATGGGGTTGCAATTATTTTTCCTTCCAAATCCATCGAGTGGAGTATCAAAATTAAGGGTTTTCAGAGGTGATTACAAAAATATTAACCACTTATATGTTTGAAAGTCATACGAAAAAAAAGAAAGAATGGGAAGCCAGACAGACTGACGCCGTAACGCGTTACGTTACGAAACGGTTTACCCTCCCATAAGAAGTTATCACTTGAAAAAAATAATTTAAAAATACTAAATTTGAAAAATCTTTGGAGCCGTTTCCGAGATTCAGATTATATACATACAAATATACAAGAATTGCTCGTTTAAAGTTATTATATATTAGATATATAGATTAGAGATATCTGAAATTTCATAACAACAGGCTGACAGGTTTTTAATGGGAAAAGCAAAGTCCGATAAATTCTTAAGATAAATAATTGACAGACAACGAGCCAGTAAGCATAGCTGGATCTAGAATCATCCAATTTTGAACAACATTTCCGTCTATAACGAAGGTGAACACTGAGAAAACTGCAATCCCTAAAGGGGTTTAATTGGGGCATGAAAATTCGTATGGCAGATAAAATTATTTTTACGAGTATCCATACAATTGATCCCATTCTTGGGTCTTGTCTGTAGAAATCCATTTTGCTCAAGGAAATCATTTTATCTGCTGTATAAAGTGAATTTTGCCCCGTACCATGAGGTGTCAAAACTATCATAGTTCGACTGTGAAAAAAGGACAGTTGTATACAAGTCATATACATCTGTCCCTTACGCACACAAAAATTTTACTAGAACTACTTTGCTACATTCGCTATTTTCTAAATACTAAAAACAACACACATCCTAGCGCAAAACTTATATTTAAGTATTGCGCTAAGAAAATATAAAGGACATGGCTAAACAACTGCCCTTAGCACGTCTAGAAATTTCTCACTAGCTCGTAACATTCAAATATTCATTAATGAATTATTACAGTTTTATTATTCTTCTAGAACTTTCGTGAATTAATCAAATAATTAAAAGTTTTTTCATATTTTTGTTTGTCAAGAAGAACATAAGATTCCGTTCTACGAAAAATTGTAGTCAATAAACCTACTTTTAAATACATTTGCGTAAGTCGAAACGAACAGTATTCATTATTATTTAATATTGTACCTATCGTAATACATCTCAAATATTCATTAATGAATTATAACAGTTTTATTATTCTTCTAGAACTTTCGTGAATTAATCAAATAATTAAAAGATTTTTCATGCTTTTGTTTGACAAGAAGAACATAAGATTCCGTTCTATGAAAAAGTGTAGTCAATAAACCTACTTTTAAAGACATTTGCGTAAATCCAAACGAACAGTATTAATTATTATTTATTTTTGTACCTTTCGCAATACATCTCAAAACCTTAGAGATTATCTGATTTCTAGAAATTATTGCAAAATCTGGAAAGCAACGGCGCTTAAATAGTGCTGACACTAAAAAGTTCGATTCGATTAGAACCAAATAAAAAAAAACATGTTGGGGGTGTCATGGGAACTCACTTTGAACGAAGTACCTTTCGTCGGGTATTATGTATTAATACAGAGCCAACTAGTATGGTCTTAAGTTTCAATTGCGTATTGATTCATCATGAGATGCATAAACTGTGGTGTAGCAACAAATGAAAGATCTTCAAATGACAGCCGGGACCAACGGCTTAACTAGCTTTCCAAGACACGAAGTAAACTCTCTATATAAAGATGGTACAGGATTAAACCACGGAATGATCTCGGCTAGCGTTGCTTAACCTTGAAGATCGACCTGTGCGTCTGATATTATTAAGCCACGAGCTCCTCTGAACGCCTTAATAAAGTATCAAAGCAAAATCTTATTCTTTTACAAGTTTGTATACCTACTAGCTGTTCCCCGCGGCTTCGCTCCCGTGGACCACCCCACAGGACCCGTTTTCGGGATTAAAAAATAGCCTATGTTACTCAGGAATAACGTAGCTTTCTATTGGTGAAAGAATTTTTTAAATCGGTCCAGTAGTTTCGGAGCCTATTCGGTACAAACAAACAAACAAACAAACAAAAAAATCTTTCCTCTTTATAATATTAGTATAGATTAATGTAGGCGTTTCTACGATTTTATTTTCAGGATTGTGACGATATAAAAAGTGTCTGTAACTTTTTATATACTAAATACTCATATTCAGCTATTCAGAACTACATATTACTAGTTAAAATGTTTATTCATTGCTAGGGCAGTCGTCCATACTTTATTTAGCCATGTCCTTTCAAAAACCTTGTTTTCAATGCATTTTGCGGTATAAAACCTAGGCAAAACTTCAAAATTTTCACATTATTATCACATTCACGTGATATTAAATAAAGATAGCAAAAGACGCAACAGCGCAATCTTTTATAGCATGAAATATCATCCATAGTATCTTATCAAAATCATCATCTCTATTAAAATGACACAACACCTGTTTTGTGTTTGTGATTTATCTATGATTTTAACATCCTGATTGCTATCGGATTAGGCATTTTCAGTGTGAATACAAACATTAATATCTACATCACTGTCAAATTTGGAATCGATTCAGTCGGCAACACTCTTTGGAGTTTTAACGAGCAGGTTTTTGCATTAGCATTTTCTGCGCATAAAATCTTTTTCTATGAAGCAAGTACCTAAATAATGTTTACTTGTCTTCACTTGTTTTGGTTAGAGCTGTCGGGAATACGGTGTGCGTTTCGCTATGTCAAGATTTTGTAAAAAAATGTAAAAGTCGATTCCCAAAACCATAAATTTGTCAAAGTAATGGTTAAAAAGTTTTTAGTGTTTGAACGTGGCCGCGCCATCGAAACGCGGCGTGCCGCGTGGCCACGGAGATCATTAAAACTAAGCATTGCAGAGACATGAAATTTAGGTACATAATAGAATTAATTTGTAAAAAAAAAAAAAAATATAGAAACAAATCCTAGGTTTATATTTTAGGAGCTGTAAGACTAAAACCCCATGGCTGCGCCATTGAAACGGTCAAAAACACGTTTGTGTCAAAATATGTAAAAATACACAAAAATATCCTAGGTTTATAATTCAGGAGCTGTAAGACTAAAACCCCATGGACGCACTATTGCAACGGTGATAAATACGTTATCGCCGATATCTCGTTGAAAAAGCATCGCAGAGGTCTGAAGTTTTTTGTAAAACCTAGATTTGAATTTGTCAAAATCTGTAAAAATTCACAAAAATATCCTAGGATTATATTTCAGGATTTTAGGATTTTTTTTTACTGTATCGCGTAGAAATATGTTGTGGTTATCTACCGAAGAAAGAAAGTATTAGCGAGATCTTTTTTTTTTCTCGGCGATAACGTGTTTTTCACCGTTTAAATGGCGCGGCCATGGGGTTTTAAGTCTTACAGCTCCTAAAATATACACCTAGGATTTTATTCTATATTTCATCAATTTTTTTATAAATTCATTCTATTATGTACCTAAATTTCAGGTCTCTGCAATGCTTAGCTTTAAAGATCTCCGTGGCCGCGCGGTTCGCCGCGTTTCAATGGCGCCGCCACGTTCAAACCCATAAAACTTTTTAACCATAACTTTGACAAATTTATGGTTTTGGGAATCAACTTTTACAAATTTTTACAAAATCTTGGAATAGTTTGCTTTTTAAATCACCGTGGCCGTGCCATCGAAACTCACACGGAATATGATCTTATGTCATGGTAAAGATTAGCCAGTATGCAGGTTGAGCAGAATATTTTTTGTGATCACATAACACTTATTCTCAACCAATGCAACTTCCGAAAGACGATTCTATATATATAAGAATCTACAATGGTGACCAAGCGCCGAGGCATTGAAGCTTAACGAGTCTCGGAGAAATAATCCTACAGTCTTGGAACAAACGACGAAATTACGGAGAGAACTATGTAAGATTCAGGAGTCAGAACAAAACATATCACTCAAAAGGTCGCTTCGGTATAACTGGGCTAAATTCAGCATAGGTAGCAGTGTCCTGCGAGTTACTGGATCTAATGGATATCTACTAAAGACTGATAGCACCAAACTACCTAGTAGCCTAGTAAATTCTGATACCTTAAGCCCTAATTTTGATCCGTAGTTAACTCAACTAATGGTTAAATATGCTAATCAATGGTTTCAAATTTCGGTAAAATGAGTCTTTTCAACAATAATTGTTAACCTTAAAAATTGTCAAATAAGTTAGAGAGTTAATTATTTGACCATTTGTTAGACAAACAATTGATGAAAAAACGCATTTAGGCGAAAATTAAAACTGTTGGTTACTATGTTTAACCACCGGTTGAGTCACAGAATAACATAATACTAGCATAGTTGAGTTAACTACGGTTTAAAAATCTGGGCCTAACAAGAAACGATAAAACTAACACTATCCGCCATCTAGCAAGGAACATCCCCAAGACAAGCTAACATTGCTAATCAGGTCAAAAAGTTCCCTTTTAACAGCCATCAAGACATATATTGAATATGTATTCAGCACAATATAGACAATATAATTTAAATAAATAACTTCAAGCTGTAATTAAGAGGAAAACGTAAATATAGTGAGTGTTGGTGCAATTATTATTGACTGACACATTTTTCCTTGTTTCATCCCGTGTGGTAAAAAGAACTTTGTGGTATTTACTTTATACTGTTTTTAGTATTTGTTGTTATAGCGGCAATAGAAATACATAATCTATGAAAATTTCAACTGTCTAGCTATCACGGTTCATGAGATACAGCCTGGAGACAGACGGACAGACAGACAGACAGACAGACAGACGGATCGCGAAGTCTTAGTAATAGGGTCCCGTTTTTACCCTTTGGGTACGGAACCCTAACAAAAAAAGAATGAACGAAATCGGTCCAGCCGTTCACGCGTGATGCCGTGACCAAGGGAAATAGGAATTGACTTTTATATATATAGATTATCACCAAATTACAAAAAATCATTATAAATTGTAGCCTATGTGTTATTCTGATGTATAACCTATATTACTGTAAAGTTTCATCCAAATCCGTTTAGTAGTTTTTGCGTGAAAGAGTAACAAACATACATCCTCACAAACTTTCGCATTTATAATATTATAGTAGGATGCTTATGCATTACGACCTTGAAGATGGAAAGTAGGCATCTAGAAGCTTCACGATCACGACGTCATATTATCAGAGCAAAGGCATTGAAATCCTGCGGAAGAGAACTGAGGAAGTTCTCTTAATGAGGAAGTTACGCTTGTATGTATGTTTCCGAAAATTATAATTATGCAGTGATACTAAAAGAAACAATGCATGTAATTGCAACTGTGAAGGAAAATGATTCTCATAAGATTATAAAATATAGAATAACGGTAATAATTCGATAGCAAAGAAAAAATTCTGGCTAAATAGAAAACTGTTGAGTAATTTCCTAACACACAAGCAATCTGTATTTTATATTTCTATGGGCTGTGCATTTAATTTTTAACCCCCGACGGAAAAACAGGGGTGTTATAAGTTTGACGTATGTTGCATCACCATCTGTGTATGTGTATCTGTGTGTCTGTCTGTGGCATCATAGTTCCTAAACTTATTTAAAATACCTACGTTTATTTATTTTAGATATTTAGAAACCGGCCAAGTGCGTGTCGGACTTCGCACATTTAGGATTTAAAAAGGAAAAATATCGGATTTTCAATATATTGGTTTTTGTTCCAAAAAAATTTGTCGGAACAAACTTGTGTGACAGACGACGCGCGGACAGACAGACATACACGTGAGTGACAGCAATAGGGCTCCGTTTGGACCCTTCGGGTACGGAACCCTAAAAGCCAAAAACCCAAAACAAACGTTAGGCAATGGAAGGCAATTCAAAATGAGCTTAAGACGACGACTAACGCCAACGACCTTGAGGGAACAAAACGCGCACTCGTTTCACACTCGCGCGACCCAAAATTTCGTAGCTTTTTGTACTTCCCTTGTTATACAATGACTTTAAAAAAAAGCCTTAGATCAAAATGTAGATAATTAAATTGTCTTTGAGATTGTGTCGATTTCATTAAAATACGCCCAGCGGTTTTGGTGCGATTGTCCTGTTTTTGTCTGTTTTAAACAAAACTTAAAAAAATAATTACACTATGTTATACGAATAAAACTTAAAATTTTCTTAGATCAATTTATTAAGAAAATGGTCTTATGGAACATATATCTTTTCCAAAAAAATACGACAAGCCGTTTAGAAGTGATTCTCATTTTAAAATCAGCTACTCAGGGGTATCTGCGCAATAAAAAACCAGTTCCATCTCTAGATTATCATCATCTGCCTATTCGTTTCAGGATGCATGCAAATATATTTTGCCTATCATACCTCCACGGCGGAATTACTGGGTAAATACCAGGCCTCCTTCACTAGAACGTACTTACAGAGATTAATGCCTGTACTTTCGCGCGGTCCCGGCACCGCTCCGACTCCGACAGGCCTTAGTGCGAGTTTTTACTCACCGTCTATCACGTTAACGTAAACCCTTAGATAAAGTACCTATAGATTACGCCATAAAATGAGCTTGATTGATAGAGCGAGATCACAAGTTGGCAGCCCCATGTAAATAATAAGGACATAAGATTATTTTTTGTCTTTGTCACCATGGCCGGTTTCTGTTGTTTGTCAAACTCTAATATAATGACAGGTTTGACAAACAAACTCGGTTTTGTTTGATTTTCTGTGATTTCGTGTGTAGCGGCACCGACGCCGCCACTTACAAGCTAATGACATGACGTCACACAAATCCTGCATCGCGCAAGCAAAGTTTTCGGCGCGATTTGAACGTATACAACAGTCCGACGATAACCGTTGGGCAGTTGCCCGGACCAGACACAACACCCGTCTGGTCGGAGGATCCTCCCTTTTCTATGGAGGTTTGCGGGACTTTACACCCTGTTCCGCATACCCCCAAACTGGTGACCCTCGAACATGAACATCAGCGCAGCCTTCGTGCAGAGCTACTTCATCGTGACGTCATCATCACTTCCTCAAGCTTTCGAGCAGCGAGTCACACAGCCAGCCAGTACCCACGGCATCTACGGGGGTCTCCTGACCACCAGCATGCAGCGGACGCGCATACCTGGTCATCACCCTCAGCTTCTTTCATCACCGCTCCGACCCACTGGAGCCAGCAGCACTGTCCCGACTCACTGGGACACATCATCACCGCTCCGAACTACTGGAGCCAGCAAAACTATCCCGACTCACTCGGATATCATCACCCCGACTCACTGGGGCACAACCGCATACAGTTCCGACTCACCGCGAACTCTGCGACTTCCGGTTCCGACTCACGGGAACCAACCTTCCACTGGCCAGGCACGCATCACAAGATGTACGGACGACTCAACCTGCTATCGACCTCCGGTCTCCGGAGGGGAGTGATGTAGCGGCACCGACACCGCCACTTACAAAGTAATGACATGACGTCACACAAATCCTACATCGCGCAAGCAAAGTTTGCGGCGCGATTTGAACGTATACAACAGTCTGACATCAACCGTTGGGCAGTTGCCCGGACCAGACACAACACCCGTCTGGTCGGAGGATCCTCTCTTTTCTATGGAGGTTTGCGGGACTTTACACCCTGTTCCGCATACCTCCAAACTGACGTGATCACGTCGTTACGTATTATGTTTTAATTGAGACAAGGAATTTGGGTTATTTATAGAATAAGTGTCAGTGCGATGGTGGTTTGTAGTGTTCTTGTTCTTGTTGTAACACCAGAACTAACTATTGCTGTCTCATGTGCGGCCACGCCATGGTGAAATCTATAGGTACTTTAACTCGGAAAGTGAAATATCAGGTACGTAGTAATTCTCTAATATTTGGTAATACGATACCCCTTGGCAGTTCGTTAGACCCACAGATATAAATCTAACTAAATACTACTAATAAAAACGGAGTAAAGTTACGATCAATTATCGTAACCTAAGCTTTTCATTCAGCATTATCGACACCGGAAATCCATCGAAATCTAGAAAAATGCCTTTTTATGCCATATTGAGCTGTAAAGAATAATGTATAGAAAAAGTTGGTCGAGGCATCGGAAATGTTTTCTTTCATTGGTAAGTAAATTTGTTTTTAAATTGTTTGTGAAAAAACCGGCCAAGTGCGAGTCGGACTCGCACACGAAGGGTTCCGTACCATTATCGCAAAACACTGCATAAAAATCACGTTTGTTGCATGGGAGCCCCCCTTAATTTATTTTATTTTATTTTATTAATTATTATTTTTTGAAGTAAATATACAACTAAACATTCTGTGAATATTTCAAGCGTCTACCTGTTGCCGTTATTAATATCGAGCAAAAATGGCACAAATATCAAGTTTGTTGTATGGGAGCCCCCCTTTAATATTTATTTTATACTGTTTTTAGTATTTGTTGTTATAGCGGCAACAGAAATACATCATCTGTGAAAATTTCAACTGTCTAGCTATCACGGTTCATGAGACAGACGGACAGACAGACAGACAGAGAGACAGACGGATCGCGAAGTCTTAGTAATAGGGTCCCGTTTTTACCCTTTGGGTACGGAACCCTAAAAACTGGCACGCTTGGTTTTCATACAGATGGAGGGACTTGCGTTATCTAGTTATATTTATGTCTATTTTCGTAAAAGAAGATGTGAATTTAGTTATTTTTCTCAGACTATGATTCATAATTCCAATCACGAATCTTCATAACAAATTTTATTTGAATTCACCTCAAAACACACTCTGCATATTTAATAGGCAGCCCGTAATCCGCATAAAATGTTAATCGGTAAAAAAACTTCTCAACATTTTTGTTAAAATCAGAGTTATTTTTAACCGACTGCCCAAAAAGGAGGAGGTTTCTCAATTCGACCGTATATATATATATATACTAGCACTCCGCCCGCGACTTCGTTCGCGTGATTACGTTTATCTTATATGCAGTTAGTGAAGGCGACCAAAAATAACAAATTATTTAAACAATAAAAAACTGGGTCGTAGATATAGGGTTATTGGATTGGGACGATTCGTTATTTGACTTAAAAACTTATCAACCCCTTTTTGCCCTGTTGATGGTCGAGTTTTGAACAACCTAAATATGTTATTCACTCGTTTCTTCTCTTTTTAATTTATCGTTTATGTTAATCAGATAGCGCAGTGAGATTCCTCAAAAAAAACTTTAACACCCCTATCCCTATCTGAGGGGGAGTTCTAAAAATGTAAATTTTGATTAACAATTTTATCCCCAAGGAATTCGATATTACATACAAACTAATTTCGACCCTTTTCACCTCCTTAAAGGTTGGATAGCCGCCCTAGAACCCTACGTCAAAAACGAAACCCTGTCCAGTAAGATTCTTAGCTTCAGTTAGTTTCGAAAAACTTATAATGACAATTTTTATTGTTTCCTTAGGTTATGCCAAGTTTCAAATTTATTAACACATGAAATAAGATTCTTCAAAAACACTTTAAACCGCCTAAATCGTCTTTTGGGGGTAGTTGCAAAAAACTAATAATGACAACCTTCATTATTTATCGAGGTTTGTATTTATGTTAAGTTTCATGTTTATTAACCCAAGATATAAGATTCTTCAAAAAAATTAACATCCCCTAAATCATATTTTGGGGTAGTTTCGAAAAACTAACAATGAAAGCCTTTATTGTTTATTTATGTCAAGTTTCAAGTTAAATATGATTCTTCAAAAAAGCTTTAACACCCCTAAATCGTCTTTTGGGTGTAGTTTCAAATAATAATAATAACAACCTTTATTATTCATTTAGGTTAGTATTTGTGGCAAGTTTCAAGTTTATTGACCCAAGAAATTAGATTTTTCTATACAAACTTCAACACCCCCTAAATCATCATTTGGGGGTAGTTTCGGAAAACTGATGTCAATCTTTATCATTTATTTGTGCTAAGTTTCAAGAATTTTGGGCGAAGGAATTAGATTTTTCATACAAACTTTCAACCCTCTTTTTACCCCCTTAGGGAAAGAATTTATAAAAACCAATAAATACATTAATTATTTTTATCAACCAAGAGCGTGAATCTAAAGTTTTACGTTTCCAACTTACAAACTGTAGAAATTACATACAAACTTTCAACTCCTTTTTTACTCCCTTGGGAGTGGAATTTCCAAAATCAATAAAAACATGCATTCTTTTTATCAATCAAGAGTGTAAATCTAAACTTTCACGTTTCCAACTTACAAACTGTAAATATTTCATATAAACTTTCGACCCCTTTTTACCCCTTTAGGGGTGGCATTTCTGGAAATAATTAAACTCATTGTTTTTTTATTAATCAAGAGCGTAAACCTACAATTTCAGATGTTTCACCTTCCAAACAAAAGAAATTTCATATATAGTTTAACCCCTATTGTATCCCCTTAGGGGTAGAATTTTCAAAAACTAATAAATACATGAATTCCTTTTATCAACCAAGAGCATAAATCTAAAATTTCACGTGTTCAACTTACAAACTGTAGAAATTACCTACAAATTTCAACCCCCTTTTTACCCCCTTAGGGGTGGAATTTCCAAAAACCAATAAATTCATTAATTTTTTTTTCAAACATTAGCATAAATCTAAAATTTCACGTGTCCAACTTACAAACTGTAAATATTTCATACAAACTTTCAACCCCCTTTTTACCCCCTTAGGGGTCGAATTTCTAAAAACCAATAAACACATTAATTCTTTTTATCAACCAAGAGTGTAAATCTAAAATTTCACGTGTCCAACTTACAAGCTATAGAAATTACATACAAACTTTCAACCCCCTTTTTACCCCCTTAGGGGGGGAATTTCCAAAAATCCTTCCTTAGTGCTCACTTATGTCACTCGAGGAACCTTACTGCCAAATTTCATGCTTCTAGGCCTAGTGGTTTTGGCTGTGCGTTGATCGATCAGTCAGTCAGTTTCTTCTTTTATATATATAGATATTTTTATCTACACTCACAACGTAATGTTCCAAATGTGGATAGGTAAAATTCAAAAAAAAAACTACAGCGCAACATTTTCCTTCGATTTTTAAACAACTGCATCATAAAATAACTTTACAATGCATGTCCTCGAAAAGAGCGTTTTCCAAGCAGCGAAACTGTGCGGAAAGTGTCACTTTTTTTTACTAGTGCTTTTTACTTTCCTGTTTTTTTTTAATTTTTAACGCCAACGTCAGCCCGACGCGTAGAGTTTTTATTATTTGAGAAAAGTTTTAAAAATTAGTTAAGTACAAATATCATTCATATAAAAGGTAAAATAAAACTAATACTTCATTAAAGGCGTTTTTAATTACTCTAGATTTAGATTTTGATCAATAAATTATTAATTTTAAATATTCATTAAATATGTTTGGCAGAACGTATATTTTGCTCTTGCCTTTTTGCGTTACGACGTGACAGCTATTTGCACATGCGCAGTAGATATGCCCGAGGAAGTTTTAGTTAATCTGTGGTTATGCTGAGCGCGCTTGAATAAGCCCGCCATTTTATTAATTTTTGCTTGGTTCAGATATATTTTTTTATTTCCTCGCACAATGCATAGTAAAATTTTGTATGATACACGTACGTAAGATGATTTCCGACCCGTGTCGATTTATCCACTCACTCGCTTCGCTCGCTCGTGAATAAAATTGCCACTCATCGGAAATCACCTATTCCGCACTTGTAGCATAAATAACTGTTTTTATTTTTATAGCACACTTTTACTTTTTAATTTATTGACGCTTATGGGCTCATTGAAGTAGGTACAGGCGCGCGCTGCGCAGTCATGTGCAATGAGAATCTAAATTGCCCGCCATACCAAATATTTTCTCCGTTTCCACTTTTGTTTTATTGCAACTTTATGAGTGAAGATAAAGTAGTGTATGCAATAGACGTATAATAGGGGTTATTAAAACACTCGCGTAATATTATTTATGTATTAAACCTACGCTCGTGTTTTAATAACCCCTATTATACGTCCATTGCATAAACTACTATTATGTGTGTTCGCGGATAACTTCGTCGTGTATGAACCGATTTTGTTGATTCGTTTTTTTGTTGGAAAGAAGTTATCCTAAGGGTGGTACCATGATAAGGAATCCAGGATCTGATAATGGGATCCTAGAGAAATCTAGAGAACTCCACAAATATTATAGGCATACATATATGGATTTTGGTATTTTCATCAATAATGCAATCATTTGCACTCAGAAAGTATCATTTGGTGAAGTGGAACTGATGAAGAAGACCAAAATGGCCACTGAAACTCCGAAATTAAACAATGTATCCTAGTCGTGTTTGGGCTTTTTGGAATCGTCATGAGATGTACTTTGGCAATAAATGATTTTCATGTGAATTGGAGGTACCTACCAAAACTAAAATGAGGAAAATAAAAACATTTAACAAAAAATCAAACCGACTTCCAAAACAAAACAGTACAAAGCGAAAAATAAGTTTCTTTTCCGAAGTCGGTGTCCAATAACGGAAAACAATGGGTACAAAAGACACCGACTTCCAATACAAAACACGCTTTGTAGTGTTTTGTTTTGGAAGTCGGTTTGATTTTAAGTTAAATGTTTTTTAGGGTTCCGTACCCAAAGGGTAAAAACGGGACCCTATTACTAAGACTTCGCGATCCGTCTGTCTGTCTGTCTGTCTGTCCGTCTGTCTCCAGGCTGTATCTCATGAACCGTGATAGCTAGACAGTTGAAATTTTCACAGATGATGTATTTCTGTTGCCGCTATAACAACAAATACTAAAAACAGTATAAAATAAATATTAAAGGGGGGCTCCCATACAACAAACTTGATATTTGTGCCATTTTTGCTCGATATTAATAACGGCAACAGGTAGACGCTTGAAATATTCACAGAATGTTTAGTTGTATATTTACTTCAAAAAATAATAATTAATAAATTAAAATAAAATAAATTAAGGGGGGCTCCCATACAACAAACGTGATTTTTATGCAGTGTTTTGCGATAATGGTACGGAACCCTTCGTGTGCGAGTCCGACTCGCACTTTGCCGGTTTTTATTTTATACGTTCTTTTCGGGTAGTTTTGCGAAACGTGACTATGCTACAATGATAGAATGGCACTTGTCTAGTAGTCCAGTAGCCAGAAGAATATGCCCTTTGATAATTCAAAAGTTTTTTATTTTCGCTGGGTGTATACCTTATGTGAATTCAACGCTATGTACAAAAATGCTAACAGTTTAGAGTGATGCAATAGACATGAATTAGGTATTTCCTATTATTTCTTGTTATAACAATAATATAAAATTTAAATTTAAATAATTTAATGTTTCTTTATTAGTACTATCTAAACTTTATATTAGTGAAAATGCTAACAGATACGTACTGTGGAACAAAGGAAAACTGAAAATGGTTCGTAACTCTTTCAATAAAAGATTTAAGTTTTCAAATCATTTCCTATATGCGTAGAAGGATTAGTTATACCTTACAACAAAAGTTCTAACAACTAAGTATAATGCTGCACACGTTATTGTATTTTTACATTGTGATTTGCGAAATATTGAATTTAAGTTTATAAATTTGCGCCTACATATTCGAAATAATAAACTCTGCCACCATACAAAAGTTTAAACACTTATGTGCTATGCTAGTTTAATAAATCAAATACAATTGGGTAGTGCGGGGCGCGCTGACACTCCACTCTGAATGTATTGAATGAGGCGCGAAACTATTTCATTACTGTCACATCAGTATTTAAACCTCGTTCATAAAATCATGGCAATTTGTTATTTTTAATGTTGAGGTCGAATACGATTTCTAACTTCTTTGTTCCTATAAAAAGAATAAGAAAGAAATATTCACAGAACACGGAATAGTCGTACCTGCCGTGCTGACAGTATATCGAGATGACAGAATAATAAAATTCTCCGTATCGTGAATCTTTGACAGTCGTTACGGGTCGTCAGAAACCCGAAAGTCTGCGGCCACCCTAACAAAAGGGTACCGTATTATCCAGTAGGATTACCGTATAATCTGGGTTGGAAGGGTAGGCAGTCACTTCATATAAAACACTGGTATTCAGATGCGTCTGGTTCGACTGAAAACAGTGGAAGTCAACCCCAACATATTAGGGAAAAGTCCAAGCAAATGCCTTTTCCAAACAGATGTGACTGTAGAAATATCAAACATCTTATAACCGGTGCAACTGTCACAACTAAATTGACTACATCGCTGGTCCTAAGACCTAATACAATAAAGGCAGTGTTACCCATTAAGCCTTAGTAGATGACACTGTAAGCATGATATGATGTATGCTTATACAAATCGATGTATTTATGTCTGTAAAATATTACCTACTCATTTTTTTTATTCAGAATCAATATAGTAGCAACCCTAGTGAGTCCGGCAAGTTTAGGTATCAGGTCAATTTTGTGATACGCTTACCAAGATTTAGATTTTTTTTTTTATTTTAAAGGTAGATAAATTTTACATGATCGTGTCTATTGCGCCCTATCTATTAGTTTTTAAACTCTAATATAAAGAAAAATCGGCACCACGTGACCTTACCACACGATTACTGTACATCAAAACCTAGTAAATGCCATAAAATATTATATTCCACGAAAGCGCAAAAATATTATTTGAATTAGCCTATGAATGTCATCTTGTGTTAGGTAACTAAAAGAAAAAAAAAAGCGAGTACTAAACAAGGCTTACGGGTGAACTGTACGTAATAACACAAATGATATTAATGGTGTCCTAAATCTATTAAATATTTTACATATCTCTAAACAAGATAATTCAATACCTATTAAGTACCGGACATTTGCTAATTTAAGGTATTTTTACAATTTGAAGGGACTTTCCTATTGTAAATAATGATAAAATGTATTAATTAAAGCACCAAATCTCAATTCAAATTATAAATTGACTGGTTAAAATTACACAGTCCATCGCAGCATATTAAAACTCATTAAAATAATATAAATAAGATTATCAGGGTATAAAACCATTATAAAAATATGTCACCTACTGCGTTCTTATATGGGGCAGTCGTACAGTACCAGACATAATTTTAATATTTATTCGTTTAGCACGGGGAAGGCTTGTATAACACATGCCAGATTACCTATTTTAGTGATCTTTATTATCGTAGCAATAAGGTTGCATTCATAGGCAAAATAACAGTGAACGATATGTCAGATACTAGACGCCAGTTTGAAATAAGAATTTGCGCGGTAATGTTTTTCTAAAAATCATCAGAAGAGTCCGTTTATGATGTGGGCCTCTGTGGTCTGTATGGTTCGAAGAATTTATACTGATCGTACATACCTACACCGCGCCCCGCAATACCCAAATTGTATTTGATTTATTAAACTAGCATAGCACATAAGTGTTTAAACTTTTGTATGGTGGCAGAGTTTATTATTTCGAATATGTAGGCGCAAATTTATAAACTTAAATTCAATATTTCGCAAATCACAATGTAAAAATACAATAACCTGTGCAGCATTATACTTAGTTGTTAGAACTTTTGTTGTTAGGTATAACTAATCCCTCTACGCATATAGGAAATGATTTGAAAACTTAAATCTTTTATTGAAAAAATTACGAACCATTTTCAGTTTTCCATTGTTCCACAGTACGTATCTGTTAGCATTTTCACTAATATAAAGTTTAGATAGTACTAATAAAGAAACATTAATTTATTTAAATTTAAATTTTATATTATTGTTATAACACTAAATAATAGGAAATACCTAATTTATGCCTATTGCATCACTCTAAACTGTTAGCATTTTTGTACATAGCGTTGAATTCACATAAGGTATCCACCCAGCGAAAATAACAAACTTTTGAATTATCAAAGGTTATGTGGAAAATAATTGTATCCCTACTGGACTATAGGGCCTCTAGATCGTTTAGTGTACATTTGACAGATTCTTCTTAAGACAGATTTTGAAAAAAGTGACACAAGTAAGAAACATTGTTGCATCAAAAATAATACTGTTCGAAAATAATCACTATATTTATTGATAAGCATAATTTGTTTTTATACCTAGTACATATTAAATGTTTGTATTATATATATATTATTATTATTATATATTGGAGTTTCTTGTGCGTTCTTCTCCATAACAAGCTACTTTCCGAATGCACGGTAGAGTCAATTTTTATTACTTGTACATTTTTAATTTAGATTTAATGTTTGACGTTCAAAAGTGCCGCTTATTGGCCTAGTTGAAATAAATATATTTGACTTTGACTTTGACTTTGACTATAGTTACCAAATATTTTTCGTTCAAGTTCAAGTTTCGTTAAAGCCGTTCCGTACAAAATGTATGAGAAAATGAACTTTTTTACATTTTCGATGTTTTAATATTACCTAGTGTAAATTTTCGGAATCGGATCAGTACTTTTGGCGATTTATTTCTACAAACATAAAAATAATTTTATACCTGTGTGTGTTTCAATATTAAAATCATAAGGTAGTTAATTAATGAAAAAGTGTAGAAGTAGATAAAATAAAAAAAGGTTTTTATTCCACTAATACTTACATAAAAATAAATATTTTTGCTGTATATAGGTATTTATCTGGAAATGTAAGATGAAAGTCTTTGTGAGCACCATAAAATGCTTGAAAACCTCATCTTGCAAGTTCTGTTTATTGTTCTCAGCCTCTTAATCTTGTCAAGGACCTTATAGTAGACACTATACTTCATAAAAGATAGCTTGATCGCTGCGACAGCTGTCAGTATCAATACAGTAACAATAGCGCTTGACAGGCTAACAATAACGTATACCTCAGTTTGATATAATGTTGCAGAGATCAAGCTATCTTATAAGAAGTACTAGTTCCTGCCAGCTGCTTCGCCTACGTGAAAGTCGAATATTATCCCGAGTGAACATATTCCCGGGATAAAAAGTACTTTGTGCTATTCCTGACTATAATCTATCTCTGTGCCAAGTTTCATCCAGATTCGTCGAGCCGCTTGAGCGTGAAGAAGTAACAAACATACACACTCACAGACTTTCGTCATTATAATATTATAAATAATATAATAATAATATAAAGTGTGATAAGTGATAATTCATTTAATTATTTTAAATTCTGAAGCTAGCTTCGGTTCGGAAATACATTATTCTTGGGCAATGGCAATAATAAAACAAAAGAGGCTTTGATTAAGATGGCGAGACAAGATAAATGTTGATGGCTATATAAATATTCCTTTGCAATGACAAAATAAATAATCAAGATTTTGGTAGCGTAGATTGCGAAGCGAAAACGTTATTGCATAGGAATTGTTCAATCTGTTGGAAATTTTATAACTAAGTACAGTAGTCACAGTGGATCTTTTTACCCGACTGCCGAAGGAGGGTAATGTGTTTATCAGTCTATGTATGTATGTATGTTTGTTCCTGTGTGGCGTTCCAGAGACCAAACGCGTTGGCCGACCAATTTTAATGATTCGCACGACAATCAATTCGTTAAAGGTTGCGAGTGTCACTATTTACAATATAGGAAAATGGCGGATTTTGGGCGCCATATTTTTCATCCAAACCCATCGTGTCGGGTATCAAATAATACTTATATGTTTAAACTTACCTAATTCGAATAAAAAAATGTTTACTAAAAAATAAGTAATAAATAAAAATTAAAAAAACCGACTGCTTAAAAAGGGATTGCACAGCATGATTTTCTTCTTGTTTACGTCTTTTTAGTTCGCTTTTCAAGCAGACGGGATTTTTTTTATATTTTTTTTTTATTGTCTCTGAGAACCATTGCGCAAGAAACAGTTTGTCATCGAGTATACTGCGTACAGTAAGCGAGATAGGAATAGGACGCGACAAACGTAAGCGAATGAAAGAGGCAGCTATACAATGCTATCTTCTACTTCAACGTTGACACAAAATAGCAACTGCGCAGGGTTTTGCAGCCAACTTCCAAGACACAAAGATCCACTGTGACTACTGTATTTCTATAAGTAAGTAAGTAACTTTATTTACATAAGAAAATAATACAATACATGGATTCCCTGACTCCTGTGCTAGGTGATTGACCTGTGTTACAGGAGCCAGTTCTCTCTTCCGGGGAGGAATTACAATTCATTCTTATGCAGATTAACAGAGTAAAAATTAAAACTAAGGTACATTTAATAAACTAATAATAAAATTAAAATCAAAGTCCGGCGCTAATGTGTATGTGTGAGAGTGTGTGAGCGAGTATATTTGTGTGTGTGATTGTGTGTGTGTGTGTGCACGTATGTGATAATGGGTCTACGTGTACTGCACTAATGGAAGGATTTGTCTCACGAGATGGTTACTAATATTTGCTCTGTTTCTTCGTAGCTGAGGGACAATAACCATGGCTTAAGGCTCTGCTTGACTTTATGCACGGTAAGTCTGTAAATTGCGAGTGTCTTGTTGACCCTATTGTAAATTTGGGAACTTTGGGCACGATAGTGACGTCTAGCTAGTGCAGAACGACACTGAACCGATTCACAAACAGGAAAGCCAATTCGTCGACAGGTAAGCTTTTTGTCAAGTGGCATCATGGAATGACTGCGCAGGACAGTGCGGAGGATATAAAGTTGTCTCACCGTGAGTACCTGAGCCTCGGAGTACAGCTGAGCTGTGGGGTAGTCCCTTTTACGGAAATGCATTACTTTGAGAACCGCCCGCTGAGCTCGCTCCACCCTAAGCATCACGGTTTTGAAAGTCCCGCCCCACACTGGTATGCAGTAAGTTATTATGGACTCACACAGGGAACGATATACAAGGGAAGCTGTATCAATGTCAGCCGCATTTCTGAGTTCCTTAAATAAGTAAGTTAATTTTCGAAGCCGTGAGCATATACTATCCGTGTGAAAACGCCAATCCAGCCTCTCGTCAATGTAAACCCCTAAATATTTAATATTAGGAACCATAGTCAAGCAGTCACAATTGCATGGCATTCCGTTATGGCAAGTATGCGTTCTTATTTTTTTAGAGTCTATAGGTGGTTCAGGTGAGTTTGGTGAGCGATACTGAATCACTTTGGTCTTGGATATGTTGAGAGTCAGCAGATTAGTAGAAAGCCAGTCCATAATAGTTCGCAAAGTGAGTTCAGTTCTGTGCTTAGCTTTGACCCAGTCCCCATCGTATATCAGCAGAGCTGTGTCATCCGCATAGGTAAAAATGTCGCACTGGGTGAGGCGCAATAGACAGAGATCGTTAATGTATATTTGGAAAAGCGTGGGTCCCAAAATACTTCCCTGAGGTATACCGTAGCCGATAAACTCCTCGTCACTAAGAATAGAATCAATTTTAACGCTTTGGCTACGTCCACTGAGGTAATCTTTGTAAATATCCAGGGCGACACCACGTATTCCCATATGCTCCATCTTGGCCAATAGTCTAGGGATGGAAACTGTATCAAAGGCCTTCGTTAAATCCAGAAAGACACCATAACATTTAAGGCGATTGTCCAATTTATCGACCAAGGCATTTGTAAAATCAGAGACAGCGTCCTCTGTGGAGACTCCTGTGCGAAAACCATACTGGTTGTTTGCGATTAGTTTATTTTTTGATAAAAAATTTGTCAGATTGTTGTTGAGAATTCTTTCGAGTATTTTGGATAACGAGCTAAGTACTGAGATTGGCCGATAGTTGGACACGTCGTCTTTGGCTCCACTTTTGTACACTGGATGGACAACTGCACGTTTGAAAACTTTTGGGAAAATTCCCGAAGTGATGGAGCAGTTGCATATATGGGCAATGGAAGGAGCCAGGATTCTGCTCGATTGTTTTATAATGTTTGCAGGGATGTTGTCCCAACCAGTAGCACAATCACCACGTAACCTGTGAATTGTACTTGTAACAAGTGACTCATCAACCAACGGAATTTGCAAAGAGTTAATTGGGGACGGGGAAGAAGATGTATAAGAGGCGTGGCGATTGGTGGAGTCAAATTTTGATGCAAGATTCTTTCCAACATTCACAAAATATTTATTGGCACTATTTACTGATTCGACAGGAGTTACAGAGGATTGTAGCAGAGCATTAGGCAAGTGTCTCTGTTGGTCGCTATGAGTGATCGATTTAATTACCTTCCATGTGGCTCTCGGATTGTTATTAGCTTTAAGAAACTCCGTTTTCTCATAGGCACGTTTTAATTTGTTAAGAAGAGAATTACAAAAGTTGCGGTAACGGATATAAGAGGTTTTTAATATTGGATCATTGGGAGACTCCCTGACTCGTCGGTGCATTTTGTCGCGATTGCGAAGGCATCTTACCAAACCAGCAGTCATCCAAGGTTTTAGGACTGTTTTCCTACTGGGTGTGTGAACAATTTTTGAATGTTTAGTTATGACAGTCTGTAGATCGGCAATTAAATAGTTGGCCGCAAGATTCGGGTCTACAATATCAAGAATAGGAGCAAAATCATGGTTATTTAATTCATGTTTAATGGCCTCATAGTCATATCGAAGTGAGGTGTTTTTTGAAGGGGGTCTAACAGATTTGTTCATGTCAAGAAATATGGCCACAGGTAGATGATCTGTAATATGGGTGTCCAAAACCACCACCCTAGCAGGGGATTTAGTTTTTATCAAGACATGGTCCAGACAGTTATTCAACCTTGTCGGGAGAGTGTGGGCAGGCAGTAAGCCATGAGTTGTTGTGAGAGTTAAATACTCATCCGAATGTCTATCAACATTACCGGGTTTGATATCTATATTAATATCGCCTATAAGCATGATATTATTTTTGGACTTTACTGATGATATTATTTCACTCAAACTAGTGTAAAAATTAGCAAGATTTAGATAGGATGGGGACCGATAAACAGCGATTATAGCTGTGTTATTATAGCAAGTTACCAAGCAGTTTGCATCTGAGATCAAAGGTTCATGTGTAGTACAATTAATTGTATTTTTAATGTAAGTTACAACTCCGTCATTTTTTATTGGGTTGTATTTTGTGGAGAATGAGGTATAGCCCGGTAAGATAGGAATGTGACCCGAAACCTGCAACCAACATTCAGTAAGAACTATAATATCAAAATCAATTTTCGTTACGGTTAACATAGTGACAAATTGGTCCAGATTCTTTTTTATGCTCCTAATGTTAACATGTATGATACGCACTGTACTCCCGCACTGGCCTGTATAAGTCAGGCATTGATCAGGGGTACATGTATAGGACTCAGCGATAGAAACGTTGTCTATTTCATGTGAAATTGCATCAATATTCATCATTTTTAGTTAGAGATAAAACAGTTAATAGACCGAGTCGTTTATCCAAGTTTGAGACAACAGCTGGACCGCAGCATTTACAGGTTACCAAGCCATTTGTAAGAAAAAAGTTACTAAGCCACTCGTTAAGAGAATCTTTTGGGATGAGATGATTTTTTATAAGCAACGGAATCGGTGAGTGAGTGGGTGTTAAAATCAGCAAGGTAAACGTTGGTGTTAGCCATCTGAAATATACCTCAACCATAAAACAACCGAGGAACAGTGGATGCACAGATAAGTACGCACATAAACAGATCATATTTGGAGGTACGGGTATCTGCATGTTTACGTTTGAGTCATTAATAAAACTTGAACTGCTAATGTGCGGGTAGACGGCAAATATCATAATATTAGGAATTGCGCGGGTATGCATAACAGTGAGTGACAAGACCGCATAGACTCCTCCAGTCGTGCTAACTACGCGTGCACTTGCAGTGCTATTCAAGTTGAGGCCATGTAGTTTAATATTTATTTTTGTTGAGGTGTTCGTTAACAACAAAAAACAAATATCAAATATTGCGAGTGTGATTATCAGTGTTAAGATGTGTAATTCCGCAAGTGAAGAGAGTGAGGTTAATACAGTCATGTACAGTAAACAATCAAAGTTGAACAATTTATCGTGTAGTGGACGTATTGGTGCTGTGTTTATTTTAGAGGGTGAGTAGTCTAGTAAGTGCAGAATTATTGCTTTAGTGTGAGTAGTGCTAGTGGTGAATAGATTGGTGTTTAAGTGACAAGGAATATAATACTCCGGAATAGCAAACATAGTAAATAGTTTTGCGGATATAATATAGTATAACGTATTCTGGGTTAACGTTGTTTGATCTATTGGTAATATTTTTGTACGGGAGTGTAATATTATGGTAAGTATAAAAATTATATTATGGAAACATTTTGTTTTTGTGTGTATTTCGTATTTGCGTGTGAATGCTTGTGTTTGTATTGTTTGTATGCGATATTTAGTAGAATGTAGGGTATTGAAGTATGGATTATGTATGAATGGGTAGTTAGGTACAAATGCAATTTTTACAACTAGAACTCTATATAACAATAAGCAAAATAAGAAAAATGGTAAATTCATAGAAACATTCAGAGTCAGTCACATAACCCTATCCTATGCAAACGCGTTGTCGAATTGTCGCGTCCTGCCCGTCTCAGGGAGCGTTTATATATGAGAATGGTCACAGGAAATTTGTATCTGGCAAGAATGTTAGAATGAGGAAGGAGACATCGCCTCCAATCCCGGAATGTACTGTAGATGATGATGAAAATCTTAATATATATATAAATCTCGTGTCACAATGTTTGTCCTCAATGGACTCTTAAACTACTTAACCGATTATAATAAAATTCGCACACCATGTGCAGTTCGATCCAACTTGAGAGATAGGGTAGGGTAGGGTAGGGTAGAGTGGGGTAGGGTAGGGTAGAGTGGGGTAGGGTAGGGTAGGTAGGGTAGGTAGGGTAGGTAGGGTAGGTAGGGTAGGTAGGGTAGGTAGGGTAGGTAGGGTAGGTAGGGTAGGTAGGGTAGGTAGGGTAGGTAGGGTAGGTAGGGTAGGTAGGGTAGGTAGGGTAGGTAGGGTAGGTAGGGTAGGTAGGGTAGGTAGGGTAGGTAGGGTAGGTAGGGTAGGTAGGGTAGGTAGGGTAGGTAGGGTAGGTAGGGTAGGTAGGGTAGGTAGGGTAGGTAGGGTAGGTAGGGTAGGTAGGGTAGGTAGGGTAGGTAGGGTAGGTAGGGTAGGTAGGGTAGGTAGGGTAGGTAGGGTAGGTAGGGTAGGTAGGGTAGGTAGGGTAGGTAGGGTAGGTAGGGTAGGTAGGGTAGGTAGGGTAGGTAGGGTAGGTAGGGTAGGTAGGGTAGGTAGGGTAGGTAGGGTAGGTAGGGTAGGTAGGGTAGGTAGGGTAGGTAGGGTAGGTAGGGTAGGTAGGGTAGGTAGGGTAGGTAGGGTAGGTAGGGTAGGTAGGGTAGGTAGGGTAGGTAGGGTAGGTAGGGTAGGTAGGGTAGGTAGGGTAGGTAGGGTAGGTAGGGTAGGTAGGGTAGGTAGGGTAGGTAGGGTAGGTAGGGTAGGTAGGGTAGGTAGGGTAGGTAGGGTAGGTAGGGTAGGTAGGGTAGGTAGGGTAGGTAGGGTAGGTAGGGTAGGTAGGGTAGGTAGGGTAGGTAGGGTAGGTAGGGTAGGTAGGGTAGGTAGGGTAGGTAGGGTAGGTAGGGTAGGTAGGGTAGGTAGGGTAGGTAGGGTAGGTAGGGTAGGTAGGGTAGGTAGGGTAGGTAGGGTAGGTAGGGTAGGTAGGGTAGGTAGGGTAGGTAGGGTAGGTAGGGTAGGTAGGGTAGGTAGGGTAGGTAGGGTAGGTAGGGTAGGTAGGGTAGGTAGGGTAGGTAGGGTAGGTAGGGTAGGTAGGGTAGGTAGGGTAGGTAGGGTAGGTAGGGTAGGTAGGGTAGGTAGGGTAGGTAGGGTAGGTAGGGTAGGTAGGGTAGGTAGGGTAGGTAGGGTAGGTAGGGTAGGTAGGGTAGGTAGGGTAGGTAGGGTAGGTAGGGTAGGCAGGGTAGGGTAGGTAGGGTAGGTAGGGTAGGGTAGGGTAGGGTAGGGTAGGGTAGGGTAGGGTAGGGTAGGATAGGTAGGGTAGGGTAGGTAGGGTAGGGTAGGTAGGGTAGGTAGGGTAGGTAGGGTAGGTAGGGTAGGTAGGGTAGGGTAGGTAGGGTAGGGTAGGGTAGGTAGTTAGGGTAGGTTAGGTAGGGTAGATGAATGTTTGGTGTTTTTATGGCAAAACAAAGTTTGCCGGGTCAGCTAGTTTATTAATAAAATCTTGGTCTTTTTTCAACATCACTTTGGTATTTTTTTTAGGGTTCCGTTCCTAAAGTGTAAAAACGGTACCCTATTACTAAGACTCCACGATCCGTCGATCTGTATGTCTGTCTGTCCGTCTATCACCAGGCTGTACCTCATGAACCGTGATAGCTAGACAGTTGAAATTTTCACAGATGATGTATTTCTGTTGCCGCTATAACAACAAATACAGAATAAAAACAATATTTCAGTGGGGCTCCCATACAACAAACGTGATTTTTTTGCCGTTTTATGCGATAATGGTACGGAACACTTCGTGCGCGAGTCCAACTCGCACTTGGCCAGTTTTTTATAGATTTTTTTTGCCATTATATTATCCTTAGAACCATTATATTCTAAATGGTTACCACATAGTAGTCCATAGTTGCTCTTCAAATAGGAGAAGGTGGTCGATGTTTTTTCTACATCATGACGCATTTACTTGACGACGAAAACTCATCACATCACTTTGTCGTGAGTCATAGGTACCCATATGTCGGAACTATTTCTTCCAAAGTACCTATTTATCTTATCATCATCATCATCATTTCAACCGAAAGATGTCCACTGCTGGACATATGCCTCCCCCCAAGCGTCACCACACTGATTGGTATTGTGCCTTTCGCATTTATGTTAAAATCCACACCCAACCCATAACCAAATTATGTTAATGTTTATTAAAAGTACAACAATGATACTTCCTACTAAATTTTAGTCATTCTTTATAACAAGTTGGTACATGTAACTCAACTTATACAGTATCTTGAAAGTTTCAATTAAGAATTTGCGTTAATTAATAGCTGAGGTCGATTTTTAGACCTCGTCGACCCCCAAAATCAGTTTTCGTTTATTTCGTCCCCAAGGGAACGATATCGAACTTTGGGCATCCTTGATCTATTTTAAGTACCTGGGCGACCAAGCTCTGCTCGGGTGAAAATAGAGTAAAAAACGTTATCTAAAAATAAAAGCTGGCTATAATGTGATTTTTAATTTCGTAGTTTAAACTGACATTTGGGGGGTTATCACTTTATCGTTACATAAAAATAGTGTCGTACCCTAACTATCCTCAGTGATCGAAAATTAATCGAAAATCGAAATAGATCGAAAATTACACTATTTCCCGGCAAAAAAATACATTTGTTAAGAAACTAGCGGAGACAGACTTCATTTTATCGTTCGCATTTATTTTATTGTTGATTTCATATTTAACACAATAAAGGTTAATGTACTATGTGTATGAATACTGTAATACACTAACTAACTAGTATAGTACATTAACTAGTACTTAAATATATTACGTTTATCTTCATAAAACATTTATTTACACCAATTAGTAAAATTAAATTGAGGAGTCATGTCACATCAATTCGATATTTAACTTATGATTGAGCCTTTCCTACAACACTATGCTCCGCGCTTGCAATATTTTAAAAAAAAAACCGGCCAAGTGCGAGTCGGACTCGCGCACGAAGGGTTCCGTACCATTATCGCAAGAAAACTGCAAAAAAATCGCGTTTGTTGTATGGGAGCCCTACTTAAATATTTATTTTATTCTGTTTTAGTATTTGTTGTTATAGCGGCAGCAGAAATACATCATCTGTGAAAATTTCAACTGTCTAGCTATCACGGTTCATGAGATACAGCCTGGTGACAGACAGACAGACGGACCGCGAAGTCTCAGTAATAGGGTCCCGTTTTTACCCTTTGGGTACTGAACCCTAAAATATAAGGTCATTGGCAGCTGTCAGTTTAGTCTACGAAATTACAAATCACAATACAGATCGATTTATCGCCCCCGAAACCTCCTGCATACTAATTTTCATGAAAATCGTTGCAGCCGTTGCCGAGATTCAGATAATAATATATGTCGGGTTTAGTCAATAGTACGGACGCCAAAACAAATCGCAAGCACGCCATCTGGCGGCAAAGCAAGATCAACTACGCTTTGGAGCGCTTTCTCTAACCTGACTTCCCGATGGTTTGTATCTATCGGCCAGCCTTGATGCGACATATATATACAATACTTGTAGATATAGCTAGTATATCAGGAAAACTATTCTGTTATATAACCGATTCCAATATTATTACCGTACTCACTCCATGTAATTCGTTCCTTTAATCTGCTCAAATGCTGTAGCCCGTATTAGTTAACACGAATGACAAAGCTTATTACAAAAATAAATATCTTATCTTATCTTATTCTAATTATCCACAAACCCGGAAATCTAATTGTCTTATTTTTTTTAGAATTCCTACCGTCTATGCGCATCTGTACTTTAAATTGCTTAAGCTTTGTGTTATATTTTATTTCTCCTCATAAGTGATTTGTTATCTTTGAAAAATAAAGAATTGTATACCGTATTAATCAGCATTTCTGCAAAACATCATCAATAATGATTTTCAGTATTGATATGATCAGTGACGCGATTGTTAACTGATCAACACCAAGTCCAGGAGGCTTCAGGTCCACGACAGCATCTCCCACGCGGTAGTGGCGGTGTCCAGACATACAGTCAGTTGCGTCTATTACACCGACGACGCCGATGACGCCGCAGGCCGCCTTGCTAAGAGGGCGATGGATGCGCCGACTAAAACGGTCGTCAACTACAATCTTAAGACGGCCATGCAGCATCGAGACGTAGTCGTCATAGAGGCCTTGCTCACGCTGGTGAAGTCCCTGGTCAGCAGACATCACCAAAACACCACCTAACAAGTCCCATCCAAAAACTCCAACCCAAACACATACCCAAACCATCACCCTGTCTAAACCCTGAAACGCAAAAAATTATATATATATTTGTAAAGCTGCATGGTGGAGCGAGTCAGTCATACACACCTTAACGTCCTAACGACGGGGTTCTATAGCCGGAACCGTCGGCCGGGACTGGTCTGCTCGCACTGCCATGCATCTTCCCCGAAAATGTGCCAATAGATATTAGAAAACAAAATAACATAAGCAGTGTATCAATAGAAATAAGCAACAAAATAGAAATAACATTAATATAAGTAGCAAATAGAAACTTAAATTGTAATGCCGGTGTGTGATATATATATATATATATAGTATTTAGTGAGGGATGAACTCACGTAGACTTAAGTTAGTTAAGTAAGCCTAAAAATAATGTCCGACGTAGGGGTCAGACAATTGTAACGTTTATGAAAAAATAAGAAACAAACAAAATAAAACCACTATAAAAAAGATCGCGGAGTGCCACATGTCCGCGGTAGAATATTGAAATAAAAAAAAAAAAAAAAAAAAAAAAACTGATAAACACTGAAACTTTTCATAATTTAACGATGTTCATATTTAGCTTTGTCCGGGTACACAAAACGACTAGTTTGGCCCCCATGCAGGTTTGAAATTATGCCAAAGAATATTACATTGGGATCCAAAAAGGTCCCATGTCCTAATCCAGACCTTGAGGGCTTGTATACCCGTGTTCTAAGTTTCATCCAGTTTCTTACGGGTTACTTATGTACTAACATTCTATTATAATGTGGAATCAGTGGTCATAATAGTACATTATGATACAAGGGTGGAAAGTAGGTTATTGCAAACGAGCTGTCATTAACAAGCCCGAGCCGAAGGCGAGGGTTTTTAATGACACGAGTTTGCAATAACCTACACACCCGTGTATCACACGACGTTTTTCAATACAGTTGTGGGAAATAGTAAAAACAAATCAAAGAATTACATTTGATTTTTCCATAAAATAAAATTATTGTAATCGTCGAGATTTTGGGGGCAAAATTTCATCTTGCGCAGTTTTCACCTTAGATAACATATCGGGTGGAGTTAATTCCATTTCATCACTTGTACTTGAACTAGTATATATTTAATTACCAGTTTAAATTTAATTAAAAAGACTTTTGAGAATTTAATGCTAAGACGTACGGACTCATTCATTTTTTATCGTATAAAATCTATCCCTTTTTATTCTATGTATGAAAACTCCTTGTTATGATCTTTATTAAATTTACTAAAACATGTCATTCAAAACCCAACTGCAAAAATAATGATCGCGCTCGTAAACAAAAGTCACGACCGCGTAACAGAAAGATGCCTATGTAAAAGATTTAATTTTTGAATCATAATTATAGCCTCTGAAAGTACGCCATGTTTAACAACTGTATTGAAAACAAATTGGACGAAGCCTTCTAAAACGTGCAACTTACTAACGATGCCAGGAACGTCAATAGACTAAGCCAATGGACAGAGCCACTCTGTATCCTATATGTAATTAAGACAGGTAAGAAAACCTTCCAAATACTTCACTTCTATTTAACTATATGTCTTTATAATACTACTAGTGTCAGTAGATATAAATAAGGGTAGATAAATAAGGGTACCAACATTCTTGAGCACGCTCCGCTTGCTCTTTCATTCCACATTCTCAAACTTTCCTAGCCTAGGAATATTTTCATCATTTATAGTTATTACTGCGAAATTAATTCTAACGGTATTTCTGTCTGTTTCCCCCCCCCCCCATGACAAGAACAAGAATAGGAACTCCATAAGAATACTCTCCGACTAGCTTGTTATTTTTAACCCCCGACGGAAAAAGAGGAGTGTTTACAAGTTTGACGTGTGTTGCTCTCTTTAGTTTGATCTTGGTCTGTGGCATCATAGCGCCTAAACGGATGAACCGATTTTGATTTAGTTTTTTTTGTTTGAAAGGTGACTTTGTCGAGAGTGTTCTTAGCTATGTTTGGTGAAAATAAATCGGTTTAACCGTTCAAAAGTTAAGCGCTGTTTTCTGTTTGAAACGGAGTATTTTCGCCAGATATCGTGTCATAATACGTGTTCGATAGATTGTTGATCGAAGCGTGTCTACTACTAGATATATTATGTAGTTTAAAAATAATGAAATAAAAAAATTGCCGGGAGATTTGGATTTTTTTTATTTTTTGCTTGTACATTTGATAGATGCACGCTTAAGAAGTTTCATAACTATTAACAGGCAGCCATAAATAATAAAATCCTTCATGGACGTTTACAGTAGTGAAGCGACGTGCTTATTCGATCCGTTATTCCGATGAATTAAAATTCATAGTTACTTAAAACGATTTTATTATATTTTTTGTTTGTGTATATCGCAGTGTAAAGGTGAGAAGTTTACATTTTGAAAAAAGTCATATTGGTTTTATAAATACCGAAATAATGCAAATAAAATACTTACAATTTTATCATGATGTATCGTTGGATTATTCTCCATGTAAACTGGAATCATCATTTGAATTCTCAGTAATATTAATTATTAATTCTCGAGTGCATATAATATTGTGCATGCATAACAATGTGTTAATTCGATTAAAATTTCTTCATTGATAAAGTCGATTGTTATTAGAGATCGTATCGGTACCGCATTAGTTCATCACTAAATGATTAGTTTTTGAGCTGTCAATTGTAAAATTACAGGCTGGACGGAGAGTAGTAGATACTCTTGTTAGAACCATTTTTTGTTTTTTCTTTACTGAGAATCTTGACATTCAACACTGTATTTTTAACCCCCGACGGGAAAAAGAGGGGTGTTATAAGTTTTACGTGTGTTGCTGTGTATATGTGTGTGTATGTGGCATCGTAGCGCCTAAACCGGCGCGGATGAACCGATTTTGATTTCGTTTTTTTTTTGTTTGAAAGGTGACGTTGTCGATAGTGTTCTTAGCTATGTTTGAATAAAATCGGTTTAGCCGTTTAAAAGTTATTCGCATTTTACTCTTTGTATCTGGATTTTTTCGCAAGATATCGTGTCATTATTACGTGTTTCGATAGATTCTCGATTGAAGCTGGTCTGCTACTAGGTGTATTATATGTAGTTTAAAAAGCATGAAATTAAAATCAAAATCGGGGGTATTTACCCGACTGCCGAAGGAGGGTAATGTGTTTATCAGTCTATGTATGTATGTTTGTTCCTATGTGGCGTTCTAGAGACCAAACGCGTTGGCCGATTTTGATGATTCTTACGTCAATCGATTCGTCTTAATCCTGCGAGTGTCACTGGCTACATTAAAATGAAAAAACCGGCCAAGTGCGTGTCGGGCCACGCGCAGTAGGGTTCCGAAGTTGCATAATAATGCGGACTAAAAAGAGGGTTATGTTGTTGTAACATGAACATTAGAACGGTTTCAGCGGCTCATAGCATAGCATGATGTTTTTTTTAATCTATATTCTCGCGTTTGACCACTATCTCGCCTGATGGTAAGCGATGATGTGGTGTAGACCACGCTGAAGCACGCTTGCCTAGATGTAATCTATTCACTCTTGACTTAAACTAAATAAGGACTAACTGGTAACTGAAGAAGGAGTTATAAAATCCAACTTCGCAACTGAAGTTAGAAAAATATTATTTTCTCAAACATGCTTGGAAATGTGAGCATTATTTTGACAATCTTCTTCGAGATAAATCGAAATTGCTGTACTGGCCAAATACATGCGCGCAGCGGCCGGCAAAAGTTGTATGAAAATCCATATCTGTCGTGTCTAGCGGCCAAATAAATTACATAGTAAACTCATATCTGTCGTGTAATTTAAAAATGGAACGATCTTTTACTCCGAAACATGGAAACCAAGGAGGTAACTTATCAAAGGTTTTATTTAAATTTCGAACTGGCTTGCAAATACGAGTAGAAAGCTGTTTATTGAAAAAAAAAACAAATGAACATTTTACTCGTAACGCGGGCAAAATTATTGTTACTCGTTTTTCGTCATTGATTTTGTTTAGTAATTATTGTATTTGACAAAATAAGTTCTAGGTAATACTTAGTTTTAATTTCCGCGCATTATTTGAGAAAAGTACTATACAAGCCTTGGCCACAACTAGGCATTGATGGACTTACGTATGTGTGCCTCGGCTTTGCCTCGGCCCACATTTACACGTTCGTCCATCAATGCCTATTTTGCTGGCCGCTGCAGTAATGTACTATTATCTATTTGAGTTGATAGTTTGTCCCTGGATCCTTGCATGCACGCTCCTTGTTTATTTCTCTTTCGGAATTAGAAAAAAATCGTATGTATTCACCTCTAATCTCCTCTAATACCGCAGATTAGAGGTGAATCCTCTAATCTGCGGTATTCACTATTTCATTCCGGAAAGTTTTACGCTACTCAGTGATGGAGACGGGTATATTGACTTTATAGAAGGATATCGACAAAAGAAAATAAATAATTTGCTTGGAAATCGAATCTAATTTGACTTTACTTTTACGTTTTAATTACAAAACGTCGAAAATACTTCTGCACTAACACAAAATAGACTCCACCGCGCGCATGCGCCGTATGAACTACGGACTGGTACTGTTAACGACTCCGGCCACTCCAATGCGTTTTTCGAGCTTAAACATTATTAATTTAGAAATCATTATTACTAAGGATGTTATGATTTTATTTTTGTATATTTTTATATGGTTCATAAGCATATATTTACTATCTGTTTTACACAGCTAACAACGTTATTTAAGTAATTTTTCAATGGCATTTGTACAAAAATTTTACTGTGCCAAGTACATTTCATAAGTTGGTCGACTATTACTCGTAAACTTGTAAAGCCTGTTATGATTTAATTTTTGTATATTTTTACATGGTTCGTAAGCATTATATTTACGCTGTTTTACACAGCTATCAACTTTATTTAAGTAATTTTTCAATGGCATTTGTACAAAATTTTTACAGTTCCAAGTACATTTTATAAGTTGGTCGACTATTACTCGTAAACTTGTAAAGCCTTGTTATCCGTGATAATTTTCCTTTTAATTTCGTTATATTTACTACTGCCGTGAATTTTTTCACATAGCTAAGAGCAACCATTTCGCTGGCAGGGGGGGGGGACACTTGACTCTAACATAAATTTGCAACTTAAAGCTTAATTTTACGTAAACGAATCTCTGAATCGAAAAATGTTTTTAACAATCCCATAATATTTTTGAAAGGCCTATCCATCGATACCCCACACCATGGGATAGATGAGAAAAAAAAAATACATCCCCACTTTACGTCTATGGGAGGTACCCGAAAAAAAAATATTTTTCATGATTTTATGTTACCACTTTGTCGGAATTATTCATATGTATATACATGCCAAATTATAGCTTTCTAGTACTTAGATTCTCTGAGCTAAGCTGCGGACGGACAGACGGACAGAGCGAAACTATAAGGGTTCCTTGTTGACTTCGGAACCCTAAAAACAGTAATGGCGGATTTTGGGCGACATTTTTTTCTTCCAAACCCATCGTGTGGGGTATCAAAATAAAGGGTTTTAAGAGGCAATTTCAAAAATATGTAACACTTATATGTTCAAATGTACCTAATTCTAAAAAAATATAACTAAAAAGTTGTAAATAAAAAACAGTTAATTAAAAATATCAAAAAACCCGACTGCTTAAAAAGAAAACTAAAAAGACGTAAACAAGAAGAAAATCATGCTGTGCAGTCGGAGGATACATCTGGGTTTGGTCCGCCAGCTCGCTTTTTAGATTTTTTTAATTAACTTTTTTAAATTTGTAATTTTATCATGTGATGGTCTAATTAAAATAACAACTTACGTAGGTGCCTAACTAGGTATACCAAATATAATTTAATCAGTTTGTTTGTAGACATCTTAGTGGATAATCACTGTTTTTGGTGGATATATCAAATACTATCTAGTCTAGACATGATATCATCAGACAGACATATAGTCTTATAATATTTTTTAATTTCGTAACTTGGTAATTTCAGTTTTGAAAAAATAATAATGTTGTGCGCGTCTCCTTTTCTTGACCAAAGGGCTGACTAAGGTTGGGCAGTATTTGAATGACTTGTAAATAAAATACGTAATGAAATGAAATGAAATACTCGTACAAATAATATAGTAGTTAGTATTTCAAATTCTTATTGGCTTCAAAATACATTTGAACATAAATACTTTTAGTGATCTTAATAATGGGTATGTACTGCAGAAAATAGCGCTCGACAGCTTTCGTAAACAAATTGGCGACTGCATATGTCAAATTGGTTTGTTGAACCATTTTTTTTTGTAAGAAATGGAAAGATCATATATAAGTTTTCATACAAAACTATTATTAGTTTTTTTTATCATTGTAATTACAAAGTAAAATCAAATCGAAAATTTTTTTTTGAATCCAGTACCGACAGTTTTCCGAACAAACCCGAGCCCGTGTGACGTCACAACGTTCATTTCTACTCATTGTGGCACATAGCTTATACAGTGTTTTGACTTTTAACCGATACAATCTTGTTATTATCGTCAATATATTGATGAATATCGAATATATTGATCATAAATATCGAACCTTAAAAGTTATCATGCTTTCTTCGTATCATTATGTACGAACACTACAAAAAGATCCGCATTGTATGTGTTTCGCGCAATAGCCAAGTACCTAGCAAACTGTACTAAATTTGAGAAATGTTCTATGTCTAACTAGATTCCAATTATAATGTGTTAATAATGTTGTTATCTTGTTTTAATTTAGAATTTAGTATTAATTTCTTACTTTGATCATTAAAGACTTAGGAAAGTAAATTTTTAAGGGAACTTTCGAGCAAAGTTGACATTGTTGTATAATTACGTTTATTTTTTAACTTGAAAACATGATTTTTTTGTTATGTAGATATAATCATTATTTTAAGGCGTAAAACTATCAAACATTTCTGTTTGAATTATGAAAATCGGTCGACGCATTTAAGAGATATTTACTGACGAATTAGTGTAAGGAAAATCTACCAAGTTAATATTTTCACGTTTCTGTTCTACAAACTTTTTAGTGTTTGTAAATATGTAATATAGATATTAGTGTTTAATATTATTAAGGGATATGTAAATAATGTGAATTAACGAAAATGTTATGTTTATGTGTATCATATTTAGTGATATCTAATGAAATTTAACAATAACTAACACCGGTCCACTAACACGTAATATTAATTACGACTACTTTATGTATGCTCAAAACTTCCAAATCGTCCATCAGGTGGGTATATTATCGACATTAGCCTTTATGAATCCTTTATCACATATGACTAAATAAAATTTGTTGTTTAATAATATTTTTGCACTAATTTTCGGATATTTTTAGTCGTGTCGTACGTGCAGTTGACACTGTATTACCGTGAAATTCCTTGAACGTTATGACGTCACCAATATGGCGACCAATCATGGCCCGTTTGCAGACAGGTGGTTCTTTTTAAAATTTTATTGATTTTCAATTGCTTATAATAAATTGAAAAAAAATATTTAAGAGATTTCTGCAACGACAACATAATTTATGATATGTAAAGTTTCAAAATACATTAAAAAAATCGTATTTTTTTTTTATTCAACAACCCAATTGTCAAGTATCTTGTCAATATTGTCATTTTCATTTCAAACGGTTATTTTCACGAGAATTCTGTGTTTTAATTAAGTTTATTAGTACGAATGTCACGATGGATGATGGACTGTATTTTGTATTTTAAATAAAAAAAAATAATATACCTACTGTATTTTGTATTTTATATTTCAAATACGACTAACATTTATTTTTCTTATTTGAAATAGATGCGGGATAATTTTAATTAAACCAAAGCATGTAATTTGCGCAGCTGACTAGTGCTTTGGTTCATGATATATAGTATACGGAGTATATAAATTATTATTATACCATGCTTTGGTTAATCAATTTTTGACAGTTTTATGGAGACATTTCCGGGTAACAACGATATTTAGGCGTACTTCAAATTGACAATTGTAAAAAAAATGAAAATGTTACGAGATTGACATGAGCTACCTACATACCAAAATGTTGATCCCAAACAATTTGGACTTTTCACAATCGTTATCGCGATAAAGGCTCTTTGTCTAGAACTCAAGGACAATAACAGACTGGTGATTGCGCCATCTTTAAGGCGTACATATATATTCGCCAATGTTAAGGCGTATATATTCCTCAATGTTAACGCAGTACTGGCCGTGCGCCCGCTCTGAGCCAGAATATCAATATTGAACCTCCTTTTGGACAGATTTTTTTGCAAAATATTTTTGTATTTACATTATGCTATTTCAGTTATGAAGAGATTCTAGCCATCAAATTTTCTGTGTACAAATATTTTTAAATTTAAGTATTCAAAGTATCCAAAAGTAGCGAAAAATATCGTGTTGTTAATTTTTTTTTAAAGCAAAACTATTTGTTATACGAAAAAAACCATGTTCCACAAATAATGTACATGAAACAATAATAAATATATGTATTTTTTTCAAACCTTTTACCCTAGCCGTTACTAAGGAGTATGCTTTAGAAAGTTACCGTTTTACGGCACTAAAACGGTTGTAGGCCCTTAACGCGGTACTGGCGGTGCACCCGCTCGGTGTCTGAATATTAATATTGGACATCTTTTTTGACAGTTTTGTCTTCAAAATATTTTTTTATTTACTTAAGTATTTTATGTAGATTAGGAAGAAATTCTAATCATAATTTTACTGTGTAAAAATATTTTTAAACATCCAAGTCGTTATGGAGAGGTATGCAAAAGAAGCGGAAAAATATTGTTTGTTAATTATTTTTTTAAAGCAAAGTATTAGTCATATCTACGAAAAAAACATGTTTCACAAATAATGTACTATGGATCTTTAATATTTGTTTATATTTTTCAAACTGTTTTAATCTAGCCGTGCCGTTACTAAGGAATAGATGTTCTTAAGAAAGTAACCGATTTACGGCACTAAAACGGAGTAAGGGCCTTAAGTGGCAAACCAGCATGTTTCTGTCAAAGTGTCAACCATGCATAAGGTTATTTTTACCTTGGAGCGAGCGTAGAAAAATAAATCAACGATGCGCGACCGTGCGCAAATTAAGCTCATGTTAATCGATCCGATAGTGACGTTAAGGGTACACTAGTCGACGGCACGAATAATTTTGTGCGCGGTGTTAAAATGCATGCTATATCAACCGACAACACGTGCGGAACAGATAGATGCTGTTATGAGCAGTAAGAAGGTAGTTCGCGTACGAATACACACTTTTGCAAATTTGTAGCGAAATGGATGATGATTTAGAACGAAAATGAGCGCGCGAAATTCTATAAACAGACCTTTGGGAGTCTGGATACCATGAAAAAACGACTGAACGTATCTGTTCAAAATAAAATTATTTGCATTGTTGAACTACTAATCTATCCCTGTAAGGAGGCCGTTTTTCAATTTTCCTTCTTCTTATGGTACTTATTTGCGCCCAAAGATGCGTTAAAATTAGTGTTGAAATAAGAAACTTTCGAAGCTTATAACTTTCAAGTATGTTTTTATTTTACTTTTTTGCTTCCATACAGGGCTAGATAATGATGAGACAAATTGATATCATTTTTTATTTTGAACGTACATCGTCAAACAGTGGAGTAAAAGCCAGACTACGTTTGTATGGAAGAATTTTCGACTAGTGTACCCTTAAGGGCCTACATCCGCTTTAGTGTCGTAAAACGGTAACTTTCTAAAGCATACTTCCTTAGTAACGGCTAGGTTAAAAGGTTTGAAAAAAATATATATTTATTATTGATACATAATTAAGTACATAATTTTGAACACAAGGTTTTTTCGTGTAACTAATAGTTTTGCTTTAAAAAAATTATAAACAACACGATACTTTTTCGCAACTTTTGGAAACTCCTCCAAAACGACTTGGATGATTAAAAATATTTTTACACAAAAAAATGATGCCTCGATTTGCTTCATAACATAGCATATGTAAATCAAATAATATTTTGCAACAAAACTGTTCAAAAGGAGGTTCAATATTGATATTTTGGCATCGAGCGGCCGCACGGCCACGTACTACTGCCTTATCATTGGGGCGTATATAACGCCTTAAGCAACTTTATTAACGACCAGCTGTGCCCGCGACTTCGCTCCCGTCAACTGCTGCTTATCCTACCCTACTTACTTACCGTGCTGCCTACCAATACTAAAAAAAAACCAATTCAACCAACCTCTACCAATTTTTGTTCTATGGCCATTCATTCGCGGAGAATCTTAACACCGCCACAGATAATATAATACTAGCATACAGATGCCTCATCCCATACAAAGAAACCGTGCCGACGTATGTAGCGTTTTTCATCTGATTATACCGATTATTTTTTGTAAATCGATTGCGTTCGGTTTGGTTCCGTTCCACGGCGATAGATAGATCACCACCTATATCCGTGGAACGGAACCGAACCGTTCTTAGATAGGTGAAGTAAAAAAATATATGTCGGATCATGCCATGATTTGTTTACTTAAAATGATACACAAGTACCTTGTTTGGTACTGGGTGTAGTCTAGGGGCATACCCCTAGACTCCACCCAGTTCATTGGAGTTCATTGGAGAGCGACAGTGATCGTTCGAACATGGCCGTGACAACATATGGCCTAGGAATTGCCTGTGTTTCCTTTCAAGCCCAGAGTAGTAAAAGTTACAGGAGACATTTCTCTAGTTTACCCGAATCCCAAATTCTGCGCCCACGACTATAATATAACAGCGGTATGTCACTAAGTAGGTCAAATCATGATCCTATATACCTGGATCTGACATCAGAAGTGAGATACGAGCGGGCTGAGAAATCTCCTGATGAGTGAAAACAGTGAGAATTGTTATTAGTGTGGACTCTTTAATAACAGAGCTGCTACATTGTTGTGGATACCTTTTTGCGTGTTTATTGCTTAGTCAGAGCTACTGAGAAGCTCAATCAATCTGATTGGGTTCGATTCCCATTTTGAGAGTATGATACCATCGGAATAGCTAACCGCTATCTTGTCCTATGTTGTCAGACTGACAAAGATGTGAAATAGTGTGTTTGAGTGAGAACGAGGAATGGTGACATCCCCGGTGACTGGTGAGTCGTTACTTTTAGTTGTATTTCTTTGATGAATCGTGTTTCTCGGTTTCGTGAAGAGCTGTTATGCAACTGTGTTGTCGCCCTAAAGAACTAGTACCTGTGTTACAGTGTAGTTAAGCTGAGTGGCAAAATATATCATTATAATAGAGGACTTGTTTTACAATGTAGTCTAGCTTAGTTGCGAAATAGGGCTTTACAATGTAATAATGAGCTTAGGTGGCCCAAAATAACGTATATGCTTAGGAAGGGGGGGTTGGGAGGAAGTTATAGGCAATCATAGGAAAAGGCAGTCGCGGAGAGACCTCTTAGCGAGTGCCTTCGAACTATAACAGAATTGTGAAATTACGATACTGTGTTATAAAATCTGTGACAATTGTGATTAAGTACTTTTAATAAACTTATATTACCGGACTACTTCTTTGATTGATTTACATCAGAAGTGAGATCGATCAAACGCAATGCCTCCGTTTCAGCGTAGTGATGACGTTAATCGGAAAATAAATAGGAAAACGCGCTCTCGGCACGGCCGCCGATCGAAGCGCTCTGTGTCGCGCAGCATGCGCGGACGCGGGCAATATCCGTCTTCAGGCACGGAGAGTAGCAGCAGCTCATCCAGTGCGTCGGACGGCAGCTCGGGTTCCAGCAGCAACTCGGAGCGTGGCTGCCGCTCCGCCGCACGAGGGACAAACGTGCAAAGCGTGCGCGACGCCGCTCCCGAAGTCGGACCCAGTCGTGAGCCAAAATGTTATACTTTCTTCAGTAATACTCGAATTCGACCCATTAGTCGATGATATTGCAATGTGGATAAATGTGGTTGAAGCTAATTCCCGTTCATTTGGATGGTCCGACAAACAAATAACGTATCAAGCTCTACAGAAGTTGAAAAATACTGCTAAAATCTGGTTTGATTCATTACTCAAAACTGAAACGCGATGGACTTCGTGGAGATGGGTTGAGTGACGGTCCACATTACGGACACGTTTGAAGCAAACTACAACATTTTCGTCATGCTTAATAATCTAATGCACACAAAACCTGCAGAGGGTCAGTCGTTGTACGAATTTTATTTTCAATAAAAAAGTCGCTTCGTTAAAAAAAATAGTATTTTTTTCGATAAAGATATAATTTCGATAGTTGTGGGACTAATTGGGGACAAAAATATAAGCACGGTAACTGAGGCTGGTACCTTCAAATATTGCGGTGACTTAGCTTCATTTTTGCACAATAAAGCGTATTCATCCCGTGAAATGGCATTTGAACCAGTGCTGCGAAACATAAATAGCCCCGGTTCGAATCAAAATGCTTCCCGACCTTTACCAGAAAAGAAGCTTCTTTCAACGAGTGGCGGCTTAGCTAGTACAGTGCCCAGAATTAAGTGCTATATTTGTGGGGAACTGCGTTTTGAATGTAAAAAACAAACAGGTGATTTATAATGCAATTTTTGTAAAAAGCCGGGCCACTTAGATCTTGCGTGTCGGTCAAAACAGAGTACAAGTGCAAAGGTCGAGAAGGATTCTGAGGTGAAACGGATAAGAACATCTTGCAACAAAGATAAGATTTGTAAAGAGGTCAGTTTAAACAACGTTACGTGTAAAGCTTATATTGACATGGGAAGCGATTGTTCGTTGATTACAAGTACATGAATTAAATCTAATTCCGTTTAAACTAAGCAACATTGTTGTTATGACGGGTTTTAATTATGAGTCACGCACTCAAGTTACTGAGGCAGTTTCGGTATTTCTTAAAGTTGATATTGTAGAATTTGTAGTAAAATTTTATATAATAAGTTCTTAGACTGACTTGTTAGAACGAATATTGTCCAATTATGCACAATGTATTCCTAATGATCTTTTTAGTCTGGGTGAAACATCTTGTGTAGAACTGAACATAGAGTTGACAACAAATAAACCAAGGTATCAACGCCCGTTTCGAATGTCAGAATCTGAAACACAGATTACGCCAGATGATTGACAAATTGTTAAAGTCAAAGTCAAAGTCAAATATATTTATTTCAACTAGGCCAATAAGCGGCACTTTTGAACGTCAAACATTAAATCTAAATTAAAAATGTACAAGTAATAAAAATTTACTCTACCGTGCATTCGGAAAGTAGCTTGTTATGGAGAAGAACGCACAAGAAACTCCATAATTTTGAAAAAAACTGTTAGATGCAGGTATAGTTCGGGAAAGTAATTCGCCAAATGCAAGTCCCGTACTTCTGGTAGATAAACCTATGGTCAAAAGAGATTATGTGTTGACTATCGGTCTTTAAATAAAGTGACAGTTCAAGAGAAATATCCGATGCCGTTAGTTGAAGAGATAATTGATAGGCTAAAGGATTGCAAATGTCTTACGTCTTTAGATCTGTAAAATAGTTTTTACCAAATTAAAATTAATGAGGGATCCATCCTAAAAACGGCGTTCATCACATCCGATGGACACTATGAGTTTTTACGAATGCCTTTTGGTTTATGTAACGGACCATCTGTGTTTCAAAGATTAATGAACACTGTATTGGGAAAGCTTCGTTTTGATCGTGTTATTTAATATATGGATGACCTTCTGTTAGCAACTGGGATCTTAGAAGAAAATATTAAATGTTTGGAGCTAGTCTTAGGAGTACTAAAAGAAAACCGGTTAACTTGGATAAATTTAACTTTATTTCAAAGTTCACTAAACTTTTTGGGGTACGAAATTAAAGAAGATGGGATTCGCCCAGGAAGCAAAAAAAATTGGGGGCAGTAATAAAAAGTTCCCTCCTACCAATATTCATCAACTTCTTCAATTTTTGGGAATAATTAACTACTTCAGAAAGTTTATACGAGGTTGCGCTGTTCTATGCAAGCCTTTAACAAAATTATTGAAAAAAAGAGACTATGTGGGTGTGGAGTTCTGAACAATCACAAGCTTTTGAAATGTTAAAGACGTCTTTGTCGAAGATTTCACAAACCACATTAGATCCAAAATCAACAGTTATAATGTATACAGACGCTAGCCGTGACGGCCTAGTTTGTACTTTAGTACAAGTTACGGAAAATGGCGAGAAACATATTTATTTTTACAGTCGTCAAACAAGTGTAGAGAAAAAAAAGTATCACTCCGGTTTGAGCTGGAATTTTTAGCTATCACAGTAAGACTGCAGAAATTCAGACACTATCAGTTGGGATTGGGAATAACTTTTAAAATTATAAAAGACTGCGATGCTGTCAGATATTCTATTAACAAAAAATAAATAAATTCACGAATAGGTAGAATGGGTGTTGCAAACACAGGAATTTACATTCGATGTAGCACATCGGCCGGGAACACAGATGCAGCATGTCGATGCTTTAATTTATTTATTTATTTATTTAGGCAAACCAACTAAATACACACAAGTACATTCATAATAATTATCATTAATAAATATAATAGCACTGCATGCATCTAAATTATAGGTAAGCACAGCAATTTATATAGAACTCACTACACAATAATAATTAGCGTTATGGTGGATAACAATAATATCGTACATATCAATAATCTACCACAATTATAATCATTAGAACCCTAAATTAAATTATATTAAATCAAATCAAATTAAATCAAACCAAATCAAACAAAATTAAATAAACTTAAATCAAATTAAACCAAAACAAATAAAATTAAATCAAACCAAATCAAATCAACTCAAATTAAATCAAATTAAATCAAATCAAACTAAATTAAACTAGATAAGACATAATTCAATAACAAATTAAAACAATAAAAAATAACATAAACACAGGAAAAAATTAGTTAACAGAAACATTACTGAGCATTACTGAGATTAAAGCAGAAATCCAGTCTGTAAATTACCTGTCACAAATGAAAGTGAAAGTCTGTCACAGTTACTGAGTGAGATTGGTTCTGTACGGTTGCAAGATCCTAGTATTTGTGCTTCAGAAGTGATATTACAGTCAGGAGATGCCGAGGCATATAAGCAAATATTTAAAAATTACGAACTGCTGGGTATAACAAAGTATATCGTAGAACATAGTAGCTGTTGTTGTGTAGTTCGACGCTGGTTGGTACCGAAATAATGTATATGGCAAACAATAAGGCTAAAACACGATAATGTGGGACATTTTGCAGTAGACAAGACCCTCGAAAGAGTTAAAAACAACTGGTTCTGGTTTCCACTCATGAAAAAAGTTATTTCAAAGTATGTAGAAAATTGCCTAAACTGTATTTATTACAAAAACCTCCATGGTAAAAAGCCAGGTAAACTGTTTTCTATACCAAAATATGCGATGCAGGTATATAGTGCATTTACATCTAAGTCATTTGTTAAACACTGCAATGACAAAAATATTAGGCAACATGTTATTGCTACGGCGATGCCAAGATCTAATGGACAAGTAGAACGTTACAATGCGACAATTTTGGAAGCCTTACGCAGCATGGGTGCAAACACTGACTACAATCAATGGGATAAACACATTGTTAAAATTCGGCAGTGCATTAATAGCACAGTTAATAAGACCACATCAGAATTACCTAGCGAAATCTTTTTTGGATACAGACTACAAATGGATTCTGATAAGGTTAACGCTAGGGCATTGGAACCGGTTTTTCCCGGTTCCGAAAGAACCGGGAATTCCCGGTTCTGAAGGTCCCTGAAAGAATCGGTTCTGTAAAACAGAGAACCGGTCGTTATGGTTCTTTCGGTTCTCTCTTAAAATAAATTTAGAAATAATATTATCCCTATAATACTCTTTATGCTAAATATCAAGTTATTATCCAAACAGAGTAAATACTGTTATTTCACTGTTGAATTAATAAATAACGTTATTATTTTAATATTATTTATGAATCTTTAAGAAACTAACGATTTTTTAAAGGGATTCGGCAACATTAAGGTAAATGCTCCAGGATACCCCGCGACATTCAAATTTTTGACATTTGTTTTGCTTAACATTGAAAATGAAGATAAAACTGTTTTTTTACGGCCTACGAGTGATGAGATGCTGCAGGAAATTGTAAACCTCATTTAACGCACAAAACAAAGTGTACCTCTTGTGTGTACGCCTGATTTCAGGAGACATGATGATTTACAAGTATCTTTTTTAACAAATGGAGAAGAACTTAATAAGGAAATAAGTCAAGCTACTGCTTCTGCTCCTGAATCGATATCAAATGACATCAACACTACTGTAAGGGTAGAAATGGCTCTGTTTGAGAATGGTGGTCAGAGACAGTGAGGCCGATACCTATCGCTGGCTTACCAACATTTACTATCGATTCCACCCACTAGTGTGGAGCCGGAACGTATATTTTCTTCCGCCGGGATAGTCTGCAATAGACTCCGTTCGTCGTTAAGCGACAAAACTTTAGACGCACTTATTTTTTTACGTTCCTTTTATTTAGGAAAGAAGAAACCCAATACGTAATGCTCAATTTAATAATCAAAGTCCGTATGGGATATATGTTTTTTTTTAATGTTTATCATTTTTATTTGCGACTTTTGTGTGCTTGTTGATTTATTTTGAACGGATTTGTGAAAGTTCCTATTTCTAGCTTGTAAGATTGTTAATTTTTTTAAAGTTTAATTTTTATTATTTCATAGATACTTTTGATCTTTGTGGTGTAGTGAATTATAAACCACTGATTGTCAACTGGTTGTGAAAATATTGAATTTTAAAGAACTGATTGTTGCCAAAAATACTTAAAAACGATGTTGTAATTTGAGTATAATTAAAAAAATATATAAATATGCTTACCAATAAAGTGTGTTTTATTTAGATACTTTCCCTTTATTCGTTTTGATAGTGGGAATTCTATATAAAAGATAGCATACCTTTTCAACTTGAATTTATGAAAAAACCCGAAAGAACCGAAAAAACCGGTTACTCGGTTCCGGCTTGAGTTTAGTACCGAAAGAACCGGTTCCTAAAATAGGGGCGGTTCTCGATGCCCTAGTTAACGCAGACAATTAACAACAATCCGTAGATGTGACAGTACTTCGAGAAGCGGTTGATGATAATTCAAAGGAGAGCGGAAAAACAAAATCAAAGTTTTGATGCGAAAAGGAAAGCTGCTTATCAATTCAAAGTAGGCGATTTAGTAGTTATTAAGATTCCAAGGCAATCTAATGATGGTCAGAGCTCGAAATTGTTACCAGTAGTTAAAGGCCCTTTTAAAGAGACACAGATTTTAAGCCATGACATATAAAGGGTCTTTCAACAAGGACGGGTCGATGTTAAAATTGAATAAAACAAGATGTGTGTGAGATTTTAACGAAATTTATTTTTATTTATTAAGCAGAGTCATAAAAAATTGGACTTCTCGGATTCGTGCCACCATACGAAGCCGCGGCGGACATTTGAACGATGTCATATTCCATACATAATTGGCTTAATGGGTCTTTTAAATAAGAAATAAATTTCGTTAATATCTCACACACATCTTGTTTTATTAAATTTTAACATCGACCCGTCCTTGTTGAAAGACCCTTTATAAGGTAAAGGACATGCTAGGCGCAGAAAGGACATCTAGATGCTATGAACGTGTCACCTGCGTATAAAACATGAAGCCATGGATAACCGCTGGTGATAATTATGGTAGTGTAATAATAAAACAGGCCGTGCTCGGATGTTGTCGGGTACTTACTATTTTATTAGCTACATAAAACACTTTCGTTGAGTTGTATAAAGACAAGTATGTCATTGAAAGGTGATCATAGTATAATTTTGTGGTCTGATGCACAGGCTTCGAACACTATTGGCATAGCATTATACCATAAAAAAGTAATGTTCATAATCAAAGTACTGGAAAAGCAAAGGGTAGAAAGATTCTATACGGCTGGCCGCTGATGGAACAGCAAATATAGAATCTGGTTAAATGTTAAATGGCTGGCCGTCGATGGAATAGCCAAGGGTAAGAAGATTCTATACGGCTGGCCGCTGATGGAACAGCAAATATAGAATCTGGTTAAATGTTAAATGGCTGGCCGTCGATGGAATAGCCAAGGGTAAGAAGATTCTATACGGCTGGCCGCTGATGGAACAGCAAATATAGAATCTGGTTAAATGTTAAATGGCTGGCCGTCGATGGAATAGCCAAGGGTACGAAGATTCTATACGGCTGGCTGCTGAAGGAACAGCAAATATAGAATCTAATTAAATGTTACGTGGCTGGCCGTCGATGAAATAGCCAAGGGTAAGCAGATTCTATACGGCTGGCCGCTGATGGAACAGCAAATATAGAATCTGGTTAAATGTTAAATGGCTGGCCGTCGATGGAATATCCAAGGGTAAGAAGATTCTATACGGCTGGACGCTGATTCAAGATTCAAGATTCAAGGTTATTTATTTGTGGAAACATGAGTACACATACAGAGCATGCAAGTTATTAAATTACATCATAGATTAGGATCAGTCATGTTTGGCCTTAGTGGCGTACGAATATTCAAATTTCAGTAGTTCAATAAAAGTCATTAGATAAAATATTAGATTACATAAGAACAAAATAGTAAATCTCAATTTCAAAATCAGATAAATTTAATTTATGGTAGCTAAATAACAATGATTAAATGTCAATTAAAATTGTCAAATGTCAAATCAAATGTCAAATCTAATGTCAAATAAAATGTCAAATGTATTAATTTCAATAACAATAATAATTATGTTACTATAAGCACAGATTATGTCAAAGATGTATTGATAACATTGGTAACCACACGGCATTAGATGTTGTCATTAAGAAATTCTAGAATACTGTAGTATGCTTTCCCTTCTAGCAGTATCTTTAATTTCTTTTTCAATTGACGGACATTAAGTTCCTTCCAACTATTTGGGAGTTTATTAAAAATTTTAGGGGCCATACAGAAAACACTCTTGTGCATTAATGCTGTTTTCGAGCTGTGTAGAGAAAGAATACTGTCATCACGCCTACTATGGTTGCGATCGACCACTTCTGATTGAAGTGGAAATAAATGTCGATTTAGTTTTACAAAACTTTACTGAAATAAAATATTGTCAGATAACACCATAACAGTTTGTTTGTTTGCCGCCGATGGAAAAACAAATCAAGAACAAAACATGGACACATTATAATTGATCGTTGACAGATAACATTTTAAAACATGGTTTCTGTTCTCAGCTGATGCACCAGACCTACCACATGCGAGGGCGCATGCGTATGCAGGACGGCCGGATGTTGTCGCCCTAAAGAACTAGTACCTGTGTTACAGTGTAGTTAAGCTGAGTGGCAAAATATATCATTATAATAGAGGACTTGTTTTACAATGTAGTCTAGCTTAGTTGCAAAATAGGGCTTTACAATGTAATAATGAGCTTAGGTGGCCCAAAATAACGTACATGCTTAGGAAGGGGGGGTTGGGAGGAAGTCATAGGCAATCATAGGAAAAGGCAGTCGCGGACAGACCTCTTAGCGAGTGCCTTCGAACTATAACAGAATTGTGAAATTACGATACTGTGTTATAAAATCTGTGACAATTGTGAATAAGTACTTTTATTAAACTTACATTACCGGACTACTTCTTTGATTGATTTACAACTGTGACTTTGTTATTTTGAAGTTTTATTGCGATATTATCTACACGGTTTAATCGAATTTATTGGCTTTGAAATAAAGATGCAGAAACCACAGGTATTGACATTCATGTTTAATTTGTCATTACATTGAATGTTTGTCTTTAATGATAATACTATTCAATTTATTTCGTTACCTTTGAGATTGATTAAATTGAATTACATCTGAATCTGTTAAATTGGTTTGCTAAAACATCTTAGAGACATTGAACACTCATGATGGAGTCAGTATTGCTCTGTTGTTATCACGCTTGGTCAGAAATTAAGAATCTCATCATTGTAAAAAAAAAAAAGAAGAAGTTGATTTATATAACCACTTACATGGTTTGGTAATGTTTTGTACTGTCTGTGTTTTGCTTGAGTAACTCTGCTTCCCCTACGGACAGCGCGGGCGTGACGTTTTGTTATTATTTGTCGAGCTTTTACGTATTGAAAGCAAAAAGTTGTGTACCTAGAGTGTAATGGCGACGTCGGTGTCAGCCAAGCAATTTAAGTTGTCCAAAACATCGATGTGGAAGTGATATGGATGGGAAAAACAACAATGGTTTGATAACATCAATGTGAGCGCTGATCTGGCCTTTACAAGCCACTCAGCAGATTAACGAGCAAGCGACTGTTCGGTGCTTGAAGAAGCAGTAGGATACGGTGAGTTGCCGTACATCCAAGATGGGTGTTCATGTTGGTTAGCTGAGCTTTTTCGTGCAACTAAATTTACGTCAAGTAAAAGTACGTCAACTTAATTTGTGGTTAATGGTTGGTTGTGTGTAATTGTTTAACATTAACATCGAAAACATTGTTAAATGCCCCTTTGGCCTCTTACCAACTAGCGCGACTGCTGAGTGCGGGGTCCTGGGTTCGGTTCACAGGACAGGATTTAATTGGGTTTTTCCGTTGGAAATTACTCAGTGGCAACCCAGTCAGAAAGCATTATTATGAAATTACTTACTGAACCAATAATGGAAAAGTATAAAGTTTACATAACAGATTTCATTGTGAGATTATGAATAATGTAAAGTCATGAGAATTAAGTTTCAGCTACGTTATCATGAGTGGTCATAAAAATAACAAATGTTGAACCACTGAGAACTCAATGCCTAATCTAAACAAAGTTTTACAGAGCTTGATTAAGACTTAACTTTCATAACACCGGATAAGCAACATGAGTTCCAAATAATACATACGGGCCTTTGTAACATGACTAGCATAGGTCAAAGAGCAAGTGGGTTTGGTATAAATCCTTTTATTTGAAGTGTTAGTTTTATCGTCGCCGAGTTGCCAGCCTGTCGGTTTTTTATCGGTTACACTTCGGGGAGTGTGCGACGGAACTGCACAATTTGATTCCGCCTAGCCCTTTCCATCATCGGACTACAAGACGTACGGCCATGCGCCATCGGTACATGGTGGACATCCCTCCCATACGCACAAAGCGTTTTGCTAATACTTTCATTGTGCGCACAGCTATGGAGTGGAACTCCCTTCCGGGGTCTTTGTTCCCTGATAGCTACAACCTTGGGGTCTTTAAGTCAAGAGTAAATAGGTTTCTTCTAGGCAAGCGTGCTTCACCGTAGACCACATCATCGCTTAACATCAGGCGAGATAGTGATCAAACGCGAGCCAATAAATTATAAAAAAAAAAAAAGTTGTGCCAAAAGGCCGAACGAATGTTACGTAGGTATAGGCCTTACGCCTAAAGACAGTGGTACGATAACGACATTGTAAGGAATTTTTGATGATTAAAGTAGAGCAGATTGTTGCAAATATGCTCTTCCGAGTTTTGATGTAGCACTTTGTATCGAAGAAAAGAGTGAAATGGCGAAACAAGATGTTCTTACAGTAGTTTATGTTGTCATGATATCAATGTTGATGAATCATTGGTTTGTCTTTGATGAAGATACTTTTTGGAGTTGAAGGTGAATGGTCACCATCAGCTTAAGAAGACATGTTACGTGCAAAAAATAATGCGGAAAAAAATTGTTAACTAAATTAAAGATGTACTATGCTATGATACTAAAATAAAAAATATAGAATTGCAATGGCGTACAATTTTATACAATTGTGTATACAATTGTACGCCATTGCAACCTCAATATTGCAGCAATATTGCGATCTACTTGGGTGGCGTAGTGTTGTGCACACAATCCAGTAGATGGCGTAAGGCGTCGTGTTATAAACTTAATTTATTACAAACGAGCAGTTGCCCGCGGCTTCGCTCCCGTGGGCCACCCCACAGGACCCGTCTTCGGGATCAAAAAATAGTCTATGTTACTAGGAGCCTATTCGGTACAAACAAACAAACAAACAAAAAAATCTTTCCTCTTTATAATATTAGTATAGATTAGAATATTGCCTTCAAGGATTTAGCTTTTTTTCTAAATAATTAAAGCTGCAAATTTATTTTACTCATTCCATACTACTACTAGAGCAGTGGTGGTATTGGCCGCGACTTGCAAGCTGTGGGTCGTGGGTTCGAATCCGGGCAGGCGCTTTACATTGTGTAAATTATTTTATAACCACTTCTCTCAAAAACGGTGAAGGAAAACATCGTGAGGAAACCGGCATGTCCTAGAAACAAAATTTCGAAGATATGTGATATCCACCAACCCGCACTGGGCCCGCGTGGTGGATTACGGCCCATCCCCTGTCACAGGGAACATTAATAAGGCTGATGATGATGAAGATGTACTACAATAATAAAAAAAAAAAAAAAATGCGATAGACAGATAACGACATGACTTTACTGTCTTATGATATGATGCCACCAATTTGATTGAAATAAAAATAGCTCATAGGTAATTACTAATAGTGTAAACACTATTGGAGTCCCATTCAGTATTGTGATTGATGAAGGTCGAGGTTTATCGGAGGAATTTTAAGAGTGATAAACAAAAGTTAACCTTTAACTTATTGCGTTTTATACGTACAACTGGAATGTAGTTTATTGAGCATACTGAAGCCAATAAAGATACGACCGTGCCTTAAGGCATAAAAAAAAAGAAGTAAATTGTGACAACTGTGTGTTTGTGTGTGTAAATAAGTACACCACTTGAACTGACGATAGACAAGAAGCGAGGCTCTTGTTCTTTATGACAAGTAAATAGAAATGGAAGTTGTTATTTAGAAGCGCGGTAGGCAAATTGTCGAGTAAGATAAAGATGGTTTGATAGAGCACAGATAGACAAAAGATTTTTATGCTGTAATTTTGATTAAGAATAAAGAATGAAATAAAAATAAACATTCGTTTAAAGGTACCATTTAAGTTGATGAGGTCTTTTAACTATGCGTTGAGAGACTTAGTAGTCGAAATGTATTTACAACTATACGCGCTCTATCGTGAGCATTGTAGTGGAATTATAGGGAAGCCGAAAAATCGGGTACCCATTAATATAACTGAATGTAATATAATGACTGGACTATGTATGGTAACAGAGATGACTTGACTGTAAACGATCACAGAGATGACTAGACTGTATGGTCAGTGAGATGACTGGTGTAGCCACGGGGATGGTTGCAAGACCTGGTCACTGGGATGACTATGGTTGTGTAAGTGGTCAGTGAGATGACTGCTGTAGCCACTGGGATGGTTAAGAGACCTGGTCAGGATGACTATGGTTGTGTGAGAGGTCACTGAGATGACTGCTGTAGCCACTGGGATGGTTAAGAGACCTGGTCATGATGACTATGGTTGTGTGAGAGGTCACTGAGATGACTGCTGTAGCCACTGGGATGGTTAAGAGACCTGGTCATGATGACTATGGTTGTGTGAGCGGTCAGTGAGATGACTGCTGTAGCCACTGGGATGGATAAGAGACCTGGTCAGGATGACTATGGTTGTGTGAGAGGTCACTGAGATGACTGCTGTAGCCACTGGGAATTGGGATGGTTAAGAGACCTGGTCAGGATGACTATGGATGTGTGAGAGGTCACTGGGATAGCTATCCGAAGCCACAGGGCTGGCTGTGAGAGACTAAGGATCTCTCTTAGTTAATTGAAGTCAGAATGACCGAAAGGTTTTATTCTATGTTGGAAATATCTGGTATTGCTGATTTACACACGCGGACGTGTGCCACGTAGGATGGCCGTGTCGGATCATGCCATGATTTGTTTACTTAAAATGATACACAAGTACCTTGTTTGGTACTGGGTGGAGTCTATGGGTATGGTGTAGACATTGTTCATTGGAGAGCGACAATGATCGTTCGAACATGGCCGTGACAACATATGGCCTAGGAATTGCCTGAGTTTCCTTTTAAGCCCAGAGTAGTACAAGTTACAGGAGATATTTCTCCTAGTTTACCCGTATCCCAAATTCTGCGCCCACGACTATAATATATCAGCGGTATGTCACTAAGTAGGTCAAATCATGATCCTATATACCTGGATCTGACATATATATAAAAAACTTTTCTACAAAAAATACTAAGTACCGACTTCCAAATGTAAAAAAGGTTTTTTATTTTCCAATTTTAGTTGTACCTACCAAGTAGGCAAGTAGTTTAGTAAGGTACCTACCTATATTGCAAGAATAGATTACCTAAATATCATGAAACTGAACATAACCGGTGAAATGAGAGTGTACCATATCTGCGTACCCCTTTAGAGCGTACTGGCGTGATGATATGATATGAAATGGTATACACAATAAACAGACATGCGATTGCAGCCAGCAATCCCGAGAGATTTGCAGTTATTTATTGAAGAGTTCTGTCTGTTGTATATCTCCGAACTTCTTCATCAGATCTTCACCAAATGAAAAAGGGACCAATTTCGGAACATACTCTATCAAACAAAAAATCAATTTTCAAAATCGGTCCACAATTGACGGAGATATCGACAAACACAAAAACATAAAAAATACATAAAGTCGAACATAGAACCTCCTCCTTTTTGGTAAATCGGTTAAATAGTTTTAAAAACCCGACTGCTTCAGAAGCGAACTAAAAAGCTGTAAACAAGAAAATATCATGCTGTGCAGTCGGAGGATCAGGGGGTCACCCAGTGCCCGAATATGTATCCTCCGACTGCACAGCATGACTTTTTCTTGTCTACAGCTTTTTAGTTCGCTTCTTGATTTTTACATTTTTTATTTTAGTACTTTAGTTCGCTTCGTTCTGCGTTCGGGTTTTTGATTTTAATATCATGTTTTTTTTTTAATTTGCGTAAAAAATATACTTACTTACATAACTTTATTTTTTTTTCATTCGATAATTACTTCTGATTGACTTTCAATGAATTTAGGCACCTTTTAGATATAAACAATACCGACTTATACTAATTAACGGTGTTGACTTACAGCAGATTATTAACTAATTAAAATTCGATAATTATGTTATTGATTTAACGTCACTGATAACAAAAACGATCAAGATTTTGATAAAACTATCAAAATGCTATTCCGTAGACCGTAATTATTCCATAATTATACTCCTAACAGTATTTAGTATCCATGATTGATTTAATTTTATAAGCTTTTATTTGACTGGAATTGTCCAGGACAAACATAACTTATAAGTACTTACATAATTATTTTTTTTAATTTGGTATTTTAGCCTACCTACGTACTGTATATAAAAAAAGTCTAATTATTATGAAATATAGTAACACCAACGCGCATGCGACGATAACGCCTTCAAAAATCGGAATAAGAATAGTGCCTAATTATAGAACCAAGGCCACAGAGTAGCAACAATCGGTTTTTAGAAAGTGATGCGTAATTTCAACAGACTCTGTAAGTGGTAGCGTGGCCGAGCGGTCTAAGGCGCTGGTTTAAGGCACCAGTCTCCTCGGAGGCGTGGGTTCGAATCCCACCGCTGCCAAAATCTTTTTGCATTTTTAAAAATTTTTTCTTCTTATTTTTAAATACTCTTGTCGTACTAATAAAAGATTTTTAATTTTTTAGCACCACTAAAATATAAAATATAGATTTTTTTTAAGCTAGAAAAGAGCGTAAATCGTAGTTCGTAGCGTAATTAATTAAATGTTTTTACTACAAAGCAATTAACAAATCGTTACACAGTACACTCGTCTACATAATATAATTACGTCTAAAGTCATGTACCTGCCTGAATAATAATAAATTAACAAGTATTACAACAATGTCATGAGAACTAAAAACAATTGAATATTTAACTTCCAATTAAAACATTGTTGACATTGTGTTTTTTGTCATAATAATATTAAAAATTATAATTAATTTAACTAGAGGTAAGTAGATATAATGTTGGCATTAAAATACACTGTCAAGTATTGTCCAAAATGCCAAAACATGTGTGTGTAAAAACGTATCATGTATTTGAAAATTTGTATAACCTTTACATTCCGCGACTGTACACGTGCGAGTCAACAACATAATAAGTGGAATTATATCTCACTCTAAACTCACTCAGCTAAGTAAGTATTCACGGTGGGACGTTTACATAGAGCTTATGCGAGTTTTTAGGGTTCCGTACCCAAAGGGTAAAAATGGGACCCTATTACTAAGACTCTGCGGTCCGTCTGTCTGTCTGCCACCAGGCTGTATATCATGAACCGTGATAGCTAGACAGTTGAAATTCGGAGCAGTCGGAGGATACACATGTTCGCGAGCTGGCTGACCAAAACCAGATATATCCTCCGACTGCACAACATGATTTTCTTCTTGTTTACATCTTTTTAGTTCGCTTTTTAAGCAGTCGGGTTTTTTTATTTTTTTAATTAACTTCTTGTAACGCGACGAACACATCGACGCGACATCACTGCTACCGCGCCGTCCGGCCGAGCCAGCGAGTCATCACGTCATCACCTCCGCCCCGCGCGCAAGGCGTCCCCGCCGTGGCCACAGCCGCCTATAAAGCCCCTGACCACAGATCATATAATACTACCCCTGACAGAAGCCAGCAGCGGCAGTTCCGAGTTCGGCACGCTTCGAGTGTACTCTCTGCATCGACTTAGGTCGGTCAAGATTACCTCGCCTCTTGCTGGACTTGGGCTAGCGGCGTATATTGGTTGTTTGGCTGTGTTGGTATCGTTAGCGGTCCGCACACCATTCAAGTAATATACAACGCGCGTAGGGATTTATTAGTTAGCTTCAACCTTCCCTGTTAGATAGCATTCAATATTGTAGTTAACTTTATTATACTTATTGTATTAGACTATTTTTTCTGTTCCGTCTTGTTACTATAAATCTGCCTAAGATAGTTTAAATAAATAATTGTTATTACATGAACTGTGGGTTTACTTTATCTCTCAACACATACCCCCCTTATATTCTTTTATTTATAACTTTATAGTTATCTTTTTTTTTCAAATTAGGTACATTTAAACATATAAGTGTTATAAATTTTTGAAATCACTTCTTAAAGCCCTTTATTTGATACCCCATACGATAGGTTTGGAAGAAAAAAAAATTCAGGCCCCCACAATATGGCGCCCAAAACCCGCCATTTTTCTATTATCCAATTTTAATGTAGCCAGTGACACATGACTCAGCTTATTATCTAGTAAAGTATTGCAGCTACACCAAAATAAAAGATACGTGTGTATAGCTGAAACCATACAAAATCGACATGTGTGAAAATTTAATTACAAAAACCAGTTGTTAGTAATTAAAAAGAACTGTAAACTAAAAAATCAAAAAAGCATATATATATTCGCGAACTGGCTGACCAAAACCAGATGTATCCTCCGACTGCACATCATGATTTTCTTTTTGTTTACTTCCTTTTAGTTTGCTTCTTAAGCAGTTGGGTTTTTTTATTTATTGTATTGACTTTTTTATTTATAACTCTATAAAAAGTGTTATATGTATATTTTTGAAATCACCTCTTAAAACCCTGTTTTAATACCCCAAACGCAGTCAAGCAAAAAAAAAAAAAATTGGGGCCCCACAATATCAAAATCCGCTTTTCAAAATTTTCTATTTTCCAATTTGAATGTAGATTCGTCTTAACCTTGCCAGTGACACTAGCAGGGTTAAGACGAATCGATTGCCGTAAGAACCATCAAAATCGGCCAACGCGTTTGTTCTCTAGAACGCCACATAGGAACAAACATACATACATATATACATACATACATACATAGACTGATAAACACATTACCCTCCTTCGGCAGTCGGGTAAAAAATGGGACCCTATTACTAAGACTCTGCGGTCCGTCTGTCTGTCTGCCACCAGGCTGTATCTCATGTACCGTGATAGCTAGACAGTTGAAAGTTTCACAGATGATGTATTTCTGTTACGCTATGCTATAACAACAAATACTAATACAGAATAGTATAAATATTTAAGTGGGGCTCCCATACAACAAACGTGATTTTTTTGCCGTTTTTTTTGCAATAATGGTACGGAACCCTTTTTGCGCGAGCACGACTCGCACTTGGCCGGTTTTCATTTTTGCTTGGAAATGTGAGCATTATTTTGACTACCTTATTCGAGATAAATCGAAATTGGTGTACTGGCCAAATACATGCGAGCAGCGGCCGGCAAAAGTTGTATGAAAATCCTTAACTGTCGTGTTTAGCGGCCAAATAAATTACATAGTAAACTCATATCTGTCGTGTTATTTAAAAATAGACCGATCTTTTACTCCAAAACATGGCAACCAAGGAGATAACTTATCAAAGGTTTTATTTAAATTTCGAACTGGCTTGCATATAGAAAGCTGTTTATTGAAAAAAAATAAACAAATGAACATTAGAACGCGGGCAAAATTATTGTTACTCGTTGTTCGTCATTGATTTTGAAAAGTAATAATTGTATTTACACGTTCGTCCATCAATGCCTATTTTGCTGGCCGCTGCAGTAATGTACTAATTGTCACCCGACGGTGCTCATTCAATTCAGCGATTTTTTATATGTACATGCGAGTTTTTATGCGTAGAGGTCTCGCCAAACTTCTTGGCCGCCCTGAAGTTGTTGCGCAGTAGTAAATCTTATACAACAAGATAAATTAAATTCACCCAATTTTTTTTTTTCATCTGTTTAAACTACATCATATAAACTTAGGGATTATGAAGAACATTCTAAATGCAGAGCGCTTGTTAAAAAATCTATAGAAGCTGCTCACAAACGGCATCAACATAAAATTCAGTGTCAGTTTGCTAAAGATCCTAAGTCATTCTGGCAAGACATTAAATACATACGATCAAAGAAAGGTGCGGTAGGCAAGAAAACTATTATAAAAGATGGTGAACGTTTATCAGATGACGAGTGTGCTAAACAGTTCGCGAAGTTTTTCGAATCGGTTTACAGCGATCAGCCGCCGCGGTTAGACGCTCAAGCGGCGGCGGCAGGAACGACGAGCAGTGCGCGGGTACAACTTGACGCACTGAGTCTTGAGGACGTCAGATGTGCACTTGACCGCCTGAAGCCGAAGCTTTCAGTGGGCCCGAACGGTATACCGGCATTTCTTTTTAGAGATTGTGGTAGGGTGCTTACAGAACCGCTGCTTTATATTTTCAATATGTGTCTTCATTCGACGACTTTCCCTGCTCAATGGAAGATCACGCGGGTGATTCCTGTACCCAAAGGTAAGGCGGGATTGGACATAACTGGTTATAGACCAGTGGCTGTGCTGTCGACGCCGGCCAAGTGTTCGAGTCTGCCATCCAGCGCAGAATGCAGCAGCAGTTGCGCGGACTACTGGCTGACGCGCAGCACGGGTGGTGCCGGCGTTAGATGCTAGTGTGCAGGTTGATGCTGCTTATTTCGATTTAAAAAAAGCTTTTGACACCGTTGACAATGACATCTTATTAACCAAGCTCGCAGAAGTCAGCTGCACACCACACTTCACTTCACCTATACAAACATACATAGACTGATAAACACATTACCCTCCTTCGGCAGTCGGGAAAAAAAGCTGTTGTCTATTGATGCAAGTACCTACATATAATTGTGTAGAGAAATAATGTGAATAGCCAGACAGTAAAACAGTTATTTATTACAATAATAATATAAACTGCGACGTGTTAACTTATCGGCCTTGACTCTGACATTTGTAAAATATTACTTTGCAAAAGAAAATAGCGTCGTGTCAAAATGTACTTTTTAAGGTGCACTATAAATATTAGTGTTACATGGTATTATTATATTATCTGTGGTGTTACTTACGTGTTATTGTATAGTATTATCACAAAATATAGCCGCCACTTACGTACTTTGTGGTATTATGTAAATTGGACTTTTAATAATTGGAATACCTAGATATTAAGTTGTAAAAATAGTAATAAGTAATTTATAATTAACTGGCACGTTTAATGAAACAACGTTTTGTAGAGGTTAGATAGTATTTTTATATCTATTCGGTATTTTAAAATAAATTATTATTTTTATAATATGTATTTTTATGTTTGTATTTGTATTTGTGTTTTATAATAAACCTTGATTCGAGAACCCATACTGGTTTAAACCAACGTATTCAGTTAAACTGTATCAGTTTCAATCATATCTCCGCAAGAAGAAGATTTTCCTTTCACAACGTGAAAATCTAAGAAACCGCACATACAAAACGTCAAATCAATACATCGAACTAAATTGAGTCGTCCACTTAATATTATAAGGTGCTATTTCATGCAACATCACTAATAAAATGTGAGACACCACGTGGCCGAACGACTATTGATTTTATATTTATACGACAACAATCAGAGGAAAACATTCGAAATAATATTCTATTAAAACACAAAATCTACACACAACATCCACTAACACTGTATTTTCTAGGAACAAAGCACGTTTTTACGCATTCCACTCAATAATTTAAAATAATATGCACTCTACGCTACTTAGGTCACTATTTCGTAAATTCACCGGCTAATGCCACTCACCATTACATGGTCGGTACAAATATCCACCCGCACTCAACGAAAACTGACGTCAAACTGGCGAAATTTCACGACTTTTTAGGACTGAAGCATTCGATTTTTGAAAACAGCTGTTTCCAGACTAATTTGACCTACGCGCACAAGCGATCGTTACTCCGACGAGTCTCCGATTAAAGTGGCCTGTAATGGTGTCAGAGGTCACTGTCGCGGCGAAATTCTCTTTTTAAAACTTGCAGCAATGTGGTCTATGGTCTGTGCTTTAAAAAGAACATTGTGCAAGCTGTAATTATTTATTTAAACTGTGTTCTGGTGCAATTTTGCCAAGTTTAGTTGTTATTAATAGAAAACAGACGCCATTTTGCGTCGTCGGGGCGAACTGCGCATGCGTGGCGTTAAGGGCAAGGGTAGCAGAGACATTATTTATTCCGAATTACGCTTTTAACTCGCTAGACGTCACGCTTTCATTAGTTACTTTATCGTTTATAATGTATTTGTACAGCTGTTTTATGAGCGCGGAGGACAAAAGTTATGTTAACACCCGTAGCAGGCAACATTAAATGTTGTAAAAACGAATGACAGGCGTATGCAGAGGCGGGTGTACTTTAAGTTCACTCGTGCGCTGAACTGCCAGATTTTAACAGGTTTAGAAAAAAAGATATAAATGTTTTATAATATCTGATAAACGATCTATTCAATATTAACGAAATTATGACGAACCAATTTAAGCTCTTTGCTTAAGTAATAAGACGTATATTGCTATAAAAAAAATAATCCCCGTGCGCTAGACTACAGCGCACGGCGAGTGCTCATACAACTTCTATGAGACACGAGCGAAAACGCCTGGCGCGTGAGACAGAGATAGTTCAATAGAAAATGTACGGCAAAATACGACACTCTCGTGCGCCGTCCCAGCGAGCCGAAGATTACCGAGAGCGGGCGAAGTTAGACGAACGAAATTCACGAACATTACGCGGGTGGGAAATGTGGCGGGCGCGGGGCTTGTTTACTTTTTTTTGGACACAGTGTGCAGCTTGCAATTTTGCAATTGATCGCGGCTTTTAGTTACTTCTATATTCTAATTTCTATTGTTTTTTTTTTATATACTTACTGAGTTGTGGGACAATATGTGTGAGTTTTCGACACTAAAGTGAATTAAAATGTTTCTCAGAAACACCATGTCTCAGGACAGGTTAAATGCACTTTCTGTGCTCACCATTGAAACAAATATTATTCAGTCAATACCAGATTTTAAAAACAAATAAAACCGGCCAAGTGCGTGTCGGGCCACGCGCTGTAATAGGGTTCCGAAGTTGCAAAATAATGCGGACTAAAAAGAGGGTTTTGTTGTTGTTACATGAACATTAGAACGGTTTCAGCGGCTCACAAAGTCTAAAAACGGGCCCACATAGGATTTTTTTAATCTATATTCTCGCGTTTGACCTAGCCCACATCATCGCTTACCACCAGGCGAGAACTATCTCGCCTGGTGGTAAGCTATGATGTGGTCTACGGTGAAGCACGCTTGTCTAGATGTAATTTATTCACTCTTGACTTAAACTAAATAAGGACTAACTAGTAACTGAAGAAGGAGTTATAAAATCCAACTTCGCAACTGAAGTTAGAAAAATATTATCTATTTGAGTACCCCGCGGGCGCGAATTGTGAAAGGAGCCGATACGAGCGCGCGTTAGAGCTACGGGGAATGGTATAGTTCGTTCCTGGATCCTTGCGTGCACGCTCCTTGTTTATTTCTCTTTCGGAATTAGAAAAAAATCGTATGTATTCACCTCTAATCTCTTCTAATACCGCAGATTAGAGGTGAATCCTCTAATCTGTGATAAGTAATTTGCTTGGAAATCGAATCTAATTTGACTTTACTTTTACGTTTTAATTACAAAACGTCGAAAATACTTCTGCACTAACACAAAATAGACTCCACCGCGCGCATGCGCCATATGGACTACGTTCTGGTACTGCCAACGACTCCGGCCACTCCAATGCGTTATTCGAGCTTAAACATTATTAATTTAGAAATCATTATTATTAAGGATGTTATGATTTTATTTTTGCATATTTTTACATGGTTCATAAGCATATATTTACTATCTGTTTTACACATCTAACAACGTTATTTAAGTAATTTTTCAATGGCATTTGTACAAAAATTTTACTGTGCCAAGTACATTTTATAAGTTGGTCGACTATTACTCGTAAATTTGTAAAGCCTGTTATGATTTAATTTTTTTATATTTTTACATGGATCGTAAGCATTATATTTACTCTGTTTTACACAGCTATCAACTTTATTTAAGTAATTTTTAAATGGCATTTGTACAAAATTTTACTGTTCCAAGTACATTTTATAAGTTGGTCGACTATTACTCATAAACTTGTAAACCCTTGTTATCCGTGATAATTTTCCTTTTAATTTCGTTATATTTACTACTGCCGTGAATTTTTTCACATAGCCAAGAGCAACCATTTCGCTGGCAGCGGGGGGGGGACACTTGACTCTAACATAAATTTGCAACTTAAAGCTTAATTTTACGCAAACGAATCTCTGAATCGAAAAATGGTTTTAACAAACCCATAATATTTTTGAATGGCCTATCCAACGATACCCCACACCATGGGATAGATGAGAAAAAAAAAATACATCCCCACTTTACGTCTATGGGAGGTACCCGATTTTTTTTTATTTTTCATGATTTTATGTTACCACTTTGTTGGAATTATTAATATGTTTATACATGCCAAATTATAGCTTTCTAGTACTTAGATTCTCTGAGCTAAGCTGCGGACGGACAGAGCGAAACTTTAGGGGTTCCTTGTTGACTTCGGAACCCTAATAAAAAAAGGTGATAAAACATTCCGCTGCGAAAAAAAATCGGCGTATCGATTTAATTTATAAAATATAAAAATACCTAGTATAGACGAAATGTTGTTATTTATAATACAACTTGTTAATGATCAATAGTCACCCATCAGGTCAACAAAATGTTAAATTTTTGGTCAAGTTGTACAACGACGTAACTAGATGGCGTTGGCGTCGAATTAGAAGTCGCTAGCGAGATGGTTTTCCGATTTACATAGGCCCCTGTGAATTTTTACCGATTTCACATTCGATACCGTGGTGAGCTGGTAAAGTGCACTAGGTACTGCTTATATGGTCTTTCATGTTGATTCTATTTCATGTTATATTTTTCGATTTTTTCGCAAAAACTTCGCATCATTGTGCAAACCACTATATTCGTAAGTACACCTAACAACCTGTAACTTTGTGAGTGCTACAAACGGCTATTTCAATTAGAATGCGGATCGTTTTAGAGAAACAGTGAAGGATCCCTATTTTTAATACATCAATGGAAGGATCAAAAGTGCAGACGCATTTTACTAAAGCTGAAGTGCCTTGCTAAGAGATTCCAGTCTGCAATTTCTATAAAGAAGTTAATTGGTCCACAACTAATTTAAAAGATTTTATAGAATTTATAGTATAACTATAGATGTTAAAATGTCACTAGTTTGGGCTCAGGAATCTGTGTATTTCCTGTAGGCCCTCTCTCGACTTCAAAGGGAATAGATGACGGTGCGGATTAAATGAAAACCACCGTAGATTCTCCAATACGTCTCGCATATTATTTTAGCATAGGGACATTTCTCACGGTAATACTGTAAGCAGTTATTTAAGGCCTGCCACATGTTTGGACCTTCCAACGGTATATGAATTACGCGAACATTAAGCTCTGTTGTCGGCATTTTACAGTATTATAAAAATAAGTTAAATTCAATGCTTATTGTCTTCGGAACTGTAAACGAACCCTCATTAATCTAATGGCTAGCGGGGCCGCCTTGAACGATCCCAAAGACATTAACGTGGCGTGAGAAAAAAGGATAAATCCCGTTGCATTGTCTCGTAGATTTCTCTTCTAAAAATACCACATGGATATTTAACATAGGATTGACATAGGTGCCATGTGAGTTTTAGATTAAGACTACACTTGTAATATATATAAGAACTAGAGAAAAGGTAGCTAATTAGACAAGATTATGTATGTTTTCATAGCTCATAAGTAGAGTACTTAGAGTAGGTTAGGTTTAAGACTCTTGTATTGACCTTTTACACGTTTTATATTTTTTTTTTTTTTTTTTTTTCCTAGGTAGAATTAAGTATGTAGATTAAGGAAATGTATAATTTGTGTAGATTTAAGTTTAATAAAATCGGCATTTCTGCGATACCGGGCCCGAATACCGTTGAGGGAGAAGGGCGCTATTGTTTGCGGCTAACGGTTTTTGTATAAAAGCCGGACCGCTTGGGAGTTGAGACACAGCGCTCATCAGACCGCGAGGCACGCGCAGCCCCCACCTCCCAACCCCCCCCCCGGCTAGCCCCTCAGAGGCAGTCGCCATGGGGTAAACTGAACCACCAGAAGGTGGCTCCTCAGTCAACCCAGAAGGCCATCCCTGGCCTGATGGATCACCCTATCCCAGCACCAACTTTCAGCCCGGCCCCCCAGGCCCAGGCCGCCCCCATGCCCGCTCAAGGCAGTCAAGTGGCTTCCACCACCGCCGCCGCCGCGAGCCCGTCCCAGAATAAGCCCTATGCCAGACGCTGCGTAGCTGATATTATCATCGGTGCGTATGCGATCTGGATGACAGACGAAGCACGATCGCTGGCAGCTGAGATCGAAAAGATCGAGGCTAGTGGTATTACACCATCTCCGGCTGAATCCCGAGCCCTATTCAATAGGTATCCGACCATAACTACGGAGCTAGATAGTCTAGTTTTCAGAAACGGGCAATGGGAACGCAATTAGGGCGTGACCCATTCCCTTTCAATCAGAATTTACGCAATTAGAGCGTAATCTCTTAAATTCCTTCATTTTGCCAACAGAGGCTAATTCTCTGACCCCTCATGACCTCTCCACTCTACTCACTACGAATCATAGGGTGTAGATACAAAATAAACAAACAAACCGATTCGTTCCGCCCTCGCCGCCGAGGCCCGTCGCGTGTTCTTTCAATTAATTCCCGCCAGCCCGCGTCTAGCTGAGCATTAGATAAATTATTAGATATAAAAGGAGTTTCTTATCCGTTCTTCTCCACCTAGGTAGTTTACGAACGGAAAGTAAATTCATTAATCTAGATCCAGTCATAGCTGTCCCCCAGCGACGCCCTGAGCCGAGGTTCGACCCCAACTGGGGTAGCCCTCAGCGTTGTCGCTTAGGTTTAGAAATTTGTGCCTGGCTGGAGGCTATTAGCTTAGTCTCCACAGGGAAGCCCGGTTAAGCAGTAGTCACTCACTTTGAGTGAACTGTGAGACGCCACGTATAATAAAAAAAAAAAAAAAAAAGAGTTGAGACACAGACTCGACATTCCGCCGCCGGCTGTGTTCGCGAACGCACGTCTCGCTCTGCGCTCCCCCCGCCGCCCGCACCCCGCTGTCCTGTGTCGTCGCGATCTACGCGACGCGTCCGTGGTTTGTGCTTCGCACACCGCTGTCATCGGTACCACTGCGTACCTGTTAGTCCGGACTGGTCCTTCTAAGGATAGGAAACGACTAGATAGTTTCTTTAACAGATTCAGTCACGGTTATTGACCCCGTCTGGGTAAAAGCCACGGTCTGTGGTCCTCTGGTGGAAACCTAACGGTGTCAACAAAAATCCGAGGGGGTGTAGACCCAACGCACCCGCCAAGCTCCCTCAGAGCACGGCAGTCAGTTGGATTCGGGAGCGAGGGTTTGGCCTTGGTGTCTTGCCTAGTCAACCCTTGACTCCGCTTCAACATCACCTGGCACGACTGGGAGTCTCCACACCCACGTGCCAGACAAAGGTACACACGCACGGGTACCCACCTTCTGTGGGCTACCCAGTACCCCAGGGCCCCTATCACACAATAAGATTGGTGATAGGCTCATCATAGCTTAGGGCTCACCTAGGTACTCACCTCCCAGTCTAACCCGACTGGGAGGGTTAGGTTCACACATCCCCGGGCCCACCCACCCGGGGAGTTTTTTCGCTATCCGTCCCTAATAGATAAGATAGGATATTGTTTACAATATCGTATCTTATCTAATTGTAATTTTTATTTTCACTCGTATCATTTTTTAACAGTACCATGCATCCTGTAGAGGTACTGTTAAAATTGGTCGAGGACCTTATGTCGGACGATCCCAGTCCGCTAAAGGAAAACCAGAGGAGGTTTAAACTAATCAAGGCCTCCCTGGCTCAATGGGACCCCTACGGTACCCCCCCGCCCCCGCCCACGCCCGCTTCGGGCGATAGCCCCGCCTCACCCCCGCCCGATACAGACGAGCGCTCTAGCTCGCCTCTTGCTTTGGTAGTTGACGAATCCGCCGTAGACTCGGACGACTACCAAACATCCGATGACCTCTCCTCTTCCTCCGACAGCTTCCAAGTTGTCAGTGAGGGTAAGAGGAAGAGGAAAAAGGGTAAGTCCCATTCTAAGGCCAATAAGGTCAAAAAGGTGACAGCGTCTCCCCCCAAGTCCCCAGCACTGCCGTCCAACTCCTCCGACGTGCAACCCACCCCCGCCCCCACCCCCCTCACCGCCACCCCGCGATCGAGTCGCTCAGCCAGTCCTATGACCGTCGCCGACGCCTCTCCGGAGTCGAGCCGCGACCCTAGTCCCATTAAAGCCCCCAAAATCCCGAAGCCCCCGCCAGTATTTCTCCACGATAAAGAAAAGTGGACAGATGTTTCCAAATCTTGCGTCGAACGTAAGATTAACTATGTCAATGCCCTCGCGTGTCAGCTGGGCATTAAAATCACAGTCCCGACCTCTAGCGATTTCAGAAATCTTACTAGATTTCTCAAGGAAAGGAACTTTTCGTTCCATACCTACACTCTACCCGAGGAAGCGCCCGTCCGAGTTGTTATCCGGCGTATCCCTAAGGAAATCCCCATCGAGGATATTCGCGCGGATTTGATTGCGCAGAAAGTCCCCGTCCTAGCTGTCCACCGCATGCATAAAGCTAGAGGTGGGCAACAATACGATATGGTGGTGGTTGAATGCAGCCCCACCGAGTCCCATCACCCGATTTTCAGGGTAAAATCGGTATGTTCCTTATCAGGTATCTCAATTGAGAAGCCCTACCGCCCCTTCGTAGTTGGACAGTGCCATCGCTGCCAACTATACGGGCATAGCCAAAAGAATTGCTATGCCACACCCAGGTGCGTCAAGTGCCGGGGTGACCATAGCACTAAAGAGTGCCCCCGCCCTAAGAACCCCGCCGATTGCACGGAGCCTCCAAGCTGCGTGCTCTGTGACCAAGTCGGTCACACGGCCAACTACAAGGGGTGTCCCCGAGCCCCCAAACTTGCGCCTAAAATGGCCAAGCGCTCATCAGACCGCGAGTCACGCGCAGCCCCCACCTCCCAACCCCCCCCCCGGCTAGCCCCTCAGAGGCAGTCGCCATGGGGTAAACTGAACCACCAGAAGGTGGCTCCTCAGTCAACCCAGAAGGCCATCCCTGGCCTGATGGATCACCCTATCCCAGCACCAACTTTCAGCCCGGCCCCCCAGGCCCAGGCCGCCCCCATGCCCGCTCAAGGCAGTCAAGTGGCTTCCACCACCGCCGCCGCCGCGAGCCCGTCCCAGAATAAGCCCTATGCCAGACGCTGCGTAGCTGATATTATCATCGGTGCGTATGCGATCTGGATGACCGACGAAGCACGATCGCTGGCAGCTGAGATCGAAAAGATCGAGGCTAGTGGTATTACACCATCTCCGGCTGAATCCCGAGCCCTATTCAATAGGTATCCGACCATAACTACGGAGCTAGATAGCCTAGTTTTCAGAAACGGGCAATGGGAACGCAATTAGGGCGTGACCCATTCCCTTTCAATCAGAATTTACGCAATTAGAGCGAAATCTCTTAAATTCCTTCATTTTGCCAACAGAGGCTAATTCTCTGACCCCTCATGACCTCTCCACTCTACTCACTACGAATCATAGGGTGTAGATACAAAATAAACAAACAAACCGATTCGTTCCGCCCTCGCCGCCGAGGCCCGTCGCGTGTTCTTTCAATTAATTCCCGCCAGCCCGCGTCTAGCTGAGCATTAGTTAAATTATTAGATATAAAAGGAGTTTCTTATCCGTTCTTCTCCACCTAGGTAGTTTACGAACGGAAAGTAAATTCATTAATCTAGATCCAGTCATAGCTGTCCCCCAGCGACGCCCTGAGCCGAGGTTCGACCCCGACTGGGGTAGCCCTCAGCGTTGTCGCTTAGGTTTAGAAATTTGTGCCTGGCTGGAGGCTATTAGCTTAGTCTCCACAGGGAAGCCCGGTTAAGCAGTAGTCACTCACTTTGAGTGAACTGTGAGACGCCACGTATAAAAAAAAAAATAAAAAAAAAAAAAAAAAAGAGTTGAGACACAGTCGGTCTCCTGCTCTACAAGAGATAACAAGTAAGGAATAAATTGAAGATACGAATCAAGACAGTATTTTCATTCCTCCAACAAGACCCCAACAAAACAACACCAATACAGTCCACTACACACGTTTTACATAGTCCTTATTGTTAAGCGATTAGCCGTTGGAAGAATGGCACGAAAACAGTTGAATGGGATCGGTTGTAAAAACGTAGCTTCACAAGGAATTTGTGAAATGCGAACGCTGTTTTACAAAAACCAAGTTCTCATTAAATCAGCTGTCCTTGACCATCAGTTTACATCCTCTAGGGATGGGGCCGCGCGCACTCCAATCTATCTGTTTTATTAGTGGTGTGCGCGTGACCAACAGATTATAAATCACTGCGAGGAGAGTGAGCGTTCACAAAACGCTACACTAGTTTAGGTCATTTCAATTTTGGTTGAATGTGACTCCACTTTTGACCTTTGAAACAGCTTTTGTACCTGCGACCCTAATATTAAATTTTACGTTGATAGTGCTGCGTATTATTTATCTCTCTATTAGATAGTTAACTCGCAAACGCTACACTGCCTATACGTAAAAACCTAGATTTGTCGAAGAATTTACATTTCCGCTCTTGATTACACCGCAATAAAAAAATTCCTCTAAAAAATATATCGTATGGCTGTCATAACTTTGTAATTTAATTTATCAAGCTGTGAAGTAGTGTTTTTAGGGATCCGTACCCAAAGGGTAAAAACGGGGACTTTTGAACCATACCAACTTTCGCTCACAATGGGCTTCATCAGAAGGCTTAAAGTCACTCAAAGGACAAAGGAGAGAGCTATGCTCGGGGTTTCCTTGAGTGATCGAATCAGAAATGAAGACATCCGCAAGAGACCTAAGGTTACTGACATAGCCCGAAGAATGTCCAAACTTTAGGGTCGTTGGGGCCGAAAAGTTCGGGAGTGGTGACCGCGTATCGGCAGACGCAACGTTGGAAGGCTTCTCTCTCGGAGCAACGACCTAGTTAAGGCTATGGACGTCAGATGAACAGGATCGATCAGTGTGGCGACACTTAATGGAAGGCCTAAGTCCAGCAGTGGACGTCTTTTGGCTGAAATAATGATGATGATGAACCTACAAACAGACAATTATACCTCTCTAAAGTATTACTTAGTTAAAATTGACACAGAAACCGTTTCAGCACGTGGAACAATGACACGTGTCACATCCGTGTGTACGATTGCACGTGCCTTTACACTTGAGTCATATTGACTTGCTCAAAATAATGCACTTTTATACATCAGAATTAATTATTACGAGTACGCACGTAAATTAGCAAGATGGAATGTAAATCTTAAGATATTGATAGAATTATCGTGATTTGTAAGCAATGGAGGTTTACTAATTAAGTACTGATTGTTATTAGTGGTTTTGACTATGTTATCATTATACATATCGCAGGCCAACCGTTGAACTGGGCCAATCGAGATCTGCCTGGGCACATCACAATATGGCGGCAATTCGTGATTTTGCCGATTATTTCGTGATGTGCCCAACATAAAGTTGGCCAGATCGATGAGAACAAAATAATTGTTGATTTGCCCAACTAGTAATTTGGCCACATCGAGATATGGCTGGGCGCATCGTACTGCAGTTCCGTTTAGTGACACTGGTGGCGCTGTTTGCGCTTTGTCAGCCGTATGAGAAAGGTGGCGGCGTCACAAGAAATCAAAAACTGTTATAGTATATGCAATAAAAGTGAGTTAATTGCAGGAAAAAGTGTATTACGAGCATTAGTTACAGGACTTTTATGCGAGTCAGGCAAATTCAACGCACAATATCAAAAACCATAGACTTCTGACCGGATTTTACCTACATGGCTGGTCAAATCGTCAAACGTGAATCTTCGAACGATATGGCGGGTATTATACTGGCATAACAAAATTGCGTATCGTGATGCCCAGGCAGATCTCGATTAGGGTTGCTACGTACTTTATAATAAAGTATTGTACCTACGTTATTTCAGGTAATTGTACTCCATACTTTATGAGAACTAAAAAGTACACTAAAATACTTTATTTGACATGATTTGAATTGTTTGGGATTTTGAAAAGTTCAGTCGTAAGTATTTTTTCGTTAAACTAAATAAAGTAAACCTGATATTTTTTTTAACTTTTATACAAGTTAAAAAAATTATCAGGTTTACTTTATTTAGTTTTAGTAATTTAATTTTTATTGTCTGTGATGAATAGCAAATGTCGAGAGACGAAAATAACAAAGCGTCTCTGTATTTGATGAAACATTAATTAGTTATTTACTTTAATTTAAATATAGACTGTAAAGATGCTGTGCAATTGTTTAGTAGAGATACTAATTTGACACAAACTGCAAAAAGAAATTAAAAATATGTTTTTAAACTAATAAAGAAAAATAAATTGTACTTTATTTTCATACTATGTAGGTAATTTTTTTCTTTAACCAATGTACTTTAACTGCAAATAAAAGGTGGCAACCCTAATCTCGATTGGCCCAGTTCAAAGATTGGCCTACATTAACTACAACACTTAAATTACATACTCGTATTAGCAACACAACTTGACAACAATTCTTTTGACTGTTTATTGACAATCGACAACATGGCGCGGTTCACACAAAAACAAATGTCGACAATTAATGAGAACATTAATTTTTAAATAAGTTTGCTTTACATGAGCGGAATTTTTGTTAGTCTATACTAATATTATAAAGAAGACAGATTTGTATTTTTGTATGTAACGAATAAACTTAAAAACTACTGGACCGATTTCAAAAATTATTTCACTGTTGGGAAGCTACACTATCCCCGGGTGACATAGGCTACCGTCTCCAAAAACGTAAAAACGGGACCCTATTACTAAGACTCCGCGATCCGTCTGTCTGTCTGTCCGCCTGTCCGTCTGTGACCAGGCTGTATCTCATGAACCGTGATAGCTAGAAAGTTGAAATTTTCACAGATTGCCGCTATAACAATAAATACTAAAAACAAAATGAAATAAATATTTAAGTGGTTATTTTATTGCCGTTTTTTTTGCGATAATGGTACGGAACCCTTCGTGCGCGAGTCCGACTCGCCCTTGGCCGGTTTTTATCCCTGTTTTCCCACGGGAACGGGAACTACGCGGGTGAATCCGCGAGAAATTAATATGACTTTATTATATAACGATCTGTGCTACATAAATTAATTTCAGGAAAATGTGATTCAGAATTATTTTTCATGTAAAAATCAAAGCCAATCTGCCAATGCCAATCTTTTCATTTTGTTAATTTTCTATTTTTTTTAGATTTGTTGAATTCTAAACAATTTTATTTTTCCGTTTTTAAGGTTCCGGTCCTCAAAAGGAAAATGGAACCCAAGGATGACTGTCCCTTGGGATAAAAAGAGAAGGCACAAAGGTTTGTGCTTGAATGGCACGATATTGGATTCTTCTAAAGGTCAAAATATGCTAACCGATGCGGATATGTTCAAAAATGCATGGCAGTGGAATGGATCAGCGGAGATATTTAACTTTCTTACTTTTCGTTATAAAATGTACATATTTTGAAAAAAAACTATCCTTCTTAATATTATAAACAAAGATAACCTAGATTAGGACATTGGATAATAATATAATTTAAAGTATATTATTTTCGACATGCACGCGGGCGCTGGCAGAAGCTAGTTGGTACCTTTGCATGTCATGTAAATAAAATATGTATGTTCACGACTTACCATTTCTTCATTATCGTCACTTCTCTTCACAATTTTTTCAATAACACTCAGATAAAAAAAAAACATAAAAATAAACGAACAAAACACAAACAAACAAAAATCTGCTACATAAATGACAGTTACAATTCCTTACTTTTGCTTGACTACCCTCATTTGATTACCTAACTGAAATTTTAGTAGTAGGTAAACTCATCTTATCTTTTCATCTTCTTTCATCTCATTTGACTTCATAAATCTCAGTAAAAAAAAAAACTAGGAGCCTTTGACGCTTGCTAAACGGATTGTTGCAACCCTCTATCCGTAGTCTATTATTTTGTTTTACCAAACTAGATGACGCTTCAGCCACTTAATACTGATTTAGTTCGGTAATCCTTCGGTGATCTTTTACAACATGTAGGAATGCATAGGACTTCGGATCAACCATGGAAACGGCAGAGCAGTTCTTTAAGCGACAACCCTTTAGATTTTATTCCAAAGTTGTCGCAGAAGGTGTGTCCCTGAGATTAAACAGTAAAGTGTGCCCTATCTAATTACGTAAGCAGCATTCTCCTAATAATTTGTATTTAGATTTGTCTTGGTGGATTAACCACCTAAAAATAAAACATTAGCAAAGATGACCTAACACTTACAATAATTTGCAAATTAGAACGGAAGCAGACCATAATGCTTTGTTCTTAATGATCCGATAAAAATCTAAAGTGTTTCTATAATTCTAATTTGAATGTGAAGAGTATTATGATAATGGCTAAAAGCGAATCTGCCCAAATCTGTTTCATAATAAAAGCATAGTACAATGCTACTTGACCCAGTTGCAACTGGCGCTCTGTTTGCGTAAATGCAAATGAAAGGCATAGCAAACTATGATGTGAAGGTTTTAAAATCTCATAACAACAAATAAAAGATGAGCAAGCCGTTTTTCTATTTGAGCAAATTATTGCAGAGTGGGTGCGACATGCACGTGCTTGAAACCTCAGACAGCACCATCTATCGGTGCGAAACAAAACTATTGATACACCAACTACTAGCGCACCCTAGCTTCTAATAGAAAAATTACTTGGACGTCAACGTTATAGACTGCTCACTGGTAGATGGTGCTCTACTAAAATTTAACATTTCAAATATAATTTTGCTAAAGTTGATAAAAAAACTTATTTAACATTATTGTTTTTTTTTTAATAATACGAAAAATAATAAGACGAAAAATAATCATTTAAAAATAAAAACTTCATTTAAATAAAAGTTTCAACCACTACTACAGGTAACACCTTAGATAAAGTAGGTATAGATTAAGCACTAGCGTGGCCGCACATGAGACAGCAATAGTTAGTTCTGGTGTTACAACAAGAACAAGAACACTACAACCTATAATCGCACTGACACTTATTATCTGTATATAACCCAAATTCCTTGTCTCAATTAACACATAATACCACGAAATCATAGAAAATCAAACAAAACCGAGTTTGTTTGTCAAACCTGCCATTGTATTAGAGTTTGACAAACGACAGAAACCGGCCACGGTGACAAAGACAAAAAATAATCTTTTGTCCTTATCATTTACATGGAGCTGCCAATTAGCCATCTCGCTCTATCAATCAATGTCATTTTAAGGCTTAATCTATACCTACTTTATCTAAGGGTAACACCGTGGATCAGTCCAACTTCAAGTTGTAGAGATGGGCGTTTTCGGTTTTTTGCGCAAACGGTTTTATAACCGATATACAATTTACATATCGATATCGAAAACGGTTCACGGATCAGTAGTACAGTTTGCAAAAGTTAACATGTTATTTAGATGAGCAAACTAACAACGAAACCGAACTAAAGCAAACGCAAACTCACACTTTTACAGTTATAGACAAATGGCAGTTAGTTTTGGTAACAGGTTTATGCTTTTTTTGCCATCCTTACATTTACGGGATAGAACTCAAAATCGGTTGAATTGACTGTAAAAAAGGGGTTGTAAAAATTCTAATGTTATTTCAAATCGAGTTAGCTCGTATTTGTTGGGATGAGGTTTGAATAACAAACTCTTTCAAGAACTGGCTGAACATAATACTTTATGTTCAGCATTTATTGTCAATCAACAGCACTATCAGAATTAAAATTGTGACTGCTCATGTCTTTTACATGGCTTCAGCATGAGATCGTACCAAGTGTTCAGCTGTAAAGCATTTACCTGATTTTTTATTAAGAATATTTTGATTACCACTCGGACTCTTTTATGTTTTACATGAATATATGGCTATCCCAAACCCCACCCTTGGATTTTAATTCTACAACAGTATTTGCTCTCTTTTATACGAATAAAAGAATATATAATATATAGAAAGAGAGGTAGCACATATGGTTCCTATCGTTTGTGAAGTTTGCGTTTTGTTCGTAGTTCGTACGTTTTCGCATTGTTTTAAGTTTTGAATTTATTCGTTCTCGCACACAAGTAGAGGTTTTGACTCGATACAGTTTTTGTGATATCGGTTTTTTTATATAGATATCGATATGATATGATATCTAACACACAATCACATAATATCCGATATAAGTTATGTTTTGATATATCGGACCCATCCCTATCAAGTTGTCACACAGCACACACTGACACAACCTGTCATTACTCAACGGCTGATATTTTTTTAAACATTTCATTTCATTATTCATGGATAATTTCCTTATTTTCGTTTGTTTCACAAACTTTTGACAATAATGGACACTAAAACCACAGAAAATAGGCAAAAGAACCGTAAGTACATACAACAACTTCATAGTATTTTTGAAATTCTAAGTCTAAAGTGATATCTGGAAAACTACTTTCACACTTACCTCAATGTTTCACTCATTTTTTTACAGGATTTTTGAAGCTATCCTTAAAGAAATCCAGGCCAAAAGCAACCCAAGACATAAATAAACTTAACAGAAGTTCAGATGTGATAATACTTGACGAGTCTTTTGATAGACTAAGGAACGATTTGCTAAAAACTGTAAGTTCTACCTACCATGACTATTTCACCATAGAAGAATGTTACATACAGTAAAATGCTTTAATTACCTAAATTATGTTCACAACGAGGTTATTCAATGTAGCAAACAGCCAACTCATATTGAGTATAAACAAAACAAAGAATGACCCAACCCAGAACCCAGAGTACCATAGCTAAAACACTTATTATTTGCAGTGAATAGACCAAAGAAAAAAAGATAAATAATCCTGCCATCCAAATATCAGATACCTGCATTCAATCCCTTGATTGCAGAATCTCAGATGCATGAGATTCCAGAATTTCAAAAGCATTTTCATGTGTTTTTTAGGGTTCCATACAAAAAGATAAAAGGAACCGTATATTATAGGACTAGCTGACCCCTGCGGCTATGCTCCTATCAACTGGTTAGACAGACATATGCTGTTGTGGACTTTTTTTAAGAACTTTTAAAGAGGAACAATTGGATTAAGTTATGCAAATATCATGTGATAACCATTTACGCAGCGCACGCAACGGTAGCTCTCTGAAAGAAATAATTTTGCCTGTTTTTGCAACATTTTACATTTATGCTCTGCTCCTATTGGTTGTAGCGTGATGTTATATAGCCTATAACCTTCATCGATAAATGGGCTATCCAACACAAAAATAATTTTTCAATTCCAACCAGAAGTTCCTGAGATTAGCGTGTGCAAAAAACTAAACTTTTCAGCTTTATTTTTTTTTTTTTTTTTTTTTTTTATAATTTATAGGCTCGCGTTTGACCACTATCTCGCCTGATGTTAAGCGATGATGTGGTCTACGGTGAAGCACGCTTGCCTAGAAGAAACCTATTCACTCTTGACTTAAAGACCCCAAGGTTGTAGCTGTCAGGGAACAAAGACCCCGGAAGGGAGTTCCACTCCTTAGCTGTGCGCACAATGAAAGTATTAGCAAAACGCTTTGTACGCTTGCATCATATTAGTATAGATAATTCCGTTATCCTTCCAAATGTTAGTGGACTATAGGCACATTTCTGTCGAACCCATTGGGGAATACCATGTTTGATGTTATTACATAGTTTTAATAGTGCTATGAAACAGTTAATTACTATAACCAATTATGTTGCTGATAAATTTAATATATATACTACTTTCCATTCCAGGTGCAAACTAGTCAGAAAATATATTCTCCAATTACAATAAACGACTCGTGTGAACAGTCATTCAATGATGACTTGCCTAAAATCACTCTCAACGAAAAGGAACCCAGCAAAAATGGAAATGTAAGTACACTTCATTTAATTCATTTTGTCAGGAAAATTATTAATGCGCTGTCCACACATTTCCGGGCTCCCGTCCCTGACGGAACACTTGCATACGATTTGTATGAACGATCTGGATGCCCCTGATACAGAGATGTATGTGTAAACAAATTCATACAAAACGTTGTTTGATGTTCCGTCAGGGACGGAAATGTGTGAACAGTGCTTAAAACTCAGTTTATCTTGGACATCACTGATAGCAGAGAATGAAAACATTGTGAGGCAACCTGGACTTAAATACTGATAATATCCTATTGGCTAATCATCATCATCATCAGCCTTATAATGTTCCCACTGCTGGGACATAGGCATCCTCTCTGTGAGAGAGGTAATGAGCCTTAATCCACCACGCGGGCCCAGTGCGGGTTGTTGGATGTCATGTCTTTGAATTTTTGGTTTGCTAATAATTATATTATAATTGTATTGACTAATTAATAATGACACTTAATCTTAAATCTATGAGTTTGAACAAGTTGCCCAAAACTAAGTCTTCGATGAAGCTGTTGAACTAATCCAGATTCAGATATATTTATTTAATACAATAAAATTATAAATGAAATGATGAATGAATAATAAATGAAATGAATCTAGAAGTAAGGAGAGCAGTGGTGGCCCAGTGGTAACGGCCGTAACTTGCCGCAACTTACAAGTTGTAGGAAAATATCGTGAGAAAATGTCTTAGAACCAAAAAATCAAAGACATGTGACATCACCAACCTGCACTGGGCCCGCATGGTGAATTACACACACAACGACACAGAATAAATACAACGGGCCATGAATTAATGAATAGGAGTCTAAGTGCGGAAAAGGGGTTCATCTATCCTATCCAATCTAGAGGCAATTTTCACAATGTTATTAGTCTACAATTATTAGGAAAAAGGCTTGAGTTTATGTATGTATGTATTAGTCTCACCTGTATTATTTCATCACCACTGCTCTCAAAACGTTGAAGGAAAACATCGTGAGGAAACCGGCATGTCCTAGAACCAAAAATTCGAAGACATGTGACATCCACCAATCCACACTGGGCATGCGTGGTGGATTACGGCCCATTCCCTCTCACAGAGAGGAGGCCTATGTCCCAGCAGTGGGAACATTAATAGGCTGATGATGTGTGTGTGTGTGTATTAGTCTACCTACCTAGTTTTATTTTTACCTTTATTCTTAGCAATACAAAGTATCTTTTCAATATTACTAAGACTTTCCCTGTAAAAAAATTACAGATCTCCTTCAACATTTCAAGAAAAGATGCATCACCAGTTAAAGAATCACGACCCAGTATCGGAGGCTGGTCTCCGGCACAAAACATCATCTGTGCCACACCGAGGCACGAAACCGCACCTTCCTCACCAAGAGACATAGCCAACGAATCACAAGAACAATGCTCAATAAAAAAAATACACTTATCTCAGAAGAAATTACTAAACGACTTATACGGAGACCAATGGAAATCAATACCAAAGTTATTCAAAGCAATAAAAAAGAGTTATGAGAATGACACCGTTTCAAAGAAACTGCGGTTTGATGATGACGAAACTGACAAGGAGAACATAAGGCATGATTTGAAACGGAATAAGATGTTGTATTTGACTGAATCTGAGGTTAAACGTAGAGTTGACATTGCGAATGAGACAGACAAGAGATCAAAGAAAAAGTTGTATACAGAGATGGTGCCAAGCACTCCAGAGGTGCCAAAAATTAAAATGAACAGTACTACGAAGAAGAATAAAGTTAAGAAGGCTATGAGTGTGACAGAAATGGTTGAGGTCATGAAGGAAGATGTTGATGTGTTGGCGAAAAAGGTTGGCCAAGTTTGCGTTACACCAGTTGTTGAGAGTGTACAAAGGATTAGCTTCATCGGTTCTTTAGCAGGTATGAACTTCTTCCATTTGGTTTGATTTCCCGTTTTTTTAAACCTGGCTGCAAGGAAAGGGTTATGTTTTCCGTGCGTATCTGGTATGTATGTATATAATATTCTTTATTACCTCGTATCTTTCAAACCACTTGACGGATTTTTATAATTAATACATCGTTAGATAGGTCTTCGCGTCGATGCCCATGTTTGTGTGAGTGTGCCGTTTCGAGCGTTTGTAGGTAGTTTCCATACTGTTTGTATATTTATTCTGTGCCGGTGTTTCCTAACTGATTACTCTGAGAAGAAACACTGAAACAAACTCAGAGGTCAACTCAAAATCTCTTTTAAAATCCACAATTAATGATATGAACAAATCATGTAAGGACCATATAGATTAAGGTCTGAGATAGTCTTTTAGACAGCAAGCATATTTAGTCAGTTATCGTGTTTAAAGGTCAGACAGATGATGATGATCTAACGAGTAATTCCTACCTTCCAGACAACGTTCCCTCCTGGCGATGCCACGTCGAAGCTATACAATACAGAGACAACTACAAAACCCTGAAGGAACAGCTAGCACGGAGGCTGTTTGTAGAGTTCAATAAGGACGTATTTGACAATGCTATGGATGACGATCTGCCCATACTGTGGGATACCAAGCTTAGGACTACCGCTGGGTAAGATAAACATTTATTTGCATAAATAAGGTACAGAGGGTTGGTAAAATATACAAAACTGTGTTCTCATAAAGTTACAAAGGACATGGCTAAACAACTGCCCTTAGCATGTATAGAAATTTCTCACTAGCTCGTAACATTGAAATATTCATAAATGAATTATTACAGTTTTATTATTCTTCTAGAACTTTCGTGAAATTATCAAATAATTAAAAGTTTTTTTCATGTTTTGTTTGACAAGAAGAGTTCTAATTAGAAGAATCATAATTTAAAATTACCGTGCCATTTACACAAATTTACAATTTATAATCCAAAACTCATGTACACTATAAAAGCATTTTTCAATTAAAAACCTCGTCAAAATATTATATTTTTAAATCTAAATATTTATTGGACATTATTAAGGCTTTGGTCCCGGTTGTCTTTTATAGAGCTTGTTCAGTCGTTATGAATAGTCAAAAGCTAGAAACCACACAGTAACTGTCAGACACTCAGTCTTGCTAAAGGGTAGGTATCCAGTTACTGGTTTGTGGAGTTGCTGATACTCCATGTAAAATACTGGTATCACAGATAATATAATACTAGCATACAGATGCCTCATCCCATACAAAGAAACCGTGCAGACGTAACTAGCTTTTTTACTGACAATTTTGCTAAAAGTACATCGGACGCGGACGGTTCTGTGTCAAGCGATAGATGGTGTTAGCAGTGACTTGCAATTAAAAAAAAGGGTTTACTCGGCTCGTAAATAATTTTTTCATTATCGATAGTGACACGTGCACGTTTTTACAGTTTCATTGTACCAATATATGTTACAATACAAATTAAAAAATCGAATGGGTAACCTAAAAATTTAATACAGCGCCATCTATTGGAATGGATATTAAATGATTCCTTCAAGTAATCTTTGAAATGTAGATTAAGAGCCTAATATTCCATAATTTTGTGCTTAAGAGAGTTAATTAAACAAGAACATACATTTTTATAATCAAAACTTGAAAATCTTAATTTTACACAAAGTTTTATAACAAATCGATCGATTTGAACTAAAATTTCTTTGTTATCGTCGAGACCCCCTGACCAAACTTTATCCATGACTCCTGCATAGTTGGGAAAAGGCTTGGAAGATGATGTCCCATTGCATCTTTGATTCGTCCAGGGTATTCTTTTCTTGAACCACCTCAAACATGACCTTGCGGTTTAGTTTGTCTCGCCACCACTTCTTAGGCCACTTCAAAGATTGTGCCCATGCGGGCTGGAATCGTCTCCCAACTTCACCCTGGCCAGCTTCGGCGTCTTTGACCATCCTTCCTAATCATAAACTTATATTTTCCAGAACAACAACAAATCGTCTAATAAAGAACTCGAAAGGCGACCGAATCCGGACATCCAGTATAAAGTTATCAACTAAAGTGTTGGATGGACCGATGCGGTTGCGAGACACGCTCATACATGAGCTGTGTCACGCTGCTACGTGGCTCATTGACTCTGAGCTGAGAGCGGGACATGGACCTCTGTGGAATAAATGGTAAGATATAATAACAGTTAAGCTAGAAAGTGTATAATGTGGTGGCCCAGTGGCTAAGGCCTCACCTCTCGTGCCTGAGGTCTTGAGTTCAAAGAGAATTGAAGACGGGAGGGGACGCCCTCGAAGGACATACACGGGTCTTATTGGTGTGTGCTGTGCCCGCGGCTTCGCTCCCGTCATCTTTCTGCCAACCCTACCCTACTTAACTCCCTGCCTACCCTACTTACCTACCTACAATTTTTTATCTAGGGTTCTTTTAGGGCTTTCTTCCGCGGAGAATCTTAACACCGCCATTCAGAAAATGATTTCAAATGCACAACGCCATCTATCGAATATCGAATTCAGCTGAAGTTCCGAGTATCTGGATTGCGTGTGTTGTGATAATTTTCTTGAACACTTTAAATTCATCTAACTTTTGATAGAGTGAACCGATTGCGATGAAACAAAAACTAAGTAATACTTCAAGCTACGCACAATTTTTATGTATAAATGTTATTTACATTGGTTTCGATCATTTCACGTGATGCGTGCACAAATAAACAGACAAACATTCCAAAAATACTGGAAACTTCGTTGTACAAAAATGACTTTTCTATAGATTTATTATATGTATATATATATATATATATATATTGATATTGAGGATCTTCAGAAAGGCCAGGTGCCCAATACTGATAACCCGTTGTCTACATTTCTTTTTCATTTTTCCTTTTCGCGGGTCTGCTGGTAGAAATTTCTTAAGAAATAAGCAGTGCCCTTGTTTTGATGTGTTGTCTTTATGTATTTTACTGTGTGTGTACATTAATTATTAAATAAATAAACCCGCGTACGTGTATGACTAGATGTATTAGCGTAAATTAAGCAAAAGAAGTATGTAAGGATCGTATCAGGTGGCGTTCTGTAGTTTCTGCCTACCACGGTACCACCCCCATGAGAAAAGGGCGTGGGATAATATGGTTTAGATACCAAACCAATTTGTTTGTTGGACAAGTATTTTCTTAATGTCCCGTAAAATATAATGAAAAAATATACTATTTTGTCTATATCGGTACTTACTTTCTTCGATAGATAATCTTTTTCTACGCGACACCGTACTACAGCTCCTGTAATATAAACCTAGGATTTGTTTCTAAATATAAAAAAAAAATGTTATTTACCTAAATTTCAGGTCCCTGCAACGCTTAGTTTTAAAGATCTCAGTGGCCGCGCGCTTCACCTTTACACTTTTTAACCATAACTTTATCAAATTTATAGTTTTGGACAAATTTTACAAAATCTTGGTGTAATTTTAAGGGTTCCGTACCCAAAGGGTAACAACTGGACCATATTACTAAGATTCCACGATCCGTCTCTCTGTCTGTCTGTCTGTCCGTCTCTAACCACCAGGCTGTATATCATGAACCGTGATAGCTAGACAGACTGTCTAGCTATCACGGTTCATGAGATACAGCCTGGTGACAGACAGACAGACGGACCGCGGAGTCTTAGTAATAGGGTCCCGTTTTTACCCTTTGGGTACGGAACCCTAAAAACAAAATAAAATAAATATTTAAGTGGGGCAAATGTGTTTTTCTTGCCGTTTTTTTTTTGTAATTGTAATTTGTATTTTAATTAAAGCAAAGCATGTATTTTGCCCAGCTCTGCATACATCTAGGTCACATATAGGTGGTAACACATTTGTGTTGCCTCAAGTATTGCTTCCATTAGTAGCAGTCACCACTTATCGGCCATCAGAATGTGACCCAATAATGCAAAGAAACCATTTCGTTACATCAGTCATCTTTCTGGGCTTATAGAAAAACAAGAGTGAATGGGGGACGTATTTATTTAAACAACACATAAATATTACAGAACAAGGGTTTCTGTTTACATAAAACAAGTAAAATTTAATAAACCCCCGACACATTTTTATTTCATGCTTTTTCAATACGCGCTTCGATAGACAATCTATCGAACATGTAATTATAACTAGATATTGTGCTGCAAGTAAAATTAAAAACTTCCTACACATTTTTATTTCATGCTATATTATTTATCTAGTAGTAGCCACGCTTCCATCGACTATCAATTGAACACGTAATTATGATACGATATCTTGCGAAAGGTATTTACAAGGTATAAGGTATTTTTTTTTTTAATTAAGACCCGGTGAGTCCCAAATAAACGTCAGGAAATTTTCTCATGCCGCCGGTGCTAGTATTTAAGACAAAATGGCTTTATCTCCCAAACTGCGATGAAATGTGTGACTCATGTCACAGTAGGCCGTGCTCGCCAGGCAGCAACAAGAAAGGCATGTCGCGCCTTTAAAATATGTCACATGTTTGACCCGTGCTGGCATTTATGACAAATTGTAAGACATGACATAATTTATCATGTCTTGTCACAAATGTCTTGGGTACGCCCATGCTCGCTCCGCTGTATTGGACGAATTTTAAAGGTATGCTATAAAAAAAAAAACTTGATATTTCATTATCACATTACATTTACAATCATTCTTACGCAGGGGTCTCCTTTTAAGTATATCAAATACCTGTGCTAGGAGGCCCCGTCTTCATAACTTGAAAGTGAAAATGAACAAGGCTTGTAACAAACGAAAAAGAAAAAAATAACTTAAAATAAAATTAAAATAATAGGTACAAAACTATGTTGTGTGTTCTGTATGTGTGTGTTAGTGTGTGTGTGTGTTGTGTGTATGTGTGATGTCCAACCTTATTGAAGTGTTTGTAAGAGTATTTCTATGTCTTAGTAAATCTTGCTCTTTACCCGACTGCCGAAGGAGGGTAATGTGTTTATCAGTCTATGTATGTATGTATGTATGTAAGTATGTATGTATGTATGTATGTATGTATGTATGTTTGTTCCTATGTGGCGTTCTAGAGACCAAACGCGTTGGCCCATTTTGATTATTCTTACGTCAATCGATTCGTCTTAATCCTGCGAGTGTCACTGGCTACATTAAAATTGGAAAAAACAAAAATGGTGGATTTTGGGCGCCATTTTGTGGGGAAAATAAAAAAAATTTCTTCCAAACCCATCGTGTGGGGTATCAAAATAAAGGATTTTAAGAGGCAATTTTAAAAATATATAACACTTATATGTTTAAATGTACCTAATTCTAAAAAAAAAATAACTAAAAAGTTGTAAATAAAAAAAGTTAATTAACATATTCGCGAGCTGGCGGACCAAAACCAGATGTATCCTCCGACTGCACAGCATGATTTTCTTCTTGTTTACGTCTTTTTAGTTTGCTTATTAAGCAGTCGGGTTTTTTGATTTTTTAATTAACTTTTTTTATTAGCCAACTGATTAGGGATGTTTTACACTCTCTGACCGTCATCGTGTAAATGTTCAATACTTTATTTATTTTGTTGTATAAGTTTATAGAAAGTCTAGTATATTGTCTTGCTGCGTAAGTTGATTTAGCTGAGACTATGTGTGCCACGGGACCGGTCAATGTGGCGACGCTTGGGGGAGGCCTATGTCCAGCAGTGGACGTCTTTCGGCTGATATGATGATGATGATGATAATGATGTGTGCCACTAAATAATTCCTCCTCTTTTTTTGGGACGCAGGGTCATACGGTAGTGTTTTATTAGTTTTAAATTGAATAAAAAATATATTATGTTGTGCTTCTGTTTTATTTTTTTATTTATAGTTGTCAAATTTGTACTCTAGGCCTCTGTTGATAGTGCGCTATCTTGAGCATTTTAAAGATAATATCATCAAAAAGGAAAACATATATAGGGGCATAGTATATATCTTTCTTTTTTAATTTATGGAATATTTTTTTAATTGGTCGATTGGTCGATACTGAGTCGGATGTCTGCGACCGCATTTCCTCTTAAGGCACGCAATACGGTCTATTTCGCACTCGTGCGTATTTAAAGTGCGGCGCAACCTATTCAATTTATTGTTTATACCTAGGCTGCGAGCCCCACTAGTTGCTGATGAGGCTCCGCATGTCACCAAAAAAACCTGCGAGGAATGCTTTGCAGTTTTTTTTTCTCTTTTCTTTCTCATGAATGATTTGTTACTAAATATTATATTTATGAATGTTATTGATTTTTTTTTGTGTTGAAAACGTCGTTTCAGGTTCCCCTAGTCGACGACACTAACTATGCTATGTTTTGTGCGCGGGGTTAAAATGCATGCTATCTCATCCGACAACACGTGCGAAAGAGATAGATGCTGTGATGAACAGTAAGAAGCTAGTTCGCGTACGAATTAGCACTTTTGCAAGTTTGTAGCGAAATGGATGATGATTAAGGACGAAAATGATTGCGCGTATTTTTATAAACAGACCTTTGGGAGTCTAGATATCATGAAAAAACGACTAAATGTATATTTTCAAAATATAATTATTTGCATTGTTGAACTACTAATCTATCCCTGTATGGTGGCCGTTTTGCAATTTTCCTTCTTCTTATGGTATTTATTTCCACCCAAAGATGCGTTAAAATTTGTGTTGAAATATGGAACTTTCGACGCTCATAACTTACAAATAATTGTTGTTTTTTGCTTTTTTGTTTCCATACAGAGCTAGATAATGAGGAGACAAATTGATCTCATTTTTTATTTTGAACGTACATCGTCAAACAGTGGAGTAATCGCCAGACTACGTTTGTATGGAAGAATTATCGACTATAATGTGATTTTTTATTTCGTGGACTAAACTGACATTTGGGGGGTTGTCACTTTATCGTTACATTAAAATAGTGTCGTACCCTGACTATCCTGAGTCATCGAAAGTTAATCGAAAATCGAAGTAGATCGAAAATGAAACTATTTCACGGCATAAAAAAATAATTTGTTTAGAAACTAGCGGCCTATATTTAGTTTCTACTCATTTATGTCAGACTTAATTTTATCGATTGCATTTATTTTATTGTTGATTTCATATTTAACACAATAAAAGTTCATGTAATATGTGTATGAATACTGTTATATTTAAATATATTACGTTTATATTCATAAAACATTTATTTACACCAATTAGTAAAAATAAATTCAGGAGTCATGTCACATCGATTCGATGAATCACTTATGATTGAGCCTTACCTACAACACTATGCTCCGCGCTTGCAACATTTAAAAAAAATAAGGTCAATAGCAGCTGTCAGTTTAGTCCACGAAATTAAAAATCACAGTGTAGTGTAACCTTAATACTCGTCGGCAAGACGGCATTTAATTTTGTCATTGTTATCTCTCGGCTCCACAACGGCCTCGCCTTCGTTTAGGGCGTTTATTCCGCCACGGCTTCAATGTCAAAGTTTGCCTGCTTCTTGTATCAAAATTTACTATTTATAACGAGCACAGACTAGTTCAAGAACAAAAACAACACTAGACACGACGCATCCAATCGCATACATCCCCCAAGGCATTACAAATCTCGTTTCAAACCCCTTTTTATGAAAATGAAACTTAATTTTCCTTGCATAATAATGATCCTTCAAACTTTTATCCACGAACCCAGTTTCTCTTAAACGGATCGCATTTCTTCGCATTCTCTCCGAAATCGGAAAGCCTTTACGGAAAAAATAGCCAAAAATGATCTTTGCATATGGCTTTTTAAAGGAATAGACAGGACAGCGACCAAATTCGTCATTATAACTTTTTTTGTAATACTTGAAGAGCGACTGCTGTACAAGAGTAAACATATCTTCAGATCGTGCGATTATCTTAATACTTTCGAGGCTATCAAGGCATTCAGTATTCTTTGGAGCAGTTGTATTCGTTTCAGAATTGATATAGACAAGCAGCCAAGGACTTATGCAAGGTTTCAAGTTATGTCTTAACAAATCTTCTTCATTTAAAATCTGCCGCTCCAGTATAGGGTTTGCTGTCATACTGACCAGGCTCGACTGGTAAATACTGTTAATAAGATACGCGAACCAGACCCATATTATAATGAAGAACCTGCTAGTAATTCGCTCAGGAATCTTGAAGCCGTGTATCAGTAAAGAGTTCAATAATTTCAGCATGATATCTGATGTATCTACAGCACGTAGTAAGAACACCATTATTGTTGAGTATAACAGAAAAACTATGAGCAATAAACACCAAACAAAAGGCTGGAATTCAATGTAAGCAGTTTTCCAAATTGCTATAAAGTTTGCTCTCTTGACTAAGAAACGTAATTCGTCGTCGTAATCCAGATGTCCATGTAAGTAGGTGAACGCATCTGCTCTACTCGACACTAACACTGTCCCACCAAACATAATATCAGTCTCCTTACTCTGCAATTTTTCCATCGGTCCCGAAACTGTCATGTTTTTGGCTATAGTTGTAAAAATTCTTGTATCATAATTAAAGGTGAAATTCACTTTAAACTGCTCTATTTCTGCTAGAATTTTTAATATAACCTGTTCTGTGCCTGGTATTTTAGTTGAAGAAATCCATGGTGGGATACTGTAAGGGGGCTTTTCTCCCACTGTAGCAAGAAAAGTACACTGTCTCAGTCCAGTCACAAGTTTGTTCGGGAATACGTTTCCATGATATTCCAAGCATAAACCGTAGCTTATAACCTTGCTATAATATTTTCCACAGCCATAATTTTCATATGGATTGTAGGTGTATATTTCAGCGTCTTTAGTTCCATTTACAACTAAAACATTGATTACAAAACGCTTCAAAAGCTCGTCGAAGATCGTTCTCAGTTCGTTTTCTTTCAGCGAATTTATGACGATTAAGAATCGTGCGTATGGATTCCACGTCGGTTCTTGGAGGAGATATTTGAATCTTTCAGTAAATTTTGTTGCGTTATTTGCAGTTATGAGATATCCTCGATGCCTAAAGTATGGTTGTTTGGTCACCTGTCTATAAAACACCGCTGAGACTTCCGAAGAATGTATTCCTTTAAGAATGTCGTTATAACCACTTTCCATGTCAATGTATGTGAGCGATTTTTCTTCAGAAAAGTATTTTTGTACTATTTCGGTTATACAATTGACCAAACCTTGTTCTTGTAACAGTTCTTCGTGAGGAAATATAATATCTTTGCTTTCACAATTGTAATAAAACAGGGATAACAAAATGTATACAGTCAACATTATTGGAAGTAGATGTTACATTGACCAGTATTTCGGTAACGCTGTAACCTTTTCATAAAGATAACTAAATGGTATTAAAAATATATATGTTTTACCAATAACTAAGGCTAGGTTCACATTAGGTCGGACCGACAGTTTATCCGCTGGCCGGCTATCTGGTTATGGTGTTCACACTATAAGCTCTAACTCCGACGTAATGTGAACACCACCGTCGTTATCCATTACCTGGATCGCCACAAAGCAGTTGTAAGTTGGTTTCTGTGTGCAATGGACGACGACAACGTTCTGGTTGTAATGTGGTAAAATGATACAAAATAGAAAAAAAAATGTTAATTAAAAAAATCAAAAAACCCGACTGCTTGAAAAGCGAACTAAAAAGATGTAAACAAGGAGAAAATCATGCTGTGCAGTCGGAGGATACTTCTGGTTTTGGTCAGCCAGCTCGCGAAGATGTAGTTCGCTTTTCAAGCAGTCGGGTTTTTGTTTTTTTTTTTTATTTAATTAACTTTTTTTATTTATAACGTTTTAGTTTTTTTTTTTCGAATAAGGTACATTTTAACATATAAATAAGTGTTATATATTTTTGAAATCACTTCTTAAAATCCTTTATTTTGATACCCCACACGATAGGTTTGGAAGAAAAAAAAATTGGTCCCCCACAATATGGCGCTCAAGAACCGCTATTTTCCAAATTTCATGTAGCCAGTGACACTCGCGGGGTTAAGACGAATTGCTAAAGTTCTATAATTACTTAAGAATGTCTATTGGTTCCTTTGATGATTTTGATTTAGCGAAAGTTAAAGGAAGCTTAAGAGCACAAAACACAAGATTCAGAAATTGTATTATAACGCTACGAGCCGACAAGTGTGAACGGCGCTATAAAAAGCAGTATGCCAATATTATATCCGACCCGACAGAAGTCGTGGCTGAATGTCCGGTAAATGTGTCGTCGCCGACAGTTTTATCGGGTCGCCCTAATGTGAACAACGCTATTGAAATACATATGCCAATTTGCTTCCGACACCTTTGTCGTTCCGGTAAAACTGTCGGGCCGACCATAATGTGAACCCGCCCTAAAGTAGCTTTTTTCATTAAACATACATTTATTAGAGTGTTAACCCTAATCGATCAAGTGTACTGTACAGTCAATCACTCGTTCATGGCAAAAATCTTTACTAGCACCTTTGTTTCGTAGAAATAAGGGTGGTTTTCGCAGTCAACCTTTGACGTGTAGTTGACTGTGTATAATTATTGAGATCCCTCTGTTGATAAAACGGTTTTTATTGGTCGGTTATCAACGGGGTTGAGACTCGGTTCATTAATAGCATAATACCACGCCGGTTATCATCGAATGGGTATGCAGAGTTGTTTAGTATACCTCAAATATCTTTCACACGGATATTGGTGTGTGTAAGTCAGGGATTGCGAACCTTTGTTGGCAACCGTGCCATTTGAGACAGTTGAGAGAAAGTACGCGCAGGAAAGATTTTAAAAACAAAATAGTAACTCAACTTAATATTGTTCAACATAATCCTAGTCGGTAGTGCGGATTTTCAACAGGTTGCCATTGGACATAAAACTATAATTCTTAAAAAAAATATACATAAGGCTTGGTCTTCGTCATAGTTATTATATATGTCGGGTTTAGTCAATAGTACGGACGTCAAAACAAATCGCAAGCACGCCATCTGGCGGCAAAGCAAGAACAACTACGCATTGGCGCGCTTTTTATAAGCGGTTGCGTGGTGGGGAAGAAGGCAGTTGAGTGTTGAGTACTGACAGCCTTAGAGCTAACACGTCGTAGAATCAGTGTCGATCCGTAATATTAGTAAGCAAGATTGTAACTGTAACTTGTGTCTATTTGAATTTACTCAGTGTATCGAATAACTTGTGTGAATTAATTTTCACGATTGTACCCACCGACCTGCCCACACACGATGTCTTAACTTAAGGGAATACATCCTGACTTCCCGATGGTTTGCATCTATCGGCCAGCCTTGATGCGACATATATAATTTCAGTCTCATTTAGAATTTGGTATTTATTATAATATTTATTAGTTCATTTTTTATGTATTTTATTAGTTAGGTAGTTTTTTAATATTCGAATTTAATAAAAAAAAAAAAAATTGTACTCCTACCTCTGTTGTGTCCTTTTTGAACCCAAAGGTTGACTGGTAGAGAATGCCTTGCTGCATTAAGTCCGCCTATGTATAACCATTGTACAGTCAACACTCAAGGCGTTCCTAATGGGGAAATGTCTGTATTCGATAGACGATGAATTTTTAAGATGTTTTGAATTTGATATTAGTTAATGAGAGACTGTGTAATATTAGCTTGTAATATCTTGTATGTAATAGCTTGTAAATTGTATTAGGCAAATTATTGTATTATGAATGTGTTAGTGTTATAATTTTAATGAATTTGAATGATATGATTATATTAGAATTGAATTTATATATAAAAAGAATAATAATAATTTGTGACCATGACGTGCCGCCAAATAATGATAAAAAAGACTACAGTATAATCTCACTTATCCGGCACTTCAATAGACCGACGCGTCCAATAATCCGCCACCGTCCGCCCACGCCTCCCTCGCCCCCCTGCGCCTATGCGCTCCGGTCACTGCGTCGTCGTCTGGCAGTCTAACCTCAAAACTTATCACGTGCTTATACGTATTTACCAGTTTATTTTGAAGTGAGAATAGTGTCTTGTTATAAATGTCAAATAAACGGAAACACAAGACACTGGTTTTTCTCTATAATCCGGTAAACCGAACATTCCAATAATCCTCCTTTGGTTTTTAATAGTGCCGGATTAGTGAGATTATACTGTATATGCTTTAATGTGTATAGAAGTCGTAACGCTTACAGTTTTATATTTATTTAAACAAAAGTAAAACCTAGTGTGATTTTTGTTGTTGCAAATTACCTAGATGGTTTAATATTATATTGGCGTGGCTAGATTATTTTGCCGCGTGCCATAGCTTCGCCTTCCCTACTAATATTAGTTATATCTAAAGATGTGTTATAAGTTTGACATTTGTATCTGTCTATTTCAGCAACCACACAGCCCCTAGACGCCTAATAACAGGCGAGCGATATCTGTCAACACATATGACTAAAAGATCATATACAGGTAATAAAGGTCGCCACTCGACAATTTCGAATTAGTAGCGACCACTTCTGTGAGCCGTAAACACTTCCGCGTTCGTCAACAAAAAAATATTTCATAAATATTATAATGGCCCCTTGAACAATACGTTGGTATGGTAACAACATCCAGACTTCAAGTTGCCGGAAAAATGGCATAACATTTCATTGATAAGTTAATAGTTACATAAACATAATTAGATTTATTTTCTGATATTATTTGTCGGAGTTCATATTATACTGGTCAAGTTTGCAGGTGAAAACGCCCACCGCATGTTTGCGTCTTTTTCTTTTTAAAGTAATTTTTTCGCTATCTCTTCTCCTCTATAATTTCGTAAATAGAACTAGTGATGCACCATATCCTATGACCAAATCTGTTATCGATAGAACTAGAAACCTTACAAATAAAGACATTAAATTAAAAAGTTTATTAATTGTGAAACGATGTTTTGATTACGTTTTTTACTAATATTTAATATTACTATATTTAAGAACCAACAACCGAAAAAAGTATGTTTCCTTAAGAATTTTGACATTTCTTTTTTTAGTTTTAACATTTTATTTTATTACTAAAATGTTAAAACGCCGTATAATTAATAATAAAGAAGGTAATTTTAATAAAATAAAAATAAGTACAAATACTATTTACAAAATATCGATACCTTCCTGGTTTTATTTAAACCTGTCCCACCCTCAATGAGTCGCATGACCTTGGTAAGGGACCAATCAGAGCGCAATACCCCCGTGCCTCATACCTCAGCTAGTTGACAGAATTGTTTTGATGTATTAGATCAAGCATTAAGGTCTATCCACACATATCAGGGCCGTGCCCGGGACGTGCACGGGAGGTGGACAGACCGTGCACGGACGTGTGTGAACGATGTCATATAAAATGTTCCCACCGATATTTTTTTGAGCCCCTGACGGGACCCGGCTCTGTCACGTCCCGGGCACGCCCCTGATATGTGTGGATAGAGCTTTAGGCGTCTAGTGGCTATGTGGTCGATGGTCTATCTTTATGTATATGTGGCATCGTAGCTCCCAAACGGATAAACCGATTTTGATTTAGTTTTTTTAAAGTATGTTTTGTATTACAGGGCTAAGCGGGCACTGATGGTGTATCCTGAGCTGGGCGAGATATCCAGATGCCATGATATGGAGATACATTTCAAGTACTCCTACAAGTGTACGAAGTGTGGATATAGGTGAGAGTGGTATTCAGTTATCTTTGTGTTTACGGAAACTGAAGACTGCATAATCTTCTTGTTTCGTGTCGATTAACTCAAACTACAGTCCCAACCATAGAAATATAAAAAAACCGGCCAAGTGCGAGTCGGACTCGCACACGAAGGGTTCCGTACCATTATCGCAAAACACTGCAAAAAAACACGTTTGTTGTATGGGAACCCCCTTAACTTATTTATTTTAATTTAATAATTATTATTTATTGAAGTGAATATACAACTAAACATTCTGTGAATATTTCAAGCGTCTACCTGTTGCCGTTATTAATATCGAGCAACAAACGGCAACAAGTAAAATTTCAAAATTTAAAAAACCCCCGACACATTTTTATTTCATGCTAAATAATTTGTCTAGTACATAGTAGATACGCTTCGATCGCCAATCTATTGAAGACGTAATTATGACACGATATCCTGCGTAAACACCCCGATTCAAACAGTGAAACGTCCATAACGTTTGAACGGCTGAACCGACTTTATTCAAACATAGCTAAGAACACTCTCGACAAAATCACCTTTCAAACAAAAAAAAACTAAATCAAAATCGTTTCACCCGTTTGAACGCTACGATGCCACAGACAGACACACAGATACAAAGCAACACACGTCAAACTTATAACACCCGTCTTTTTCCGTCGGGGTTTAAAAATATCACGTTTGGTGTATGGGAGGCCCCCTTAAATATTTATTTAATACTGTTTTTAGTATTAGTTGTTATAGCGGCAACAGAAATACATCATCTGTGAAAATTTCAACTGTCTAGCTATCACGGTTCATGAGATACAACCTGGTGACAGACGGACAGACAGACAGACGGATCGCGAAGTCTTAGTAATTGGGTCCCGTTTTTACCCTTTGGGTACGGAACCCTAAAAACAAGAGAAGTGGCAAGGGGGCGCGTCGGTGTCCGTGCGACGTAGTCACAGTGAGCATGTTATTTATTTTTCTCAAACATGCTTGGAAGTTTGAGCATTATTTTGACAACCTTCTTCGAGATAAATCGAAATTGCTGTACAGGCCAAATACATGCGAGCAGCGGCCGGCAAAAGTTGTATGAAAATCCATATCTGTCTTGTTTAGCGGCCAAATAAATTACATAGTAAACTCATATCTGTCGTGTAATTTAAAAATGGAACGCTCTTTTACTCCGAAACATGGCAACCAAGGAGGTAACTTACCAAAGGTTTTATTTAAATTTCGAACAGACTTGCAAATATAAAGACGTTTATTGAAAAAAACCGGCCAAGTGCGAGTCGGACTCGCACACGAAGGGTTCCGTACCATTATCGCAAAACACTGCATACAAATCACGTTTGTTGTATGGGAGCCCCCCTTAATTTATTTTATTTTAATTTATTAATTATTATTTTTTGAAGTAAATATACAACTAAACATTCTGTGAATATTTCAAGCGTCTACCTGTTGCCGTTATTAATATCGAGCAAAAAACGGCAAAAATATCACGTTTGTTGTATGGGAGCCCCCCTTTAATATTTATTTTATACTGTTTTTAGTATTTGTTGTTATAGCGGCAACAGAAATACATCATCTGTGAAAATTTCAACTGTCTAGCTATCACGGTTCATGAGATACAGCCTGGAGACAGACGGACAGACAGACAGACAGACAGACGGATCGCGAAGTCTTAGTAATAGGGTCCCGTTTTTACCCTTTGGGTACGGAACCCTAAAAAAGAACAAATAAACACGGGCAAAATTATTGTTACTCGTTGTTCGTCATTGATTTTGAAAAATAATAATTGTATTTGACAAAATGAGTACTAGGTACTACTTATATAGTTTTAATTTCCGCGCATTATTTGAGAAAAGTACTATACAAGCCTTGGCCACAACTAGACATTGATGGACTTACGTATGTATGCCTCGCCTTCGCCTCGGCCCACATTTACACGTTCGTCCATCAATGCCTCTTTTGATGGCCGCTGCAGTAATGTACTAAAGGGTCTTTCAACAAGAACGGGTCGATGTTAAAATTGAATAAAACATGAGAGATCGAGCGAGCGCTACAGATCAATGATAAACAATTACTTTTTGCTTGAATTGAACAATATGGACGTGAACGACATGTGGATCCAGCAAGATGGCGCTACTTGCCACACAGCGAACGACACAATCGACATTCTGCATGAACGGTTTGAGGGTAGAGTTATCTCTTGAGTTCTCTTTTTCTTGTGGGGTTTTCTGAAGTCGCAGGTCTATGCCAATAAACCACATTCGACCGTTGCCCTGAAAGCCAACATAACGCAGGCTATCGCTCGGATTCAGCCGGATCTATGCAGCAGAGTCATAAAAAATTGGACCTCTCGGATTCGTGCCACCATACGAAGCCGCGGCGGACATTTGAACGATGTCATATTCCATCCATATTGGCATAAATGGGCCTTTTAAATAAAAAATAAATTTCGTTAATATCTCACACACATCTTGTTTTATTCAATTTTAACATCGACCTGTCCTTGTTGAAAGACCCTTTATTAACCCGACTGCCGAAGCAGGGTAATGTGTTTATCAGTTTTGTTGGGTATGTATGTATGTATGTTTGTTCCTATGTGGCCTTCTAGAGACCAAACGCGTTGGCTTATTTTGATGAATCTTATGTCAATCGATTCAACTTAAACATGCTTGTGTCACTGGCTACATTAAAATTGGAAAATAGAAAAATGGCGGCTTTTGGGCGCCATATTGTGGGGGCCTATTTTTTGTACCAAATTCGAAAAAAAAATGTTAACTAAAAAGTTATACCTAAATAACAAAAGTTAATTCAAAAAATCAAAACCCGACTCTTTAAGAAGCGAACTAAGAAGACGTAAACAAAAAGAAAATCATGTTTTGCAGTCGGAGGATACATCTCGTTTTGGTCAGCCAGCTCGCGAATATAATATAGGGGTTCATACTAAAATTGTGCTAAATTAGAATGTTTTTTTTTAAATCGGTATTGTAATATTGTTTTAAATTTGATTGTGATATTATTTTAATTTATAATTAGTTTAATGTTGATTTAATTTAATTTTGATTGGAATTTTATATTTTTCCTTTTAATTTGATTTAATGTTTGCAATTATTTTATTTACTTTATTTTTTTATTTTTTTTTATTCTGATTTTAATTCACATATCCTCAAAATTGTATGCTGTTAGGTACATGTTGTAATAATACGTTTTAGAAGAGCGAAGTGCTCTACTACAGGCTATTTTTGCCTAAAAGGGCACTTCAATTACCAGATGTTTGTACATACTTATGAAGGAATAATAAATTATTTGTATTTGTAAAACAATGTTTTGTTAACAATATATTCAAATGCCAATATGAAATCGTCATTATGAGATCCCGTGATAATTCGTCACGACTATTATGCCGGAATTTCAGAAGAGGTATATTCTAATGTATGTTTTTTCCTTTGCTAACGTTTAGGTAAATATACTCCTGACAGTGCTCAGAAGGCAAAGAGCAGGCCAACGAATAAAACTGATAACATATTTTCTTTTTCCAGTGTCCAACGCCATTCAAAATCGATTGACGTCACAAAGAAATGCTGTGGTTATTGCCGCGGTACTTTCGAACTAATACTTAACAAGAAAAATAAGGATGGCAAAGTAGTATCTACACCAGCTCGTAAAGGAACCACTAACGACTTCGCAATGTATGTCAAAGAACATTACGCCAGCCTTAAAGACGGGACGCGCACTCATGCGCAGGTTATGAAGATATTGGGCGAGCAGTTCGCTAAGAGTAAGGGTACTTGACGAATGTTTGTGGTTATAGGAAAATACTTTAGTACAGTGGTTCCCAACCGGTGGAGTGCGACCCGCTTGGGGGCATTGAGTGACATAAGGGGGCAGGAACGGCAGATATTTGCGAGGTCCTTGTCTTTTTTGCAATGGTGATAGACAAAAAATGCTAAACTTGTTTTATAATAATTAATATTTTTCTTTAAAGTACTCGATGAACTTTATTTTATCTACTTCGATTCGATGATTTCTTGTTTTTCATTTAAATTTATTTTATTGTAATATAAATAACTTTTTTCTAAAGATAAAATAAAAAATTTAAACTGTAAAGGTTTTGGGTTGTCCTCTTTGTTGCAAGGCCCCGGGTGATTGCCCTGCTCGCCACCCGCTAATGCCACTGAGGAGAGGGGCTCTAAAAATGACTCGATGCTAACTGTTCAGAGGCAGCAATAGCTAAATCAATCAACATCCAACCAAATCAAGTTACTTGACGTCGTTATCCTCCCATTTAGCGCGCATAAACGGCATTATAGGGTGCCCTAACAGGCAAGGCGTAGTGATTTTTTAAGAAAGTTTGGGCGCATCGGCGTTATAATTTTCCCTAACAGGCAAGGCGTAGTGATTTTTTAAGAAAGTTGGGGGGGCGCATTGTAAAAGGTTGGGAACCACTGCTTTAGTTAGTAAATATGAGTGGTAAGTAAAACGAAGGACGAAGTGTGAATCCTTTTAACCGAGATCAAAAAAAAAAAATCGGTATTCTCTGAGTTTTCTAAACAAGTTATTCTACGTCTGTACAGCTATAGTCCCTTAGTTGTTGAGTTTTAGCAACATTTTACTTAGTGTCCGACTGTATTTAGTTTATCTAAATAGGTAAAAAATCCGTTAGGCATGCGAAAAAAAAATGTGTATAACGCTACAAATACTTGAACGAAGCAAAATTAGTAAACAATGTACTTACTCGATCAAAATAACTGCAGCTCACCACATTCTGACGTTCGACTTTCGCGCGGCGCTTGGCGCACGAGGCGAATTAGGGGAACCCCGCGGGTAGGCGTAGGTGTGGGGTCCAAAAGAATCATAACAGGTGGCCTACCCTCTTAGAATAGAAAAAAACTCAAGCCGAGTTTTTGTATGTCTACAAATTCAAATATTTTACAAGCTTTTAACTTGCAATGTATGTGTAAGTGTGTTCGGGTCAAATCCTCAACCGATAGAGATGAAATTTTGCTAAAAAGCTAGTTTAAAAAAATAAAATAAATGGAATACATTATTTGTTATAATCTCAGTTGAATTGAAAGTAAATTTTATACCATTTACACACGTTTGTTAGGTAAGTATATTGTGTTATTTAGAGATAATTGTTAAGATTAATATATAATTATATTTGTAGACTAATTGTACTGGATACAATGAATTTTTGACTGAATTCTTTTGTAGTAATTGCCTTGTTGGTTTTTAATGTAAATAAAGACGAGTTATTTTTCTTTGTGTTTCATTATGAATAATTTTATTGAAAGAAGTAGGTACTGATGTATGTTTTACTTTATTAATAAAAATACTTTTATTGAACCGAACTCTTGTGAATGTGAATTTTGTTACATAATTATTTTTCAGGCTTTCTTTTATTTCATGTTTATTTTTTAAATCATAACTATGCATAAAATATAGTTTAGTTAACTGATAAATAATTATAAATCAACTGATAAAAAATACGTTAAAGAATCGTAATATGAATTACTTAGAATTTAATTTGTAATGACTGTACAATAGTTTGTATATAATGTTTGTGTATCGCTAAATATATTTGTGTAAATAACAATAAAACGTGGCGTATTCAAATTAATTCTTTTTTTTATTTCAATCTCCGCTATTTCCATTATATATGTACTCGTATTGTACATAGTTGACAACAGTTTTTGGACATAAAATATTTGTGCCACCGGTGCCAACAATTCAGGCACAGCTCGCACCAGTGCCACCAGACCGCTCGCCTGTGTGAAATGCGGGGAGGGCCTTGTGGCACGAGACTGCCCGCTTCCTAGAGAGGAGCCGGCCACTTGCGCAAACTGCAAGGGCCAGCACCCCGCTAATAACATCAAGTGCCCAATATTTCAGCGTGAAATTAAAAACAGGCGGGCGGGGACTGTCGCCATCACTACCGCCTCTTCACGCCAACCTCAGAAAGAGGTACATATAGAGACGCAACCCACGACTGCAAAGGCCCAAGGTGGTACGTTGATGGCGGCAGCCTACGGTCACGCCCAACGAGGCGAAGCTACCTCCACACGGCGGAGGAAGAACAAAAGGGGGGGTAAGGGTAGAAAATCCACTACCCAAGAAGACATCCCTGAGGCTGCCCCTGCCTCCAGCTGCCTCCTCCCCTGCCAGATAAGGCGAAGGCAGCGCAAAACAAAAACAAGGCGATCGCTAGCGCCGCCGCCGCGCTAACCAAGCGCCACACAGCGAAAAAAATCGGTACTAACCGAAACGTCGACCAATCCTCCGGCGCTAGCAAAACAGAGGCAGCCAATAGAACTAAGGCAGCCACAAACAAAGATTTTACGATACAGAGAAAGGAAGATTTCACTACCTGCGCCATCCAGCTCCTCATGGACTTAATTAAGGGTATTAGGCATGGGCAAGATGTAGAGCAAGTCATCCTCGACGGCTTGGCCGCGCTACTAACACTGTACCATGGTTAAGCCGCTGAGGATGTTACACTGGAACGCTCGAGGCCTCAGGGGCAAGCTCACATCCCTTCGCCACTCCTGAGGGAGCAGGACGTCGACTAGGCGCTCATAAGCAAGACGCACCTGGGACCTGAAGATAGGTGCAAGTTCCCAGGCTATTTCGCTTATCGAAAGGACGAAAATAATGCAGCAAACGCCCGATATCGTGGCCTAGCTGTGCTGGTAAAGAGAGAAGTCGTTCACTAAGAACTCCCCCCGCCATCACTACAAAGTGCGTACTCGCTGGGTGTCGGCGCAGCTAGCCGGCGAATATATAGAGGTCTACGCCTGCTACAAACCGCCAGGAAGCAGGCTAGATGTAAGCGACCTAAGTAAGCTACTTACCACCACCGAGCTTCCTACCATTCTCGCCGGTGATTGGAATTGCAAACACCCAGCGTGGAATTCCTATTACGCGAACCTAGATTGCCAGGCGGCCCTCGGATACACAGTGTCCGGCCCAGAGACGCCCACCCACTATCCAGACCATGCTACACACATGCCAGACGTGCTGGACATTGTGATACACTGAGGGCTACACTGCCAGCAGCCTAATTGCGTAAGTGAATTCTGCAAAGCGAACAAGTTGGAACCTTCCCAAAAACGATTTTTCGTATTGCATATTACACTCTGAAACGGAAAGGTTATGCTCCTTTCATTACCAATATTTTGACGTAGAATTGATTGTAAAAGAATAAATGAAAGCGGAAGAATCGAGATAAAACTTCACTATTGGTATTGTGTAGGTAATGCAAATGTCATATATCTTCAACTCCGTAGTATCTCTACATAGTCTGTGTTCAACTCAAAGGAGGATTTGGTAAGCTAACGCTTACCAAATCCTCCTTTGCTAGCTTTCCAAATTAGTTTCGCAATACCGAAAAAGTTGAAAGAAATGATTCTGATTCTTTGAAAGAATCGACTTGTTTCCTTTGCACAATTCACTTACGCAATTAGGCTGCAGGTCACGCAGCAGGTACTGGACGACGAGTTACGGTCGGATCATCATCCTGTTTTCGTCGTCCTATCGGGCATGTCAACCTGAATAGTACCTCAAGCGCCTCGTCGACTCATAGACTGGAAGATGTTCACAGAAAAGATTGAATCCACGACACCGACTCGGCCTATCACCTCCCCCGCGTCGACGCACTGGCCGCTGACGTCACTGTTTGCGTACAGAATGCACTGGAAACAGCAACGATAACGCAGCCGCAGGGGAGAATGCTTCAGCCGCCCCTGCTGGCACGCATCCGACGCATGATCACCGAAAAGAGGCGCCTACGCAAGCAGTGGCAGCAAGCACGCTGCTCGACAATGAAAAGGCAGCTCAACAAACTCGCAGAGAAGGTGAAGGCCGAGCTAAGAGCTCTGAGCGCCGCTAGCTGGGGTGTCTGGTTTAACAGTTGCCAATTGAAGTCTGTTATATTATAAACTAGCTGTTGCCCGCGACTTCGTCCGCGTCAAACCCGTAAAAATAAAAAATAATTTAGATTCTTTTTTATTTTCAGCGGAACCCTAATTCTTTATCCAAAATTAGAATATCAGCTATCTTCCAGTCAAAGTCCCGTCAAAATCGGTACAGCCGTTTCGGCGATTTCCTGGAACAAACAGACCGACAGACAATTTTTTAAATTGCGTATTTGTTATTAATACCGTATATACTTTAAAATGCATTCACATTGTTATTTTGATATTGCATACAGGCACTTATATTGTATTTATTAGTAACTCGTTTTTCGTGTTTGTCCGCGTAGTTTTCTAAATTTCTAAACTACACAGCAGATTTTGATGCGGTGTTTACATTTTTTTGAGGTTTTTTCGAAATCTTTATCTGTTAATTAAATCTCAATGTTTTGTCAAGTCGCAAAGTCGTGAAAAGCAGGTGCAGTTTATTAATAAGAAGCTTTTAATGGCATCACTGGTATTCAAATGAAAAAAGACAAAGCTAATAAAATGTTTTAGATTGGTTTATTATATTATTGCCATTCGAAATAAAAGTCTAATTTACTCAGCGTTAATAAGAGATCCATTAGCAAGTGAATCTTCAATAACATTATCATCATTACTAATCCTATTAGGTTTGTATAATAATGGTCTTAGGATGAACGGTCACCAGGCGTATTTATCGTTGAATTTATGCCCACGATTTGATTCCCTATTGCTTCTATTTGCTTCTTATTCTCAAACAATTGCTTCCATCGAATTCCAGTAGAAAAACACATTTTAAGGGTGACCGTCCATTCTGATGTCAGGACGGCCGGTCACCGAGTCGTAGAGCCCCTGGTATATATAATTATTTAAATTCACGGTGGCCGTTAATTACTTCCCGTTTGCTTCTCTCAATGTTTTACAACGATAATACTGTAACTATCTCGGTAATAAAGATATCGACAAAAGTGTTGATTATCAATATTTTCAGTGACTGACAAAAAAATAAAGCAAAAATTTTACTTAACATTGCAGTTATGCTTGATCAGGCGATTAATCTATCGTATTGTACAGGTGGCCTACAGCTAAGTATAATATTATTTTATTGTGTCTTTGGTAGGTACCAAATTTTTAAGTTGTGGACACCGACTTCCAAAAATAAAGTTATTTTTCACTTTCTAGTTTTCTTATTTGGAAGTCGGTAGTATTTTTTTGTAAAAAAGTTTTTTATTTTTCATTTTTTAGTTGTACCTACCTAATAGGGAAGCAGTTAAGTAAGTACCTATAACGACAGAATAGATTACCCGAATAACATGAAACTTGAATATAACCGGTGAAATGAGAGATCTGCATACCCCTTTCAAGCGTATTGGCGTGATGTTATGTTATGAAATGGTATAAACAATAAACAGACATGCGATTGCAGCAATCCCGAGAGATTTGCCGTTATTTATTGAAGAGTTCTGTTGTATATCTCCGAACTTATTCATCAGATCTTCACCAAATTAAAATGGGACCAATTTCGGAATATACTCTTCAAACAAAAAAAGAATTTTCAAAATCAATTTTCAAGAAGGTCCACAATTGACGGAGATATCGGTGAACATACATAAAAAAAAAAAAAAAAATCATAATGTCGAACATAGAACCTCCTCCTTTTTTGGTAAGTCGGTTAATGAAGTGCATATCGTATTTAGTGACAAAAATTCATACAAATTTAATAAACACCTTTAAAGATAATATTTCAATTCTTAACTTCATAAGAAGTTTTCTTATAGTTGCTAGCCACTGTACCTTATTTATTTATTAATAACCGAGGGTAGATTGTGTTTTTGCTACATGTGTGTTTTGTGTTATTACTTAGTCGTTATTACGGTACTCTATGATTTGTAGTTACTGTTTAGTACTGGCGAATTGTGATAGTTGAATATTATAAATATAAACTAATATAGTTTTTTCTTCATCATGAAAAGGGGAAGAAAATATATTGTGCCCTTGGAGGAACAAAAAGAAGCGTTTTTATTATACCAAAATGTTTTCCGTGATCCTGATGATCTTCCACCAGCAAGTGATCCCGTGTTTGCAGAAATAAAAAATGTGTTGTCGAGCCCTATTACCGAAAAAGGACTTTTACTTTCTGTGAAAAAGAATTTCAATTACTTTTTCGATGCAACGGAAAATCTAGAAAGTAGGAGCATCATGAACGGTACAGCACAAAATAAAGAACGCTCACCAAGTAAGTCAATTAAGTTTGATTTTATGATTGATTTGTACCAATGGAACAAATTTCAACCATTAAAAAAACAATTCAAAGTTACTCAAAACGCAAGGGCTGTTATTAAACAGAAGTACCGTTTACCGAAGCATATGTGGGCTCCTCTATTGCGAGAGCAAGTATGGAAATCAAGCAATGCAAGTCAACGATAACTGTTGAAATTTCCTGGCATGTTGATAAAATAGCTCGATGTGTGTGTTCTGTAACAAATATTGATGCATCTTTTATTCATGATACTAATAAAAAAAAAAAAATCACCAGCCCAGCGCATTGAAATGTCCGCTGAACTAAAACATGAATCTGCAATCACATATCGTAACAAATTAGCAAAAGAAATAATGGAACCTGATGACTCTGAACCACCCCATATGCCAACAGTTGGCTGCATACGAGGAGAAACAGAGTTTACATTATGACACAAATCCAGTGCTATCTTTGTGGATAATGACTCGTGTTACGCCATACAAAGATGTAATTAAGCATATCTCTCTGTACCCTTTTTACATATATTATTGGGCAAACATCCAGGAAGCTTGTTGCAAAAAAATGAAAAAGTGTGACAGATTAATTCTCAGTGTTGATGCTACTGGTAGCATCTTCAAGGAATTAGGTCCAAATAACAAGATCTTAGTCACTAAACATTTATTTTTATATGTGTTAATGATGAAATCTCAGGAAAACTATAGCTCTGTCCCAGTCTCTCAGATAATATCCGAAAGCCAGACAATGGATCCAATTCATCAATGGCTACAGGCTTGGAGCAAATGTAATCCCGTTCCTGATGAAGTTAACTTAGACGATTCCTCTGCATTAATTGGAGCAGCAGTAAAGGCTTTCACCTAATGGGATTCTACTGCTAAATATTTTGAAGATTCCTACAGAAAATTAGAGGAAGGTCAAAAAGCTAATGATATATGTTACATTCGCATTGACACAAGTCATTTCATAAAAAAAATATTTCGTTTATCATGTTTTAAATATACCGACAACAGAGTGAATTTTTTTTTTATATAAATTGCCTCAGTGAACTTAAAAATTGTGCCGATTATTTAAAAGCAAAAGACCTAATTTCAGATTTGATTATTGTATGTTTAAATCAACGAGATGGTGTGAATAACGATGGCATCATGACAAGATGTGAAAGTGCCAAAAGCAGACTTAAAAAGTTGAGTGCCTTCGGTGTTAACGACACGGAGATTGAAATTAATGAGAATGATAAGTAATTAATAAGTAATTCATTATTAATTAGTAAGTAATTCAGTTTTTAAAGATACTTTAAAATGCAAAATTACTAAAAGTGGAGACAAAATTTTACCTGAGCATAAATATCCATCATGGTTTTATTTATTTATTTATTTATTTATTTAGACTTCATGCACAAAGGTACAAAGGCGGACTTAATGCCTTAGGCATTCTCTACCAGTCAACCTAGGGTGGTGAAGAGACAACATGGCAGGTGCATAGTTTTATAAAAAAATTGCAAGTAGTTATTATACTAAAATAGGTAAAATACACGTACATATATATTGATTATAATATATATCTATATAAATATACATATTATATATATTTATGAAGTAACAGAAAAGAAGAAAGTGAGATGACTCAGCTTATTTGTGTTGAAAATAAAACCGCAATTGCCGCTTAAATGCATACCGACTGGTGGCCGCCCTGATCTCGGAAGGAAGCGCATTCCAAAAAAGAATTGACTGGATATGAAAGGAAGAGTGAACAAAATCAGTAGTGTGAGAGGGACAGAGTAAGAGGAGATTATTGGAAGAACGCAGATTGCGATCGTGTGAAGAACTTAGAAATTGAAAGCTAGAGATAAGATAGGAAAAAATTTATTTATTTTATGAAAAAATTGAGGCTGAAAAATTAATTATTACCCTTAGTGATGACAATAAATTTGGTAATCATGAAAACGTATACTACTTCCCAGCATTTATTAATGTCTTATCACGTTTGATGAACCAGTTTCCTTTATGGTCCAACGTGATGAAAAATCTGTACAATTCTAAAATAGACAGACCTACATCTTCAAATGTGGAATCTTATTTCAGAAGCCTAAAAAAACTACTGTTTCAAATCGGAACAAAGTCACAAAGGTTACGTATAGATGAATTTATTATCAAACACTTTGAATTTTTGACTGGTGAGTTGAAGATCGCGAACAGTAACTTAAATATAAAAAAGAGACAAAAAAGAACAGAAAAGGCGACCGAACAAAAAGAAAAAGTTGAAAAGGTGTTGGATTTTACAGATGATTCTATTTTCTCAGACCATCCAAGTTTGGTAGAAAATTGGAGAGGTCTGGGTATGTTGAGCAGTAAACGTAAAAAACAGGCAAGTGAACCAAGAAAGAAGGTGTTTCTGCTTTCGAATGGAGGCAGGTCCAAAACTGGCAAAGAGATTGTAACCACAACAAATACATGTACTCTGGACTCCGTCTGTCAAGCATTAGCTTACGGCATATACTGATGGATCTAACATAAATCCCACAATACAGGGAAGTGACCATATGCTATGTCAGCTAATAAGAACAATGCGTGACAAGAACAGCGGTGAAGAAGCATATAAAATCAGATCATCTATTGCTAAAACAAATAACGTTCAAAGAGGAGATGTGACTGAAGTAGATTGTGAATGCAATGTTCTATACGGTTTTGATAAAATTCTCTTTGACTGCTATCTTTACAGCGCGGATGGAAAAAAAACATGTACTAACTTGGACTGTTCTATAAATAAAGTAACCAGGAAAGTGCCTGTCTTACGTTTGCACGATAAAAGCGTAGCTGATATTCAAGAAGCTGCAAGTTCACTGATTGACAATATAGATATGACTCGATGCCGTCGACTTTCATCTGATGGTATCATGTCGTTTGAATTCAAATTAAGGAATCTTATAAGTTTTGAAGTACTGGATGAACTGATGTTTGTATATGAAGCGCCTCCAAGGTTGGTTTTACAGAATAACGAATATAAAATCCTTTCAATAATTGAATTTGTTCCGCCTGCTATTGGTACGATGGGTCACTTTAAAGCACATTGTAGGCGTGAAAATGTATGGGAATGTTATGACGATGTAAGTACGAGAGTTGTAAGGAGTAGTAATAAAAAGGTGATACCACATTGCATTATGTACATAAAAACAAATAATTAATAAACTCTACTCCTTATTGTTGTATAACTGCATCAGGTAGGTCAGTGGATAGAAAAATACTCAAGAATAAATAATACCCACGTGTAGTTGGTAATTTCAGCAATAACACACAGTTTGAACTATTATTTATTTTCCATTTCACATTGTTACCTTCAACTCCATACAGTATATCATTATGTCAACGCTACAATTTTCCAAGCTCGCCCAGACTAGACTGACGAACTGGTTCAACCCATGGTATAATAAAATACTCCGTATACTTCGCCTGGTAGTTTCTTAACAGGATGGCCCAAGACTACGTCACGATAAGTGTTACCATTGATTGTCCTGTTCAGAAAATTTAGGTTCTTTCTCATGTAGTTAATGAAAATAAAATAAATTAATAACTAGCTTAACTATTAAGTAAATCATGTGACTCATCTATTTAGTGTTAAATTAATTTATATATTGAATTATTTGTTCATAATTGCTTTGTTAAGTTAAAAAATGCATTTTGCTCGGGTAATTCAATCACACACAGCGGCAACACATCGAATTGACAAGTGTCATACTGACAACTCGCCATTTCATCGCTATTGTCGTCTCGCTCACACCTATAGCGTTGTTTCGCTCGTTGAGCAAATTACTGTGGCTCCCAAACATTTGTGGTGAACCCTTGAACTATGAAAGATACACAAGGAAAATTGTTAATTGGTCCGTACTAAACTGTAAAAACAGAAGTATAAAAGACGGTGTAATAAGGTTTTTTCTCTTTTCCCAACGACGAGACGCTATCTGCGTGGCTTTAATATTGTAACTAACTTCAACTAAAAGAACTTGCATGTGCCTTTCAACATATTATTTCATTTATCTACGCGTTGTAAATTCCTTAATTTAAGGCATAGTTGTGTCAATACGGCTGTACGCCCGAACTTAATCTAACCTTATTAGTTTTTGACTTATTTTAGTCAAGTCAAGTTTTGTGGGTTTTCGTCTCGAACTAAACTAAGTTGGTCCATTTTTTAGGGTTCCGTACCCAAAGGGTAAAAACGGACCTTATTACTAAGACTCCGCGATCCGTCTGTCTGTCTGTCTGTCCGTCTGTCATCAGGCTGTATCTCATGAACCGTGGTAGCTAGCCAGTTGAAATTTTCACACATGATGTATTTCTAGAATAAAATAAATATTTAAGGGGGGCTCCCATACAACAAACGTAATATTTTTGCCGTTTTTTGCTCGGTATAAATAACGGCAACAGGTAGACGCTTTAAATATTCACAGAATGTTTAGTTGTATATTTACTTCAAAAAATAATAATTATTAAATTAAAATAAAATAAATTAAGGTGGGCTACCATACAAAAAACGTGATTTTTTTGCAGTGTTTTGCGATAATGTTACGGAACCCTTCGTGTGCGAGTCCGACTCGCACTTGGCCGGTTTTTTTATCACGACGCAGCGTGTGACTTTTACAACATTTGTTTTGTCAGAGACATAGTATATCTATCTAGACATCAGATCAAATAAAAAGTCAAGATGGAACGTTGCAAACAACAAGGTATGGCCGGTTAATACGCCTTGCCGTATACATACACAATTACACGTACAACGTAACTACGCCTTAGCTTGTTAGTCGAGCTCTCAGATCACATAAAAAACTCGACAGGCAAGCTAAGGCGTAGTTTTGTTCCGTGTCTAGTAGCCGTGGCTTGGTCACCAACGGTGAAGCGAAGAGGAACCCGAGGAGGGACCACTCGTCAGGGCTTTGGCCGATTAAGCCGTCGACGTAGCGGACAACAAGTAGGTTGCGATGCCGCCTGGCAACAGGTGACATTGCATCTGAGGTGAGCCGCGATGTCATATGGAGCGTCCCATACGATATCGTGGATGAGGGTTGGAGACCGCGGCGGGAGAGGAGTGCCGGTATTACGGTGCGCCACTCTCCCTACCTTCCGCGGCCTGGACGGGGTCGCCACCGTCTGATGGCGGACGCGGTGGGGCTGCAGGGGAGTTCCCTATCCCCTGCAGCCGAAAAGTGGTAGGTGGCTGGGCCACTGACCTGTCCCGTCACAGAGGGACCAAGGGTGCCTTACACGGGGTCGTCTGGCACCCATGCGTTGGTTTGGTCTCTGGGGTGGTCACGGCGTGCAATGTGTTCTGGTGCGCCGGTGATGGGAGGTACACCCCAAAGGTAGGTCCGGTGACGGACAGCCGCGGCGGGTTCGCGGTGAGTGCTAACGCGTGCCCGTGTTCCCGCCATAAGCGGCACAGGAGGGCACCGTAGAGTTTTAGTGGGTTTCCCCACTAAAAAAGTTTGAGAACCGCAACGCAATTGATGACGTAGTCTTGGGCCAATCACGTGACCCAGCTGTCACGTTAAGAGAATACCTTGTGTTATAATACCATGGTTCAACCCACCTTGTGTCCGCACGATCCCCCTCCAATCGACAACTGTCATTAGATGTGACGTCATTTGACATTCGAATATTTTCTAGGATAATCAATTTAAAAAACTTTTAAGTACTATTTGATGGTAATAAATAAATGTTTTCTTTGATAATAGTATTTATCAAAGAAAATAACACATTTTTATGAATTCAAATTCAAATTCAAATTCAAATTCCTTTATTGTTTGTCACAGGTGGAAAAGCAGTTATTATCATAATATATATATAGATCGCTGCAACATACCCACAGGGCGTACAATATTGAATAGTCATATAAGATCTATTCTATCATTATTCATGTTAAAGTACATTATCATTAGTTAATATTATTACATGTCAAAAAAATATATAATTATGTAATATGTCAAATCGTCATGTCAAGAATACAATATTTTTCATAACAAAACTCATTCACCTTATTAATTAATATGTCAAAACTCATGTCAAAATTACATTATAATTCATTCATGTTACACTCTCGTCAAAATTACATTGTAATTCATTCAATATCGTCGGTGTACATTAGTCAGATTTAAATTCAACAGTCACATACATTTTTTATCATTGGTCAATATTGCATCATTTAAAAATTCATCGATCGAGTAGTATGCTTTACTAATTAAAAATACTTTGAGTCTGTCTTTGAAAATATTCAGACTTTCGATGTTTTTTATGCAATTTGGTAATCTGTTATAAATTTTTATCCCTATCCCAAATATACTCATCTTGAATTTATCTGTTCTGCATCTAATGACACTCAACACATTTTTATGTCGTGCACTTCTCAATGTTTCATAATTACCAATATCGCGTTTTATCATCACTGCAGCCTCATAAATATATATTGAAGGGAGAGTTAAAATCTTTAATCTAGTAAACAGTGCTCTACATGTATCAGTTGGTTTAAGTCCACATATACTCCTAATGCATTTTTTTTGGGCTTTAAACGCATATTCTCTGTTGGGAGAATTACCCCAAAAAAGAACACCATATTTGAGTGTAGAACCCACATATGCATGGTAAGCGCTTAGTAATGCACTTTCGTGTACAACTTTTCTTAGCATGTAGAGAGCATAGGAAGATTGATTCAATTTTTTGCAGATATGATCGATTTGCATTTTCCAGTTGAGCCCAGAGTCAATGTGAAAGCCTAGAAATTTTGTGGTATTAACTTCTTTTAATGTTTCATTTTTATAGTTAATGTGAATTTTTGTTGCTTTTGAGTTTTTATTTTTGAAAGTCATGTAGCTTGTCTTTGCAATGTTTATTTTTAGGTTGTTTAGATTTAACCAGTTTATGATATCTCTAAGAGATTTGTTAATGTTTGTTTCATAGTCGTCTTGTTGGTCCTTCGTAAAAATAGCTGTGCTATCATCTGCAAACAGTATTAGTTCCTGTTTTATGGATTTGGGTAAATCGTTTATGTAAATTATGAACAAAAGTGGCCCCAGTATGCTTCCCTGGGGCACTCCGTATTGAATTATTCTGGGATTTGATTTAAATGTTTGTTCATACTTTGTGCCTTTTGTTATTCTACTTATTTGTGTCACTTGTAATCTGTTTGCTAAATATGATTTCAAAAGATTTAATGCAATTCCTCTTACCCCATATTTTTCCAATTTATTAAGAAGTATTTGATGATCCACATGATCAAATGCTTTTGACATATCCATAAAAATCGCAGTTATTTGATGTTTTTTATCTAGTCCTGTCATTACTTGTTTTAAAAATTTAAAGAGCGCGCTACTTGTAGATCTACCTTTACGGAACCCGAATTGCTCGTTTGCAAATATTTTATTATTTTCAAAGTAATTGTATAAGTTATTGTAGATTACCTTTTCAAATATTTTTGCAATAACTGGTATAAGTGCAATTGGTCTGTAAAATTTCATCTCTTTTCTGTCTTCTTTTTTGAATATGGGAGTTATGAGTGTTAATTTCAATTTTGAAGGAAACACCCCATGTTCAAGGGACAGGTTTATTGTATGACTGAGAACTGGAGCAATGAGATGCGCTACACTTTTGATTATTTTTACGTTTATGTCATCATAGCCTGTGCTGTTCGTATTTTTAAGCATCTTTATAATTTGGACAACATCTTGTGGATTAGTTGGTGTCATGAAAATAGAATTCGGCTTATTATATGTCAATGTTTTAAGAGCTGTACCATCGTCATTGGGTGTTGGTTTTATATCGTCAATAAAGTAGTTGTTAAAAGCTTGAGCTATATCTGCCGGTTTGGTGACTAATTTGTCTTTAACTTTTATTTGATTTATTTCTTCTTTAGGTGTCACTGTCTTACTATTATTTATAATTTTCCAAATTGCTTTGCTTTTGTTACTAGCTGAATTGATAAAATAGTTGTTTTGAGATTTTTGAGTCTTTTTAATAATAGTTCTTAGTCTTGCCGTGTATTCCTTATACTTAAATTTGTCTTTTGGATTTGATGACAGTCGATACTTCCATAGTAAGTCCCGTTTCCTTTTTGAGCATAACCTTATTCCTTTACTAAGCCATGTAGGCCTCTTAGCAATTGATATTTTTACTCTTATTATAGGGAAACATAAATCATAAAATAATTTGAATAGATCATAAAAAATATTGTAAGCTATTATTGATTAGAATAGAATTATTGTCACTAAATACGATTGTATGAATTTTTGTAACTAAAAACACTTCATTTTAATAATATTATACTTAGCTGTAGGCCACCTGTACAATACGATAGATTAATCGCCTGATCAAGCATAAATGCAATGTTAAGTAAGAGTTTTGCTTTATTTTTATGTCAGGCACTGAAAATATTGATAATCAACACTTTTGTCGATATCTTTATTACCGAGATAGTTACAATACTGTCGTTGTAAAACATTGAGAGAAGCAAACGGGAAGTAATTAATGGCCACCGTGAATTTAAATAATTCTATTTATCAGGGGCTCTACGACTCGGTGACCGGCCGTCCTGACATCAGAATGAACGGTCACCCTTAAAATGTGTTTTTCTACTGGAATTCGATGGAAGCAATTGTTTGAGAATAGGAAGCAAATAGAAGCAATAGGGAAGCAATTCGTGGGCATAAATTCAACGTTAAATACGCCTGGTGACCGTTCATCCTGACAGACACCTAGCTGGGAGGAAAGAATTGATGCCGATGAGGGCGACTGGCCCTTTTTGGAACGAAGTTCCTTATCGCGCGTTGCGAAAGGGGGCTAGACGGAAAAAATTAAGACCAAAAGTTGGAACGACACTTTTTGCTATAGTTGTATAGTTGTAAGCCGTGCGGCGTGCGCGTGTTTCTCTGTCTGTCTCTCACTCTCTCTCTCTCTCATAGAAAGCAAGCCAGTTATTTTCGTTTCGTTAACTCTAACTCATCAACCAACAACAACAAACAACAACAACTCAATAACAACAACAACAACTCAATAACAACAACAAACAACAATTCAACAACAACGACAACAACAACTCAACAACAATAACTCAACAACAACAACTCAACATCGTCAACAACTCAACAACAACAACAACTCAACAACATCTCAACAGCAACAACAAACAACTACATCTACAACTCAATAACAACAAACAACAACAACAAAAAACAACAACAACATTAACAACTCAACTACAACAACAACACAACAACAACAACTCAACAACATCAACAACAACGAAAACAACAACGAAAACAACAACGACCAACAACAACTAAAGACAACTCAACAACAACAACAACTCAACAACAACAATAACTCAACAACAACAACACAACAACAACAACAACTCATCAACAACAACAACAACTTGACAACAACAACAACTCAACAACAACAATAACTCAACAACAACAACAACTCAACAACAACAACTCAACAACAACTCAACAACAACAACTCAACAACAACAACTCAACAACAACAACTCAACAACAACAATCAACAACAACAACTCAACAACAACAATCAACAACAACAACTCAACATCGTCAACAATTCAACAACATCTGAACAACTCAACAACCAACAACAACAAACATCAACTCAACAACAACAACTCAACTTCTACAACTAAACAACAACAACAACAACAACAAACAACAACAACTGAACAAAAACAACAAACAACAACAACTGAAAAAAAAACAACAACAACTCAACTACAACAACAACAAACAATAACCAACAACAACAACAACTCAACAACAACAACTCAACAACAATAACTCAACAACAACAACTCAACTACAACAACAACAAACAATAACCAACAACAACAACAACTCAACAACAACAACAACACAACAACAAAAACTCAACAACAATAACTCAACAACAACTACTCAACAACAACAACCAACAACAAAAAACAAATATTATGAAGCGCAGAAATTAAAGAAACAAGAAAGTAAAAAAATATCAAAGTGTTAAACAAAAAAAAAGAAGTGTCCCTTGACACCTCTCAAGTTTTTTTTGTTTTGTTTTCAGGGTGAAACCTTCAAAAGGCGCCTGGACTTTTGGGGAAAAGACCAGGGAGTGTGTCTACCTAACTAAAACCACCCCGGTGATCACCATTAGCACCTGAAAGGGGGCCCGTCACCTCCTGAAAGAACAACCCGGAACCCCCACTGTGCAACGCCTGTCAGGGCACATCCCTGGGGAGGCTGAAAGAAGTGCCTCCACTGAGCCTCGTTGTGCACGGCAGCATGTGATCACTGTGCTGCCGTCCTTCCCGAAGTCACTTGGTGGGCGGACAGAGTCCCCAACCTGACCACCCGCGACCCCGGGGTCGTGCTTGCTTATTACGCAGGCGGGGTTTCGGCGTTTTAGGCATCGAGGCGGTTGCCTCCCCGATGTCTTCTTCTTCTAGCGGGATCGGCCCTCTCACGATACCGAACGGGGGCCTCCTTCTGGGCCATAACAGTCTCACAAAAGGAGGCCATTTCCCTCCAATTTTCTGTCTCTGCCAGCAGCTGTGAGGGCCATGCTGGCAGAGACAGGTCTCACCCGATCCTGGCGACCAAGACCTGCCGCTCAGAGGCCCAAAGCGTGCCAGGAGAGTTGCCGCCTCAAAGGATACCGTTCGGTATCCTCGTGCGATAAGAATTTCCGCTGCGGGCTATTAATTTTAGTCCTGCAGCGTCGGCACCTGACAGTCTGCTTGACCAAACAGGCGCCCCATAAAGGACCATCGATCGCACGACACGAGCGTAGAGATGGCGAACTTCTTCCCGAGGTCCCCCGAGGTTGGCCAGCAGTCTGTGCAAAGCACCCACTGCCTTTTCAACACGGGGGACCAGTCGCTCAAAGTGCTTTTCGAAGCCCCTCCGACCGTCCACGGTTAGGCCAAGATACTTAATGTATTGAACCATCTGGACTTGCGCATCTCTAACTGTCACTGACGATCTGGGTTGCTCTCGGCTCCTCGGCAGTTTATGGAACCACAGCGCCTCAGTTTTCTGAGGTGCTATCTCCAAACCCAGCTCGCGAATCGACGCCACGATTTTTGTAATGAATTCCACCATCTCAAAGACAATTCTATTATCTAAATTATGATTAAAGGTTTCATTTTTAAAGTCATAGAATAATAAGGGAAATACAAAAAACTACTGAATTTTGGCTCCCGCTGGTGTGAAACGAGTGCGCGGTTTGTTCCCTCAAAATTGTTGGCGACTGTCGTCGTCTTAACCTTCGAAGAATACAGGCATGGTGTTAGTTGTTTGTTTGTAACTTCTTACATTTCTCGCATCATGTGATTGAAGATCACTTGCTTTACTCATGCTCGATAACTACGATGGCATTTTTTTCATGTCAACGTGAGCTTTAGAACAAATAGGTCAAGTCGTGGTAAAAGATTTGCCAGGCATCAACGCTGGTCGTGGACCTGACTGCCTCGAGACGAAATTCAGATAACGACGATATATTATAGCTTGTATCCTTGTAGCATTGTTCCACTGCGAGGCAAAAAGAAGATAAGACAATCACCACGCTTGCTTAAGAAGATGTTGGGGATTTCAGGTTTAGATAATGAAAATGAAATATCTTTATATATAGATAGCACTAGCTTTTGATTGCGGCTTCGCCCGCGTAATTTTATTTTATCATCCCAAGGGGACACACTACCGAAATAAACACAATCTTATGTCCTTCACCTAAATCTGTACAACTGTTATATCATTGAGATCAGATTTACTTTCGCACATATAATATTAGTAAGTATGGATGGATTGTCGTTTTCGGCAAATGTAAAAACCATTAATATACTTATCTTATCTTATGGAGGGGCCGAGAAATATCTCGGACACTTCGACCCATTGGGATCTATAGTGGTCCCCTAGATAACTTACTCATCCCCAATCTCGTTGAAAACTGTTTTCATGAGTTTTACAACGAGACTAGGAGATATGAGCCTATAGTCTTCTGGTTTTGGATATCCAACCCCTAGTAGACTCATTCGCTTACCAGCCAGTGCATCGCATGTGCACAGAAGGTGCTCCATGCGTTCCGTATGTTCCCCACACAACCTGCACATTGGTGTCGCGGTTAGACCCATCTTCATGAGCATATCGTTGGTTCCAAAGTGCCCAGTAAAGGCCCCTAGCAGGTAGCGGATTTGCCCCCTGCTCATGTTCCAAATGCATTCCCGGGCTCTGAACGTAGAGCCTAGGAATTTCTTGGAGTGTTGCAGACCGGTATTAGACAGCCAATAAGTTCGTTGTCTGTGATCTGCAAACTCCCTAAATGCGGCTTTTACGAGACACGTCGAAATGCCTACACATGGTTCTGGACCCACAAAGTCATTTGCTGAGCCCTCTCTTGCCAGTTCATCAGCCACTTCGTTACCATGGATTCCTTTGTGTCCAGGGACCCACATCAGTCTTACCCTGTTGTGCTTCCCAAGCCTGTTTAGGGCCTGGATAGCATCCAGAATAAGCCCGGAGTCCACTTTGTAGGATGCCATGGCTTTAATTGCAGCCTGACTGTCACTAAGAATATATATGGATTTACCTCTGGTTCCTCTATCTATATTCTCTTGAGCACATATTATGGCAAATGTTTCCGCTTGGAATACAGTTGCCATCTTCCCTAAGCTTTTGCTACATTTGTAACCTTTTGCGTATATGCCCGCTCCTGTACCTGATTCCATTTTGGATCCATCAGTGTACCACACCAGACTGTTTTGTTCTGGTGGATCGAGTCCCTTCTTCCAGTCCTCTATTGTAGGGATTTGGACCTTAAAAGACCTTTCAAACACAAATATAGGTTGCATTTTATCGGATAACATGCTTGTTACCCGATCCAGGCCTTCATTCTCATCAAACTTTGTATGGTTAGTCTTTGGCTTGGAGGCATCCCATAGTCCAGCAATAGCAAGACGATGTAATGCCTTCCTTGCCTCGAATTCAACCATCATATGCAGAGGAGGGATATTGAGGTATCTCTCAATCGCTGCCGTAGGTGTTGTCCTGAAAGCACCCGTGATGCCGAGACACACTGTTCTTTGTAACCTGGTGAGTGGCGCTTTGCACGAAGCAAGCTTTGTTCTAGGCCACCACACTATGCTTCCGTATGTGATAATAGGTATTATCATTGTCCGGTACAGCCATCGTATCACTTTGGGTTTTAGACCCCAAGTTTTACCGTAGGTGGAACGACACATGCCGAACACTCGTAAGGCCTTTGTCGTTATATTTTCCACATGAGTTTTCAACCTGAGTTCTTTATCAAGCGTTACACCCAGATATTTAACTTCGGTGGACCAGGGCAGCTTTTATTAATATACTTATTTTATTAATAAGTATACTTGGTAAGATATTATCATCATCTCAACTTCAGCCGAAAGACGTCCAAAGCTAGACATAATAGATCGCCCCCGAGTGTCACCTCAATTACCTGCCCTATACATATCGCATTCAGCGACCCTTTGCGAAAACTTCACTAAAAAGGCATCTTTATAACTTAAATGGTTCTTATTTTTCAACCGATTAACCACTGGTTCAAGGTGAACAGAATCTAGGATAAAACTGGCTAATATTATTTAAACTTGTTTATTTGTAATAAAGTACTGGTTAATTGCTAAATCTAGTATTTAAACAAGATGCATATTTACATAAAGACACTGATTGGAAAGAATCATGTCAATAATATAATTTTATACTTCATTTAAAAATATATAATAGTTTAAGAAAACTAAAAAACACGCTTTAATAGAAAACCAAACTAAAAAGTACAAAATAATAATTTTCAATCAAGAACAGCGGGTTAAAAAAAAATGTTAAAAAAGCGTGGGGTGCTTTTTAAGATACTTTTAAAATGACTCTACGTTTACCAATATCTGTCAATAAAATACACTCGCGAGCAATGAAAAAGTTCCAGTGACATAGCACCAAATTACTCCTAAACGGGAAAGGCTAGCTTAATGACGCCGTCTGCAATATTGAAGTACCTAAGTACATTTAACATCGCATCAGAATATTACCAACTAAAAACGTAAATATTGTGTTCAAATTTTAAATTAAATGAGATAAAAATAAATTAAGGTGTTTGTCGGCATTTTGTGGGTGGAACTTTTTCATTGCTCGGCTGTTTATTATAACAATTGACATCAAACACCCCACGCTTTTTTACACAAAAATATTTTTTTCCAAAATTCGAGTAGCTACTGAGAAGTTGCTAATGGAAGAAACCTATAACAATTATGCCCGTCCTGGGAATCGAACCTAAGGTCCTCAAAAATGTCTTTGACACTTGATACAAATAAAATGAATTTAACAAAAAATATCTGGAAATTAAAAAAAGAAACTAATTGGAAAGTATTAGTTACGACACACCAATAATTTCATTCAATTGTAGTTTCCAAAAACAGCACCCACACATATCTACGTATCTGCGTCATTTATCGAATGCATCGGGAACTTTCTCGTTCTAAATACTCCCGCGAGACTGCTGCCAGATCTGTGAATCAGCGCACGCACATATATAAACGAGTCCCGCACGAATTCACGTAGATCAAAAGGAAACGTGCTAAAGATAACACAGAAAATGTCTCTGCGACCTTACTTATTCGATTACGACATACCAAGATGGCCGAGGCGTCTTCTCGACCAGAACTTCGGGTTGACAGTGACACCTGATGACTTGATGACGGCGTCTGTAAACCCTATCAGCCCAATCATTGCTGGTGTTCAACCCTGGTGGCCGAAAACCTCCGGATCTTCAATTAAAGTTGACAAGGACAAATGGCAGATCAACGTAGACGTCCAACACTTCTCTCCAGATGAAATAAATGTCAAAATCAGCAATGGATATATCGTGGTCGAAGGTCAACATGAAGAGAAGCAAGATGAACATGGTTTCATCTCCAGGAAGTTCGCCAGAAGATTCAAGCTGCCGGACGAAAGTAACCCTAACACGGTGGAATCCAGGCTTTCGTCTGATGGAATTCTCACAGTTGTTGCTCCTAAGAAGGCTGAGGTGGCGAAAGGTGAAAGGGCTGTTCCAATAACCCACACTGGACCAGTAAGGAATGATGTCCTGGATCAAACTAAGAAGGAATAAGAAGAAGATCATCACAGACTGCTATTTAAGAGACTGGTTTTATTTCTATTAAGTTTCTATTTTTATGTATTAAAATACACATTTCTCTATTTACTTGTTTCTTCTCTCTGAAAATCACCTGTTTACCTAAATATTATGAATAACGTCTGATATTTTTAGACGGCTAAGTTATTGTGTGGGAAGAATCCACATTCAGAAACAAAACGTTCGTGAGCAATGGTACAGTTTTAGAACTGTTACATTGCTCACGAACTCACGGCTTTGTCATTTGTCACAGGTAAGATAATTAAATTTACATTGCAATAATGTGGACTATGAATACCCTAGAATAGATATTTCCAGAAAAAAAATAAGGACCTGTGATCTGATAATGCCTATAAGTGTGTAGTGGATAGTAAGATAATGTAAGATAATTAATTAAACTAAGTAAAACAAGCCAAATTTTAAACTTAGAAAACCTCCGGCACAAATACCTCTTTAAACTAGCTACATAATATAGCATTACCCTATTCACTGGAGCAAGAAATAAAAGGTAAACTAACCATAAAACAGGTTTTTAGTGTCTTCTTTGCTGTCAAGAAAAAAATAAAAACAACCAAATACACGCATGCACGAATAAATCAAACATTAAAATTATTATTTTCCTAACTGTATTTTACAACAATATCAATATTTATAATGTATAAACATAAAAAAAATATTATTAGGTCATTACATATGAAATTGGCGTTTTATAAAGTAGTTTTTTTATATATTATATATTTATTTAATCAAAGTATGTACCATTTATATCTATGCACTTTTGCCATCTCATAGGTAGTTCATTGATCCTTTTAGTAAAAAAATCATTCGGACGGGAATCAATAAAATCTTTGAAGGCGCTTTAGACTGCCCCATCGGAGATGAATATTTTCCCTTGCAAGAAGTTATCCAAATTTCGAAAAAAATAGGTAATCTGTTGGAGCAAGGTCCGGGGAGTACGGTGGATGTCTTAGACATTCCAATTGAAGCTCGTCTAATTTGGTAGCCGTCTGTTGTGCAGTGTGTGGTCTAGCGATGTCCTGAAGCAGCAGTGGCCTAGAGCGATTGACCAGCCTCGGCTGTTTAGTAGGTAGCTTTTCCATCATGGTTTGCAGTTGCTGACAATAGACATCCGCCGTAATCGTCTGGCCAGATTTAAGAAAGCTGTAGTGAATGTACATGTGTAATGTACTGTGCGGATGTCTACCCGGCACTAGTCCACCAAACGCTCACAAGTAATGAGACAATTTTCGCTTGGGGCAGGATTTGGCTGGTTCGCCAGGGTTCAGCCATTGCGATGATACGCAACAAACCATGAAAGAGGTTTTACGAGGAAGAACTTTAGCAAATATACAAACAAATACAGCTGCTGCTATTCTTATACAATCACTGGCTAACATTAACACATATGCATCTATATCTCCAGAGAAAGTCTTTTCAAATATCGCTTGTGCGTAAAAAGGTAAAGAACTGATTCCACACCATTGCACGGCGACCATCAATAAGAATATAGTGGCTAAAGACTTCATAAACGGTTTACTAAATATAATGTTTAGTAAATCTTTAAATGTGGTACTCTCTTCTGCGTTGTCTTTAGTCTTCTCAAAAACTTTTGTTAATTCCTTTTCAGCATTATCTCCATTTCTTCGGTATTGTCTGAAGGACCTTACCTTACCTTCATTAATTTTGCCTTTTGACAGCAGCCATAGCGGGCTTTCTTTCAAGATCATGAGTATTATCAAGACTAGAATATTTGTAAGGCGAAAATGAAGCAACTGATCCTCCAATAAAAGTATTTTCCAACTGTATGGGTGATTAAGATTCCTACATGGGCTGTTACACAAGGGATGAAAAATGCAAGTTACTTGCATTTTTCATCCCTTGTGTAACAGCCCATGTAGGAATCTTAATCGAGAAATAACTGATCCAAAGTACAGAGCTCTTAGAGCTCTGTACTTTGGATCAGTTATTTCTCCGATGTAGACCATGACAGGGGCTCTCACGGTTCCCCTACAAATACCTGTGACAAATCTTCCAATGAGCATGACTGAGTTTTTGGCTACTCCTATGATGATCCAGCCAAATATGTAGAGAATGATCACGACTAGCTGGCCTGTCCTCCTGCCAATGGCATCACTCATCGAACCGGAAAAAAGAGACCCCATCACCATAGCCAGTGGGATGATGGAAGCTGAAACAGATAAATGCACTTCGTTCACTTGTAGTTTTCGTTTTTAGTGTAAGTCATAAATGTGGAAGAATTTCTCGCTGTCTGTATGAGTTCCAGTAGGGTACACTACATAAATACGAAAAACTTTATTCCGAAAGACACAAATACGAATTTCAAAATACCGGTTTTCATAATTCCGAATGGTTCAAAATGCCGAATATAACAACTCCGACTTATCATTACTCCTGTTTTTATAATTCCTAAATTTCAATATTCCTTACGTTTATAATTACTATTCTCAAAATACAAAGTTTCAATAGATCGAGTAACAAAAAGTCCGACTTAATGATAATTCGAAACATCAAAAAGAAATGTAATTATAATAATAATAATAAGCAGTTCGTCCGCTACCGAACTGGAAGTCGCCGGGTCCGGACGGACTGCATAACTTTTGGCTAAAATGGTATAGCAGCTCACACGCACTACTGGCATCTCAATTTCAGTCATGCTTAGAGTCTGGGTCGCTGCCGCAGCTTTTAACAACTGGTGTTACCCACCTGCTCCATAAGACAGGTAGTCCCGCGGAACCTAAGAATTATAGACCAATAACATGTTTGTCGACGGTTTATAAACTTCTTACATCCATCCTGAGAGGAAAAATTAATGTGCACATTGAAAGTAATATAATAATGTCTGCCTCTCAGAATGGATGTAGGAATGGGTCCCGTGGCACTAAGGAGCTACTCCTCATTGACATGGCCATAAGCCAGCAGGTTCGTCGTTCCCGTAAGGATCTGTCGACATGCTGGATAGACTACAAGAAGGCATACGACTCTGTGCCACATACATGGCTCATGAGGGTGCTGGAGTTGTACAAAATAGACGCAACTCTGCGCACCTTCCTAGAGTCATGTATGGGGCAATGGAAGACTGTCCTTCGATATCCGGGATGTCGACCGATTCAGGGGGATGATGAGCCTATAAGGATTAAGCGGGGCATATTTCAGGGCGACAGTTTGAGTCCACTTTGGTTCTGCTTAGCCCTGCATCCTCTAAGTACACTGTTGGAGGATTCAGGTCTAGGCTATCGGTTGAGAAGAGGTGGTCAGGTCATATCTCACCTTCTTTACATGGATGATCTGAAACTCTTTACCCCCAATAAATTCCAACTGACGGAGCTACTGAAGGTAACTGAAACCTTCAGTAACTCCATCAGGATGGAATTTGGTGTGGACAAATGTGCAGTCATGCATGTAAAGCAAGGGGAGATTATGGAATCCGAGGGAATTCAACTCTCTGATTCCATACACCTTAGACACCTCTCCTCGACCGAAACTTACAAGTATTTGGGTATGTCGGAAGCGTTGGGCATCAACAGTTCTGACATGAAGCAACTGCTGAAGGTGCGTTTCTTTGGCCGCCTGAAAAAGGTATTAAATAGCCTTTTGTCGGGCGGAAATAAGGTGCGCGCCTTCAACAGTTGGGTCATGCCGGTTTTGATGTACTCTTTCGGCATACTCAAATGGACTCAGACCGAGCTCGACGCCCTCGATAGGAGGGTCCGGACACTGCTGACCGCAAACCGGATGCATCACCCACGATCATCGGTGATGAGACTGTACATCCCGCGGAAGTGTGGGGGTCGAGGCTTTTTAAACGCCAAGACTCTTCACAACCGCGAGGTGTGCAGCCTCAGAGAATACTTTTTAAAAGCTGAAGTGGGTATGCACCGGGATGTGGTCGCAGTGGACAAGGGACTCACCCCGTTATCCATGGCTAAAGAGAACTGGCGCAAGCCTGTAATACTATCGACTGATGAACGCAAAGAGGTATGGCAAGGCAAGGAGCTACACGGGCGCTTCTATCGGGCTCTCCATGGGCCCGATGTAGATTATTCAGCGTCCGTATCCTGGCTACGTTTCGGCGACCTTTTCGGGGAAACTGAAGGTTTTGTCTGTGCAATTATGGACGAAGTCATCCTGACGAATAACTACCGGAGATATATAATGAAGGACGGGACGGTTGACGTGTGTCGGGCATGCCACTGTCCTGGTGAATCCATCAGACATATTATCTCTGGTTGTTCTCGTCTGGCTAACGGCGAGTACTTACACAGACATAACCAAGTGGCCAGGATTATTCACCAGCAGCTTGCTTTGAAATACAATCTGGTGGATTCTGAGGTACCGTATTACAAGTATGTGCCCGACCCAGTTCTCGAAAATGACCATGTCACGTTGTACTGGGATCGGTCTATCATCACTGATAGGACTATTGTTGCCAATAAGCCGGATATAGTGGTGATAGACCGATTAGCGCGCCGCACAATGATAATCGATGTCACCATCCCGCATGACGAGAACCTCGTGAAAGCTGAGAAAGAGAAACAAATCAAGTATCTTGACTTAGCACACGAGGTTGTCGACATGTGGAATGTGGACTCGGCGATCATTGTGCCGATTGTCGTTACGGCCAACGGCCTGATGGCCAAGAGCCTCGACGACCATCTGTCGAGGCTGTCATTGGGCGGTTGGATCAAGGGTCTGATACAGAAGGCAGTACTCCTCGATACGGCTCGCATTGTGAGGAGGTTCCTGTCTCTGGAGCCCTAACCACCGGTAGCTTGGACCCTGCTCCCGATACCGGTTGGCCTCTATTTTTATATTTTTAAATGTTTTTAAGTTTTCTTTTTAATATTTAAAAATGTAGTAAATAAGAATGTAGAAGAATAAAGGAAATAATAATAATAAAAATTCTTTATTTATCTCGACATCAAAATACAGTGACTAATCATAATACGTAACCTTGTATGGAGAAGGGTGTCTGAGATAGGTAAGGCCCTGTGTTACAGATCACCCATTTTACATAAATCATGAAATAGTTTGTGTGTGTACTCATTACAAAATCGAAATTTAAGTTTAAAGAAGAATACAATTAAATCAAATTTAAATAAAATTAAAATCAAAATCAAAGAGAATTAAAATCAATGAGAAATAAAATCAAAATCAAAGAAAATTTAAATATAAAAATTCTGTAAAAAAAATTTCAAAAGAAGTATCTTATTCACTAAAAAGTATGAACCTACAAACAATAAGTACCTATGTAGCTATAAAAATGAGTAAAACAAAAATGAGAATGGAGAAATGAGAATGATGTGTTCATGAGTGATTGTATAAGTGTAATGTGAGGGTGTAAATGTGTGAGTGAGTGTAAATGTTATGAGTTTATGACACTGGTTTTAATATATTTTCCGTGGAAATGTAGTCAAGGTTAAACAGCCAATTCCTTAATTTCCTTTTACAAACCTCTTTTGTATGCATGTATATATATAGTTTATTATTAATAGAGTTGTACAGAAAAGTACCAAGAAAGTATTAGTAATATTGTACTGCTGCTACCTCTCTGTTTCACACAAACTGGGTATTATGATTGAACATTTGGTGGGTTTTTAATTTTAAATTTTTATTTAAATCAAAATATGTATTATTATTACGGGTATTTTGTTTGTATTCAATTTTTTGGGGCATTTATATGTATAAGTAGTATTAAGATTTAGTTTAAGGTATTTATATTTTTGTGCTAAGTGTTGAGAAAGAGGGGGCGGGCTGTAAATCAGCGTTGATCAGCGTTGTGGCTATGCTGCGCACTGATCAGCATTTGCTGAGCCCGCTCCTTTTACCACACTGAATATAGTATTGCCACATCAGTGTTTGGCACTATTTAATATTAAGATTGTACACATACAGTGTTTGGTAATAAATGTTTTCTTTCTTCTTTCTTTTCAGAAATATGTTACACCTATTAGAACAAATATAACAATTAAACAACGATAGCAGTTTCAAATACGTATTTAATTACGTTCTTTTAACATGTAGGTACATAAGCATAAGTAAATAAAATAAAGTTATTGGAGCCTTATAAAACAATAGAATCAAATCACCAATAATTCAAATGAAACTCCAGTAAGCTACGACAAAGATATCCCATAGAAATAAAACACAAATTGCCCAACAGCGAATATTACATTTAAGCGAGTAAAGTGAGAACATAAATAGGTAAGAATTAAGGTAAATACTTCTAGCTTCTTGTTCAAGACACAATATTATATTTCAAAATTCAAAACCTTAGCTATTTCTATTACGGTTACAAAAAAGAACTGCCTCCAAAAAATTCTCCCGGCAAAACAACACCTCGTTATTCCCTCTTCGAATCCAAAAATCAACCTTCATTGGTTCGCGTTGGCGGCGAGCTGATGTCGTCCTCTTATTGGTCCGACGCCCGACGCTAGTACCGCAAAAATCCACCGATGGCAGCACCTTTGCTTGGCAACAGCTGTTGTGCTGACGAAGACCGCTACTTGTGTTTCGCGCCATCTAGCGCCTTTTGTGTGGAGTGTCACACTCGTCCATCCTGACGCCTTTGCGACCCTGCAAAGGAAGAGAACAAAAGACTATATGTAAATGTTCAAAAATAGCATACCCAGTCTTAAAAAGGAGGGGAAAAGAATAACTCGATTCTATGAATCGAAAACCATATTTGACCCATACATAATACAAAATAACATCGTATGTCCTTTATGTAAATCATTATCAATCATCAAGTAAAGTCATTCCAAAAGTAAAGGGGTACTTGTTTACCAAAACAAATTTCCAAAAGTACCATAATTTGCTATACCAATACATTTCCAACCATATCATTTCTCAATCGTTACCAAAACATTTTAGTCAGTAATTCCAACTGTAAACCATACTTGTTTACCAAAACAAGTTTCCAAAGTACCATAATTTTCCAATTAACCATGAAATTTCAGAATCGTTACCCAAACATTTCAGTCAGCAATTCCAATTGTAAACCACTCAATTCCAATTTAATTGTAGCTATATATCTGAAAATTGTGAAATCCCAAGACCAATAAATTCTTTCACTCATCAAAATTAATATTAACCTGATTTTTCCTGGAATTCATTGAAGCTCAGCCTTCAAGCAAGTCAATTAATTCCTCCGTGCTGTCCACTTCCGTATCATTTGAGCTAGCGCCCGAGTCCTCCTCTCCCTGAAAAGGTTTTAACGAGTCCGACGACACAAGAGCTCTGAATCGCTTATACCCTTTAACACCTTTCAGCGAAGTAATCGTGTACCTATCATTACCTACTACCTTCGTTACCTTATAAGGTCCGCTGTACTTTTCCTTCAGTTTTCGTCGAACGTTCACATTTCGGTCAGCAGCTCCTTTCCATAATACTAAATCGTTTACCTTGTATTTTGTTGGAGGTTTACGCTTTGCATTAAAATATTTGCGCATTTTCGTCGCCGTCCGGTTTAAGTTCGCTGTAGCTTCGGTTCTAGTTCGTGCAGCTGTCTCCTCATTATCCATTATGTTATCTCCCATACCTTGATACCTGCTGCGAGTCGCGGAAAACATGAGCCTGTATGGTGTAAATCCAGTCGAACCGTTTCGTAAATTATTCATTCCCCAGGTGATGTTTGCGATCCGAGTATCCCAATCCTTTTCATCTTCCACGCTGGTGTTGAGTGAATCTAGTAATGTACGATTATACCTCTCCACTTGGCCATTTGCGCGTGGACATGCTACAGCATTGATTATGTGTTTTATTTGATTATCCAAACAATACTGTTTGAAATGATTACTTTTGAAACTCGTACCGCTATCGGATATCATTCTCTTAGGATAACCAAATAAACAAAAAATATCATTTAAGGATTTTATTACCTCTCGAGTCTTTGTAGTTTTAACTGGTACCGCCCACGTGAATTTCGTGAAGGAATCGACCACCAATAAAACAAAACTGTTACCTGCTCGACTTTTGCAGAAAGGACCGAGATGATCAATGTGCAGAGTATGCATTGGCTCCGGAACTTTTTCAATGGGGTGTAATTCGCCTTCAGGTCTTCCGTACTGTCCCCTCTTGTAAAGACAGTCTAAACATGAGTTTACATATTTTCGTATGAAACGTGTCATCCCTGGAAACCAAAAGCTACCTTTGATGATTTCATCACAACGCTTCAGGCCTGGATGTCCAATGCAGTCATGATACTTCCTCATGACATTCCACCTTCCATATTTAGGAACTACTAACCTCTGTTCTCCATCCTTAACGATCTTGTATACTCGACCATCTTTGAGCTTGTAATTTTTCCGTATATCTGGATCGTTATCCCCAGATTCTAATTTTGTTCGAATTATGCGAATCTTCTCATCTTGATTTTGAAGACATACTAACCAATCGCATACGTCAATCACGTTGATATCTGCTACAAAGGGAGGATCTACCGGAAATCGGCTCAGCGCATCGACGTGTCCATGAGACTTACCTGGCCTATGAACGACTTCCATGTCGTACTCCTGTATGGATAACCACCATCTTGCTATTCGAGGCAGTAGATCCTTTTTCAAAAAGGTGTCTCGAACGGCTGCACAGTCTGTCACCACCTTAAAATAAATACCTGCTAAGTAAATTCTAAATCTCCTCAATGATTCTACTACAGCCAATGTTTCCAATTCGTAGGTATGATACATAGCTTCTTCTTTGCTTGTTTTTCGGCTGAAATACGCAATGGGTTTCATACCGCCATCCTGATCCTGAAATAAAATGCCAGCTACACCTTTACTGCTTGCGTCAGTATGAACTTCTATGTCACCTTTCCTACAAAATAATGAGAGTATTGGTCGAGTCGTCAAAATGTTCTTCAGTTGATCAAAAGCCCTCTGCTGGGCTGGACCCCAAATCCATGTTGCATTCTTTTTTAGCAACCCGTACAGATCATACGTGACAGACGCATAATCTTTAACAAATTTCCTGAAATAACTAGTAAGACCTAGAAACATCCTAAGCTCGTGTACATTCTTAGGTTCTTTATAGTTGGTCACAGCATCAATTTTCTTACTACCCGGCCTAATACCTTTTTCGCTGATCTCGTAACCGAGGTAATCTATTTTGCCTTGCAAGAAAAAACATTTATCTAGGTTTAACGTCAGTTTTGCGTCCCTTATTATTTCCAAAACTATCCGAAGCAGATCGAGGCCTTCCTGTTCAGTTTTTGTGGGTAGCAACAGATCATCTATAAAAGGAAGCACCTTATCATGACGTAACGAAGAAAACATCTTGTCCATAAGACGCTGGAAAATTGCTGGGGAATTGGCTAAACCGAAGGGCATACGCAAAAATTCATAATGGCCCTCAGGCGTGACAAAACCAGTTCTGTGAATTGAAGCCTCCGCTACTGGAATCTGAAAGAAACTTTGCGACAGATCAAGACTCGTAAAAAGTTTCTTCCCACCTAGTTTCTCGATTTGTTCTTCTATGATAGGCAGAGGATATTTATCTTTCGCTGTAATACTATTCAATTTTCTAAAATCCACACAAAACCGGTAATCTCCGTTCTTTTTCCTAACTAATACGATCGGGCTGGCATAATTAGAAGACGATTCCCTAATAATACCGTTAGATAACATATCTTGAATCTTTTCTCGTACTATTGCCTTTTCTGAAAATGAAAGCCTGTAAGGACGATAACAAACCGGCTTATCAGAGTTAAGTTCGATATTCAATTCTATTTTGTCAGTCCTGCCTAATTCTCCTGTGTCTTTCGAAAAGCAATCTGAATATTCTTCTAAAATCTCTACCAACTCTTTAACCACCTGTGGATCTCCGGATCCACATTTGATTTTTGTTGTATCAATGCTCATGATCGAAACAAGATTATCTGCAGAATTACCAAGAGGACAACCAATTTCCTGAGTAACCAATCCACGAGCAATAATCTGGTATTTCCGGAAACAAACCGGCTTTTGACCGTGATTAACTATGAAAATGGCCTGTACTGGAAAACAATTCATAGAAGCAGGAATGCTATAGTTGTAACCATTATAAACAATTGTACGAGTATCTACAAATATTTGAGTTGACTTGTCAAATTCAACATCATTGTAGGTGTCGACAAACAAGGATGAATAAGCTGGAACGACTGTGTCTGTAGAGCACAAAATGTTAACCTTATCTACACATGTACCCACTTGCAAAGAATTTATTTCAACCGATTCAATTTTTTTTTCGTCTCTTACTGCATATTCTAAAAAGACGGTAGTACCACTAATTGTAAGCTTGAATTTTTCATTGTTCAAAATAGGCTGTCCAATAAAAACGTCGGCGCGGTTCACGGCAGCATCGACGACAACTGCTTCTGAACAAACCTTAACTTCATCTATAACGAACTCTAATGATACCTGTCCGTGAGCTTTAATTGTTGGTCCACCAAACCCGCTGACAAAAACGACACAAGGTTGCATTGCAACACCAAGCTTTAGAACACAATCATGAGTGATGAGGTTGACTTGAGCCCCAGTGTCTAAATAAGCGGTACCTTTTAAACCATTAATCAAAACATGTTTAAAATAACATTCATTTACCTGTACTTGTACAATGCTGACAGCCTTTTGATAACACTGCTCCTTTTTGTGGTTGGTTTTCCCACAGATTTCGCATTTTATAGCGTTAGGATTGTTAGGGCACGATCGGACAACGTGCCCCGACTCGTTACACAAAAAACAAGTTACCAGCCCTTGCAGAAGTCCTCATGTGGAACGGCAATCCTTCTATGATACACGACACCGCTTTCTCATCAATGATGTCGCACTTATTTAGCATGGTACATTTTGAATAAAAATAATGAGTCATCGTTTCATTAAATAACTTTTTCCTATTTAACATTTCCCTCAATGCGTCTGCGTAATCAATGCTTTGAGGGAACGCTTCCAGAATTTTTTGTTTTCATTCCGGCCACGTAAACTCATAGCTTCGTAATGCACCATGCCACAACTTTGCTAACCCAACAAGACGTGCCTGCATATAATAACTTTTAACGTTGTCGTTCCATCCATGTATGGCACCTAGTTGCTCTACTTTGTTAAGCCACTGAGATGCAGGTAGCTCCGGTTTTTCAGGATCGAATTCCGGTATTATATCCGGCTTAACCATCACACCCGAATAATATGGAAACGACCTACCGGGTTCATTTGAAAAGCCAGGTGGAGAACGGCCTCGAGAGTCCCGGACTGGCGAACGTCCCGGCCGCCACGTGTCGCGGGAACAGCTTCGGCGCTCCTGCTGCGATCGCTCCATCCGCCGATGACTCCATCTGACAGGGCTGCGGGACCGGCTGCGAGACCGGCTGCGACCATCGGAACTCATGGCTTGCTTGAGAACGGTTCCAGATCGGATGCCCACTTCTGAAAAATGTTACACCTATTAGAACAAATATAACAATTAAACAACGATAGCAGTTTCAAATACGTATTTAATTACGTTCTTTTAACATGTAGGTACATAAGCATAAGTAAATAAAATAAAGTTATTGGAGCCTTATAAAACAATAGAATCAAATCACCAATAATTCAAATGAAACTCCAGTAAGCTACGACAAAGATATCCCATAGAAATAAAACACAAATTGCCCAACAGCGAATATTACATTTAAGCGAGTAAAGTGAGAACATAAATAGGTAAGAATTAAGGTAAATACTTCTAGCTTCTTGTTCAAGACACAATATTATATTTCAAAATTCAAAACCTTAGCTATTTCTATTACGGTTACAAAAAAGAACTGCCTCCAAAAAATTCTCCCGGCAAAACAACACCTCGTTATTCCCTCTTCGAATCCAAAAATCAACCTTCATTGGTTCGCGTTGGCGGCGAGCTGATGTCGTCCTCTTATTGGTCCGACGCCCGACGCTAGTACCGCAAAAATCCACCGATGGCAGCACCTTTGCATGGCAACAGCTGTTGTGCTGACGAAGACCGCTACTTGTGTTTCGCGCCATCTAGCGCCTTTTGTGTGGAGTGTCACAAATACGAATACCGATTAATACAATTCCGAAATAAAAACGCCTTGTAAAACTAAATAGCAAGACAAATAAACACATAATTTAACAGACCGACCGAAGAGATTCATCTATAATACAGGGTTTTTGCAGCATGCAAGCAGACAAGCAGCATACAAGCAGGCAAGCAGCAAGCAAGCAAGCATGCAGCAAGCATTGTTTCCGTCACGGCTCCGGCGCTGCGGGGTTTGGGCGCCCCCACGCGAGCTTATCGTCGCAGATGGTTTTAACGCTCACCACCTGCTCCTCAGCTCGCGGGCCGCCCCACCCCTCCGCGCCTACGCGGGCTTTAATTACACTCTAGGGTAGGGCAGACAAGACTGCGTGAAGTCGGTTTTGCAGCGACTCGTTTCTGTCACTAAATTTTGTAGGACAACATGTTGACTTTTAGTTTATTTGAAGTATTGAAAATCGGCATGTCGTTTTACGGACCGAGAACCCTTCGAGCATTTGATTCTTCAAACGTATGAAAATCGGAAAACTGACAAATCGCATTTACGAATTTCGGTAACATAAATTTCGTGTCTTTTAATAATAGACATTATAATTCTTAGGTATTATGAAATTCGGACTTTTGAAAATCGGAACATTGAAATTCGGAATAAAATATTTCGGAGTATTTGGGTGTTCCCGTGCCAGTAACTATAGGTTTCTTACTTGGGAAAGTTGCCATCGTGCTTCGATAGTTCAAGAGCCATATTATTTATACCATGATTACACATTGACTTGGACTAACAGGGAAATATCTTTTTCAATATTTCCATTGCAAGTGTGTTGAACTTACCGTAGTACAGTTTATAACTAGTACGGGGGTCAGGGAGTTTCGCATCAACTTAATTGCAAATTAAATATATAACTTTTTGCAATTTCAAGCATAGATATGTTGTGCTGTGATCTGCTGTTTAAAGTTCTGTAGTTTTTATGTATTTCAATTAGGCATTATGTTGGTATGAAGCTCGGTGCTATTAAGGACCAGTTGAAACTGCTAGACACGAAAGTCACTAAAGAAAAATTGTTACTGCGTAATACTTACCAATCCATGAGTCGAAGCTCTCTTCGTAACGAAAGCTGGAGTCATTCTGGAGTTGCGGCAACAGGACTGCCGTGAAACCTAACGTAATACCTCCTGTGAGCGCCAGCAAGGATATCTCGATTGTTGCTAGAATCTGGAACTGGCGAAGAATCAAATATTATATTTCATATCACCCGAATGAGTTGTTTGGCCTTTTCAGTACCTTCCACCGCTTAAGCGGAACGGCTAAGTTAGAAAAAGAAAAAAATATTATTGGTTTACATAAGACTAGAAAAATACCTAAACGACATCAATTATATTTATGATCGACAGTTCGGTTTCCGACCCAAATCCAACACCTTGTGTGCCACAATCGATTTAGTCACCACCATTAAAACAAACATTGACCAAAAAAACATTGCACTCGGGATTTTTATTGACCTAAAAAAAGCTTTTGACACAGTTTCTCATAAAATGCTATTATTAAAGCTAAAAAGCATTGGTATCACCGGAGAAATGTATAATATCCTTTCCTCATACTTATACAATAGGAAACAAATAGTTAAAATGGGAAACGCGATGAGTAGAGGATCTCCCATAGAATTTGGTGTTCCCCAAGGATCTCTGCTATCCCCTCTCTTATTTGCTATTTACATAAACAAAATTAAAGATTTAGGCTTAATTGGACAACTAACATTGTACGCCGACATACTTGCCTATCTACTTCAGTAACAACATAAACACCATTGTAGCTGACGCTCAAAAAGACTTGGACATATTGTATAACTGGTTTAGCTCCAATTTACTTACTATAAACGCATCAAAAACATCGTACATGATATAGCTAAAATAAAAAGTCTCTGATCACCCAGCTTTACACACAAACAACACTAAAATCATCAAAAGCAATTGTAAAAAATATCTCGGACTTAGATTAGACAACAAGCTTGGCAAGCGCACATTGATTACATGAAATCAAAAATAACATCGTTAATGCGATCAATGCGCGGGTACATAAATAACATCCCAAAAAATATCCGCTTCAACATTTACAACTCATTAATTCGCTCACACATAAATTATCTTATCGAAATCTGGGGATGCGCTACAAAATCAGCAATTAAAGATCTGCAAATAGCACAAAATAAAATAATCATACTTAACTATTTAACTATGATTATCATACATCTACATCTGAACTATACAAAAACACTAAACTATTGAGCATTCATCAACTTTACACATTCAATTCCCGCGTCCTCGTTAGAAAAATTCTTAACAAAACCATAAAACTACTTGGCAAAATAATAATCGCGCAAAGTATAATTTCCCTAAACGTAGTATTAATGAAATTAAGGTAAAAAATAAAATTCTATCAAATCCCAAGTGCATCGTTGAGGCATTTAATAACTATTTTATCGACAAAATTCAGCCGAAACCAGATGTCACCAGCAAAACTAAATCTTTTAAAATAAACACCAATAGTAAATCTATGTTCATGCATGGCGCCTAGTCTTCCAGTAGATATACACAAAATAATAATGTCATTAAATAATACTAGCAGCGTAGGATACGATGGTATTGCTACAAAAATATTAAAACACGTATCAATGGAAATATGCGGTCATCTAAGTCATCTAATTAACCTAAGTATTAGCGCAGGTGTCTACCCAGATGCCTTAAAAACGTCAATTATAAAGCCACTGTTTAAGAAGGAAAATAGAGAACTAATGGAATCTTATCGACCCATCTCACTTATTCCCGTAATTTAAAAAATATTTGAGAAATATATCTATAAGGAATTGTATACATTTATTGAAAAATATAATATTTTGTATGAGGAACAGAAAGGATTTAGACTACATAGGACAATTAATATGGCTATATTTGACTTCATATACAATGTTATTAACAATGTCGATAATCGTAGACCTGTCTGTGGCATATTTTGCGATATGACCCAGGCATTTGATTACGAGCACCATACTACTCTGTTAACAAAACTTGAAGCCTATGGTATTAGAGGCAATGTTCTTAATTTAATTGAATCTTACTTAAAAAATAGAATTCAAATAACTGAAATTAACCAAATTAATACAGCAAATAAAAAGGCAGAGGTAGCGTGATCTTCAGAGCATCAAGTTAAATTTGGAGTACCACAGGGGAGTGTACTGGGTCCTTTGATATTTATATTGTACATTAATGACTTACCTGAATGCATTGAGCAAGCAGTCACACTGTATGCGGATGATAGTACCGTTACAATACCTTGTAAAAGTGACATCTATGAAAGTGACATCAATGAATCTTAAAAATTAATAGTGAAATGGTTAGACGAAAACAATTTAAAAATAATCTTGAGTAAAACCAAAGTTATACATTTCAGCCAAGGGATCAATTTTTTTTTTTTTTTGCTTTTTGAAATGCTCATGCATATTGCACTACCACGGGGAGATAGTGCAGTTATGTGGGACTCTAACCCACTAAAACTCCACGGTGTCCTCCTGTGCCGCTTATGGCGGGAACACGGGCACGCGTTAGCACTCACCGCGAACCCGTCGCGGCTGTCCGTCACCGGACCCTCCTCGGGGGATTACCCCCCATCACCGGCGCACCAGAACACACTACGCCGTCGGCGTGACCACACCAGGGATCAATCAGCACATGTGCGCCAGACGACCCCGTGTATGGCGCCCTTGGTCCCCCTGTGACGGGTCAAGGTCAATGGCCCCGCCACCTACCATTGTTCGGCCGCAGGGGATAGGGAGAGCGGCTAACGCAATACCGTCACTCCTCCTCCCCTGCGGCCCCACCGCGTCCGCCATCAGACGGTGGCGACCCCGTCCGGGCCGCGGAACGTAGGGAGAGCGGCGCACCGCAATACCGGCACTCCTCTCCCGCCGCGGCCTCCAACCTTCAGCCGCGACATCGTATGGGACCTGGAAATCTCCATAAGACATCGCGGCCCGCCTCAGTTGCGTTGGTTGGTTACTGAGCCCCCCCGCCTCGACAATGCGGGAACCCACCGGGGGGGAGCCAACGGATACCTAGCATGAGCCTTAATGTACACTACAATAATGATGTTGTGGAAGAAGCTGTATCTACAAAATTCCTGGGTCTCGAAATAGATAAACGATTAAACTGGAAATCACACATTAATATTTTATGTAAGAAAATAAGTAAATCCGCATATGCTTTGCATAAATTATCTTCAATAATACACACGGATGCACTCCTTACTGCCTACTATGGTATAGCAGAATCCCACCTACGATATGGAATAATATTTTGGGGTAATTCAACCGAAAAAGAAACAGCTTTTAAGGCTCAAAAAAGATGCATAAGTTCGATGTTTAAGTTTAAAACTACCGATAGTTGCATGCCATACTTTAAACAGTACAAAATACTGACACTACCATGTTTGTACATACTAGAAGTAGCTGTGTTTGTTAAGTTGAACCCAAATCGTTTTAAACGTCTGGCCGATGTAGTTTCACGTAATAGACGCTACAATACTCTACTGTGTCATCAATCCGCTAAGACAGCACTAATGCGCAAAAGTGTTTACTGCATGGCTTCGGTCATACATATATGATAAAATACCGAAAAGTTGGAAATAATCGCCGCTATCGTTATTTAAAAAAAGGCTTAGAAGTTTTCTTACTACTTTAAAAAATTATAGCAACAATAATAATGTGTTAACATCAAAGCTAGTGCTCAATTTATAAAAACTTTTTAAAATGTATAAATCCATTTAGAGAAAACTGTTCTTCAAGATACAGGATTTTCCTAGTTTGAAGGACAGGGATCTTATTATGTGAAATAGCCATGTCCATTTTTGTAATGTAAACACTGATGTAACCTAGGCTAATCCTTTTGCAAATAAATAATTATTTCATTTCATTTTTTCATTTCATTTCATTTACAGACAAAGCATATTATAGCGTAACAGAATTCTTAAGTGAAAAAAAAATTGAAACTTGCTGTTAATAATGTTTAAAAATAAGAATCATGCTTGGTTTTTGTTTTTCTTTGTTTTGTATGTTAAAGTTTAGTAGATTAGTTTATAATTTTGTAATTTTTGCATGCCTATTGGTAAATTATGGCTGGAACTATTCCCTATTTATACCCATTGTACTGTACCTACCCATATTTGCAAAATAAAATATCTTTATCTTTATCTTATCATACACACACAGTTATCCTTCAACACCAAAACATCCAAATCCAGTCAAAGAAACCCTAACCAAATACAGACTCGTCCTCCGCGAACGCATTAGGGCAAGAAAAATATAAAATACGAAGGCGTCCTGCTTTATTATAATCTACCAGCAGATATAAGGAACACATCTTCTTTTAATGTATTCAGAGTTAAACTCAAACAGTACGTTACTAACAACACAAAACTTCTAAGCTAACGATATAAGTCTCACTATAACAATGTCACATTAAGAAAACAAAACTGTTAGCTACAGGTGGCCTACCCCCATCCTTTACAAAACAACCTCAATTTGAGTGCACTTTCTTTCGAGCTCTTATTGAGAACTCTCATTATCGTACCCTCACCTTAGTTAAACGATATCAATTTAATGCCGGGTAGTGTTGGGAAAGAACGAATGATTTGAAATATTTATCTATGAACCGATATAGGATTGCTTTCGAAGAAAAAAAAGGTTTTTAGGATGTCGTTTTTGCTATCACTAAAATTTAAAATAAAAATTATCATGAGATGTTTATTTCATATAAAATCCAAATAGAATTATATACTATACTATACATTCATGTCAAACATTTAAACTATTATTTTCTTAAGTGTATTTTACAACAATATAATAAGATTAAAGACAAAAAAGTAATATTAAAATCAAAACCAATAGCCGACATTATAAAGCATCTCAAAAGCCTGAGTCTGATATAATTTATTACCTGTGGCTTGACTTTCCACATTATTATGTAAACAAATTAAAGAGGTTGCACTCGTAACTAAATTTAAACGTTTTTACGTTGTAAGCTTGTATTTTTAAATATGTCGGATTATTTATAACCTGACATCTTGGTCATATGAGCTCTGTTTACTAGCGTGCTTTGTTATTTTCGTTGTTTTAAAGTAATTTACAATAAAGTTGTTGTGTGGTTGTTGTGAGTTGTGTGACAAAAGGATTGCCTTGTATTCTATGAATAAAGAGACGCTTACAAATATCTACAAATATGTAATCGTGACCTAAAGATTGTTATCAAAAACTGCCGCTATCACAAGGTTATCACGAATTACTGTCTTCAAAACTCTCCGTGGTGAGAAAGAGGAGTAGCCTAGACGAATTGGACGATATGGATTTTGGAGCAAAGTCAATGTTTTGTTTTTTAAATAATGATTTGCCTACAATTTTATTTGGATCCTGTAAATACTTAATGATTTGTTGCCCAACTTCAAGAGAGCGGCACCTACAAATAATGAAGTAGCTGTAATTGGAAATAACAAGTAAGTTAATAAGTAAGTTATAAGTTAATCGCAACCGGAAAAGCTTGACAGAGATGATATAGTCCTCTGGCGTGAAGAATAATTTAAGAACATTGTGCTTCTTTCAGCTCTCATTTTGGCTGAACTGAGGAAAATTTATTATACGTATACAAATGAAACTTGGCTTAAAGAATGTTATCTATATTCCTATTCTCAATAGTTTGGTTATTTTGTAGAAAATATAACAATATACTTACCTACTCATTATTTACGCACACCAGTTTTTGGTTAATAACTAACAGAATATTATAATTTTGTTATAGGATACACTATTATCAAAGTATGGAAGGACCAAACCATAATTATGTTCTGTTAAACACCCCATTGTAAAGACATCCACAGGATTAATAAATCTGCTATTACTGCATATTGGTAAGTGTTTATTAATATTATTATGCAATTCTAAATGCAAAAACTTACTTTAACCCCTTGAGTGCTAATTAGCAAACACAATAGAAAAACAAGTGCCTTTTAGGGACTTTGGTTCCCGAGACAATCACCATAATATTGGATGTAATAGTTTACATCTTGTAGGTACCATCGGTCTGGGGTTTCTTCTTCAGGGTGCCAACTGAAAAATAGTGCTGGGTGTCTGACGAACAGCAAATGCTGAGTTGGTAACCTTTTCAGTATGGCCTGTTTAGTGCAATTTGTCTTTGTATTTCATTACTGTAATTTACTCTGTTGCTAGTGGATTTTGACTGTCAAGTAAATGTATTTCTATTATATTCTTGTTTATCAGCTAGCACCTGCCTACTCTACAAAACTCAGAACTCATATTTTATTATTTGTCTACAGGATCAGATACTGGCTTTTTGAATGGCAGTGAGTTGAAGAAAAGAAGCCATCTTCTTCACCATTCACCATTGATTATAAATCAGAAATGGAATCCTTTAAAAATGAAAAATGGTTCACCGTTCACCACAATTTTGCCATCTGTTGCATGTTCTATCTTCCTTCGAGTGTAAGAAAACAATGATACGTGTCCAGCATGGAGCTCGTTGATATATGTTAGTTTAGCTATGTCTTGTTCGGTTGGAGTGTAGCCTTAGGGGCACTATGGCACGAGGACTTAAAAAAATTATCGTTTTTTTTTTGTTGGAAATTTTCTAATTTTATTGCAGTTTCGGGTTAACCTTAACCATAAAAACCATTTAGGTTCTGAGAAGCATAGCCCTACGATGCATTGTTGCCGAATTATGGGCCGCCGAATATTATTATTTATATATCCGAATATCTCGAAAATGGTGTATCCTAGGCAAAAAATAACTAAATTTTAGCTCCCCCTGTGGTACAACCATGCTAGCAGCATCCCAACATGAACACTATAGTTATTACCATTTTGGAAATATAGACCTTTTTATACAAAATACAATAAAATTCGGCGGCCCATAATTCGGTAACGGTGCGTCATAGGACCATGTGTCTCAGAGCTTAAATGGCTTCTATGGACAAGGTTAATAAGATGGCGAAAAAAAAATGGCTGAATTGTGTTAAATAAAAATCTTCGAAAATTTGACTAAGTCCACTGCCCCTATTATAGCTACGCAAGGTGAAGGATCGACACAAAAAAATTTACCAAGTATTTCTTTTTTAAATTTTCTCTGATTTTCTTACATCATCTCATAGTTATCGACTAGAGCAACAATTACTTTCCTGAAAAGATTTTTATCCGAGCTACCATTTTGGAAATATAATGCGTTTTATGCAAAATAAAATAAAATTCAGAGGCCCATAATTCGAAAACGGTGCGTCGTAGGGCTATGCTTCTCAGAACCTTAATGAGTGTTATGGTCAAATTCAACCCGGTACTGCAATAAATTTGGGAATTATCGGAAAAAAGAAACATTTCATGAAAATTCACCAAGTCCAAAAAACTTTTTTTAACCAAAAATTTTTTTTTGGTTTTCTTTGCTGGTCATAGTGCCCCTAAGCGTATACTCCAACTCCTAAAACGCCGCCCCTAAGATAACCCACTGACCACTTGTCCCTTAATCAGTAATGCATTTTCTATTCAATGTAGACCTACCTAATAAATAATTGTGTTTAAAAACAGTGTTATGTTTTATTTTATTGAAGTATTTGTAGTTTTTGATGTAATAAGACAACATTGTGTTTTAAAAGGTGTGCTTAGATGGTTTGGTCATGTTTACAAGATTTGTTTATACAACGACAACAGACCACATACAGCGACATACAGGACCATAGGTGGCCTTAATGCCCAAGGCATTCTCTACCAGTCAATCAAAGGTGGTGGAGACTGTGATGTGGGGGTGTCTTTGGTACCTGTTATTTTCCGTTTTTCGACACTGACTTCGGTCCGTCTGTCTGTCACCAGGCTGTATCTCATGAACCGCGATAGCTAGACAGTTGAAATTGTCACAGATGATGTATATCTGTTGCCGCTATAAACACAAATACTAAAAAACCGGCCAAGTGCGAGTCGGACTCGCGCACTAAGGGTTCCTCGCACTTGGCCGGTTTTTAGGGTTCCGTACCCAAAGGGTAAAAACGGGACCCTATTACTAAGACTTCGCGATCCGTCTGTCTGTCTGTCTGTCTGTCTGTCCGTCTGTCTGTCTCCAGGCTGTATCTCATGAACCGTGATAGCTAGACAGTTGAAATTTTCACAGATGATGTATTTCTGTTGCCGCTATAACAACAAATACTAAAAACAGTATAAAATAAATATTAAAGGGGGACTCCCATACAACAAACGTGATATTTTTGCCGTTTTTTGGTCGATATTAATAACGGCAACAGGTAGACGCTTGAAATATTCACAGAATGTTTAGTTGTATATTTACTTCAAAAAATAATAATTAATAAATTAAAATAAAATAAATTAAGGGGGGCTCCCATACAACAAACGTGATTTTTATGCAGTGTTTTGCGATAATGGTACGGAACCCTTCGTGTGTGAGTCCGACTCGCACTTGGCCGGTTTTTAGTATTTGTTTTTATAGCGGCAACAGATATACATCGTCTGTGAAAATTTCAACTGTCTAGCTATCGCGGTTCATGAGATACAGCCTGGTGACAGACAGACGGACCGTGGAGTCTCAGTAATAGGGTCCCGTTTTTACCCTTTGGGTACGGAACCCTAAAAAAGATTCCGACGAATTGAGAACCTCCTCCTTTTTTGAAGTCGGTTAAAAATGTGTACACAAATCTATACTTCTATACTAATATTATAAAGAGGTAAAGTTTGTGAGGTTGTAGGGAGTAATCTCTGGATCTACTAAATCGATTTTGAAAATGATTTCACCAGTATAAAGTTACTTTATTTCTGAGTGGCATAGGCTATAATTTATATTCAATAAAATTAGAAATCCTTATGTAAATTTCAATAATGTAACCCAAAGTAGCAAAATGTTGCATAATAAAATTCATTCTTTGGCATGTGCTGAGAAAACTATTGATGATACATAAAAATGATGTACTACATGATTAAAGTACTTATTATTACCACCTACAAAAAAAGCTGCCAGATAATATATCTAACTATCATAGCTAAGTCACAATAGCAGCTTTTATGTTCTAAATGTTATTAGATCACCGGTAGAAACAAGTTGTGTACTTTCGTATAGGTACTTAGTATTAATTCTTATTCAAATAAATAGTTTAACAAATTGGTAGGTAGGGTAGGGTAGGTAGCCAGTTGGCGGGAGCGAAGCCGCGGGGGTCAGCTAGTATATCTATCTATACTAATAATAAAAAGCTGAAGAGTTTGTTTGTTTGAACGCGCTAATCTCAGGAACTACTGGCATTGAAAAATTATTTTTGTGTTGGATAGTCCAGTTATCGGGGAAGGTTACAGGCTACATAACATCACGCTATGACCAATAGCCGGAGCATAAATGAAAAATGTTGCTAAAACGGTTTTTTTTTTCCTTTTTGAGAGCTTCTGTTGCGTGCGCTGCGTAAGCGGTTAAAGTTACGCAACATTCATGTATGTAGATATGTAGCCAGTAGACGGGAGCGAAGCCGCGTGTGACAGCTAGTACTATATAATATTGTATTATAAAGCTGAAGAGTTTGTTTGTTTGAACACGCTAATCTCAGGAACTACTGGTTGGAATAATTGGAAAATTATTTTTGTGTTGGATAGTCCATTTATCGAGGAAGGTTATAGGGTATATAACATCACGCTCGAAGGAGTGGTATGCTCCACTCCTTCGAGCGTGATGTTATGAAAAATGTTGCAAAAACGGGCAAAATTATTCCTTTTTGAGAGCTTCCGTTGCGTGCGCTGCGGAAGCAGTTAAAGTTTTTACGCTACATTCATGTATATAGGGTAGGTTGACGTGATCGAAGCCGCGTGGGACAGCTAGTATAAGTATATAGTTAAATAGGCATACGTATTATATAGTATCTATAGTAAATACCTATAATAAACCTACCACCTATAATACCTATATACATATGATGAATAAAAGGCGACTAAGAAAAGGTATTTACCAAGGCAGATGTGAGTGAAAACACCACCCGGGAGGGGACGTCCTAGGTCATACACGGATCTAATTGGTAATGTTCTTCAGAAAGGTCAGGAGCGCTGTCCTCATTACCGGTGTGCTCTTATGACTAGATGTACGCATGTAAATGAAGCAAAAGGAGTATGTAAGGACCGTAGCAGGTGGCGTTGTAGTTTCTGCTTGCCCACATAGGAAAAAGGCGTGAGTTTGTTTGAATATTTATAGGGTTAGTAGAATGGAGTTTGATAATAATAATAAATAATGTCCAAAACATGGGCTATATATGTAGGTATTCTATTGATTCTCCAGCTGCAAAATCATTTATTACAACACAGTAGATAGATAGGTACACATACACACAATATTGTTAACGCAGTCGGGTAAAAAGATGCAGATGGTTATCAGTTATTACCATTGAGATTATGTCCATGGATACCACACTTATCACACAGAATGGTACTAGGCAGTCATCACAAGCACATTAAGGATTAATACAGCAAAGCAGCCATAAGCAATAAATAACGTGAGACACTAGCACAAGCACCACAAAACACCAAATGCTAATAAAATGCATTCTTCTTCGTACGTAGTTTACAGGTTATAACCAATCATTCACATTATTATATTTCAGCTCCCTAAGCTTCACGATGGGTTTGTTGCCTTCTATCAGCTTTCTTTTCTTTCTTATTTATCCTCGAACTGGAACAGTATTATACAATGCCGTGTCTTTAATGCAGTGCCTTTAATTACATCACAGTGTCGGTAGACACAAGCGCGGCGGTAGTAGGTTGCGATGGCTCACGTAGCGTCTGTACTGCCCTCCATGATTTCATGGGTTTATTCTCCATTAATAATGCATTCGCCATCTAGAATCAAACAAGAAATTCAGTCCACATGCACTAAAATCGCATGAGATACACAAATCAATGGACAAGTTTACCTACGTAGGTAGGGAATAACATATCATGATACCTGTACCTCTGTAGGGCTTGGCAGAGGTTATGAATTGAATAAATGCGTAAATAAATACGATTTACTTACCGGTTGTATCAAGGAAGTGATATTTTTTGTATATGTTTTGGAAAATGATAGTATTTCGAGCCCGCCAAAGCAACTTTTATTAACTGTCAAACAAAACCAAAATTTGTAGTAAAAACGATATCGCTAGTTGTCAAAAAGCACGTTGTGGTTTGATTTTTGAATGAACTATATGACAATCGGCATACAAACATTATCAAAGCCTAAACAAAAACAACTTCGTAGCGTTATCAAAGTGAGCTTTCTTAAACGACGTCATGGTACGAAAACGCGACATAAGGTCAAATTGATACCGCTTTAAGAGCTTGTGGTCACCCCCCTGGACTAGACTAACCTTAGTCATGTATTTATTCGCTAAGTGAACAATGTATGTTCTTTTAGAATAAATAAAGAATCTTTAAACCGAAATCTACAGAGTGTTTTGCAAACAAAACTGTCGAAAAGGAGGTGCAATATTAATATTCTGGCTCCGAGCGGGCGCACGGCCAGCAGGTACTGCTTTAACATTGGATAATATAAACGCCTTAAGGTTACACTAGTCGACGGTACGAACTATTTTGTGCGCGGGGTTAAAATGCGTGCTATATCAACCGACAACACGTGCGGAACAGATAGATGCTGTTATGAGCAGTAAGAAGCTAGTACGCGTACGAATAGGTACACACTTTTGCAAATTTGTAGCGACATGGATGATGATTTAGAAAGAAAACGAGCGCGCGAAATTTTATAAACAGACCTTTGGGAGTCTGGATATCATGAAAAAACGATTGAATGTATCTGTTCAAAATAAAATTATTTGCATTGTTGAACTACTAATCTATCCCTGTATGGAGGCCGTTTTTCAATTTTCTATCTCCTTATGGTACATATTTGCGCCCAAAGATGCGTTAAAATTACTGTTAAAATATGGAACTTTCGAAGCTCATAACTTTCAAGTAATTTTTTTTTTTACTTTTTTGCTTTCATACAGGACTAGTATGTAACGTAGTATGTGTATGTATGAACGAGTATGTAATTAGTACTGCCATAAGTTAATGGCAGTTTCGATTCTTAAGTACCAGTGGTAATAAATATTTAGATTCTTAAGTATTACCGGCACATAATAAATTATTTACAAGTATTTGCGGGCCGCATAGTACATGGAAATCTTCATTTATATTATTTTTTACCGAATATCTATTCCATTATTTTCATTATATCCATTAGTTTCAGATATATTCTCGGTGTTCTCCCAACAAACCGCACTTGCTCAGCTATCAACTTTCATCCTGGCAAGTATATTTGCTCAAAACACCTGGCAGTTCTTCCTTTTTTTTTAGGCTCGCGCTTGACCACTATCTCACCTGATGGTAAGCGATGATGTGGTCGAAGGTGTAACATGCTTGCCTAGAAGAAACCTATTCACTCTTGACTTAAAAACCCCGAGGTTGTAGCTATCGGGAAATCAGACTCCGGCAGGACTCAAACTACTCCTCACTCCGGAGGTACCGTACTACAGGTATGTGCCCGACCCAGTTCTCGAAAATGGCAATATCACATTGTACTGGGATCGGTCCATGATCACTGACAGGACTATTGTAGCCAATAAGCCTGATATTGTGGTGGTGGACCGAATCGAGAGGCGTGCAATGATAGTAGACATTACCGTCCCGCATGACGGGAACCTCGTGAAAGTCGAAAAAGATAAGCAAATCAAGTATCTTGACATGGCTCGCAATGTTGTCGACATGTGGGATGTGGACACAGCGATTATTGTACCGATAGTCGTTTCAGCCAATGGCTTAATAGCCACGAGCCTCGACCAACACCTTAGGAGGCTTTCGTTTAGCGGCTGGATCAAGGCCTTGATCCAGAAAGCAGTACTGCTGGACACGGCTCTTATTGTTAAGAAGTTCCTCTCTCTGGAGCCCTGATCGCCGGTAGCTTGAACCCTGTTCCCGATACCGGTGGGCCTCTACTTTTGCCCCTCGAGCACGCAACTTCCCGAACGCTGCCCAGCCGAGTCGGATTCGAGGGCTGACCTCCAACCTAACTGGGCCGTTTGTCCCAGGTAGACATAATCATCCATAACTTCGAGTGTAGAGTGTAGACTTTGATAGGAGTTGGTGCAACATGGGCATCCAACATCACCTTGGTTTTGTCCATGTTCATTTTTGGACGCACTCTTTCGGAAGCCCTACTAAGGTCATCGAGCATTGTACTGAGGTCCTCCATGATATCAACCATGACCAATATATCGTCGGCAAACCAAAGGTAATTGATGTACACGTCATTAACGCAGATGCCTAGCTCTCTCCAGTCCAGAACCTTGAAGACATCCTCCAGTGCAGCAGATAAGAGTTTCAGAGATATGACACCTCCCTGTCTCATACCTCGCTGCAGAAGGATAGGTTCCGAAGTCTGATCCTGAAGATGGACTGACATGGTGGCGTTTTTGTACAAATACTTCAGCACCTAGATGTACTGGTAGTCGATTTGGCACTGTTAGAGAGACTGCAGTAGAGCCCATGTCTTGATCAAATCGTAGGCTTACTCGTAGTCCACAAATGCTAAGCAAAGAAGCAGGTTATATATACTCTTCGGTCTTCTATATAACCTGCCGCAGCGTGTATATGTGATCTACGGTGCTAAAGCCTTTTCGGAAACCGGGTTGTTCGGGATGCTGGATATCGTCAAACCTGCGCGCGAGACAATTCGTGATGACTCTTGAAAAACAACTTGTAGACATGACTAAGAAGGGAGATGGACGTATAATTCTTCAATCGGACATTGTCGCCTTCTTTAAGAAGAGTACCACCACACCCCTTCCGCCATGCCTGTGACATTTTCTCTTCGAGTATGATGGAATCAAACAGCTTCTGAAGGGCCTTAAGTACTGGTTTTCCACCCGCCGATTCTGGAGATTGAGCTGAAAGGTTTGGGGGTTTTCAATCTGGATCTGTGCTGGATGGAGCGTACACTTCATCTGTCGATATGCGTCCAGCTTAATATTTAAGTTCAATATGCATCTTACCATACGGTGATCACTTCCGGTTTTCACAGGGACATCATTGAATATGTGCTTCTTTGTTGAATGAAAAAAAATGATGATAAATGATGAAGTCTATCTCATTTTACGTTGCACCATTCCTGTGCTCACGCTTTCTGAAGAAGGAGTTCATCATATAGAGGCCCTCTTTCTCCATAAAACTGGCCAGTAGGTGACCTCGGTGGTTCCGTCGTTCAAATCCAAATTGCCCCACAGTGTGAAACTTGTCACCCTTCATGATCTCAAATAAAATACAACAACAAGGGAAATAGTACAAGAGAAAATCTAAAACCAGTTAAGAGACAATTGTCACGAGAGCAATCAGTTACAATGTCAACTTGTGCAACTCTGCTTCATCAACAATGCGTATCGGTTCTTCTTTTTAGGGTAAAAACAGGACCCTATTACTAAGACTTTGCGATTCGTCTGTCTGTCTGTCCGTCTGTCACCAGGCTGTATCTCATGAACCGTGGTAGCTAGACAGTTGAAATTTTCACAGATGATGTATTTCTGTTGCCGCTATAACAACAAATACTGAAAACAGTATAAAATAAATGTGGGGCAAATAAAGGGAAAAATAAAGGGGGGGAAATAAAGGGGGGGGCTCCCATACAACAAACGTGATATTTTTGCCGTTTTTTGCTCGATATTAATAACGGCAACAGGTAGACGCTTGAAATATTCACAGAATGTTTAGTTGTATATTTACTTCAAAAAATAATAATTATTAAATTAAAATAAAATAAATTAAGGGGGGCTCCCATACAACAAACGTGATTTTTTTGCAGTGTTTTGCGATAATGGTACGGAACCCTTCGTGTGCGAGTCCGACTCGCACTTGGCCGGTTTTTTTAACATACACTTTTCCAAATGTAGTCCAAGTATGTGCAATCTTTTTATTATTGACCAATTGTCAAGCAATGAGTGAAGACGGAGAGCAGTGGTGGCCCAGTGGTATCGGCCGCGACTTACAAGTTGTAGGTCGTGGGTTCGAGCCCAGGCAGGCGCTATACTTTGTGTAAATTATTTCCTCACTACTGCTCTCAAACGGTGAAGGAAAACATCGTGAGGAAACCGGCATGTCCTAGAATCAAAAATTCGAAGACGTGTGACATCCACCAACCCGCACTGGGTCCGCGTGGTGGATTACGGCCCAGTCCCTGTCACAGGAGGCCTGTGTCCCAGCAGTGGGAACATCAATAGGCTGATGATGAGTGAAGACGTCCGGCTTTGTTTGTTAGGACCTCGGAGATAGAAATCGGCTGAGTTGCTCCTGGCATGTTTAAATGTTGAGTATTGAACTGTGGCTCCTTTCTTAAACACCGAGATTTATTAAATTGCTTGTAGGCAGCCAAGACGGAATCCTTCCTGTTGGTGTTAATGAAGTCGACTATTAGCGCCTCTGATTTGGATCGATGTAATATTTTTTTGACTTCGAGGTCTATTATGGGGGTCTCCGAGCACAACATTGTTCCAACTGTCTTGAAGATGTTGATCATAGTCTGTCTACTTTCATTGGATTGCTTAGGCACGTTGCGAACTTCGATCATGGTACTGCGTGTATTTCTTTCCAGAATTTCCAGCCAGCCTTCCAAAGTTTTTAGCTTGTTTTCTATATATATTCGATATTTTCTTTTTCTAGTCCATTTAATATGATTAGCATGTCGTCATACTGTTTGGACATAAAGGCCACAGATTTTCGAAATGCCTGGTTTTGGTTAACTAAGACATGTAAAAAACGTTGCGGGGATCCGCTGGATGCGAGGCGCACGGGTCCGATCAATATGACGACGCTTGGGGGATGCCTATCTCCAGCAGTGTACGTTGACTGTTATGATGATGATGATGAAAACGTGTAAGGAGCTTCCCAAAGATTCAAACTTATCTTCCTGCTGGGCTCTGAATTCTAACATAATTTTTTTTCAGTCATGTAGTGATCAGAATTCTCCAATAATTCATTAAAGAAGCGTTTTTGTCTCTTTCAGGAAACATTCCGCAGGATTTCCACTAGAAGATAAGTTAAGCGCAGAGTCCGATCCGTACATCATATGAGGGGGAGACTTTATTTTTGAACCTGGAGATGAGCGCTGAACCTACATCTTGTGTTCAATTAAGACTAAGACTGGGAGCGCCTAAGAATATTGGTAAAGCAATATTTTTCTGTTAGTTTTTTGCCATTTCAGATTGACAGGCGCTTTGCAAGTAATAAGCTGTGCAAATTGTTTCCAATAGTCGTAACAGTTAGAAATATAATGAAAAAAATCCATTCATAATTCATATTAGTTTTAATTTTAATTGCCCCCTCTTTGAGGGCAATTAGGATTTGAACTCACGACGCTGAGCGCAGTATCAGTAATCGTCGCGTAATAAGTATCAAACCGCCGCGCCGACCACTCGACCAGATGACCAATTGTGGAAATGTTGAAATTTTTGTTCCTAAAATAGTTAGTAATAGGAACATTTAAACCGGTCGAACCGGACGATTCCGAACAAAATTACTCAATTCAATTTGCTCCAAAGACCTTATACTTATTTCTAGTATAAGGTCTTTGATTTGCTCCAAAGACCTTATTGTTGAAAAGTAATAATTATATTATAAGCTGGTCACCCTTTTCTAACTGGCAACTCTGTGAGAATCACAGCACTGTGAAATCACTGCAAATTAAGATGGCCGAAAGTAATGCTGTGCTTGAGGTCCGTATTGTAAAATAAAAAGTTTAAGTGAAGTTTGGACGTTTATTTCAAGCAACCCATACGTCTTCTCGATAAACGAACACCTGGCGACCGTGCTAACTGGCAACTCTGTGAGAATCACAGCACTGTGAAATCACTGCAAATTAAGATGGCCGAAAGTAATGCTGTGCTTGAGGTCCGTATTGTAAAATAAAAAGTTTAAGTGAAGTTTGGACGTTTATTTCAAGCAACCCATACGTCTTCTCGATAAACGAACACCTGGCGACCGTTATTTCGTAAGAATCACAAGAAGACAATAATGGAGAACAAAAAGAAGATACGTCGGGCCACGCGGACTCAATTTACAAAGGTTTGCAGTCAAATCGGGCAATTGGAGGGAAAGGAACACGATTCCTATTATAAAATATTGTCTGAAATAGTTATTAAAATGCAAGCGCTCGATACCGACATTGAAAATTTAATGGGTGAGAGCGATTGTACCGACGCCGAATTTGAAAAGGAACTGGAAGAGGTAATGGCGTACAAGAAAAAATGGCTGACGTTGGAACAAACAAAGAAAAACTCTTCGATACCGGTTACAACGGATACTATTAGTAGTAATATCAGAAAATATAAACTGCCAGTTCTGGAAACAAAGAGATTTGATGGCAACGTGAAAAATTGGTTGGCATTCTGGGGTCAGTTCCAGAAGATTCACGAAGATGCGTCCTTGGATGACTCAGATAAATTTCAATATCTCATTCAAGCAATGACTCCGGGAACTGAGGTAAGGGATTTCATTGAATCGTATCCGTCTACGTCCAAAAGTTACAAGGAGGCCGTCACCGACTTAAAACAGAGGTATGCACGTGATGAGCTCCTCATCCAAGTTTATGTTAGAGAGCTACTTAAAATGATCATGCATAAGAGTAATCAGAGTTTGACACACATTTATGACCATCTCAGCACTCATCTTAGAGCGCTAGAAACACTCGGTGTGACTAAACAAGGTTACGCCTCTTTCATATTACCAATGGTTGAGTCCACATTACCCATGGATATACTAAGAATGTGGGAACGCTTAAGACCAACAAGCGGAGACGAACTTGGTGCATTATTAGATTTTTTGAAAAAGGAAGTTGAAAGCGAACAACGAATTAAAATCGCAACAGAATTTGCCTCAGTAGAAATCAGAAAAGATGAACAGTTTGACAAAGAATCTCAAGAACCGACTGCAGCAACACTGGTAGATAGGGTAATAAAAGGTGAAAGAAAAAACCTTTGTCTCTGGTGTGATAAAGAACATTCCAGCACCGAGTGCTATAAACTATGCAAGTTAAGCATAGACCAGCGTAAAGAGCATATCAAAAAGAAAAATGCTTGCATGCTTTGTTTAAAACGTGGACACCATGCAAAAGTATGCAAAGCATTTGTACAATGTTTTTTATGCAAGAGGAAACATTCAGCAGTACTCTGTCTTGGCTATGGGAATGCAGATAGGATTCAAAAAGATCAACCAGCAAATCAGGCTATGAGCAACTTTTCTTCACAAGGAAATAATGTAACATTATTACAAACTATGATGGTGAAGATAGTCAACGGCAACAAAGAAGAAATTGTTCGAGCGCTCATAGATAATGGTGCTCAAAGATCATATTTAAGGAGAGACATAGCGCAAAAATTAGGTATTCAAAGCTCAGGTAAAGAAGTATTGACACACAACTTGTTCAGCGGAGTTAAGGTAAAGTCTAGTGAACACAATATTTATAAAGTCCTTGTCCAAAGCATGTGTAGTCAATCCTTTGAATTAAATTTGATGGCTCTTGAGCAGTCTGTTATTTGTAGTAACTTACCTAGTTATAGTAAAGATAAAGATTGTGATACAATCATGAAAAAACATGGTATAGAATTGACAGATACAGATAAGGGAAACACTACTGACATTTCATTGTTGATTGGGGCAGATTATTCAGGCTTCATAATGACCAATAATATGATAATGTTAAAAGAGGGCTTATTCGCTATTAAGACTAAATTAGGATGGGTGTTACAGGGTAAAGTAAATAAATCAAAGGGTAATACAACTAATACTTTATTCTGCTCATCAGAAGTTACAGATTTTAGGTCACTGGAGTTGCTCGGCATCAGGGATCCCATGGAGAATAAAACAAAAATACAGGCAGAAGCTGATGCTGTCATATCGTTCGAGGAGAGCATCACTGTAGATCAAGAAGGGCGATATGAAGTAGCGCTGCCACTTAAGGTAGGACATGAAGACTTGCTGAGCAACCGTGGATTGGCTGAAAGAAGATTGGCATATAGTACCAAAAGGCTAATATCATCAGGTAAGTTCAATGAATATAGTAAAATAATTGATAACTGGGAAAGTGATGGTATAATAGAGAAGGTACCAGAATCTGACTTAACACAATCAGCTCATTATTTGCCACACCGTGGGGTAGTAAAAGACACAAGTCTAACTACAAAATTGAGACCAGTTTTTGATGCATCAGCATGTGATAAGAACGGTAGATCTCTCAATTCTTATCTCAACAAAGGTGTGAATTTTTTAGATAAAATACCGCACCTACTGATAGGTTTTCGAAGAGGCGCAATAGGAATTTCTGCTGATATTGCAAAGGCCTTCCTAAATGTGTCTATCAGACCCATAGACAGAGACTATCTAAGATTTCTATGGTGGAATGATGATTCACAGACAGACTTGATAGAATACAGGCACTGTAGGGTAGTATTCGGTTTAACATCAAGCCCATTCTTGCTGTCTGCCACTATCAACCACCACTTGAATCAAATCACAGGTAAGGAAAAACATACTGCTGATATTTTACTCAAATCGTTTTATGTAGATAATTGCATCACAAGCATGGACACAGAGCAAGAAACTTCTAAGTTTATAACAGAAGCCAAGGAAGTCATGAAGCAAGGTAAATTTGACCTAAGACAGTGGGTAACCTCACCGATGGAAATCAGTGAGACTGATAATAAAGTAGTTTCCATCTTAGGACTGCATTGGGATATTGAGACAGACACACTTAGCTGTAATCTTGGTAACTTACCTTTATATTCCACTCTCGGTCAGATTACTAAAAGGGATTTAATGTCTCTAATACAGAGAATATATGATCCGGCAGGATACTTTTGTGCTGCTACCCTTACCCCTCGTTTGATCATGCAGGAGACGTGGCGGCGCGGTCTTAACTGGGAAGAAGTTCTTCCAGCTGATTTAGAGGCAGATTTTATAAAATGGTTCAAACACATAGCATGTTTGAAAGATTGCAAAATACCGAGGAGGCTGACTAATCATGTTATGTCAGGGAGTACAATGAGTTTGCATTTATTTTGTGATGCTAGTAAATCTGCCTATGGGGCATGTGTACTCCTACGCTCAGAAAAAGACGGTAATGTTAGTGTTCAGATGATGACTGCAAAAGCAAGAGTTGCTCCTCCAGGAAAAGCATCAATACCGAGGTTAGAATTAACTGCTGCACTCATAGGATCTAGATTATTGGCAGAAGCAAAAAGGAGCTTAGGTATTGATGGAATCAAAGAATATTGCTGGACCGACTCATGTGTAGCATTTTATTGGATTACTAGAAATTTGCCATGGAATACATATGTACATAATAGAGTTAAAGAGATAAGAGAAAATTCTGGTGCTTCCAATTGGTATCATATTCCAGGCAACCTGAATTGGGCAGATGTGGCTTCGAGAGGCTGTAATGCTGAACAACTGTTGATTCTACGCTGGTGGGAAGGACCAGTGTGGCTACGTTTTAGCCCTGAGGAATGGCCTAAATCTTCAATAAGAATTGATGAAACAGAAGCATGCAAAGAGCTAAAGAAAATTAAAACAACATGCAGTACTAGCTTAAGTATGAAAGAAGGTATAGATATGCTTTGTTATTTTTCAAAATACACAAAGATAGTAAGAGTACTGGCATGGATACTGAGAGCTACACACAACATGTCTAGAGAAAATAAGAGAACAGAAAAGGACATAACAACTGAAGAATATGAAAATGCAGAGAAGAAAATAATCAAATTAATTCAAGGAGCAGAAGAAGAATATCTTAAAGAACAGAAAAGAGATATTAATACATACCTTGATGAAGAAAGTGTGATAAGAGTAAAAACAAAACTTTTACTCTCAGATTTCCCAGAGTCAACGAAGTTTCCAGTTCTGCTCCCGGGAAAGAATATTATTGTACGCAGGTTAGTTGAACAGAGACACAGAGAGCTAAAACATGCAGGTGCTAACCAACTTACAGCAGACATAAGAACTAGATTTTGGATTATTGGGATAAGGCGACTTGCAAAATCAGTTATAGCCTCATGTACAGTTTGTACTAGATTTAGATCTAAACCAGTACAAGTCCCTACTGCACCGCTGCCAAGCGAAAGGATACAATGCACAGCCCCATTCCAGGTTAGCGGAGTCGATCTAGCAGGACCGCTTTTACTCAGAAATGGAGAACAAGCATGGGTAGTATTATACACTTGTGCAGTATATCGCTGTGTACATCTAGAACTTACAAGATCTCTCTCGACGCAAGCTTTTATGCTAACATTAAGGAAATTTATAGCAAGAAGAGGACGAATTAAATTACTAATTTGTGATAATGGTACAAACTTTGTTGGTGCTAAGAATAGATTGTCAGAAATAGATTGGGAAGAAGTACAAAAACGCTCAACAATTGAACAAATCAAGTGGAAGATGAATGCTCCAACAGCTGCCTGGTGGGGTGGATTTTTTGAACGTCTCATCCGTATTATGAAAGACCTTTTAAGAAGAATTTTAGGACAGTCACGTGTGGAACATGATGAACTAGAAACTATATTGTGTGAATGTGAAGCAGTAATGAACCAACGTCCACTGACCTATGTACAAGATGACAAGAACACTCACCTTGAACCCTTGACACCATCATGCTTTATTCAAAGTATTCCTCACAATGATGTAACAGATCTAGATGCTGCAGATGCGAATACATTAAATGCAAGGCTCAAATATTTGATAAAATTAAGAGAAGATTTCAAACAAAGATTTAAAGCAGAATATTTGACAGATTTAGTACAAAGAGGAAAAGAGAAGCAAACTAAATTAAATATTGGAGATGTTGTTATAATAGAAACTGAAGAGAAGAGGGTGAAGTGGCCATTGGGAGTGGTAACAGAAATCTATGTTGGAAGGGATGGATTAAATAGAACGGCAAAGGTAAGAACTTCTTTGGGTTACAAGGTTCGGCCGTTCCAGAGGCTGTATCCGCTGGAAGTATCTAGCGAGGAAGTGAACAGTCAACTACAAACCAATAATCAGGAATTACCAGGTCAGTCTCATAATAATTCTATACCTTCCATGAATGATAAGACTACTGAAGAAATAGTAGACAATCAAGAGACTGAAAAACTTCAAGGAGCTGAACATAATAAAACAGACATGACAGAAGAGAAAACAACTCGGCGTGGGAGGGTGGTTCGGATGCCTAGTAAGTATAACTTATAATTACTAAATTTATCTGTTCACAGGAATCACTGGTGTCGAGCAACTCTGACCAATTTTCTAATATGTTAATTGATAATTTTATTTAAAGCATAGAAAAAGAAAAAAATAAATAATTGAACATGTGTAAATGATCTTCTGTATAAAATTCATCTTTAGTTATAAATAAATAATAATTTAAAAAAGTTAGGTATGTTTCAAGAGGATTGAATGGATTATATTGCAATGCTGACAATGTATATTAACTGATATTAATAAATAAATGAACATAGCTTGATTATAATACTAAATAATTTTTATTTGAAGTAAAGTTAGAAATTAATTATTTAATTTAGAAGCCTATGTTTTTAATGCTTTGATATAAAACGTTTCTAGTAATATGATAGTTAAGTACTTATGTATCACAATGTAACTATATTAATTTTAAATTTGTAATTTGGCACACGGTTATTTCGATTGTTATTGTAGCAGCTAAGTTTTATTTTGAGAATGTTTAATTTAAGGGTAGATATGTAAGTCTAAAAATGTTGTATTGTTTCAACATTGTTTTGTTGTAAATCTTAATTGCCTTTTGGGTGGTGGAGGGTGTTGAAAAGTAATAATTATATTATAAGCTGGTCACCCTTTTCTAACTGGCAACTCTGTGAGAATCACAGCACTGTGAAATCACTGCAAATTAAGATGGCCGAAAGTAATGCTGTGCTTGAGGTCCGTATTGTAAAATAAAAAGTTTAAGTGAAGTTTGGACGTTTATTTCAAGCAACCCATACGTCTTCTCGATAAACGAACACTTATACTTATTTCTATAAGGTCTTTGATTTGCTCACTGGCACAGATTTTATTTTCTTAACTCACTTTTTCAATGTTCTTGTCACTGTTAAGGAGTATATTGCACTGTTTGTTTTAGTTTTGTCACTTATTGTTCCTATGTAACAATAATTATTGAAGAAGGCTTAATATTTTAATTATACTAATTTTTAAAACACGGAGTACACATGAATACGTCCGGTCAATGAAATGATGATGATGAACTTCGAGAAAGAGGTCAACCGTCTAATCCGACTCGACTGGACGGCGTTCGGGATGTTGCGCGGTATCTTGTCGTTCAATTTACCAGTGTGTGTTGCCAGAAATTACCTATGGGATCGAGACGTGGTCGCTCACAATAGGCCTTATCAGAAAGCTTAAAGTGACGTAAAGGGCAATGGAGAGAGCTGTGCTCAGAGTTTTCTTGCGGGATCTCATCAAAATTTTTACCGACTTTACCCGAAGAATTGCGGAACTTAAGTTGCAGTGTGCAGGGTGTGTGGCTCGCAGAACGGATGGCCGACGGGGCCGAAAACTTCTGGATGGCAACCGCAAACCGGAAGACGATGCGTTAGAAGACCTCCCACTAGGTGGACAAATGACCTGGTTAAGGTTGCGGGAATGCGCTAGATGAGAGACGCACGAGGTCGGTCAATGTGGCAACGTCTGGGGGAGGCCTATGTCCAGCAGTGGACGTCTTTCGGCTGAAATGATGATTGAAGATATCATGAATAATGATGATGATGATGATGTTATCATGAAGTATCCGTGCGGTTAGCTGTTCATATCGTTAAACGCTGATTATTAATTAATCTGGCCAGACTATATCATGAAGTGGGCAGCGGAATCATGAAATGGATAATACCCGCTGAAACCCGATAATACGTAAGTGTATTCGGCAAGGCAAAGGGCAAAGTATGAACAATTGACCAATCACATGCGAGATGAAAGACGCGATGAGGATTTGCGTCTATATACTCTTTGCCTTGCTGAATTCACTTTCGCAGTACAATGGCTGCGCAGTAGTAAATCTCACACTATATCAGAAGCGCGCCATGCCTTGCGCATCGGAAAGCCTATGTTCGGGATGAACTCCCCAATCTTCTAGATTGGGGATTACTGTTGAGGCATTATTTTTTAAGAGACACTGGCAGAGATCGGTATGTGGGGGTGACCATGTTCACATACCGAGATTCCTCCGTCTCTCGATAAGAACAGAAAGCTGTTTGTCCTAGCTGTCATTAGTAATTCAAAAACATTTTTACAAAAAAATCCAACCGTCTTCCAAATAAAAACACTACAAAGTGAAAAATAGGTAACTTCAATTTCAGAAGTCGGTGTTCCTGTTTTTGTTTCTGATAGCACAACGACAGCTCAGTGAAGATATTATGATGGTGTACATTAGCAGACCGTGGGTTCGGATAGCAAAACGGCAGCTCAGTGGAAATATGATAGTGGACACTAACAGATCGTGGCTTTCGGATGGCTAAACAGCAGCTCAGTGAAGATATCATGGTAGACACTAGCAGATCGTGGCTTTCGGATGGCTAAATGGCAGCTCAATAAAAATATGATGCTGGACACTAGCAGACCGTGCCTTTCGGATGGCTAAACGGCAGCTTACTGAAGATATGATGGTGTACACGAGCAGACCGAGGCTTTCGGATGGCTAAATGGCAGCTCAATAAAAATATGATGCTGGACACTAGCAGACCGTGCCTTTCGGATGGCTAAACGGCAGCTTAGTGAAGATATGATGGTGTACACGAGCAGACCGAGGCTTTCGGATGACTAAACGACGGCTCATAGATTTGACACAAGCAGACAACGGCAGCTCAGGTAAAGATATGCTTGCGGAACAATCCCGTCGAGTATTTTGTTTGAATGAAACTAATATAATTATTGTCTGACTATGCCGATCGGCACCATCAGCTTCGGTAACGGGTCAACTAATCAATACAGCAGTGAGCATATATGAACCGACTTTAGGTGGTCTTTTGGTGGACTTTTTTAACTTGAAGAGGAATTGTGTGAGCAGTTTAATAACTTATAGTTGATTTAATGAGTTTGTAGGCAGTATTGCGGCACCAATGTGTGAGCCTGGTGTTATGATAGATTTCAATAGTGTACTATTGTTATGAGTCTGAGCAGGTTGAAGGGAAATATATAAAAAAGTCGGTCCCAGAGAGCAATAAAAAGAAACATAATTTCCTAAAATTGAATGTTTCCGGTCAGACTAACACCGAAACTGCTTCAAAAAATTTAACCAGTCTGGATAGTGTCAGGCTCCAGCTGACTAAAACCCCTCCTGCCTTACACCTACTGCCTATAACCTCGCCAACATGATTGGCGCATGTTTCGGTCATCATCTTCACTCATATATTTTCCTCTTGTGTTCCCTGTGGGTGGGACTCCCATTTTATTTTACTCAATTAGTGATGAAGTCGGGTCGAATATTGACTTTATAGAAGGATATCGACAAAAGAAAATAAGTAATTTACTTGGAAATCGAATCTAATTTGACTTTACTTTTACGTTTTAATTACAAAAAGTCGAAAATACTTCTGCACTAACACAAAATAGACTCCACCGCGCGCATGGACTACGGACAGGTACTGCCAACGACTCCGGCCACTCCAATGCGTTATTCGAGCTGTTGTTGTTGTTTTCGTGTGAGGTGTGGCCACTTCTGGTGTCAGAGTTAATTAAGCCGCCTCTGGGAAAACCCACAGGCCTCTGACTTGGCTTTTTCAGACTTACATTAAGTATACAAGTCCAGGTTTCCTCACGATGTTTTCCTTCACCGTTGCCTGTGATGTCCAAGATAAACTTAGAAAGTACATATGAATTTGAAAAAGTCACATTGGTACTTGCCCGGATTTGAACCCACAACCTCAAGCACGACAGGCGAGGTCTTAGCCATTGGGCCACCACGACATATAATCTTAATATTCGAGCTTAAACATTATTAATTTAGAAATCATTATTATTAAGGAGGTTATGATTTTAGTTTTGTATATTTTTACATGGTTCATAAGCATATAATTACTATCTGTTTTACAAAGCTAACAACGTTATTTAAGTAATTTTTCAATGGTATTTGTACAAAAATTTTACTGTGCCAAGTACATTTTATAAGTTGGTCGACTATTACTCGTAAACTTGTAAAGTCTTGTTATCCGTGATAACTTTCCTTTTAATTTCGTTATATTTACTACTGCCGTGATTTTTTTCACATAGCCAAGAGCAACCATTTCGCTGGCAGGGGGGGACACACACTTGACTCTCTTAACATAAATTTGCAACTTAAAGCTTAATTTTACGCAAACGAATCTCTGAATCGAAAAATGGTTTTAACAAACCCATAATATTTTTGAATGGCCTATTCAACGATACCTTACACCATGGGCTAGAAGAGAAAAAAAAAATACATCCCCACTTTACGTCTATGGGAGGTACCCGAAAAAAAAATATTTTTATGGTTTTATGTTACCACTTTGTCGGAATTATTAATATGTATATACATACCAAATTATAGCTTTCTAGTACTTAGATTCTCTGAGCTATGCTGCGGACGGACAGACGGACAGAGCGAAACTATAAGGGTTCCTTGTTGACTTCGGAACCCTAAAAACGTGCATTTCTAAAACATTAACTCAATATTACAAATCATCATTACCATCATATCAGCCGAAAGACGTCTACTGCTGGACATAGGCCTCCCCCAAGCGTCACCACTTTGACCAGTCCCGTGTGTCTCGCAACCAGCGGATCCCCGCAACCTTCACCAGGTCATCGGTCCACCTGGTGGGAGGCCTTCCAACGCAACGTCTTCCGGTTCGCGGTCGCCACTCCAGAACCTTTCTGCCCCATCGGCCATCTGTTCTGCGAGCAATGTGCCCAGCCCACTGCCACTTGAGTTTGGTAATTCTTCGGGCTAAGTCGGTTACCCTGGTTTTCTTACGGATCTCTACATTTCTGATTCGATCACGCAAGGAAAACTAAAAACCAAACATTAAGCTTTAAATCAAATTTAAATAAAAATAAAACACAACACGGGTAGCACTAACAAGCTGCAGCTAATAAAAATATTGAAAAAAAAAAACAACTACAAAATAATATACACTAGACTAGTTCCTATTTATAACAGAATTCCCAAAAAGGAGGAGGTTCTCAATTCGGATGTATATATATATATATATATTATGTTTGTTCGGGCATAACTCCGTCATATATAAACGGATCTGCAAAATTCTTTTTTGCTCGAAAGAAATTTATTTCTGGTCCCATTTAAATTTGGTAAAGACCTGATGAAGAACTTCGGAGATATACAACAGAACTCTTCAATAAATGACGGCAAATCTATTATCTATATTGTTTGCACCATTTCATAACATACCATCACGTCATTAGGCTCTAAACGGTACGCAGATGTGTACAGTTCACCCTGATACACTCTCATTCCACCGGTTATGTTCAAGTTACATGTTATTCGTTCGTTAGTAAACTGTCTGGCATCACTGTGGGCATTATAGGTACCTTGTCTACTTATTAATTATAGTAATTTGTTTATTATGTACCACTAAAAAGTGAAAAATAAAAACACTTTTTAACAAAAAAATATCGGCGGTATCTAAAAAAAACGAAATACAGTAGGTAACAAAGACACCGACTTCGGAAAAAGTGTTTTGCTTTAGAAGTCGATTTCGGTGCTTCCTCGTGGTCAAACTATTTTGTCAAACTGATTTGACCAAGAGGAAAAAAATTCCCGTTGGTCAAACTTCTAGGATAACTCTTTTTTTCATTTGACTTATCTTGTTGCGTACAGCGATGATTAAAATTGACTGATTGATTAATATTATGCCATTCTCATTTTCCTGTTTTGTTTGCATTCATTATTGCGGTGTTAAATTATTTGAATCTTAATGAATTTTAAGTACATAAATTGTAAAAGAGGTACTGTATTCAAATTGTAAAAGAGGTATTGTATGTTTTGTACAGTGGGCCCTATCAGAATATCAGCGCAGCGTTATTTTCTTTTTAATATCGTTGCACATGCTGAGATAGGAGCCTTTTTGGTCTCGCACGGGTTTATTTATTTTTATTTTTTTATTATTGTTTGTGTTTTTCTTATCTCGTGTCTCCTGTGCGGGTCACAAATAAAAATGTTTTCTTTCTTTCTTTCTTTCTTTCTTTCTTTCTGTATTACTGCATGATGGACGGCAGTATTATAAATTACGAACGTATAAAAATGCCAATGTCTTTTGGACTTGCAGCAACTTCTGAAAGAAAAAGTGTCGCGAGTTTATAACTTTGAACGTAAATATATATAGAATTTATACTATACATTACCATTATAATTTAATATTGTGTAAGCCTTACGCACTATAATACAAATCTATTGTTTTTCTTTTAGAATGACCAAATAGTTAAACTTAACGATCACAAGTGTACAGCCGATTCCGGCAAGAACGAACTGGATGATGCGATAGACGATTTAAAAAAAAGACAACATTAACGTGTCTGCCTATTCCGAAGTTATATCGCGAAAAAAAGAATACACTTAAGGATAGAGGTCTTAACTTTGAGGGAACAATACTATCATTGGCCAAAATTAAAAATTCTTTATATTTAAGTAGAAGCAAAACATGTTTTAGTAAATTAGCAGAATTCAGTATTCCTGACCAACTGCAGTTTTTTCTTCTGGCGGAATACGCAACGAAAACTTCTAAAATTCTTGTTTTTTGCTCCGAAAAAGTAAAAGATTTGTTGGCGAAATCAAATGAGTTTTTTAGAAAGCACATTCAGCAGAGACGATTTCATAATGCAATGCCAATTACAATTTTTGCATAAAGAAATAAGTATCGGTCATTTTCTTGACAAACGCTGACGATTTTTTCTTTATGCAAAAATTGTAATTTGGTATTTCCTTATGACTTGGCATTTTATTATATTATAATTTTCATTTTTTAAATGACTGTACTTTTCTTAAACCATAACAGTTTGACTACAGGGAACAACAACTATTCCTTGTGGTCAAATCAGTTTGACAAAATAGTTTGACCACGAGGAAGAACCGGTCGATTTTACATTTATATTTTTTAATAACTCTCTTATGCATCAGATTTTTTTAAATTATTTATTTATATCTTTTAGGATCTCCTACAAAGGATATACACTAAATATGTTACTTATAATGAGTATGTTCTATTACAAGTGACTTATATATATGTCTCTGCCTAACCCTTCGGGGGACACAGGCGTCTGCGAGATGTTATAAGTTATAATAAGTATTTACCTAAATAATCTTTAAACACAAGTTGGTGTACTCCTTCACTTTCAAAGATCATAGCATGGACACAAAAGGACATTGACCAAACATGTACGGGAGTTAAACCAAATGCTACCCAGATATAAGAGTATTTTCAAATGTTACTTGGCATTAATTTAAATCTACTTTGGTGTTACGTTTTGGTCTGCTCCGTCGTCGAATCGTGACGAATCCGGAATCAACTAAGCTAACAAAGTGAAAATAAAAACCAAAATAAAAACCATTGAAAACATCGTCTCTTTGCAAGAATAACTTGACACAGCCCTACGAGCGAAAGGGACGACACTACACTGGTACATTGTCTTCATGCGTTGTCTGTTTCAAATTCGCTTGCCTATCAATCCAATACTATTTCATTATTCGAGATAGCAGTAGTTCTAGCAACCTAGCAACTATAGATCTCAGTATCTGGTGTAAATTTCAACCTGCTAGGTCCACCCGTTCCTGAGAAAACTGGTGGTGACACACGGACAAGAAAGTGATCTTATAAGGTTTCTTTTTTAACTTTTGAGGTACGAGTGCGTACAAAACCAATGCATATGATACTAGTGTATGTGTTTTTTAGTTTCTTACGACTTATTGTCGGGCCTACGTTGTCCCCCCATATCTAAGCACTAATACTGTAACATGGAAATATTGTAAAAACAAACCAATTTTTTTAAAAGAGTAACCGTGGAGTTTCTTGCCGGTTCTTCTCCACAGGAAACGACTAACCCGAACCTTGCACCTTTTGTCGACGTTTTATAAGTGCCCATGCCTATGTGAAATAAAAAACATTTGATTTGATTTGATTTGATAAAACACTAGTGCATACAACATCAATACATGCGATACCAGTGCATAAATTTCACCAGTACATGCGAAATAGTGTAAACGAGGCCATTTAATATAATGACAGTATAAACTACACCAGTGGGTAGAACAACTGTACAAGCGGTAGTGAAGTTAACTCGCTTTACTTGTGCTGTAAGACCTTACTTTCAACCAAAATTGGTAATTCTAGGTCTACCGGAAGTACCCTATAGGTTTTGGGTCGAAAACCTATAATGGTAGTTCCCGTAACCTAGAATCACGAGATTTGCCAAAAAGTAAGGTTTTACAGCACAAATAAAGGAAAAAATTCAAAAAATAAAAACGTTGAAAATAAAGGTACATTTTGATACTTACTCGTACAAGTTATCGCTAAAATCTAATTATCGTTCCCATATCTTTTTATCGTGTTGACTCAGGACCTTGATTTTCATACACCTAATGGGGACTATAGAACTCAATATCTAGTATAAATTTCAACTTACTAAGTCCACCCGTTCCAGAGATAATTGATGGTTACACACAGACAGACGGACAAGAGAGTGATCTCATAAGGGTTTCTTTTTTACCATTTGAGGTACGGAACCCTAAAAACAAGAAGGCTTGAAGTGTGGTCGTATTTTTTGTGACATGATCTTATGGGTTAACAAAATAAAACTGTAGAAAATAAAACTAATAATACTGGTATCAAAAACCAGATTGCAAAAACCACTATAAAGTTCATAACAAGGTCAATTGGTGGCATTAAGTCTGAGATTGGACTACAATATCTATCTACAAAAATGTTTGTAGATAGTGCTAATAATAATCTGAATAGATTTTGAGCTAATATTCAAATACCAGAAATAAAAAAATACACCAAAAGAAGTTACGTGACATGGACTCGAAGACCCTAATCAGATTTAGCTGTCTCTGCTGCCCCCAGCGACGCCTTAAGCCGAGGTCCGTACTCTACAGGGGGGGTTCCCTTAGCGCGGTACCTAAACCTTAGCGGATTAAGTTTTGTTGCTCTGGCTGGAGGTCACCGCAGGAAAGGCTGTTGAAGCAGTCGACAACCTCACAAGTTGAACTGCGAGAGGTTACTCATAAAAAAAGGATTACTCGAAGACCTCTAATCTTCATCTCTTCATCGCGTCGGTCACCGCTTGGTTCTCCCGGACCATATTTTGTAGTTGTGTTGGCTGTTTCCACCAAAGCAACGCGAGGTAGCGAAGCGGCACAAGGATGCGTAGCGAAGCAGTGAAACGGTGTGTAGCTAAGTGGTGTTAGGTTCTTGGCAGTCGCGAGGCCCTCGCATATCTCTCTCCCGCATCCCTTGCACAAATCTCTTACTTTTTTAATGTTTTTTTTTAAACCTTGCCCTTCACTAAGAATTTATCTTCTATCGTGGGTGCATTTACAAACATACACACTCACGTACACAACCAACCAGACCGGAACAACTATTTATCTATCACAAGTTTGTCTTGTATGTTGTAGTTGTACTTGGGTTTTCATCATTCAAGTATGACTATAAGCTCATAATTCACAATCATAATAACATGACTGTGACATATGGACTGACAAACAAACATAGTATAAACTCACAATACTATTTGTTTGTCAGTCCATATATAACCCTAAAACATTAAATTTAGTAGCAGGAATGTAAAAAAAACCATTTACGGTTATAATTTTCTTTACTTAAAATAGGCAAGAATTTTGTGGCATAAAAGTTTTCCTTACAAGTTAAAAGCACCTGGGTAACCGAGCTCTGCTTGGGTGAAAATAGAGAAAACGACATTTTCTAAAAATGAAACCTAGCTTGATCTATCTTGATTTATCGCCCCCGAAACCCCCATCATATTAAATTTAATGAAAATCGTTGTAGCCGTTTTCGAGATTCAGATTATAAATATATACAAGAATTGCTCGTTAATAGAATATAAGAAATCTGTTTGTGTGAATGATGTTTAATGTATAGTTGTAAAATTTAAAAATCATTAATTCAATAATAATAATTTTATCTAAAATATTTGCACGCCATGAGAAATGGCAGACATGTCGTGAATCACTGGTATTTAAGATGTTGCATGCATGTATTATTTTAATTCTGTATGTATACACATGTTTGAGCAAATAAAATTTCTTATCTTATCTTATCTTAAAGGTATTGGATAGATATCTTACACACTAGGTTTTAATTTTGCAAGACTCGCGTATAACATTTCTATTATATAGTCAACGTCACATTTTTTTCTCATAGAGTCCAAGTTTACATAACATAACATCACGCCAGTATTCGCCAAAGGGTTAGGCATAGGATATTCGCCTGTTTGGGCCGGACTCCTGGCTGCTACTGAGAAATTCTAGATGGCAGAACCTAATTACACTTTGCTCAACCAAGCACTTTAAAATTCAAGTCTGTTAAGGTAAAACTTCTAAAGAACCTGTTTCACAAGTTTCTTTTTTGCAATTTGACTCGATTCATTACCCCTCGAATAATGTTTATTCTCAAAGATGACGTCAAAGACTTTACATTTCTTGCCAGTTTTGCTGAAATGTCTTATTAAAAAATTCTCGCCATAATGCCCGATTACTCTTTACTATAACTATAAACACATCTAGTGCTATTGTATTTAAATGTATTCCAAATTCTGCTACGACAATAAGTACAAAGACTTTAACATCCAGTATTTCTAAAATATTGGTCAACTCTAAAATATTGCTGAGCACAAATATCAACGTGGCTATGTAAAACCGACCCCATTTGTTGACAAACGGATTTGCGGCCGCTTCGCAACTCCGAAACAGAGAAACCAGTACTGATATATAAATGAAAAAATTTATCATTATAGGAATTAACAACAGTGTCTTAGTAAGAGCTTCAAAAATATAGTCTGTAACTATATCAGCTGTGTTATAAACATATATGTAAAATGCAGCGGTGGTGTATATGATCGACGATATTAAAGGTAAACCCCAAGCGAACAAACCACTCTTTAGGTACCTTCTACGAATTTCGAAATGGAAGACTTTTACAAAATCAACATAAAAATAAAAGCACAACATTAGTAACCAACAATGAAACGATAGTGTGCAATACATTATAAGAGATATAGGTACAATTCGAAGCACTGGATACTTTATCACTGCGTCCTCAGTGATTAGAGCGATGCACCACTCAAACACAAAGAAACGAAACACATTCGCTAGTATTGCACTGAGAAACACAAAATTTTTGAAGTTACGGAATTTTTTGATGAGACACCATGATGTTACTCCGTAAATGAGCGCCAGCAGCGTCGGCACGAACAAGATCCATCCAATGATGACGACATTTTCAGTGGAGAAAAAATCATCGATTTGTTTGGAGACACTGTCATCGGTCATGGTGGGTGGCGCGTGCGCAGGTTTGCACTCGCTGCTACACGGAATTGCAACACGTCTGCACAGATACGCGCCTCGCAGCGCTTTGAGGCTTAAGACCAAAGTGGTCTCAAGGCTTAAAGCGCTGAGTAGTCTCCAGACAAATAAATAAATTACAGTTACAACCTCCAGACTTGTCGACGTAATACTCTTTGCTCTTACGCAACCATCTCGAATTTTTGACGTCATGTATCGAATGAAGCTTTCATGTTATTTAGTCACAATTTGCTAAATGGGTTTTAATGTCACAATTTGCTAAATGGGTTTTAATGGCAAAATTTTATTATTAATAGCTCACGTATTATATATATTAGATGTACCTCTATAGGAAAAAATAACAAAACAATATTATAAGAAGTAAAACTGGTATTTTATGTTGTTTATAGTGTTGTGGTGTAAGTGTAAAAAATGGGCAATTGTTAGAGGTGCTTTGCTCATGTTTATAAAAACGAAAAAAAAATAAATTAAGTGTGTAGTTGTTTTGAAATAAAAATCTTTCCTCACATCGTCCGTTTTATTCAGGTTTCTGTTAGGTAATTTCTTAAGTACTACAATTAGAATATACTTTATGGTACACCAAAAAAAGGAATTACACATATCTTTTACAACAACCTAAGGGTACAAAGGCGGTCTTTTCGCTGACAGCGATATCTACCAGACAACCTTTGGATGGACTTAAAGAACTTAAAATAAAACAAAATTATTTATAACATAGCATAAAGGTTAGGCAGATTTAAAACACCATACTAAACTTACAGAAAAAATTTAAATGTGTAATTGTTGTGAAATAAAAATCATTCCTCACATCACCTGTTTTATTTAGGTTTCTGTTAGGTAGTTTCTTACACTGTAAGTACTAAAATTATTTATACACTAGCTATGCCCCCGGCTAAGCTCCTGAAAAATCAGAGATGGACAATCCCAATAATAGCTTTGCCCCACCCGAGAATTCAGGAACTCATGCGCAGCAGTGTCGCTCGAGACCCTATGAACAACGAGGCACTATAATAAAAATTAAATAAAAAAATATTCCTGTTCGTTAGTCCCGTTAAAACTCAAAAACGGCTGGACCGATTGTTTTTTGTTTTGTTGCAATCCCCGCATCCTCAAAGGTAGAGGAATTTTAGTAACTGTATTACTTATCGTATCCACATAGTTTAACAAACATAACTTTGGACCTAGGTCTCATGGAAGCGTACATTTAATGTTATTTTCACGACCATAACATAGAAAATCTAAAAAAAATATTGAACTAACACACAAAAGTTAAGATATTTTTTCAAACATAATTTCACACGTTTTTATTGCATTTCCTTAAATGCCATAATTTTTTTAGGAATTAACACATGTTTTTTCAAGTTTGGATTGATGGATGTTTGTAACACAATCACGTCAGGACGGCTGAACGGATCTGGATGAAACTTGGCACAGATATATTTTATCTTACTATAATATTATAAATGCGAAAGTTAGGATGGATGTGTGTATGTTTGTTACTAAATTACGCCAGACCAGAACGGTTGAACGGATCTGGATAAAATTTGGCACAGATATAGTTTAAAGTCTAGAATAGCACAGTCTTTTCAACCTGGTATAATGTTCCCTTGGGATAAAAAAAAAACAGTTTCCGAAACCGCTGCCAGGAGTTTTAATTGAAACTTACTAGGTTTTCAAATATTTAACCTTACTAGGATTGGTAGGATCACGTGACTCGTAACGTAAAGGTCATTCTCGCAAATACTCGTAGCATAAACCAGTTATATTTATAATTTGAATATTCTGAACTGAGCTCATTAAAATTCTTTCCAGTTTCATTTTCCTCAAAGCTATCTTAAAAATAATATTATATAATGCGGGTATACAGTCATAACTGATATTATAAATGCAAATATGAGTTTGTTTGTTACGCTTTGACGCCTTAACAGTTTTCCTGTCCAATGAATCATACTTAAATGATTAATTATATTGTTTTAAACTATTGATTTACTAATTGGACAGTGAACCTGTTAACTTGGGATATGGATAGAACAGAACCGGATTAATTCTTAGGTTATTTTTTATCCCGTTATAATAGTGCCCAGTTTAGTAGTTTCTTTTTACACGTGTGAAGCCGCGGGCTGCATAATAATAAAACATATCAAATCAGTTCTTGCGACTTTTGCAACAATCTCTTATTTAAAAATTCACCCCATAGTACTCGATTACTTTTACCTATAGTGAAATACAGCCAAAGTTATTAAATTCAGTAGCTCCCCAGAGGTTCCTAAAATTTCAATTCAACCATCAAATATTTCCTTAGCAGCATATAAAACTATAATATCGCTAAGTACAAATATCAAGGTTACTATGTAAAAACAACGCCATTTGTTAGTAGATGTACCCGCGCTAGATTTTTCGCGAAACAGTGAATAAACACAACTATAACGTAAATAAACAAACGTAAATAATAGTGACATGCCAATCGGAACTGTAAGTGTTTCCTTCGATTCCAACAAGTCAAGTAACCATCCAACAAGATAATACAATAAAAAAAGTTAATTCAAAAAATCAAAAAACCCGACTGCTTAAAAAGCGAACTAAAAAGACGTAAACAAGAAGAAAATCATGTTGTGCAGTCGGGGGATACATATTCGTGAGCTGGCTGACTAATACGAGATGTATCCTCCGACTACACGACAAAAAAAATTGCAACCCCCACAATATGGCGCCCAAAATCCGCCATGTTCCTTTTTTTTTAAAGGCACTTAGCTAAGAACACTTGGGCGGTTAAGACCTATCTAACGATGTCTTAATTATAAAAATCCGCCAAGTAGTTTGAAAGATATGAGGTAATAAAGAATATTACATACATACAAACATACAAGATACGCGCGAAACACATAACCCTTTCCTTGCAGCCGGGTAAAAACACTAATTTAAAAGGCACACCCCAACCAAACAGGCTACTTTTAAGGTACCTCCTATGAATGTCAATGTTAAAAATTCTTACAAATACAACATAAAAAATATAACTCGACACGAGTAACCAACAATCAAAAGTAAGTATACAATACACAAAAATATATTTAAAGAAGTTGACACACTGAAAACGATGTTCATAGCCCTCACCATTGAAGACAAACGTTTCACATAACAAATATAGACTGAATCGTTTTAAGAATAACTTGTAAAATAATAACGCGAAGCTTCGTAGCACATTTGCTAGCATTACGTTGAGAAGCACGTAGTTCCTGATATGACGGAACTTTTTAATGAGGCACCATGCTGTGACTCCGTAATTGAGAGCTACCAGGCTCAACACAATGATAATCCAGGCAAACTTTTTAAATATATCCACCGAATGAAACGAAACATCATCCGATTCTGTAGATAAAAATGCTCTGCCGGTGTCGTAAGTACTGGCGTGATATGCACTGGTGTTTTTGCACTAGTGTCGCTTATACTGATATCGTTGTCGGCCATGATTAGCGTCGCGTGCGCAATTCAAAGCGTCCTGATGCGTAGTGCCACCATGGCACCAAATGCTCCGGTAGGCTTAACACATGGGTTAAACTAATGATTTGGTTATAAGACAAGTATGTTAATCGCAGTGATATATCCGATCCTTATTACTACTTACTCCACCATTATGTAATTTAAGAGGGTTCTGTTATCAAATTCTTAATTCTTCTTCTTCATTCTTCTTGGTTCAGTATCTTCAATTTCCTGTGCGAGTCAAGCACTCGTCTTTCTTTTCTCGTAAAATTTGGCACCACTGACCAATTTATGCAACAAATGTATAATCTTTAGTTAACTTCCATTTGGAGTTAATCCGTTTAATGCAGTTATTATATTTCTAAAATGGTTTGAAAAATTTGCACCTATTCTAATTGTTTTCCCACCCACCCATCCATCCACCCATCTCAACTGATTGACCAATATGTCATACAATACTGTCAATTAAACTTGAGTTAGCCCAAACGACAATAGGTAGAATTGGGTTGTTGAATTAAAAAAGAAATACGATTTTTAAAATTTATTTTGAAACTTTACATATCATAAATTATATTGTCGTTGCAAAAATCTCTTAAATATTTTTTTTCAATTTATTATAAGCAATTGAAAATCGATAAATTTTTAAATAGAACCACCTGTCTACGAACGGGCCATGATTGGTCGCCATGTTGGTGACGTCATAACGTTCAAGGAATTTCACCATAGTACAGTGTCACGTAAATTGACTAAAAATATCCGAAAATTAGTGCAAAAATATTATTTATAACAGAAAATTTTATTTAGACATGTGTGATAAAGGATTCATAAAGGCAAATTTCGAAAAGATATCCATCTGATGGACGACGTAATGAATATTACATGATAGTGGACCGCGACCGGTGTTTGTCATTGTTGTTCATTGTACACATTACATTTAGAAACATAATTGTCATAATGTAATTGTTGTTACATATGGGTAGGTGATATTCGTGTAAAATAAAAAGCTAACAAACACGATTGGCGCGCAACTTCGACTTTAGATATCTAAAAAACTTCATAGGTACAACTAAATATTATACAACCCAAAATCTGTGGAGCCTTTATTTTTATTTATTTTTTGCATAACATCCTTAAAATTTTCGGTATTTTTAATTATTTGCATATCCCTTTATAATATTAAACACAAATATCTATATAATATAATTACAAACACTAAAAAACTTTGTAGAACATAAACGTGAAAATATTAATTCGGTACATTTTCAAATATCTCTTAAATGCGTCGACCGATTTTCACAATTCAAACAGAAATATTAGTTTTACGCCTATATCCGTCATTTAAAATTAAAATAATGAATATATCTCCATAAACAAAAAATCATGTTTTCAAGTTACGTAATTATACAAAAATGTCAACTTTGCTCGAAAGTTCCCAAAATTTACTTTTCTCAATCTTTAATGATCAAATTAAGAAATTAATCAGAATCTAATACTAAATTAGAACAAGATAACAACATAATTAACATATTTTAATTGGAATCTAGTTAGACATAGAACATTTCTCAAAACTTTAGTACAGTTTGCTAGGTTGGGTATTGCGCGAATCACATAATAATGGGGAGTTATTTGTAATATTCGTACATAATGATGCGAAGCAAGCACGATTACTTTTAAGGTTCGATATTTATGATCAATGTATTCGATATTCATCAATATATTGACGATAATAACAAGATGGAATTGGTTATAAGTCAAAACACTGTATAAGCTATGTGCCACAATGAGTAGAAATGAACGTTGTGACGTCACACGGGCTCGGCTTTGTTCGGAAAACTGTCGGGGTGTTTTCGGTACTGGATTAAAAAAAATATTTTCGATTGGATTTTACTTTGTAATTACAATGAAAAAAAAAAAAACTAAAAATAGTTTTGTATGAAAACTTATATAAGATCTTTCCATTTATTACAAAAAAAAAGTTGGTTCAACAAACCAATTCCCAAGATGTTTTGTAAAACCTGGATAGGACGTGGATAGGCTATATATAAATATATGCGGGGCAGTACTTATTACACGCCCACTTGCACGAAAAACCTGCGAACACAAGGTTAAATTGTCAATATTGTATGATATATCTTTGTGGCTCTAGCTATTGTCCTGTATAAAGACAAAATCTTCCAAGTTTGCCAAGAGGGAGTCGAAAAAAAAACAGGATGGTGGACAGAATTATAAACTTATCAATGTTATTGCTGCCACTACGAGTAGATTTACTCGTATATTGTGATTTTAAATCACCGTGGGCAGAACGAGGTTATGTGTTATCGAAATCCATTCAGTAATTTTCTGGTGCCAGGATAGTCTGTCCTGGATAGTCGGGTAGTTCTTCCTCCAATAGGAATTTCGTCATGCTAGTCCACCATGTAGCCGGAGGTCGTCCTCTACCTCTCTTGTGTTCAGATAGTTGCAATGTATTTTTCACTACATGTTCCTCGTCTCTTCGCATCACGTGACCATACTATCTGAGACGGCCATTGACACGCTAAGAAGGATAATACTTTGTAAAACTTTTTACTTGCGCTTAACTGATACCATTCTAAAGTAGCTGCGCGGTACGGAATGGGTGTATTTATTTAAACTTCGCGCAACACAAAAGTACATAGCCGGACTTAGTGTCGCCGCGGTTGTAGTGAACTGTCAGTTGATAGTTCGCTGATGGGTGTCAACATCTCTCTTGCTACCTTAGGAATGGTCTCGGTTAAGCGGTCGGCCTATAGTTCTATTTTACTAATAGCGTTAAAGGCCAAGTGGCTGAGAGCTCCACATAGTTACGCAACTCATAAATTTACATTTCAAACCAAATCAAACCTGTACCTTTTTTACCGTATTTAAGTATTTAAAAAATATACAAATTTAAAATTGGAATTCCAAACCAAAGAGGAGATATTTGAGATCAAAGTGGCCAGTACGACAAAACGCCAATTTCATAGGGACCTTATATTTACTTGTCGCATTTGGACATAATCATCATGAAATTGTCATCTTTACTAAACGGCACATGTAGCGACAATTCGACTTATTTGTAAAAAACAAAATTCTTGGCTTATCACGTTTATTAGGCCCCTGGTTATTATAGCATCCGCACGCTGGATGTCAGCAAATGAAACGCAAACTAACCATGGCTATAAACCTTACTAGTATGAATAACATTAGTGCGTAATATTGAGTACATATGACACAAGTACATATGACACCAGTGCATACACTACCAGTGCAAATGATACCACTGCAAACGGCCAACCGACATGGACAGGTTAGGTTCGAAGGGTTAAGCGTTAAGGTTACGGGTTAGATCCTTTTTCGAACCCTGCAGTCAGATGAGACAGAGGAACCCCGACGGAGCAGCGGGGCTCCGTCGACTTATCTTACATACGACCCAGTACAAATGCCCTGTTTACGGCTTTCCCAGGAAACTATAGAATTGCCTAACTTAAATATGTAACCGGTGTAAGACCGTCTGTCAACTACACTGGCCACCCAGTCCGCGTCCGCTGAACCTGTCACATCCAACACACTCTTTTCATATGTTATGCCGTAGTTCATTGTACCCTTGAGGTACCGTAGCACCCGCTTCGTCGCCATCCAGTGAGCTTCCGAGTAGCAATCATTGAACTGACTAAGCATACTCACAGCATGCGCGATGTCAGGACGCGTACACACCGCGATATACATCAGGCAACCGATCAAGTTCCTGTATTCATACTGCCCTTTCTTCACAGCCTTTTCTTGTTTTATACCAACTTCCATAAGCGTCTTAGCAGGTTTACAGTCTGTCATCATAAACCTTTCCAAAACTTTCGCTATGTAACTAGATTGGTCTAGATGAATTTTACCATCTTTATGGTATACGTGTATTCCTAATACACTTTTAGCAGCCCCAAGATCCTTTATAACGAACTGTTTCATTAACTCTTCTTTTACCGCCCTTTTCCCAGTTTGACTGTTGCTAAACAGCAAAATGTCGTCAACATATAGGCCGAGAATGGCAAGTCCGTTATCATTTGATCTTACGTAAACACACGGCTCGGACGCCAAACTTTTGAAATACAGTTTCTTAAGAAACACATCGGTTATCTTCTCATTCCATGATCGACTGGCTTGCTTTAAGCCATATACAGCTTTGAGCAAGCGGTATGCTTTTCCTCTGCTGTTTTCTACTGGAAAGCCTTCGGGAATTTCCATATAAACGACTTCTTTCAGATCTCCGTTCAGAAAAGCAGTCTTTACGTCCATATGATCGACTTCCATGTCATATTCAGCCGCCAATACCAAGAGCAGTCTTATTGTAGAAAATATCTCACGACTGGACTGAAGATCTGAAAATAATCTACGCCACGCTTTTGCGTGAATCCTTTCGCAACCAACCTAACCTTGTACTGAAGCAGCTCTCTGATAAAAAGAGGGGATTTTTCTTGAATATCCACTTGCACTTAACAGGTTTATTTCCCTTCGGAAAATCCACAAGTTCTAGACATTTATTGTCCACAAAGGATTGGTACTCAACCTCCATTGCTGCCTTCCACTGCGTAGACTCAGACCCACCGAGTGCCTCGCGCACGGTACTTGGTGTGTCCGTATCGCAACTCGCGCCAGTGGTGAATACCGCTTTAAACGCATCTTCGAATTCGCTCCGCCCTCTCAATTCTTCAGAATCCCAAGATGACGATCTAGGAACGTAATCCACATCCGAAGTGCTGTCAGATTCATCACTGCTTGAGACATCTGTGTCGTGAGTCTCGTGCTCAACCGATTCTGCCATCTATACTCCTACAACCTCTGATTCAGGATTGTTGATAATCATGAACGGAGTCGGCACGTTGACCGCTGGTTGCTGATCCTCATGTCCAAACATGTCTGTGTAGAATTTATCCTATACAAATACGACATTACGCGAAGTAATAATTTTATTTGGATGCGCGGGATCTACTAGCCTTTTGTATCTTCGCAATAACCAATAAATATGTACTTCTATGTACGTTTGTATGTTCTTGTATGTACTTCTTACATTTTGGATCTAACTTCTTTCGATTCTCTGCGACAGAATACGCAACTCAACCAAAAATTCGTAAATGGTTCAAGTTTACCTTAGATCCTGACCACTTCCCCTCAGGTGTAGCTCCCATCACAGCCTTGGTTGGGGATCTATTCTTCAGATAAACCGCAGCATACATTGCTTCTGCCCAGTACCTCGAAATGTTTTTTTACATACTCGCCTCCATTGTCGGTTCTCAGAATTTTAATTGTTTTATTTGTTTGATTCTCGACAAGGGATTTGAATTGTTTAAAAAATTCAAATACTTCACTTTTGGCTCTAATAAAATAGCAAAAAGTTTTACGTGAAAAACATGTAACGAGAACCTCTGTACGAAGCTTGCGGCATAGGCCCGCAAACATCAGTGTGGATTAGGCCTAAGATTTCAGTAGCTCTCGTGTATAATTTCTTCGGGAAAGGTAACTTTGTTGTCTTGCCCTCAATACAAGAAATTATTTATAGTTACTGATGTTAAACTCTATTCCATTTGCCATACCTGTTCTCAGTAGGTTCATGCTCCTGGAGTTTAGATGACCCAATCGCTGATGCCAAACATCTTGAGATTTAACACGTTCACGTTTGTAATTTAAATAAACCATTCTCACGTTTAGCAATAGCTATTAAAACATTATCAAAATAAGTTTTTAAAAATCAGAACAAAATACTACTCGAAAACCTTTAGACGTCAGAAATCTAATTGCATGACAACTTAGGAATAAAAACTACACTGCTTAGAGTTTTTATACCGTCTTTAACATGCAGCTCGGTACTGCCACGGCCCGCACTATAAAGTTTTTCACCGTTCGCCACAGTGATTTCCAGGCTTGTATCTACCACGAGGTCTTTGAGAATGTCCCTCCTGTTGCACATATGACGCGACGCTCCGTAGTCAATGTACCAAGCGTTCTCCTGCACAACCACCGACAACACGCTCAACATATATGCCGCGCTTTTAGTTTGGGGTTTCTTCACTACTTTCTCCTTCTCGGGGCAATTCCTAGAAATATGGCCCAGCTTTTTAAAACGGAAACATTTGACAGCCTTATTGTCTCGTCGTTTTGCCACCATCACGGAACCACTACTCGTGTCCGTTCCGTTGGTCCGGCGTTGTTCTTCTTGTAAAAGTTTTTGTTTGACCAATTCGCTCGACATCTTTAAGTTGCAGTTCTCTAACGCCATGATCAGTGGGTCATAGTCGGATGTGAGCCCACTCAACAATATAACAGCCAGATATTCATCTTCCAAAGCAGCTCCGATGTATGATAATTGCTGTGAGAGATGGGTTGTGGATGGGTTGTGGGTTGGTGTGGTGGATGGGTTGGGTATATTTTCATTAAATATGATTCCATATCGGGATACTCCTGGAGTTTCATACCAAACAACTGCCGCATAAGACCAAGTCGCCTGCATAACCCCCTGTCTTCATATGCAGTCTGAAGATTGTACCACGCCTCCCATGCAGTATTCGCTTTCCGCATGTGCGTGATGGCTACAGGGTTGATGCTCAGACAGATGCGAGCCAGAGCCTTCTGTTGCTTTTTCCTGTCATCGCAGACGGGATTACCGTCTTTTGTATCCACGCACTCCCACAAATCCTCGTGGATGAGGACCATCTTCATGATAAATTTCCACGAACCGTAGTTCCCCATGCCATTTAATTTTTCTTTGGCGGGAACAATAGCCGTCCCCGTATTGGACGTCGACATGAACTGTCAGTGCAATTCATTAGATTTGTCTATGGTAAACCAGCCAGGTACAACATATAGTTTATAGGTTCTAACACGATAATCCCTGTATGCACTAGTCACTACGCAAGAGCACTCAAGGACAATTTCCGGCTGGTGCAGGACTATTGCAGAACATGGAGACCAAACACATTGGTCTATGGGTTTGGTAGGTTTCGTCGATCGATTACCTAAAACTATAGGACTTTTGGCCCCTGTCTGACCACTGTTGATCTACACGGCTATAAAATGGCAAGGGATGACTTGCACACTTAATTAATGTCCCTCCACATAAAGAGTTGCCAGCACTGTAGTGATGTAGCGCCAAGGGACAACATATACGGAGAAGCTTGAGGAGTGGAGAGGTATGCCACGGCTATAAGGACAATCCCGGCAGTACGGTAAAAATCCCTACCAGCATCTTTCTGGGTTAACTTCCTTCCTCCGAGCACGTTTGCTCTTGCGAATCTTCACTCAAGCCAGCCAATTAAGGCAAGAGATAGGTGGGAGCTCTGTTCCCCGTCAGTGTTCACACCGACCGGCCAATAAAGGCAAGCCGGAGACGAGGGACAAGACATCTCCCTGAAGATCAGGTCCGTGGGGTCGCCACTGCCCACCAGCCTGCCACAAAGCTGCCCTGCGGCATGTATCTGTGTTATTATTATTATATACTTTATTGTACACCACAAAAAAAAACATACAGGACAAACATTTACAAAAACAAGTGTACAATGGGCGGTCTTAATATTAACTACTAGCGGACGCCTCGCAGTTTCACCCGCGTAGTTCCCGTTCCCGTAGGAATACAGGGATAAAAAGTAGCCTATGACACCCGTGGATAGTGTAGTTTCCCAACGGTGAAAGAGTTTTTTAATCGGTCCAGTAGTTTTTAAGTTTATCCGTTACATACAAAAATACAAATCTTTCCACTTTTTAACCAACTTACCAAAAAGGAGGAGGTTCTATGTTCGTTTTATGTTTGTTTTTTTTTTTGTGTATTATCACGCATATCTCCGTCAGTTTTGGATCAAATCTGAAAATTCTTTTTTTTGTTTGAAAAATATGTTTCGAAATTGGTCCCATTTTAATTTGGTGAAGATCTGATGAAGAACTTCGGAGATATACAACAGAACTCTTCAATAAATTACGGAAAATCTCTCGGGATTGCTGCAATCGCATGTCTGCTTATAGTTTATACCATTTCATAACATAACATCACGCCAGTACGCTCTTAAGGAGTACGCAGATCTCTCATTTCACCGGTTTTGTTCAAGTTTCTTGATATTCGGGTAATCTATTCTGGCGTTATAGTTACCTTACTAAACAACTTGCCTATTAGGTAGGTACAACAAAAATGTGAAAAACAAAAAGCTTTTTTACAAAAATTCTTACCGACTTCCAAATACAAAACTACATAGTGAAAAATAACTTTATTTTTGGAAGTCGGTGTCCATAACGCAAAAAATTGGTACCTAACAAAGACACCGACTTCCAAAAATAAAGTTATTTTTCACTTTGTAGTTTTTAGGGTTCCGTACCCAAAGGGTAAAAACGGGACCCTATTACTGAGACTTCGCTGTCCGTCTGTCTGTCTGTCTGTCTGTCTGTCTGTCTGTCACCAGGCTGTATCTAATGAACCGTGATAGTTAGACAGTTGAAATTTTCACAGATGATGTATTCCTGTTGCCCCTATAACAACAAATACTAAAAACAGTATAAAATTAATATTTAAGGGGGGCTCCCATACAACAAACGTGATATTTTTGCCGTTTTTTGCTCGATATTAATAACGGCAACAGGTAGACGCTTGAAATATTCACAGAATATTTAGTTGTATGTTCTCTTCAAAAAATAATAATGATTAAATTAAAATAAAATAAATTAAGGGGGGCTCCCATACAACAAACGTGATTTTTTTGCAGTGTTTTGCGATAATGGTACGGAACCCTTCGTGTGTGAGTCCGACTCGCACTTGGCCGGTTTTTTTTATTTGGGAGTCGGTAATATTTTTTTGTAAAAAAGCTTTTTATTAATATTAGTATAGATTATTATAGTAAGATAAATCCAGTTTACATAACAATGTTTTCCTTCACCGATCTCAGCGATATCCAAGATAAACTTATTAAGTACATATGAATGAATTGGTACTTTCCCGGATTTGAACTCACGGCCTCCTTTTGCGTCTGAATCTTTTAAATTTCGGAAAAATAATCCTTTATATTTCCAATACCGACCAATACGGTATATCGAATTAACTTTTGTATTCAAAGCGAAATGTGAGCTACGTTGAATCGTGATACATAGCCAAAGTTCTTTCACCTTTACAAAACGTTAACGTGGAAAGAGTGATTAAATCGTTTTTATCTGTCTCTTTCATGAAGTTGAATAAAAGTTTAATGCTCTACTTACTTATTTTCTACAAACCATGTTTTAACAGTTAAAACAGGATTCTCGTAACACAAAATCACCACCATCATTTGTATTACTATTTTTGACCGACTTCAAAACGGAGGAGGTTATCAGTTCACCCTAGTTCAAGTTTTATGTTATTCGTGTAATCTATTCTGGCATAACTTTGTACACCTTACTATAGAATTTGCTCATTATTGTACCACAACTAAAAAGTTTTTACAAAAAATTACAACCCAACCGACTTCCAAAAAAAAAACACTGCAAAGTGAAAATGTCAAAAAACGAAGAAACAAAAACAGTAGCACACTTCACTGCACTGCACTTTTATGTGCAGTTACTCGTGATTATGAGTTTTGAATTACTATGTTTTAATTTATCATCGTTAACATACATAACCTGGCCTGGGGGAAGTCCATGTCCAGCAGTGGACGTCTTTCGGCTGAAATGATGATGATGAATATACGAAACATAATTATTAATCATGTTTAAGAAGATGAACTGCTAAATAAACAAACTTACACATAAGTAATGTGAGCAATTTTAATTGTATTTAAATTGTATTTTTGATTGTATTTCTAATTTTATTTTTATTGTATTTTTGGTAGGCAATGAAAGTTAGATGTATGTGTATCTTTGTGGTAGAGACATAATATTGCATTGGCGTTATAGCTGTTAAGGTGTTATTTACGTAATTTGCAATAAAGAAAAAAAATAAGATCACGCCTGTATTTCCCAAAGGTTTAAGCAGAGGTATACCTATAGAACACCCACATTTCCCCAGTTATGTTTAAGTATCAGGTAGGGAGCCTATTGCCATCAACCACAAGACCAGACTCCGGGCTGCTACTGGAAAACTCCAGATGGAAAAACCTTATAACTCTTTACCTGATCCAAGAATATAACCCAGAACCTCTTGCTCTGCAGTTGAACTTGCGACCAACGAGGTAATTTTTTTACGCACCCAAGAGTACATTTTCTACCAGTTAAACTTTGAGTGATGCAGAGAGAAATAGTGGTAGTTGCATTATTACCTTGGTGGCCATGATATTCTAGTAAACACATATGTTATGAGCGCGTGCATTGTGAAGACTCGAATACGTTCTAATTGGGACGTATAGTCTTTAGTCTATGTCACGCATGGCGAAGAGCGATACGCTTTGTTGAAACAAAAACATAATTAAAAAAATGCCATCGTGTGTATTTAGAAAGTGTACCAATTATGATACAAAAGTACATAAAACAAAAGGGATCTCTTACCATATGTAAGTACGCAATACACCTCAATTTACTCATTTTTTTTTCTTAATATTCTGATATTTGGAGGTTAGAAAAAGAAAAAACATTGGTGGTCAGAATAATGTTTGTTTTCATTCACACGCAAGTGACAAACACTAGCTGTCTCTTTTTTTCTTGTTGGTTTTATCAAGCCATCCCTTTCGACTTGTAGTGAAATGTCAGATGAATGAAAAGTGTGAATGTGTGCTGCCGCTGCTGTGCGGACCACTTTTTCGGTTGTTTTGTGAGTGTATAACATATCTGTTTACTAACTAATATCATTCATTGGTAGTTACATTTCTAGAGTGGAGAAATAAAGCCACTGATTGTTTTTGGAAACTGTTTAATTGACAAATACAACACCAGACAGGGAACACAGCCCACTGAAGTCACCGCCACATATAAAAAAAAAATTGTCGTAAACCGTTCACCAACGTATATTTCAAAAAGATACAAAAAATATATTAAAGGCAGTGTCGCTAACACGATCAAAAGAAACGTATCGCGGTAAGGAGCATTATTAATAATTATCTCATAAACGCGTAAACCGATTTACATGATTTAAATGGATAAAATGGTTCTACACCTATACCTTTCATTATCAAAACATCTCAATAAACAAAAAATCATGTTTTCAAGTTAAGCAATTATAATTTTTTGTACAAGTCGGATAAATCACTTTTATTTTTTTTTATCTGGCGGAGACTTACATACATAACACAGGTCGAATACAAAAAAGATATCTTAAGCTATTAAGAAAAACGCAAAAATAATATAGTCAGTATTTTTAATGTTATGCAGTTAAGATCAAGGAAACTAGTAACACAAAATCAAAATATTTGATAAGCATTTTCACAGGATTCTTTAGCGGTCAAACATGTTTGGATTTACTCCGAGGTGCCGTGTGTGACATCACCTCATTTCGTGCGATGTTGGTTTTGATCTCTTTTTTATAAATACTCCCAATAATACCCTATTATATATTTCCTATAACGAAAACTACTACCAATGATATTGAATTCAGTAGTTCCGCACATGCCCCGATCAATGCAACTATTTTATTCCTTATTTGAAATATTTCCTAAACAGAGTACAAGACCATAACATCGGTAAGTACAAATATCAACGTGGCTATGTAAAACCGACGCCATTTATTCACACCAGTATCACTACTGCGGAACAGATAATTTAAATCAGATATATAAATGACCAAACTTATCGTCACTGTAATTATTTCTAGCGACATGCACTGTAAAAATGTTTGCCGAGGCGTCAAACCAAACCAAACAATCAATCCAAACCAAATAATCTACTCTTGAGGTACCTCCGACGAATATCATTGTTGAAGACCTTTACAAAATCAACATAAATTATATAGCAAAACACTAGTAATCAATAATCGAACGTAAGTCAACATTATTCAGAAAAATATAACTAGAAGTTAATACACTTATTATTATATTAATAATCTTCATCGCTATTGAAACAATCATATCTATTCAAATATTTATTTTCTATTTATATCAGCATTGCCATCCAACGTGGTAATGCTGCCAGCCTTCTGGGCGCTTTTCCCGTTGACAGCGATGTGGACGAATTTTTTGACGCCCCGTAATTGTACATATTAGGTTTTCTTATTTTAGTTCTAATATTAGTTTATAAATAATGTACACATGTAAATAAATCCAAAGCATTAATATATTTCCCTTTTATCATATCTATCACATACAAATTGCAGAAATATTTAAACGATTCATTATCTCCTAGCCTTTTTCCCAATTATTGTTGGGGTCGGCTTCCAGTCTTACCGGATTCAGCTGAGTATATAAACGAAATATTTAAACGATTGATACACTAAAAATAAAGAGTTACGTAGAAAATTCGCCAACACAACGTTGATAAGCACATAGTTTCTGATGTGGCGGAAATTTTTGATGATGCACCACGATATCACTCCGTACAGAAATACTGCCAGGGTCAATGCCATAAGGACCCAGGCAAAATTTTTAAAAATGTCTTCCACTGATTTGTATTCGGCTTCAGCCTCATATGCACTAGTGTTCTGTGTACTGGTGGCATATGCGCTGGTGTCATATGCACTGATGTCATATGCGCTGGTGGCATAGGCACTACTGGCATATGCACTCGAATCGGGCGCATAGTGCACCCGACTCGAGTGCATATGCACTAGTATTACTGATACGAGTACCGAGCACTTTGTTTATAAGACCGGTTTTTTTATTGGCATCACTATTAAACAAGTATGTGAATTTTAGTGGGAAAACCCACGTTTATCAATAATAAATGTGTTTTATCTCTTTCTTGCGATTATCAGCAGTAAGTTTGAAATTATACTGATTTTATGTAGCCTATCCAATATAGTTGGGAAATGGCTAGGCAGATATATATATGTAGCCTACCCAAATGTCCTTACTTTGCCATTTTTCACCGGGTCGTTGAGCTCCTTAAAGTTTTAAGTTGAGCTACACGTAAATTTTAAAATGTTTGCACTCTTTTCACAGACCCACTTAAATCTATACGGTGTTTCCCTTAAAAATCTCCTCAGACATTGATCTACATAGTCTTTGATCAATTACTGACTGTACCTACGGTCTTTTAAAGAGACTTTAACCTCTGTGTTTGTTTTTGTTTTTTCTCATAGTAATCAGTTGGGAAATACCGACCATCACCATCGCTTATGGAATTGCACATTATCTAGGAATCTAGGACCTCAGTTTAAACAAATGTAAAGGAAAAAGAACACGTAAACAAGGTTTGTAAACAATTTATTATAAGGATACATATTGTATGTAACGTTAACTGCATAATAACATCATTACCTGCATGAAATGTTTACATAAGTGGTCTAACCGGCATCATTTTCCTTAACGTTTATAATATGTAGCTTTTTCCTGTGGCTTCGCTTCCGTGGCCTATCACAAAAGAGGGATCCCTTTTTTTGCATAATGATCTTTTTCCTAATATACTTTGACATAACTGTTTTGTCATAATATGTTTTGCATTAATAAATCTTTGTCATATTTTTTTTGCTATACAGTTTATGTTGGCATAATTATCTTGAAGGCTAATTTGTTTTTTCATAATTTTAATTCGCATAATGTTACTAGCCTAGTAGAATGTAGCCCTAATGACTATTAGTATTAAGGCATAAAAATTAATAGAAATAACGGAAACAGATTTGAGTTATTTTTACGTATTTTATTTTTAGTGACAGAAACGAATCCGTGCAAAATAGTGCAAAACCGACTCCACGTAGTTTTTTCTGCCCTACCCCTAGAGTGTTACTTAACATCGCGTAGGCGCGGAGGGGTGAGGCGGACCGCAAGCTGAGGAGCAGGTGGTTTTAATGCACGCCGCCGTGGCTGAGCCTGGCCGGCGAAGCCGGCTAGCAAGCCGAAGCTGCGGTGGTGAGCGTTAAACATATCTGCGACGAGCAGCTCGCGTGGGACCGCCGGAGCCCCGCAGCGCCGGAGCCGTGACAGAACCATGTTGCATGCTGAATGTTTGCTTGCATGTATTGTGTATGCTTGTTTACAGGTTTGCATGCTGCATGCATGGTGTATGCTTGTTTACATGTTTGCATGCTACATGCATGGTGTCTTGTTTGCATGCTTCTTACAGGAAAAAAACCCCTAAATCATTTTAGGAGTTAATTATTACGCGTAATTGACGTGCTTAAACAAATATGTTTTAATATCATTATGCGTAAACAAATTTATGCTTTAGAATGTTATGCTTAAACATTATTATGAGTAGCGTAATATGCTAAAAAAATATGTGTAAGCTGTATGCGAAAATAATGTTATGCATAAATATAATTAGGATAAACAAAAGTATGCCATGTAATATTATGTCTAAAGTTTTTATGCAAATGGATAGGGAACCCCCAAAAAAACTGTGCCATTTTTTAAGATAAAAAATGCTATATAGTAATACAGCTTTCTATCAGAAAAGGTTTCTCGAACTGGATTAGTTTTGCAAGATATACCTTTTACAAAAATATGAATAAACAAACAATTTACACATTATTTTTGATCATACATGCAGGGATTTCTGTAACGATCTCTTTTTAAAATATGCTTGCCATAGATCTCGATTGCTTTTGCCAATAATTAAATACATATCCAATGCTATTATATTCATGAACTCTCCAAAGACTCCTAGAACATTTACATATTTTTCAGTTACTTCGAATAAATCTCGTAAACAATATAAAACCATTACATTGCTAATTACAAAAATTAATGTTGATATGTAGAAGCGACGCCTTTTATCAGAAGGTGTACTCGCGGCAGCATGACTACTGCGGAACAAAGAGTATACAACCATAACGTAAACAACAAAACTTATCGTCACAGGTAATAATAACAGTGATATGCCAATAGGAGTCGTTAATATTTCCATCGAGTAATACACACGCAGTAACCTGCCTGTAATAAAATATAATAACACTGCCGCAAAAGGTACACCCCAAGCAAATAAGTTACTCTTAAGATATCTCCTATGAATGTCAATGTTAAAAACTTTAACAAAATCCACGTAAAAAATATAGCACAACACTAGTAACCAGCAGTTGAAAGTAAGTGCCCAGAACTCAAAAAGATACAGAACAAACTGAACTTTAACAAGATGTATGTAATGAAGTAAGCAATTTGATTCTACACACACAAATAGACAGTATCGTATCATATTTGTTATCATTAAGTTGAGAAGTACATAGTTTCTGAAGTGACGGAATTTTTTGATGATGCACCACGATGTCACTCCATATATGAACCCAGTTAAACTGAGCCCAATAATAATCCAGGCGAAGACTATGAGATAATATGCACTGGGAACGCACGGTTCATCGTATACATTGGTGACATATGCACTGATGTTTAATATACTGGTGTCGTATGCACGGATGTTGTTTACACTGATATTATAGACACTGGTGTCATTTTCACTGGTATTATAAGAAGTGGTTTCGTATGCACTGGTGACATAAGCGCTAACGTTATATGCAATTGGGTCATATGCAGTGGTGTCAAATGCATTGTTTTCTTTTACACTGGTGTAGTTGTGGGCCATTATTATTTAGAGTCGCGAGCGCAGTTCTGCGCGCAGTGATCAGTAATGCTGCGCGTCCACTCTCACACGCGGCACAAAGCGTTTTGAAACCAGTTGAACTACAAGTAGCATAATATTATTTAAAAAAACCACGTGAATCATTGTCATACATTCTGAATCACCTGGCTGGCCGTCATCTCTAAATATAAGTAAAACGGCTTGTCCGGGGAAATACTAGGTAAGATATGGATGGGTTAACCCATCATGCTTGCTAACTTTTCCATGGTTTTATTTAAAGCTTTTTTTCACTCACTTAGTACTAACACTTTAAAACATAAAACACGTACCTATTTTAAAAAAACTCAACCACATCAATGTGAATGTGTGAATGAAAAAGTGCCCAGAACGCTGGCAGCATTGTCACGATGAATAGCACTGCTGATTCTGTAGCCGACGGGATGGAAAAGCCCAGCCCTCTGGTCACGTGAAGAGTCTAGTAGCTGTTGAGCGAAAAACTCGATGAACACTCGGACCCCAGTTTGTTAGTATAGTATGGGTCACATCTTACAACTGTGTTTTAAACAGAAAACAGATCCCCAATTGATGTAGATGAATAATTGCAGACACTTTTGCTTTGAGGAATACGATTATTCAAGACAACAATGTTTGACTCCTGCTGATCCTGTTTGATAGGTCAATCTAGCTAGACAAAATGAAACTGGCAGCTGTTTTAATATTACCTGATTCATATATTACTAGCTGCATCAGCGTCTCCACCCGCGCGGAATGAGTACTTCCCCCATTTTTTTAAAATAAATAGCTTGTGTTATTCCGATGTATACTCCAAGTCGCGGTACATTTATCCTGAATGGTACACGAGCGAAATAATAAAAGACTTGAGAACTAAAGCTAGACTTCACAAGATATTTTAAAACATCTAAACTTAGTAGGGATTATGAAGAATATTCTAAATACAGAGCGCTTGTTAAAAAATCTATAGAAGCTGCTCACAAACGGCATCAACATAAAATTCAGTGTCAGTTTGCTAAAGATCCTAAGTCATTCTGGCAATACATACGATCAAAGAAAGGGGCGTTAGGCAAGAAAACTATTATAAAAGATGGTGAGCGTTTATCAGATGACGAGTGTGCTAAACAGTTCGCGAAGTTTTTCGAATCGGTTTACAGCGATCAGCCGCCGCGGTTAGACGCTCAAGGGGCGGCGGCGGCGGGAACGGCGAGCAGTGCGCGGGTACAACTTGACGCACTGAGTCTTGAGGACGTCAGATGTGCACTTGTGCGCCTGAAGCCAAAGCTTTCAGCGGGCCCGGACGGTATACCGGCATTTCTTTTTAGAGATTGTGGTAGGGTGCTTGCAGAACCGCTGCTTTATATTTTTAATATGTGTCTTCATTCGACGACTTTCCCTACTCAATGGAAGATAACGCGGGTCATTCCTGTACCCAAAGGTAAGGCGGGATCGGACATAACTGGTTATAGACCGGTGGCTGTGCTGTCGACGCCGGCCAAGGTGTTCGAGTCTGCCATCCAGCGCTGTTTGCAGCAGCAGGTGCGCGGACAACTGACTGATGCGCAGCATGGGTTCCGGCCGGCGCGCAGCACGGCCACCAATCTGCTGAACTTTATGGCGCGGGTGGTGCCGGCGGTAGATGCTAGTGTGCAGGTTGATGCTGCTTATTTCGATTTTAAAAAAGCTTTTGACACCGTTGACAATGACATCTTATTAACCAAGCTCGCAGAGGTCGGCTGCACACCACACCTATTACATTTCTTCGCCAGCTATATGCGAGATAGACAGCAGTACGTAGATTATAATGGGTGTGAATCCGAACCATATTACACCTGGTCCGGTGTGAGCCAAGGCAGCAATTTGGGGCCTCTCGAATTCATTATAATGATAAACGATTTGCCGGAAGTCGTCAAACATGGCTCTTGTTTATTATTTGCAGATGACCTTAAGTTGCTGCTCGAGGTTAATAGTAAATCCGATTGCGAACTATTGCAGGAGGATATAGATAGAGTAGTGGAATGGAGTCATGACAACAAGCTTTTCTTCAATGTGTCGAAGTGCTCGGTGATGAGTTTTACGCGCGCGCGTGCCCCTCTAGTACACGAGTACGTAGTGGGTGCCTCGCCTATGCAACGAGTATCTGAGGTGCGGGATTTGGGGGTTGTTGTCACTCCTGAACTGTCGTTTCGCGATCATATTTCGAGGATTTGTAAAAGGGCGTTTAGAAACTTGGGATTTGTTCTGAGGCAGACAAGGCACTTCACTAACATCGCAACAGTCCGGGTCCTGTATGACGCACTAGTCAGGAGTCATCTGGAACATAGTGCTGTCATATGGGCTCCGCATGAGGCCAAGTGCACAGGAATGCTGGAACGCGTACAGAACAAGTTCACGCGCCACTTGTTCAAGAAACTATACGGGGTATATCCGTTTTACCCCTTGATGTACCCCACTCTGTTTGTGCTCGGTATGGTCGGGTACAACCAACTGGGGGTGCGACGGGAATTTACGCTTGTTTCGTATCTGGTTAGGTTACTTCGCGGCATTGAGCATAACCCAGGAGTGCTGCAGCACTTGACTCTATGTGTACCGGACCGCTATGTGCGGAGGCGGCGACGCCCGGCGCTGCTGGCCGTGCCGGTTGCCAGAACCAACCTTCTCGCCAAAACACCACTGACCCGCGCAATTCGGGTTATTAATGATCTTCACGTCAAGATCGATGTATTTACATGCCATTTGAGTGAATTCGCAAAAATACTATTGTTTATTTTATGTTATAGTAAAGATTAGAAGTTATATGTTTATGTATTTTAAATATTGTGTTTTTATATTTAGGAAATTTAGTTTATAAGTTATTATTATTTACATTCTTCGTAGTTTTATATTGGATATAAGTTAATTGTAAGACCACGCTATCGCATTAGGTATATACCTGTAATGATAGTTGTAAGGGAGATTTTAATAAATAAATAAATAAATAAATAAATAAGCTAAATTGCTGTAAATTTTCATTAAAGTCCGTTCAGTAGTTTTTGCGTTAAAGAGTAACAAACATCCAGGCTCACAAATTTTTACATAAAATATTAGTTAAGATAGGCAAACACCGGCAAAATTAAAAAAACTATGGGAGAGAAAAGATAGGTTAATTAAAAAAAAAATAAGTTATGGGACCACACCATGTTTGCTAAAAACACTAGGTACTCTCAAATGTGAAACGTATGATTTAAATTAATAAAATTTTATAATACAATGTGCGTCAATTACATAGGTTCAGATATCACGTCTATGACAAAGGTACGTACATCATAATACAATTACAGCAAACCAGATTACTTGTTATATTATTATTAAGAATATTCATGACATAAAAACATTCATAATAATGTCTTATTAGTTTCAGTGTAGAATTTTCCTGCTTTTTATTCTTAGCATTTATAATATAACATGAGTGTATACTCAGGCATATCCTTAGCCTTCCCACACACCAATTTAATATAATTTATTTAAAAATTCAGACAACATCCATTTTTTCCATGGTATTTTTTTGTGAGTTTAAATACATTATAACTATTGTTAGTAACACAGGATAATACAAATAAACAAACAATTAAAAATATATAGCCGAGAGTTGGTATATTAAATTACAAATTACTACTACAACTACACTGTTCAAGTGTAACTATACAGTTGAAGAAACTATATTGTTCACAAAACGTTTCCCTTAGCTCGCAACGAAAAGAGTTCCATAATAATTCTCGATTGCATCCAACTAAAGGAACGAGCAAATCGAATGCTATAACTTGCATGTCTGTGTGAAACTGAGTGAGCGTTTAAAGAAAGTTAAAAATTATTGTCATTATCAACATGGCAATATCGCTGAAGAAGAAAATTAACGTAGCGTAGCTATATAGAAGCGAAGCGCACAGTTGGTTGCTATAATCGCGTTTCCAGAGCTCCTATACCCATAACAGACCAGCGAATATATAAACTGCATGTAAATAATCAAATTCACAAATAAAGGTAGATTAATAATTACAGTTTGGGGATGAACAAACATATCATTCGACAAAAACAGAAGCAACAAAAACTAACAAATAACGGTTGTCAGCAAAGGCACGCCTCAAACAAAGATAACTACTCTTCAGAAATCTCCTTTGGATATCCCCGATATATCCGGATATCTAAAGTATAGAACATATTACTAACAACCAGTAAATTTGCACTAACGTGCATCATTTAAGAAAAAAGTCGAATGCAGAGGGAACTGGATCGTCATCAGCTAAGTATCCGAAAGCGCGGTTGAATTAAAACGTAATCAAACGGAACGCACAAGCTAGTATTGCGTTTAGGTACATAAAGGTTCTGAAGTGTCGAAACTTTTGAATGAGGCACCATGACATTATTTCGTATATGAGCACTGCCAGAGACAAGACAACCACAGACTAGTCAAATACTGAGGATAATAGAAGCGGTTGATCCTATTGTACTTTATTGATGTGAACAGGATCAACATGATAATGATAATCACAACTGATTCTGAAAATACACACACAACTGACGGGAAGGATGCATTCTACACTTTATGATTAATCCTTGAATGACTAGACTACAGAAGCATCAATATAACTAAATTAGATACAAGGAAAATAAACAAGAAGCAAGAAACATTATTGTGTTTGTGCACTGCTTTTGTCCGGTAACCGATTTCAAATCGGTTCGAGACCATCGTTTCCCTGGGAATAAGTTCTAACAGAGATCTTATCCGCATAGATTTTGGGGTATAAAATTTGCAGATGATTTTCTACTTAATTTTTTGCTTTTATTTACACCACGTCGTTCTTTTCTGATTAATTTATTTGCGGAATTTGACAAGGCTGGAGAGAGATCAGGCGGCGCAGAGCCGAACGGCTCTATACCATGTTTGTAAAATACAAAGAAAATAATGAAACTACGATCAACTGTGACAGGGCCACACTCATCACTTGGTGAGAAATCCCATTTCAATAATATGACGTCGCTTGATAAATTAGATACTAAATATATGAATTACTTCACAGTATAAATAGTCCAGTAGCCAGAAGAATATGCCCTTTGATAATTCATAAGTTTTTAACTACTGGTCCTAAGACCTAATACAATAAAGGCAGTGTTACCCACTAAGCCTTAGTGGATGACACTGTAAGCATGATATGATGTATGCTTATACAAATCGATGTATTTATGTTTGTAAAATATTACCTACTAATGTTTTTTATTCAGAATCAATATAGTAGCAACCCTAGTGAGTCCGTCAAGTTTAGGTGTCAATTTTGTGATACGCTTATCAAGATTGAGAACATTTTAATTTATTAAACTAAAGGCAAAGCACATAAGTGTTTAAACTTTTGTATGGTGGCAGAGTTTATTATTTCGAATATGTAGGCGCAAAATTATAAACATAAATTCGATATTTCGCAAATCACAATGTAAAAATACAATAACCTGTGCAGCATTATACTTAGTTGTTGTAATTTTGTTGTAAGGTATAACTAATCCCTCTATGCATACAGGAAATGATTTGAACACACTTAAATCTTTTATTGAAAGAGTTACGTGCCATATTCAGCATCTGTTAGCATTTTCACTAATATAAAGTTTAGATAGTACTAATAAAGAAACGGTAAATTATTTAAATTTAAATTTTATATTATTGTTATAACACGAAATAATAGGAAATACCTACTTTATACCAATTGCATAACTCTAAACTGTTAGCATTTTTGTACATAGCGTTGAATTCACATAAGGTATCCCCCAGCGAAAATAAACTTTTGAATTATCAAAGGTTATTTGAAAAATAATTATATATACCTACTGGACTAAAAGTCTGGCACGTAATACGCAGATTTAAACTTGTTTTTCCAACGGACATTTTTAAAATTGAATCGCTATTTTGAAATGTAATTTTGCTTGAATTTGGTTTGTTAGTATAAGTAGGAAAGTGTAACTACTGTATCTACTTTGTACTTCCTTGCTCATATTGAAAAGAATCAATGAATTATTATTTCTCTTCTTTAGAAGATTTTACAAGCTTTGAGGACAAACTTTTTTATTGGCAAAAATGCAATTGTAAGCCAAATTGTTCAACATTTGGAGGAAATACCTTAACAGTAGCCTGCCTATTTGGCTGGTGTTTACCTTTCGATAAAATAACTTTATTACCTTTCTTTATCTTTAATTCTAATATATAATTTATCATTTTGGAAAAGTAAACGTTTCATTATTTTTGTCATTTACTTTTCTGTACTTTATTTTATCTCTCCGATAGTTAACATCGTTATTTACATATTCGTTTTATATTCTGTGTACCGCAGTAGTGATAATGGTGCAACTACAGCTACTCGTGCTAACAAATGGCGACGTTACTACATTCTATGTATTACAAATAATTGGAATGATGATGGATGATCTATTTTTTTTTTATCGGCGTGTTGGGTGATACATTACATACAATAAAAAAAGTTAATTAAAAAAATCAAAAAACCCGACTGCTTGAAAAGCGAACTAAAAAGACGTAAACAAGGAGAAAATCATGCTGTGCTGTCGGAGGATACATATTCGCGAGCTGGCTGAACAAAACCAGACGTATCCTCCGACTGCACAGCATGATTTTCTCCTTGTTTACGTCTTTTTAGTTCGCTTTTCAAGCAGTCGGGTTTTTTGATTTTTTTAATTAACTTTTTTTATTTATAACTTTTTAGTTATTTTTCTTTTTATTATGTGCATTTAAACATATAAGTGTTATATATTTTTGAAATCACCTCTTAAAATCCTTTATTTTGATACCCCACACGATAGGTTTGGAAGAAAAAAAAAATTTGGGCCCCCACAATATGGCGCCCAAAAACCGCCATTTTCTTGTTTTCCAATTTTCATGTAGCCAGTGACACTCGCGGGGTTAAGACGAATCGATTGACGTAAGAACCATCAAAATCGGCCCACGCGTTTGGTCTCTGGAACGCCACATAGGAACAAACATACATACATACATACATACATACATACTTACATACATACATAGACTGATAAACACATTACCCTCCTTCGGCAGTCGGGTAAATAGCATTAGACGTGTATATAATATTTTATAAAAAGCTTTTTACAAAAAAATACTACCGACTTCCAAATAAAAAGACTACAAAGTGTAAAATAACTTTATTTTTGGAAGTCGGTGTCTTTGGTAGGTACCATTTTTTTTGCGTTATAGACACCGACTTCCAAAAATAAAGTTATTTTTCACTTTGTAGTCTTTTTATTTGGAAGTCGGTAGTATTTTTTTTGTAAAAAGCTTTTTATTTTTCACTTTTTAGTTGTACAAGTTGTTTAGTAAGGTACCTATAACGCCAGAATAGATTACCCGAATATCATGAAACTAGAGTATTAGCGGTGAAATGAGAGAACTGCGTACCCCTTTAGAGCGTACTGGCGTGATATTATGTTATGAAATGGCGTAAACAATAAACAGACATGCGATTGCAGCAATTCCGAGAGATTTGCCGTAATTTATTGAAGAGTTCTGTTGTATATCTTCGAAGTCCTTCATCAGATTTCACCAAATTAAAATGGGACCAATTTCGAAACATACTCTTTCAAACAAAAAAAGAATTTTCAAAATCGGTCCAAAATTGACGGAGATATGCGTGAACATACACAAAAAAAAAAAAACAAACCTAATGTCGAACATAGAACCTCCTCCTTTTTGGTAAGTCGGTTAAAAAGGAGATCGATGCAAATATTATTAGAAATAAGGTGTTTTTTAGGGTTCCGTACCCAAAGGGTAAAAACGGGACCCTATTACTGAGACTCCGCGGTCCGTCTGTCTGTCTGTCTGTCTGTCTGTCACCAGGCTGTATCTCATGAACCGTGATAGTTAGATAGTTGAAATTTTCACAGATGATGTATTCCTGTTGCCGCTATAATAACAAATACTAAAAACAGTATAAAATTAATATTTAAGGGGGCTCCCATACAACAAACGTGATATTTTTGCCGTTTTTTGCTCGATATTAATAACGGAGACAGGTAGACGTTTGAAATATTCACAGAATATTTAGTTGTATATTCTCTTCAAAAAATAATAATTATTAAATTAAAATAAAATAAATTAAGGGGGGCTCCCATACAACAAACGTGATTTTTTTGCAGTGTTTTGCGATAATGGTACGGAACCCTTCATGTGCGAGTCCGACTCGCACTTGGCCGGTTTTTTATTGTACTAAAAGCATGTTAATAAAATATTATTTTATACATTGTACATGCATTACGTTATGAGCAGTGGTGGCCCAGTGGTAGCGGCCTTGACTTAGTGTCGCAGATCGTGGGTTCGAACCCAGGTAGGCGCTTTACTTTGTGTAAATTATTTCAGCACCACTGCTCTCAAGTTGATGAAGGAAAACATCGAAGACATGTCTTGTGACATCTACCTACCCGCACAGGGCCCGCGCACGCGTGGTGGATTACGGCCCAGAGAGAGAGGAGGAGAAGAGAGAGAGGAGGCCTGTGTCCCAGCAGTGGGAACATTAAAAGGATGATGATGGGATTTTAGTTACCTTTTTTATTGCCACAATTGATTGTTTATCAGGTTGAACATTGCTAAATATTCGGAGAAGTACCTTCACATGATATGTTTACTATCATGAAATTATCAGAATGTTCACTGCAGATCATAGGCCTCCCCCAATTGTCGTCACATCAACCGGCCTTGTGCGTTTGGCATCCAGCGGATTCCCGCACCGTTAACCAGCTCATCCGTCGATCTAGTGGAAGGCCACAGCGTTAAAGTATATAAAATAACTAGTTTATGCCAGCGGCTTCGCAGTATAACGAGATAAATAAGTAGTACATGTGGGCTATTCCAGACTATAATCCACATCGCCAAATAAAAAAAAAAAAAAAAATTGTCTTGCGCAGTAACCCGCACCGCTGCGGCACCGCAGCAGTCCAGCACCAAACGTCGAAATTTAAGAATCCTAAATCATTAACTGGACATGGAGAAAGCTCGCATTGGTATGACATGTGGAGCTACGTTGTGTTCGTAGCGCTACGCCGTAGCACATCACGTAGGATACTGCTACGAAGTAGCACTTTGCAATCCATATAATAACTTTTTTACAAAAAAATACTACCGACTTCCAAATAAGAAACTAGAAAGTGAAAAATAACTTTATTTTTGGAAGTCGGTGTCTTTGATAGGTACCAAATTTTTAAGTTATGGACACCGACTTCCAAAAATATAGTTATTTTTCACTTTCTAGTTTTCTTATTTGGAAGTCGGTAGTATTTTTTTGTAAAAATGTTATTATTTTTCACTTTTTTGTTGTACCTACCTAATAGGGAAGTAGTTAAGTAAGTACCTATAACGACAGAATAGATTACCCGAATAACATGAAACTTGAATATAACCGGTGAAATGAGAGATCTGCGTACCCTTTTCGAGCGTACTGGCGTGATGTTATGGTATGAAATGGTATAGACAATAAACAGACATGCGGTTGCAGCAATTCCGAGAGATTTGCCGTTATTTATTAAAGATTTCTGTTGTATATCTCCGAAGTTCTTCATCAGATCTTCACCAAATGAGAATGGGACCAATTTCGGAATATACCCTTTCAAACAAAAAAAGAATTTTCAAAATCGGTCCACAATTGACGGAGATATCGGTGAACATACATAAAAAAAAAAAACAAAAAAAAAAAGAAACATACATAATGTCGAACATAGAACCTCCTCCTTTTTTGGTAAGTCGGTTAAAAATGAGTCCACGCGAGTCCCTCAGAGAAAAATTTAAAGAGATATACTGACTCTACCTTCTCTTTATATATTGGAATGTATTTTGTATGTCCGCAAAAATCGAGGGCATTTCAAAACTAGAAGCGATTTCCATAATTTAAATACACGCAGTAAGCATGAAATTGTAATACCCAAATTCAAATTAACGAAAACTAGCAAGTCTTTTTAACCGACTACCAAAAAAGGAGGAGGTTCTATGTTCGACATTATGTATGTTTTTTTTTTTTTTTTTTTTTTTTTTTTTTATGTATGTTCATCGATATCTCCGTCAATTGTGGACCGATTTTAAAAATTCTTTTTTTGTTTGAAAGATTAAATTACGAAATTGGTCCCATTTTAATTTGGTGAAGGTCTGATAAAGAACTTCGGAGATATACAACAGAAATCTTTAATAAATAACGGCAAATCTCTCGGAATTGCTGCAACCGCATGTCTGTTTATTGTCTATACCATTTCATACCATAACATCACGCCAGTACGCTCGAAAAGGGTACGCAGATCTCTCATTTCACCGGTTATATTCAAGTTTCATGTTATTCGGGTAATCTATTCTGTCGTTATAGGTACTTACTTAACTACTTCCCTATTAGGTAGGTACAACAAAAAAGTGAAAAATAATAACATTTTTACAAAAAAATACTACCGACTTCCAAATAAGAAAACTAGAAAGTGAAAAATAACTATATTTTTGGAAGTCGGTGTCCATAACTTAAAAATTTGGTACCTATCAAAGACACCGACTTCCAAAAATAAAGTTATTGTAACACCTTTTTTGTGGTAGATAAAAGTTTTGTCAAAAGAAAATTAGTTACCTCTTGCCGCCGTATTGTATTGCTCATTCGCCTTAAAACTGCCGCTGGGTGGTGGAACCACTTTGGAACCGCACCCTGGGACGTTGAGTTCCCTATAAACACTCTCATTTCACCAAAATAACTTAGAATCACTTGATATTCGTCCACCGAAGTTTTATTTACTAGATATTATTTGTTTGTTTTGACGGACTGCCAGCTGTCATTTGGGCGTTCGACGTTTGCGTTCGGAAACGCGCAAATAGTTAGCTGGAAGCACTTTAAAATCATTTTATTAGTCAGCGATTGAGTTCAATTCGAGATTTGTTTTGGGATTACGAGAGATTGTTGTCCAGATTTATGTCAGTTAGGCGATTACATTTATTTTATTTAGAAGTTTCGGCTTGGAACGTTCTGAAGTGTCGAGTGTCGAATTAGGGCGGCGTATGCGTTCGGATATGTCATTTAGTATTTGTGTTTTTATAGAATTTAGTTATAAATTGAACTTGAATAATTTGACGGATGTGATTTGAACCTGGGATGGTGTATTTTACGGAAGGGTGATTTTTCCTTGTCATTTCTTCAAGGATTGAAATTGTTTCGTGGGGTAGTTAAAATCAAAGTGATTTGATTTTTGTGCGATTTGTATCCGAACGGCACTGGGTGATTTGACGTTTTGATTTGTGCGTGCGGTGATCTTTTTTTCTTTTTCTGCGAGGCGGCGTGGCGACCGGATCTTCGGTCACCCGCCTGCCAAGTGCAGGTTGGGCCGAAGCCCTAACCAATAATCTGTTGTGCTGAAGTTGGTGTGTGTGAGTAGCCTGATCCGCATTGGGACGCGTGAGTGCGTCCCGGCGACCGAAAAAGCTGCTCCTGGCTGTGCTTTGATCAGGTCGCTTTGGTCCACGTGGAACCGTGAGGTCCGTGCGACCGCGACCTGACTGATAGTGTTGCTGAGTTATCTTAACGTGGGCTTCTTCCTGTGGCAGCGGGGATTCGGTCAGGTACTGGCCCCGTTGTCCACGTGTTCCCACGTCGGGCTCATAATCCCTCACGGTAAGTCGCTTTGCTCAGGGGATTGACCCCATCGTATTTCGTTGTGAGTTCTGTGTGCTGACTTGCTGGTTTCTTTCAGAACAACGTGGCATGGGGTCGAAATTGGGCCGACCTATCTACCCTACGGGTTTTCTTCCTCCGAAAGGTACGTGTTTGACTTCCTAAAGGCTCTGTCAGTTGGTATTCGGTTTCTTGGGGCGGCCGATACATTTATATTATTTGGGCTGGCCTATCCTTTGTGGGTGTTTGTTGACAAGCTCCATACAATTATACCTATTTACATACACCTTAGGCATGATTTCCATATACTCAGGAGGGCCATCCATTATGTTAGCCTATGTAAAGCCCGGTATTTAAGATAATATTCCCCGTATCCCAACAATTTGTCTGATCTGTATAACAATAAAATCTGTGTGTTTAATCATGAAGAGTGCGGGACAGCTCATCCATTGTGTTCACTTATGTAAAGCCTGTGTGTAAGATAATACCTTCCATGTGTAGCGAATTGTCTGCTCCGTCTAACCCTAAATTCTGTGTGTTTAATCATGAAGAGTGCCGGACGGCTCACCCATTGTGCTCGCCTATGTAAAGCCCGGTGTATAGGATGTTACTTACCGTGTTTTAGCGACCTGTCTGTTCTATATACTCGGAGCCCTTTGTGTTTAATTTGAGTTTTTGTGCTAAGAAGTTTTTATTCTGTAACTTCAGGAGGTGTCTGGTTGGGGCTGACTGTCTGGTTGGGGCTGATTGCCTGGCGGAGGCTATCTGCTCGAGGCAGGCTGTCGCAGTGTGGAGTTGGCTGGCTACGCGACGGTTCCGGGGACGGGCTTTCTGGCCCTTCCGTTATATTATTATTTTTATTTTTTTGTTCTTCCACCCTCAACTCTAAATTAGTTGGGTAATATTTTAGTACGAGGAAAAGTTGACCAGCCAACTGCAACCAGCGACCCTTTTTAAATTTATTAATTTTGGTAACGTGTTCAAGGGTTAAATATAATAAACATCGTTCTCTGTGTATGGTGCTTTATTGTTCCCAAGAAAATATCCCGTTACATCGGCGCCCGAACAGGACATTGTTGGTGCAGGTCCTCGGCCCTGGTCTTATGCTCAGGGACGAATTGGCTGGTCAATTTTTGATGTGTGTTTGTGTTAGTCTATAAGTTGAATTGTGTAACTTCATAACTTAAACTGATAGTTATCGATCGAAATGGAGGAACGCCCCATTCGATTTCATACCCTGAACAAGGATGAGCTGCTGTATGAGGTTGCCATCCGTGATGGTGTACCTGAAGCCACGGTTGATCGGTTACGTACCCAAATTAGGGCCCTGTCTCAAAAGATACCCACGGATGAGGTTAATAGATTTGAAGGTAATGTGAATTCGGAATTACAAACTATTAAAACTAAACTCGCAGAGCTACAGGAACTCTTAGATAGGAAGCCACTTTTGCTAAAGCGGCTATACCGCATGCAGGGTTTGGGGAACCATTTGTTTCATAGGTTAACCCGTGTCGAGCCTGTGGAGAAGGGAGACGTGGAGTTAAGGACAGAGTTGGACGCATCCCTCCTGGTTATTCTTCGGCGAATAGACAGAATGTTTCATACTTTTTCCAGCACCTTCGAGTTTAAACCACAAGTAGGCGGATCCGAGCCGACCTACCCCGTGGAAGCCGCTAGGGGTGCTGACGTGGAGAAACGTTGTGTCACGTGTGATCGCACGGCTAATATCCATTCCCTGAACATTAAATTCAATGTAAGGTTGTGCGGAAGTTGTCTAATCTGGTTTACTTGTTGGAAGATGAGAATGGTAGAAGGAGTGATTGCCATGTGAAAGACATAAAGAGTGCCGATTGATCCTCCATTTGGGCGTTTTTTTTATTTTTTGCATTTGGCGTCATCATGTCCAGTACTGTGGGCCTCAAGGGGTGTTGATTATTTTTGATATGTATTGCAGAGTAGCTGGCATGGTGGCTACCCTTAGTCTCATGTGTTTGTGTGTATGTATCTAAAGACGGGCTGAAGAAACAGTCCCGCAAATTAGCAGGCGCATTCTGTGCCATGCCTTATGCCTCCACCGGGTCATAGAGCTGGGGACCAGCTCGAATTTCGCTTGTTACCTCGCGAAATTCTGGCGGGTGAGGGGATACTGTAACACCTTTTTTGTGGTAGATAAAAGTTTTGTCAAAAGAAAATTAGTTACCTCTTGCCGCCGTATTGTATTGCTCATTCGCCTTAAAACTGCCGCTGGGTGGTGGAACCACTTTGGAACCGCACCCTGGGACGTTGAGTTCCCTATAAACACTCTCATTTCACCAAAATAACTTAGAATCACTTGATATTCGTCCACCGAAGTTTTATTTACTAGATATTATTTGTTTGTTTTGACGGACTGCCAGCTGTCATTTGGGCGTTCGACGTTTGCGTTCGGAAACGCGCAAATAGTTAGCTGGAAGCACTTTAAAATCATTTTATTAGTCAGCGATTGAGTTCAATTCGAGATTTGTTTTGGGATTACGAGAGATTGTTGTCCAGATTTATGTCAGTTAGGCGATTACATTTATTTTATTTAGAAGTTTCGGCTTGGAACGTTCTGAAGTGTCGAGTGTCGAATTAGGGCGGCGTATGCGTTCGGATATGTCATTTAGTATTTGTGTTTTTATAGAATTTAGTTATAAATTGAACTTGAATAATTTGACGGATGTGATTTGAACCTGGGATGGTGTATTTTACGGAAGGGTGATTTTTCCTTGTCATTTCTTCAAGGATTGAAATTGTTTCGTGGGGTAGTTAAAATCAAAGTGATTTGATTTTTGTGCGATTTGTATCCGAACGGCACTGGGTGATTTGACGTTTTGATTTGTGCGTGCGGTGATCTTTTTTTCTTTTTCTGCGAGGCGGCGTGGCGACCGGATCTTCGGTCACCCGCCTGCCAAGTGCAGGTTGGGCCGAAGCCCTAACCAATAATCTGTTGTGCTGAAGTTGGTGTGTGTGAGTAGCCTGATCCGCATTGGGACGCGTGAGTGCGTCCCGGCGACCGAAAAAGCTGCTCCTGGCTGTGCTTTGATCAGGTCGCTTTGGTCCACGTGGAACCGTGAGGTCCGTGCGACCGCGACCTGACTGATAGTGTTGCTGAGTTATCTTAACGTGGGCTTCTTCCTGTGGCAGCGGGGATTCGGTCAGGTACTGGCCCCGTTGTCCACGTGTTCCCACGTCGGGCTCATAATCCCTCACGGTAAGTCGCTTTGCTCAGGGGATTGACCCCATCGTATTTCGTTGTGAGTTCTGTGTGCTGACTTGCTGGTTTCTTTCAGAACAACGTGGCGTGGGGTCGAAATTGGGCCGACCTATCTACCCTACGGGTTTTCTTCCTCCGAAAGGTACGTGTTTGACTTCCTAAAGGCTCTGTCAGTTGGTATTCGGTTTCTTGGGGCGGCCGATACATTTATATTATTTGGGCTGGCCTATCCTTTGTGGGTGTTTGTTGACAAGCTCCATACAATTATACCTATTTACATACACCTTAGGCATGATTTCCATATACTCAGGAGGGCCATCCATTATGTTAGCCTATGTAAAGCCCGGTATTTAAGATAATATTCCCCGTATCCCAACAATTTGTCTGATCTGTATAACAATAAAATCTGTGTGTTTAATCATGAAGAGTGCGGGACAGCTCATCCATTGTGTTCACTTATGTAAAGCCTGTGTGTAAGATAATACCTTCCATGTGTAGCGAATTGTCTGCTCCGTCTAACCCTAAATTCTGTGTGTTTAATCATGAAGAGTGCCGGACGGCTCACCCATTGTGCTCGCCTATGTAAAGCCCGGTGTATAGGATGTTACTTACCGTGTTTTAGCGACCTGTCTGTTCTATATACTCGGAGCCCTTTGTGTTTAATTTGAGTTTTTGTGCTAAGAAGTTTTTATTCTGTAACTTCAGGAGGTGTCTGGTTGGGGCTGACTGTCTGGTTGGGGCTGATTGCCTGGCGGAGGCTATCTGCTCGAGGCAGGCTGTCGCAGTGTGGAGTTGGCTGGCTACGCGACGGTTCCGGGGACGGGCTTTCTGGCCCTTCCGTTATATTATTATTTTTATTTTTTTGTTCTTCCACCCTCAACTCTAAATTAGTTGGGTAATATTTTAGTACGAGGAAAAGTTGACCAGCCAACTGCAACCAGCGACCCTTTTTAAATTTATTAATTTTGGTAACGTGTTCAAGGGTTAAATATAATAAACATCGTTCTCTGTGTATGGTGCTTTATTGTTCCCAAGAAAATATCCCGTTACATTATTTTTCACTTTCTAGTTTCTTATTTGGAAGTCGGTAGTATTTTTTTAAAAAAAAGTTTTTATCTTATAAACAGTATACGCTTTTATAACAAGTTGCCAAAGTCAGTTATAGAATTGACCGATGGAAAGTTCAAAAACTACATCAAACGTGTCCTTATTGAAAAAGCATATTATAAAATCAAGGACTACCTTGAAGATAAAAATGTTAGCTCCTTTTGCGCATGCGGCTTCCCTGGTAACTCATAAACGGCACAAATATGTGGATGTCTCTAACTATTCTCAATCTCATTTTTATTTTTTTTCCTTCTTTTAATTAGACTTTTTACAATGATTTCAATAATCTTTATAGCCCTTTGCTAAGAATAGTTACAGCATATTTAGTTCAGTTACAATATTTTTTTTTCCTTTGTATAGATTCTTTTACTGATTGTTTTGTGAATGTGTGAACATTGTAGGCCTTCTAGATTTCTAAATGCTTGTTAACATTTGTTAACTCTTTATCTCGTTTATACAAATATATATATAGTTATAATTATAGTTTCGCTCTGTCCGTCTGTCCGTCCGCAGCTTAGCTCAGAGAATCTAAGTACTATAAAGCTATAATTTGGCATGTATATACATATTAATAATTCTGACAAAGTGGTAACATAAAATCATGAAATTTTTTTTTTTTTCGGGTACCTCCCATAGACGTAAAGTGGGGATGTATTTTTTTTTTCTAATCTATCCCATGCTGTGGGGTATTGTTGGATAGGCCATTCAAAAATATTATGGGTTTGTTAAAACCATTTTTCGATTCAGAGATTCGTTTGCGTAAAATTAAGCTTTATGTTGAAAAATTATGTTAGAGTCAAGTGTCCCCCCCCCCTGCCAGCGAAATGGTTGCTCTTGGCTATGTGAAAAAAATCACGGCAGTAATAAATATAACGAAATTAAAAGGAAAATTATCACGGATAACAAGGCTTTACAAGTTTACGAGTAATAGTCGACCAACTTATAAAATGTACTTGGAACAGTACAATTTTTTTACAAATGCCATTGAAAAGTTACTAAAATAAAGTTAATAGCTGTGTAAAATAGAGTAAATATAATGCTTACGAACCATGTAAAAATATACAAAAATGAAATCATAACAGGCTTTACAAGTTTACGAGTAATAGTCGACCAACTTATAAAATGTACTTGGCACAGTAAAAATTTTCTACAAATGCTATTGAAAAATTACTTAAATAACGTCGTTAGCTGTGTAAAACAGATAGTAAATATATGCTTATGAACCATGTAAAAATATACAAAAATAAAATCATAACATCCTTAATAATAATGATTTCTAAATTAATAATGTTTAATAAGCTCGAATAACGCATTGGAGTGGCCGGAGACGTTGGCAGTACCAGAACGTAGTCCATATGGCGCATGCGCGCGGTGGAGTCTATTTTGTGTTAGTGCAGAAGTATTTTCGACGTTTTGTAATTAAAACGTAAAATTAAAGTCAAATTAGATTCGATTTCCAAGCAAATTACTTATTTTCTTTTGTCGATATCCTTCTATAAAGTCAATATTCGACCCGACTTCATCACTAATTGAGTAGTGTAAAACTTTCCAGAATGAAATAGTGAATACCGCAGATTAGAGGATTCACCTCTAATCATAGGAGTAGTTGTAGTAGAAGTATAGAGTATTAGAGGAGATTAGAGGTGAATACATACGATTTTTTTCAAATTCCGTAAGATAAATAAACAAGGAGCGTGCACGCAAGGATCCTGGAACGAACTATACCATTCTCCGTGGCTCTAACGCGCGCTCGTATCTGCTCCTTTCGCAATGTAATATTTTTCTAACTTCACTTGCGAAGTTGGATTTTATAACTCCTTCTTCAGTTACCAGTTAGTCCTTTTTTAGTTAAGGTCAATAGAGAATAGATTACGTAGACCACATCATCGCTTACCATCAGGCGAGATAGTGGTCAAACGCGAGAATATAGATTAAAAAATCCTATGTGGGCCCGTTTTTAGGCTTTGTGAGCCGCTGAAACCGTTCTAATGTTCTTGTAACAACAACAAAACCCTCTTTTTAGTCCGCATTATTATGCAACTTCGGAACCCTATTACTGCGCGTGGGCCGACACGCACTTGGCCGGTTTTATTTTTAGTTTCTTACGACTTATTGTCGGGTCGACGTGGTCCCCCCATAACTAAGCACTAATGCTGTAACATGGAAATATTGTAAAAACAAACCAATTTTTTTTAAAAGAGTAACCGTGGTGTTTCTTGCCGGTTCTTCTCCACAGGAAACGACCAAACCGAACCGTGCACCTTTTGTGGACGTTTTATAAGTACATGTGGGCATATGTGAAATAAAAAATATTTGATTTGATTTGATTTCAATAGACTACCAGCTACCCGCGGCTCCACCCTCGTAAAATTAGTAGATTGTAGCAGGTGGTGTTCTGTACTTTCTGCCTACCCCTATGGAAAAGGCGTGATTTTATGTATTACTGTAAGACTTATTACTTTTTCAACATTAATTTAAAACGAGTAGTTTAAAGTTTAGTCTTGTATTGAAGAAAGCATTCATGTGTGGATTCGAATGAGAACTCACCTTTTCAACTCCCGCACACCAGCCTTGCGCACCGTGGGTTCGGTCAACGTGCAGACAGCGAAGGTTTTGAATCCAGCAATTAACGCACAGTTCCACAGGTGCTGATCACTCACTTCTCTTACCCGGAGCACTAGAATACTCGATGAGCGAGAGGAAAACTAGGAATTTCACTTAATAGCTGGCGAGGGTTCGGCATACAGCCCTTTCGCGCGCTAGTCCATTAGTTCAGTGAAAAAACACGCGAGAAAATGTGGCGCTGCGGTATTGTCCACCAATCGGAGGGCTCGGCCAATGATTAAGAGCCAAAATGGCGGTTCCGCTCAAATCCACTCAATTTGCAATAAATCAATACATAATTGATGAAATTATGGTCGATGTGAGGTGAAGAAAAGCCCAGAAAAATCACTTGAAATTATTATTTTATTTTCCCTACAGTGGGGGCAGTATTTACTCTTCATACAAAGAACGGTACGGAACAAGTCCATCAATTAAAAAGTTAAAACATCGATGTGACTTCAAAATATTTAGTAAAATTACATTAGCATAAAACTTTTAGACAGCTTCCATTAGTTATTATACTAATAGCATGGTTAATAAATTATTATTAAACATTTTACAAGCATTACGAGCAGTGGTAGCCCAGTGGTAACGGCCTCGGCTTACGTGTCGCAGATCGTGCGTTCGAACCCAGGCAGTCGCTTTACAATCTGTAAATTATCTCAGCACCACTGCTCTCAAGTCGGAGAAGGAAAACATCGTGAGGAAACCGACATGTCTTAGAACCTAAAATTCGAAGACATGTGACATCCACCAACATACTGGGCCCGTGTGGCGGCCCATTCCCTCTTACAGAGAGGAGGTCTGCATGCACAACGGATCATCACAATAAATGAGGAAAAAAAATTAACTACTACCCGACTGCTTAAAAAGCGAACTAAAAAGATGTAAACAAGGAGAAAATCATGCTGTGCAGTCGGCTGACCAAAACCAGACGTATCCTCCGACTTCACAGCATGATTTTCTCCTTGTTTACGTCTTTTTAGTTCGCTTTTCAAGCAGTCGGGTTTTTTGATATTTTTAGTTAACTATTTTTATTTATAACTTTTTAGTTAATTTTTTTTTCGAATTAGGTACATTTAAACATATTATAAGTGTTATATATTTTTGAAATCAACTCTTAAAACCCTTTATTTTGATATCCCACACGATATGTTTGGAAGAAAAAAAATATTTGGGCCCCCACAATATGGCGCCCAAGAACCGCCATTTTCCTATTTTCCAATTTGAATGTAGCCAGTGACACTCGCGGGGTTAAGACGAATCGATTGACGTAAGAACCATCAAAATCGGCCAACGCGTTTGGTCTCTAGAACGCCACATAGGAACAAACATACATACATACATACATAGACTGATAAACACATTACCCTCCTTCGGCAGTCGAGTAAAAAGGGGGTCCATCTATCCTATTCTATCCTACTTAATTAACTATGACTACATACAAAAACCAACACACATAACACACACCAACTACACATAAATCAAAAACTACTAACTAGTCTAAAAAAAACTGCTCCGATGTTGAAAATGTACTGTAAATCTCGAAGTAATATTAAACTTAAACATAACATCACGGCCTTTTTCCTCGGTAAGTTGGGCAGAGGTAAACCTAACACCCACATTTCACCAGTTAGTCCTATGTAGCATGTGTGTCCATGTGTGTTTCTATTGCCATCAATCGGGAAGAAATCCAGACACCGGTCTGCTTTTAAGAAATTCCGGATGGAAAAACCTTATAAGACTTTTGCCCGAGCCGGGAACTGAACCCAGTACCTAATACTCAATAGTAGCGCTTGCAACCACTAGACCAACGAGGCAGTACAAGTATAGGCAGGGCAAGTAAAATAACTGGATTTAAAAAAGAACTGGCCAAGTGCGAGTCGGACCCGCGCACGAAGGGTTCCCTACCACTATCGCAAAATACGGCAAGAAAAAACACGTTTGTTGTATGGGAGCCCCACTTTAATATTCATTTTATTCTGTTTGTAGTATTTTTTGTTATAGCGGCAACAGAAATACATAATCTGTGAAAATTTCAGCTGTCTAGCTATCACGGTTCATGAGATACAGCCTGGTGACAGACGGACAGACAGACGGATCGTGGAGTCTTAGTAAAGGGGTCCCGTTTTTATCCTTTGGGTACGGAACCCTAAAAAAAACAAGTCTATTTATAGTGGTGACAATGTAAGAAGTCGTCTTTGACAGCTATAAAAAATATTTAATAATAATCAAACATAATGCTTACAAATGATACTGGTTGTATATGGGTAATATATTAATTAATTTGGATTATGAATTAATTAAATTTTTTACGTAAAGGGTCTTTCAACAAGGACGGTTCGATGTTAAAATTGAATAAAACAAGATGAGTGTGAGATATTAACGAAATTTATTTTTTATTTAAAAGGCCCATTTATGCTAATTATGGATGGAATATGACATCGTTCAAATGTCCGCCGCGGCTTCGTAGCGCTACAGATCAATGATAAACAATTTATTTTGGCTTGAATTGAACAATATGGACGTGAACGACATGTGGTTTCAGCAAGATGGCGCTACTTGCCACACAGCGAACGACACAATCGACATTCTGCATGAACGGTTTGAGGGTAGAGTTAGAGTTCCGCTAGACTTTTTCTTGTGGGGTTTTCTGAAGTCGCAGGTCTATGCCAATAAACCACATTCGACCGTTGCCCTGAAAGCCAACATAACGCAGGCCATTGCTCGGATTCAGCCGGATCTATGCAGCAGAGTCATTAAAAATTCGACCTCTCGGATTCGTGCCACCATACGAAGCCGCGGCGGACATTTGAACGATGTCATATTCCATCCATAATTGGCATAAATGGACCTTTTAAATAAAAAATAAATTTCGTTAATATCTCACACACATCTTGTTTTATTCAATTTTAACATCGACCCGTCCTTGTTGAAAGACCCTTTATAAACTTATGGCGGCATATTATAAAATGATCTCATCGTACTTCTTAGATCGTCACGATTATAAGAGTGTTTACAAATGTTGCCGTTTTTAATCAATGAAAAACGGTCGAGCATCTTGCTGTTCTACCTTACTGACTATGAGCTGGTTTGTCTAGTATAATAATAGTAAGCGCACAAAAACTTTGACGCGCTTTAACGTCATTGTAATCAATTCATCTCGTCATTCATCAAACGATTTGACGTCAGGCAACGTCAAACGTCAACATTTTATAACGTGATCTATGTACCTACTCGTATTTTTTGCCTTTTTTTTATATTCGTAATATATTATTACATTTAGAAAAATAATAAAGTTATAGATAAGTAATACCCCATACATGGGACTTAACATTAACACTTTAAATCAAATAAAACAAATGTATTTAATAATTCTTATTTCTTTATTGTACACAATAAAACTATGATAGGCAAATAAAGCTTTTTTCCAAAGGCGAGCTTAACTTAAAGTAAGTATTCTAACAGAAAATAAGTTGTACATTAAATTACGATGAATGGTGACCCCCTAAACTAGGCATTTTTGGGGTCAGTGTAGCAACATTTATGTATACATTTTTATGTTTACAATATACACAGTGATTGTACAGAAAAAGAAAGGTATGAATAAAACTTAAAAACAAATATATCTATACACTAAATCAAAATTAATACTAAAAACATAACAGTCTTAAAATATGACATATTTTTTTAAGTTTGCCCCACGCTAGGAATTTCTTCATGTATCGTGGGTGCGTTTACAAACATTTAAACTCACATACACAAGACACCCAGATCCGGCACAATTATCTGTAGGCCATACAAATATTTGTTCCGTGCGGGAATTGAACCCGCGACGCAGCAGCCGATCGTCCAAATACTATGCCAACTGTGTCGTCAATTATTACTTAATTATTGATTAATAATTTTAACTAATATTATCAAGAGAGTGCCCAAATTTTGTGAGTTTGCTCTTTCATGAAGGGATTCTCTGATAACACTACAGTTATTTAAACAAGTGCGAGTCGGACTCGCGCACGCAGGGTTCCGTACCATTATCGCAAAAAACGGCAACAAAATCACGTTTTTTGTATGGCAGCCCAACTTAAAAAAAAAATATTCTGTTTTTAGTATTCAACTGTCTAGCTATCACGGTTCATAAGATTCTGATACAGCCTGGTGACAGACAGACAGACAGACAGACGGACTGTGGAGTCTCAGTAATAGGGTCCCGTTTTTACCCTTTGGGTACGGAACCCTAAAAATCATTCACTATTTGAACGGTTTCGGTTCGATTCCAGATGGTTTTCTTATCTAAATAATATTATAAATGCGAAAGTTTGAATGTGTGGATGTATGTTTGTTACTCAATTACGCTAAAACAGCTGAACGGATCTGGATGAAATCTGGCGCAGAGATAGATTATAGTCTGGTATAATGTTCCCTTGGGATAAAAAAAATACTTTTCACGCGGGCTTTGCCGCTAGCAGAAGCTAGTAGGCTATAAATTATCATGACTCAGACAAGGCCGGGGTGGACCACTAGTCAATAATAAATTGTGAAATTATTATAAACTAGTCAATCGACATTATTCAATAATAATATATATAATAGTTATTAAACAAACGGAAATAAAATAGAAAAAAAGACAACTTATATATTAAAAAAAAAACAAAATTAAATGAAAATCTTAAAATAGTATGTGAGTTTGCGTTTTGATGGTGTGAATAATTTGAGTAGTTTAGGAAAATACCAGGTTATTTAAATTTATATTGAATTATCATCATAATATCTGGTTTTTCCCCCGGGTTTTCCTCCATGTTTTATTGCTTTTGAACTTGTTTAATTACCATTTTAAACAGTTATCCTCAAAGACTTCACTTTATATCCATCGACTTTTGTTTTGATCTCTTATCGAAATACTCTCGCCACAATCCCCGATTACTCTTCAATATTACAATATACACACTCAAAGCTAATGTATTTAGGTATTCCAATACTTCTCCTATTATATCAATTATCAATGACTTAATAGTCATCAGTTCTAAAATATAGGTTAGCACTATAATATTACTGAGTACAAATATCATCGTAGATATGTATGTTCGCCGCCATTTGTTTGTCGCTGTAGTAGCTCCAGTATCACTCACGCGGAACAGAGAATATAACACTGCTACATAAATAATAAAATTCATAGTCACAGGTACTAGTAACAGAGCCTTGGCGATAGGAATTGTAATTATTTCTCTGTCATAATACAAATGCAGCAACCATCCAGACAAATAATATAAAGACATTGATAAGAAAGGCACACCCCAAGCAAACAGACTACTCTTCAGGAACCTCCTACGAATGTCGAGACGAAACACTTTCACGAAATCCACATAAAAAACATAGCACAACACTAGTAACCATCCATGATGAGATAACGCACAGTAGAGCAGCAGAGTTGATGGCATAAGACGCACTGTCACATTCTGCGGCCATATATTATGGGTAATTAGAGTTGTTGACACCGCAAACACAAACAAACGCATCGTATTCGCGAAGGTTCCGCTGAGCATCACATAGTTCCTGAAGTGGCGGAACTTTTTGATGAGGCACCACGATGTCACCCCGTATATGAAGGCTAAGAGAGTCGGCACGAACAAGCTCCAGGCTATATAGCTCAGTACTTTGAGGCCAACGAGGGCTATGAAGTTATCTGGAGCTTTGGCTGTGGTGCTGCTGTTGGTCATGGTGAGAGACGCGTGCGCAGCTTAGCGCGTCTATGAGCAGCGTCGTCACACGTCCACAACGTTACGCGCCGTTGGACGCTTTGAAACAATTTAACGTAGTATGTTTTTTAATATAACTATGACTTAGCTCCTTCCAGTCTTGCCAGCCATCCGGCGCCGTTAAGCATAATGTATGTGCGCCCTCTCTGACTATGTAGATATGTATGTAGGTATGTTTAATTTATGTTGGAATGAAAATGTTGTGTATAAAACAAAGTTTTTCGCAGATTCATTAGATAACCCTTATATTAATTATGTTAAATTCCAGATAGTTCAGCTTATTGAAGACGCTCTTTATAAACATACTCGTAATATAACTAATAAAATAATACTATATAATAATAACACAATGGAATAAAACTTAAAAAAATTAAATAAAATAATAGTGTTATTTAATAATATTACCACTACTTCTTATTTATTTTAGACTCAGCGGTCATTGTACCTATAGTCGTGTCAGCTAATGGCTTAATAGACACGAGCCTCGACCAACACCTTACGAGCTTGGTAGGCAGCTGGGCCAAGGGCTTGATTCAGAAAGCAGTACTTCTGGACACCGCTCATATTGTTAGGAGGTTTCTCTCTCTGGTGCTCTGACCACCGGCCGGTAGCTTTGACGGTGCCCGATACCGGTGGGCCTCTATGCTTTAAATTTTTAAATGTTTTTTTAATGTGCATTTTTTTAAGTAAAATTAACGAAATACTTCTCTAGGTACTCTGATAGAACAATCCTTAATAACTAAAATAATCTGGTACTAACGTATTAAAAAGGTCTTCCCCATTATAATAATATAGAAAAATATATTTTTGGTACTATTGGGAATAACCAAGACACCTATAACATTTTAACAGTAAATTGTAAGAAAAATATTCTATACTGGCATTTGTTTCTAGTAAGATATATGTAAAGGTCAATCGTCTAGCGAAACGGGTTGACATTCATTTTACATTTGCATTTTAAACGGAATTCAAAAGCAGTCCAACAACATAGTTTATGACTGAGTATTCTTTAAGTTGATGGCAACGATACACAAAATCGTGATTGATTACATTCTGTTTTCCTTCGTCGGTTCCTACAATCTTGGCAGAGCGGTCGTGGATGACATGTTGCAGTGAGACTTCGTGCAGCTATAAATGGCTTATGGACACGACGCCATCCCTCTCTGACAGCTGGTTGATTACATTATTGAAGATTCAAATAATAAAAGAAGTTTCTTCATCATCAGCATTTTGATGTTCCCACTGCTGGGACACAGGCCTCCTCTCTGTGAGAGGGAAAAATAACAAATATTAGATTATTTATTATTATATACGTTTTCCAAATTTTAGAAGTTCACTGCAACTGTTTTGTTGGGAATAGAAAATGTCAGTGACTTATTTATCACTTGGGTATTCGTAATAACTTTAGACTCTGGTTGATGATCATGTTGAGTCAATTTGACGGTATTTTTAAGTGGATGGGCGCGGCGACAAAGATTGAATCGGTGGATCAACTGAGGAAGGCCGTAATTTAATACTTTCAAATACGCGCTTGCAAATTTTTGCTTTATTTTCGATTGAGTTCTCGATATATCCTTCCGCGACACCACTGGATTTCCATCCGCTCTCGTGTTGTTTGGTAGTAAATTGTTTATGACTGTTTCTGCGTTTAATTTAAAACTTTCTCTTTCACTGCTAGACCTCATCTTTTATTCAATTGTGAGGATCTATTAAAATTGTCCGTAATATTTTGATAAAAAAAACCGGCCAAGTGCGAGTCGGACTCGCCCACGAAGGCTTCCTTACCATTATTGCTAAAAACGGCAAAAATATCACGTTTGTTGTATGGGAGCCCCACTTAAATATTTATTTTATTCTGTTTTTAGTATATATATATAAATATATATATAAACTAGCTGACCCGGCAAACTTTGTTTTGCCATAAAACACCAAAAATTCATCTACCCTACCTACCCTACCCTACCTACCCTACCTACCCTACCTACCCTACCCTACCTACCCTACCCTACCTACCCTACCCTACCTACCCTACCCTACCTACCCTACCCTACCTACCCTACCCTACCTACCCTACCCTACCTACCCTACCCTACCTACCCTACCCTACCTACCCTACCCTACCCTACCTTTCCTATCCTACCTACCCTACCCTACCTACCCTACTTACCCTACCCTACCCTAAACGGGATTAAAAGTATCCTATGTCCTTCTCCTGGTTCTTAGCTACCTCCCTACCAATTTTCAGCCAAATCGGTTCAACCGTTCGTGAGTTATAAATAGTGTAACTAACACGACTTTCTTTTATACATTTTCCATTTTTTTTTTTTCAATTGTAAATCTAAACCATTCTCGAATCTCCACGAACACACACAAAAAATTTCATCAAAATCGGTCCAGTCGTTTAGGAGGAGTTCAGTCACATACACACGCACACAAGAAATATATATATTAAGATATATATATAAATTAAAATATTATGAAGGTTTGCACCTTAGAATTATAATAGAAAAAAAACCGGCCAAGTGCGAGTCGGACTCGCACACGAAGGGTTCCGTACCATTATCGCAAAACACTGCAAAAAATCACGTTTGTTGTATGGGAGCCCCCCTTAATTTATTTTATTTTAATTTAATAATTATTATTTTTTGAGGTGAATATATAACTAAACATTCTGTGAATATTTCAAGCGTCTACCTGTTGCCGTTATTAATATTGAGCAAAAAACGGCCAAAAAATCACGTTTGTTGTATGGGTATAAAATAAATATTCAAGGGGGGCTCCCTTGAATATTTATTTTATACTGTTTTTAGTATTTGTTGTTATAGCGGCAACAGAAATACATCATCTGTGAAAATTTCAACTGTCTAGCTATCACGGTTCATGAGATACAGCCTGGTGACAGATGGACAGACAGACAGACGGATCGTGGAGTCTTAGTAATAGGGTCCCGTTTTTACCCTTTGGGTACGGAACCCTAAACAAGAATAAGAAGTGTCCACATTTTTTTTTTTTTAATTTGGTTAACCAATGCCGCGTCGGGAGGTGCGCTTTTTCATAACTGGCCAGGACTTTATCGAAGCGAATTGATTTCTTGCGGATTGATTGATTAAATAGTGTTCCAAATTCAAAATAAATTTCGTCACTGTTATAAGTGCGCCGGAATGACCCATTTTGCTCGCACTTATCGAGGAACCTTTTGTCTCTTTTCAAATATAAAGGATGAAAAGTACTTCTCAGAAGTGGGACTTTATAGTAAAAAAAAAACATACTAAAATCAGATGATACGCAACGCTAAACGCCGCCATATTCTAAGTAATATTTCTTCTTCTTCTTCTGGCGATATCTGGAAATTCCTTGGGACCCTAGGTATCGGCAAATCGCGGCATTCAGACCTTCCTAACACAATTAACTTGGACGATCTAAACCACTTTTTTTCTACTGTGCCTATGCTAGATAGTCTAACCACACGTGAAACTATCGACTATCTTGATGGTCTGACGCGTCCTAATATTGCACCCTTTGTCTTCACCCCAGTCGACCCAGAAGAGATAAAAAAAATTATCCTATCCATTAAATCCAAAGCTGTGGGCTGCGATAATATAAGTCGTCATATGATCGTGTCGGCTTTGGATCAACTTCTTCCTGTAATCTCCCACATTGTTAACTTCTCTCTTTACTCCGGTGTTTTCCCTTCCTTGTGGCGTAATGCTCATGTTCGAGCCCTGCCTAAGATTTCCAATCCCAATCTTTCCAGTCACTTTCGCCCAATTTCAATCCTTCCTTTTCTTTCCAAAGTGCTCGAGGCCTGTGTTCATAAGCAATTGTCTTACTTTATTTACCACAACTCGCTCATCAGCCCGTTTCAATCCGGTTTCAGGCCCGGGCACAGTACCGTGTCAGCTCTCCTTAAAGTGACAGACGATATAAGGCGGGGAATGGAGGACACTAAAGTTACTGTTGTAGTGTTAATCGACTTCTCCAACGCCTTTAATACCGTCAATCATGATATCCTTTTGTCTATCCTTTCTTATCGTAAGGTCTCTCACGAGGTACTGGAATGGTTTTCCTCTTATCTTCGGGGGCGTCAGCAGTCAGTTCGTACTGGAGACATCTCTTCTATGTGGTGTGACCTTGTAGCTGGCGTCCCTCAAGGCGGTATATTATCTCCTCTTCTGTTCTCAATTTTTATAAATCTTATAACCACCGAGCTTCAGTGTGCGTATCATCTCTACGCTGACGATTTACAGCTCTACTGTCGGGCGGGTGTTGACAGCTTATCGGATGCGATCGAGGGGCTAAACCGGGATCTAATTATGATTAAAGACTGGTCAGACCGATTCGGTGTGGCGGTTAACCCTGCAAAATGTCAGGCTATCATACTTGGGAGCCCCCATAGTTTGAGAAAGCTCGATAGCTTAACTGTTGCACCCATAATCTTCGACAACGTACCAATTCCGTTTGGCTCCGAGGTTAAGGATCTTGGTTTGCTCGTCGATACTTGCCTTGACTGGCGCAAACAGGTAACGAGTGTGAGCCAAAAGGTCACCGGAACGTTGCGTTCACTGTATCGGCTAAAAAATCTTCTCCCAGCTCACATAAAGGCCATGCTTGTACAGTCCCTAATCTTTCCCATAATTGACTATGGTGATGTGTGCTACTATGACCTGAATGCAGACCTACTCAATAAACTTGACCGCCTTCTAAATAACTGCATTCGATTTGTCTTCAACCTCCGTAAGTATGATCATGTATCCACTCATCGATCACTTTTAAAATGGTTACCCATTCGTCAGCGTAGAGCGCTGAGGGCCTTGACTACCCTGTTTTCTTTTATTGATAAACCTCCTCCTTCTTATCTGACTTCTCATGTTCAATTCCTTTGCTCTGCTCACAGTAAAAATCTTCGTTCCACCAATAATCGTCTTCTTCAATGTCCCTCTCACCACTCTGGGTTTATCCACTCGTCCTTCTTTGTCCAGGCTATCTCTCTTTGGAATGCGCTCCCTCAGAATATCAGGATGGCAACCAGTCGGTTCTCTTTTAAATTTAAGGCACGTGAGCACATTCGCAAGAAGTTTGCAGAATCATCACAGAATTGATTTGTTGGTTTCGGTTTCTCTATAACATTGTTTATGTATGTATGTATGTATCTAAGTATATATTTATATATATTCTTTTTATTTATATTTTTCTCTATTTATCCTTTCATTTAGTTGCACCTGCCTTTTTTTTTTTATCTCTGCACCACCCTAAGGTCGACTGGTAGAAAATGCCTAAGGCATTAAGTCCGCCTTTGTACTTGTGCATAAAGTTTTAATAAATAAATAAATAAAAACAGGTATTTTAGCATATTTTATTGATTTAGAATCAAGTTTATCTAAAATCTAAGGTCTATCCTCATACAAAACAGGATATTGATTACTCGTTTGAATTTTAGCTTACAACACAAGCGGTTCAACTGGTTCAAAACATCCTCAAAGATGATAAATATACGTTACATCATTTCAAAACAAGCGAGTTTCGAATCGATCTTCTTTTATTTAAAAAATTGCGCCATATATCCCTATTACTCTTTACAAGAATTATATACACATTCAATGCTATTGCATTCACATATTCTCCTAGGACTGATATTAAATCAGTAGCCAAATTTAACAATATTTTAAGAACCTCAAATAAAGTGGTTAACACTGTAACATTACTAAATACAAATATCAAGGTACATATGTAAAATCGACGCCATTTATTAGTAGTTATATTCACTCCATATATATTAGTTCGAAAAAGAGCATATACTACTGTTAAGTAAATAACAAAATTAATTATTAGAGGAATTGCAATAATACAAGCGGCGACGGGTGTTGTTATTATGTTAATCGAGTGATCATACGCATAAAGTGACAATCCAACAACAAAATATAGAACAGTCGTTACAAATGGCACACCCCAGCCAATGAGGCTACTCTTAAGGAACCTCTTACGAACGTCGAAATTAAACACTTTTACAAAATCAACATAAAAAATATAACACAACACGAGCAACCAACAATGGTGCGAGAGATAAAATAAAATTAACAGAAAATGCATAGAACGAACTACTATAAAATGGTCCGATGTCATATTAGTGTTTTTATCAAGGAAGTATGCCTCAGGTAAAAATATGAACGCGTTACCCATAAATATTCTTAGCATATTCGCTACAATTGCACAGAGAATCACATAGTTTCTGTAATGACGGAACTTTTTAACGATGCACCACGATATCACACCGTAAAAAACTGCTATTAGACTAGAAACGAACAGAATCCAGTAACTGGTCATCCATGCAGTGAGTCCAACGAGCTCGTATAGATATTGTGTGCTGTTAACACTGGTGTCGTTATCAACCATGGTAAGTTTGCGCAGTTCGAAGCAATGACGAGCAGTGACACGCGTCCACACAGACTTGTGCCGTAAGGCAGTTTAAATAAGTTATTGTGTTTCTATGAAATTAAGACGTCGTTATCGGCTGGACCTGTTCGGTGACCAAACTGGTAGGCTGTGTGCTGTGACGTAAGCAAACGACGTTGAGTCGCTTGTTCGCACTAAAAAGGTAAAACAACTAGACATTATTTCCGTATAGTAGATGAATGAATGAATGATGTGAAATGAATGATGAATGGTAAAACAACTAGACATAATTTCCGTATAGCACCATACTGGTGCTATTTTTTTAATGGAGAACTGTCAGCTAGTGTGGGATAGTAAGAAAGCTCTCAAGGGCATCGGGATAACAATCTCTGAGTTTTTAAGACAAGCTAGACACCACTTTATTTGTAACAGCTCGTAAACATTTCGGCTTGCTGAATTGCTGGTCCATGGAGGGTAAAATTGTGAATTAAAAATCCGCTATCAGAAGAAGAGCATGAGATGAAGCTGTCATTGAAATCAGCTAGACCATTCATAATAATATATAAATATAAGTAATACAAATAGATATAAAAAATATGACTAAATCTATGTAAGTACTTAAAAAGCTAAAAGAATTCCTATCAGTTAGAAAACCTTTTTCGGCGGTAGGTGAAAATAAAGTAAAGACGCGTTTTTTTTGCGCAATTTTGATTTAAATTATAATTAAGTATTTTTCAACAATTTCTATATTATTATTGGTTTTATAAGCCACTAATAACAACATCCCTATATTTTCAATACAGTCCATGTAATAAAGCAAAACTTCATCACCTACCAGCTGTTCACTAGTGCTTTCAACGACACTATAAGAAGATACTACTAGAACTACTGAGAGGAGAGAGATACTACTTACGTCATAATGTCTCAGCTGGACGACATCCAATCTGCGCAGAAGAACTTGGAAGAGTGTTTTGCCAGGAAGATGAATGAGCTGGAGGCGCAGATCCAGTGTGCTGGACCCGCGAAGGACACCGTCGCCAAGATCGCTGAAGAGTTCCGGACATTCAGAGAGCTGATGTTCGGAATGCTGAGACTTTTACGGAGGCAGATCACAGAGTGCTCCAGTATGGTGGACGGGTTAGAGACCCGCTCTCGTCGTAAAGCCCTGATATTTACCGGATTTCCTGAGGCCGACAAGGAGGACTGCAAGGCTTTGGTGCTGGACATACTGCACAGTAAACTGGCTCTGCCGAATATTACTGCTTCCTCCATCAAAGCATGTCACAGGCTGGGGTCACCGAGTAAAGGTCCCACGCGCAGCAGGCCAGTATTGGTGAGGTTCTCCAATGTGGACCACAAGTCTGCGGTCTGGCGGGCGAAAACTGCCTTGAAGGGCTCCATGGTTACAGTCAAGGAGTTCTTGACCAGAACAAGACAAGCTGTTTTTGGTTCGGCGCGTTCGCACTTTGGGATGCAGGCATGCTGGACTCAGGACGGGTTAATCATTGTCAGATCGCCCGACGGAGCACGGCACAAAATTTCTTCCATGGAGGAACTCAATCCCTTGGTGGCGAAGTACCCGAAAAAGACTGGGGAATTAACTGCTGCAGCAGGGAGCAGGCCAGGTAGTGAAGTGCGTAGACATCAGTAGTATATTAACACTGTTATACTATTTACACGATTTGCTCAATATATACACTATTTATACTATTTACCTACACGATATACACTATTTACACTATTTACACGATATAATTATTTACACTTATTTAGTTGTGTTAGGGTCGACATAATTCACGTAAACATATCTATATTGCACGTCTACCCACTTAATTTTTTTTTTTTTTTAATTTTACTTTTATGTTTCTGTAAAAATATTGCGAGGGTATATGAATAGTTTTTTTTTTTTTTTTGTTTTTGTCTAAATGTTTTGAATTTATCATACACTGTCGCCCGTCCTTCGATAAAATATAATATTATATTCTTGTAATGCTAATGTGACGTCATATGTTTTGCTGTACAATGTTTGTTTTGTGTTTTGTCAATTGCGTCTTGTTATTGCTTAATGTAACTTTGTATAGTATATGTTCGTCCCATGTTTGTTTTGTGTATTTGTCAACGTATTTTCGTTATTGCATAATGTAACCGTTTCAAGTATCCTTTCTTTCGTTGGTGTTTGATTTATTTTTGTTTCATATTCGATTGTCTCTCTTTTATGCTGTTGTATTGGTATATATGTATATAATACTGGTGCGGCTGGTGGGTGGTGCACAGATAGTGGTGTTGCATCATCAGGTATTATTTAATTGTATTTTTGTTAAGTATTTATATTAATTTTATTTTATGTCTTCTAACGATGATTCTTTTCACTCGGCCGTTGAATCCGTTATCTCTTCCGCTTATGCAAGTTTCACATCCTTGACCGACACCCTTGGTGACTTTGTGCGTCGGAGCTTTGATCGACAAAATGATAAATTATTTAATGTCTGTCATATTAATGCACAGAGTGTGCCAAGTCACTACACTGATTTGTTTGACACTTTTGCTGACGCAAATGTCCACGCCGTGCTGATCTCGGAGAGTTGGCTTAAACCACATCTTCTCTCTACCACCTACCCTCTTCCCGGTTTCATTCTCATCCGCAACGATAGAATTGGAAAGGGAGGAGGTGGTGTCGCTATCTATCTCCGTAGTGATTTCCCTTTCAAAATCGTTGCCTCTTCTCCTTCACCCTATAGTGCTTTTGCTGAGTACCTCTTTCTGGAAATCTATGTCAAGGGTGTCAAGACCCTACTTGGTGTAGTTTACTGTCCGCCCGGTGTTGACTACTTTTCCAACCTTGAATTGGCACTGGAATCGATAGGGTCAGAGTATGCACACTGTATCGTCATGGGCGATTTTAACACAGACCTTAGTCATCCATCCTCTCGTTCCCATAAACTCCTTCAAATCATTGAGTCCGTTAGTCTCCATGTTCTTCCACTGCAGCCTACTCATCTCAATGTCTTGGGTGACGACACGTGGCTCGACTTAATCCTTACATCCACTCCTTCCCTTGTTTCCTCTCATGGTCAGTGTCCTGCACCTGGCTTTTCCCACCATGACCTCATTTTCCTTTCATATGTCCTAAAACCACCTAAACCTCTCCCTAAAGTTCTGCGCATACGTTGTTTTGCACGTTTGGATGTTGAGAAGCTGCGTCAAGATGCTTCGGAACTTGATTGGGGTCATCTTGCAGCGGCAATAGGGGTTGACGACAAACTGAGTATCTTTAATCGGACGATCCTTGCCCTCTACGACAGACATGCTCCTGTAAAGAAAGTTAAGCTTAGGCGTCCACCTGCTCCATGGTTGACGACGGGGGTACGTGTGGCGATGAGACGCAGGGATCGGGCATTTCGTAAATTTAAAAAGGATCGCAGTGAAGAAAATAAGTGTCTCTTCAGGGTTGCAAGAAATCGATGTAATCAGATGATACGCAACGCCAAACGCCGCCATATTCTCGAAAACATTTCTGCCTCTTCTCCTGCCGATATCTGGAAATTCCTCGGAACTCTCGGTATCGGTAGGAATCGTCATGTGGATTTCCCCAAGACGATTGGTCTGGATGAAATCAACCGTCACTTCACAACCACTTGCCATTTGGATCCCCAAATCTTGTCTCAGACGGTTGATTCCATTACTAGCCTACCTGGTCCTATCATAGAACCATTTCGCTTTTCTCCGGCCGCCGAGGAAGAAATTAAAAAGATGATCCTGTCCATAAAATCCAAGGCTGTGGGCCATGATGACATTAGTCGTTACATGGTCACCTTGATCCTCGACCTTCTTCTCCCACCTATTACCCATATCATCAATTACTCTCTGGATTCCGGTCAATTCCCATCCCTGTGGCGTATGGCCTACGTACGTCCACTTCCAAAAATTTCAAATCCCTCCCTCCCTAGTCATTATCGTCCAATTTCCATTCTCCCGTTCCTATCCAAAGTGCTCGAAGCTTGCGTTCACAAGCAATTTTCAGAATTTATTCACCGAAACAATCTTATAAGCTCATTCCAGTCTGGATTCAGACCTGGCCACAGTACTGCCACCGCACTCCTTAAAGTGACTGGCGACGTTAGAGAAGCAATGGAGGATACTAAGGTCACTGTGTTAGTATTAATTGATTTCTCCAATGCCTTTAACGCTGTCAGTCACGATATACTCCTATCTATCCTCTCCCATCTTAAGGTTTCTTCTGAGGCGCTGGAATGGTTCTCCTCTTATCTTCGGGGACGTCAGCAGTCGGTTCGTGTCGATGAGACTTCGTCGAATTGGCGTGACCTGGATGCTGGTGTTCCACAGGGCGGTATTCTATCTCCATTATTATTCTCCATCTTCATTAATTTTATAACTCACTGTCTTCGGTGTTCGTATCATCTTTATGCCGATGATCTGCAACTATACACAGCGGCGCGGATCGAAGAATTATCTGACGCCATAGAAGATGTAAACCGGGACTTGAATGCTGTCAAGGATTGGTCTGACAGATTTGGGGTGTCCGTAAACCCCACAAAATGTCAGGCCATTATTATTGGAAGCCCGCGCATGATGGGTAGAGTGGCGGTTGGCTCTCTTCCCCCGATAATTTTCAATGGTTCCGTCATCCCCATTAGCCCTAGTGTGAAAGATCTCGGTTTGCACCTTGACTCAACACTTAGCTGGCAAAGTCAGGTGTCCAGTATCAGTCAGAGAGCCAGCGGCACTTTGCGATCCTTGTATCGTTTGAGGAGGTTCTTGCCAGCCAAAGCGAAAACTATGCTTGTGCAGACTTTAATTTTCCCAGTAGTTGACTATGGTGACGTGTGCTGCTTTGACTTGAGCGCGGTCTTACTGGATAAGCTAGATAGGGTCTTGAACAACTGTATTAGATTCATATTTAACCTCAGAAAGTATGACCATGTGTCAAACTACAGGTCTGAGCTAAAATGGTTGCCGATTCGCCAGAGAAGAAGTTTACGCGCTTTGACTACGCTTTTCACCCTACTCAATTCTCCCACCCCTCCTTCCTATCTTATTTCTAAATTTCAATATCTATGTTCTTCACATGCTCGGAATCTGCGTTCTTCCAATAATCTCCTCTTGCTCTGTCCTTCTCATACTACTGATTTTGTTCACTCTTCCTTCAATATTCAGTCCATTCTTCTCTGGAACGCGCTTCCTCTCGAGATCAGGACGGCCACAAGTCGGTTTGCATTCAAGCGGAAATTGCGGATTTATTTTCAGCACAACTAAGAAGAGTCATCTCTCTTTCTTTATGTTACTTCATAAATATATATTTTATATAAGTATATATTATATTTCAATATATATGTACGTGTATTTTACCTATTTTAGTATGTTAATAACAATTTTTTTTTCTTTTTAAATTGTTTAAACAATGCACCTGCCTTGATATCTCTTCACCACCCTTGGTTGACTGGTAGAGAATGCCTAAGGCATTAAGTCCGCCTTTGTACCTTTTTTTTTTGTGCATGAAGTCTAAATAAATAAATAAATAAATAAACCATCCCAACTCACTGGTATATTAGCACGAAGGTGATGACGGGAGCTGAGTTCGCTCGCTTTGCTCGCTCACTTCATCTACTTCGAATCTAACCTGTCCGTGCCGGGGTGCCCCAAGCTCCCGAGCTCGCTTCGTTCGCTTTTGGACTGATTCATTGACCAAATCACTAGATTTGACATCTTCCGGTTTTAACACTCATTAAAATTTGATGATCAATTTACTAAATTTGGTTTACGTTTATTTTTTTTGCTGATTGGTATATATTTTAGGTGATAGAGGTTAAATGGTCACAAAGTTTTGTTTGGTGGTCATTATATTTATTCCCATAAAAACACGGCCGTTTATGTCGCATATTTGACGAATCAATTGGGAATCAAAACATAAAAGGTACTTCCCGTTGACCTAGATTGATGAAATGAAGAAAAAGAAGCAATGTCTTATAGTACAAGTAAAGGAAAAAATCCGAAAACCGTTATTTTGTACATAAAATATTAGAATAAAACTCGTCAAGTCTTAGTAATAGGGTCCCGTTTTTACCCTTTGAGTACGGAACCCTAATCAAGTAATAGGTAAATTAAAATTAATTTTCAAAATTATACAATCATGCCACTATTTTTAGACTTCTTATGTTAAATATTGTTTAAATTCTGTTGTCCTAGGATAAGCATATTTTAAGAGCTCCTACAGTCTGTGATACAGGATTACCTAGTACAGGCATCTTACTTTATTATACCTACATTAGTTATCTGAGATTGAAACTGTGTTTCTACCTTTCTAATTTCTGAATAAAGATATATTATTATTATATTATTATTTCGTTTATTCATCTTACTTCTTATTACATTACATTTTTAAATATTTCTTAAAAGCATAAAAAAAAACATTTAAAATATAAAAAATAGAGGCCCACATCGGGAACAGGGTCCAAGCTACCGGCAGTCAGGGCTCCAGAGAGAGGAACCTCCTAACAATGCGAGCCGTGTCCAGCAGTACTACTTTCTGGATCAGGCCCTTGACCCAGCCGCCTAACGAGAGTCTTCTAAGATGTTGATCGAAGCTCGTGGCTATTAAGCCATTGGCTGATACGACTATCGGTACAATGATCGCTGTGTCCACATCCCACATGTCGACAACCTCGCGAGCCAAGTCAAGATACTTGATTTGCTTATCTTTCTCGGCTTTCACGAGGTTCCTGTCATGCGGGACGTTAATGTCAACAATCGGTCCACGACCACTATATCAGGCTTATTAGCGATAATAGTCCTGCCAGTGATGATGGACAGATCTCAGTACAATGTGATATTGCCATTCTCGAGAATTGGTTCGGGCACATACCTGTAGTACGGCACCTCCGATGCCACAAGAGTGTATTTCAGAGCAAGTTGCTGATGGATAATCCTGGCTACAAGGTTGTGCCTATGCTAGACTCTTCGTTAGCTAGACAAGAACAACCAGAGATAATGTGGCGGATCGATTCACCCGGGCGGTGAGATGCCCGACAGATGTCAACCGTGCCATCCTTCACAGTAAATCTCCGGTAGTTATTTGTTATGATAACTTCGTCCATAATTGCACAGACAAAACCTTCGGTTTCCCCAAAGAGGTCACCGAAACGCAGCCAGGCTACGGACGCTGCTTGGTCTACTTCAGACCCATGTAGGGCCCGGAAAAAGCGTCCATGAAGCTCCTTACTCTGCCATACTTCCTGCGGTCGTTAGTGTCAAGCACTACAGGCTTGCGCCAGTTCTCATTCGCCAAGGAGAGCGGGGTGAGTCCCTTGTCCACTGCTACTACATCTCGATACATACCCACGTCAGTGTGTAGAAAATATTCCTTGAGATTGCATATCTCACGGTTGTGGAGGTTTTTGGCATTTAAAAAGCCTCGGCCTCCACACTTCCGCGGGATATACAATCTCATGACCGACGATCGTGGGTGATGCATTCGATATGCAGTCAGCAGTGTACGGACCCTCCTATCCAAGGCGTCGAGTTCCGTTTGAGTCCATTTGAGTATGCCGAAAGAGTACTTCAATACCCCCAAAGCCAAAGTTCTTAGCGTTCGGAAGATCTTCATATTCGAATGTCTGCGCCGTTACCACCGATACGTGGTTCCTGGGTTGCCAATCTCGTCCGGACGGAGGGACGGGTGCCCAGTTGAAAGGACTGAGAGCGTCTTCGCTGACAGACACTACTTATACCTTGCACCAAAACTATACAACAAAATCGGTAAAGATATGGGTATGAAACAACTTAAACATCTAACCAACTTCCAATTCAAGAAAAGGGTTACACAGTGGCTGTACGGTTTCAGTTATGAGGAAATAGAAAACCTAATTGGAAGCGTAACTTGAATTTCCAATCACATACACTACACAACACACTATACACGGTAACATTATACACTACTCACTACACACCCACTCACCTCCCACACCCACACCCCTCACATATACTCGGGGTGAGTGGCACACTCTGCCCTGTTAATTTAATTATTCTTATCTAGGCAATGTAAATTATGTAATGTATTAAATTCTAATAATTCTAATATAAGCAATGTCAAATTTTTATTTATTTAATGTTAATCTTTTTTATTTTAATCAATGTTTTAATTTTAAGGATATCAATTTGCCGTTTTAATCTTATTTTGTATACCTAATAATGTGTGCATGCTATAACTGTCATATTATTATTATTGTATTTTTTTTTTTTTTATGTTTTCTGTCTATCTTGCTCCATTTGTATTATATTCCCTGTTTTTGGAGAGGTCTGGCTCTTGTGATACAGGACTTCCAAGTACAAGAGCCAGGGCTGCACTGATAATTGTTGAATAAAGTGTGTTAATAAATAAATAAATAAATACCGGCATGGCCCAACCGTTGAAGGCGCGCACCTTGTTTCCGCCTGAAAGAAGGCTATTGAATACCTTCTTCAGGCGGCCAAAGAAGCGTTCCCTCAACGATTGCTTCATGTCAGTAGTGTAACCTAACCTAACGCTTCCGACATACCCAAATACTTATAGGTTTCGTTTGGAGAGAGGGATCTCAGGTTTATGGAATCCGCGAGTTGAATTCCTACGGATTCCACAATCTCCCCTCGCTTTACATGCATGACCGCACATTTGTCTACATCAAACTCCATCCTGATGGCGTTACTAAAAGTTTCAGTTGCCTTCAGTAGCTCCATCAGCTGAAGATTGCTGGGGGCAAAGAGCTTCAGATTATCCATGTAAAGGAGGTGAGATATAACCTGACCACCTCTCTTCAAACGATAGCCTAGCCTTGAATTCTCCAGCAGCATGCTTAGAGGATACAGGGCTAGGCAAAACCAAAGTGGACTCAAACTATCGCCCTGGAATATACCTCGCTCGATCCTTACAGGTTCGCTATTCCTCTGGATATTTAGACATCCTGGATAGCGAAGGACTGTGCTCCATTGGCCCATACACGACATCAGGAAGGTGTGTAGAGTTGTATCTATTTTATACAATTCTAGCACCCTCATGAGCCATGTATGAGGCACCGAGTCATAGGGCTTCTTATAATCTATCCAACATGTTAACAGATCCTTTCGGGAACGCCGAACCTGTTGGCTAATGGCCATATCTATAAGGAGTAGCTCCTTAGTACCGCGGGACCCGTTCCTACATCCATTCTGAGAGACCGACATGATCGAGTTATCGTCGACGTGTTTATTAATTTTAACACTCAAAATAGATGTAAGAACCTTATAGACCGTTGGAACATGTCTATAATTTTTGGGTTCCGCGGTGTTACCAGACTTATGGAGCAGGTGGGTTCCTGTTGTAAGGAACTTGGGTAGCGAACCAGACTCCAAGGCTGCCTGGCTTTGTAGCCACTTGATCCAAAAGTTGTGCAGCCCGTCCGGCCTTGGAGATTTCCAGTTTGGCAACGGACGGACTGCACGGGCTACATCTTGGGGGCTGATCGTGATAGCCCCCATTTCTTGAATTGGATCGCACGCTCGTTCGACCCATTTCTCCCGAGTACATTCACCTTCGGTGTGACTGATAGGCACCGACCAGATGCTGCGCCAGAATGAACACATCTCCTCTCAAGTAATAAACTCGACGTTGCACTCATAACCAAAACTCATGCCACCATGCGCAGCTCGTTCTTTATCAAAAACTACCATGTGTATAGTACTCCTCATCCTGACGGCAGTGCAACAACCAACAACCTTCCAAAGTAGAACTACTCCTAATGAAGCAAAGTGAAATAATCGATATTCTCCTTCAACAGATAGGTACCCTTATAGTACTATAGGCCACAATAATCGCCAAATTAGTACCAAAATGATTGGGCTGCGACTGGTCATATGAAACATCAATGGACTCTCCTGGAACATCCAGGAACTTAAAACCATCCTCTCAAGTAACAAACTCGACGTTGCACTTATATCCGAAACTCATGCCACCATGCGCAGCTCGTTCTTTATCAAAGACTAGCTTTTCCCCGCGGCTTCGCTCCCGTGGACCACCCCACAGGACCCGTTTTCGGGCTTAAAAATGCCTATGTCAATCAGGAATAATATAGCTTTCTATTGGTGAAAGAATTATTCAAATCGGCCCAGTAGTTTCGGAGCCTATGCGGTACAAACAAACAAACAAACAATCAAACAAACAAACAAAAAAATCTTTCCTCTTTATAATATTATTATTAATAATTATTAATTATTATTATTATATATTATTATTATTTCCTTTATTCTTCTTCATTCTTACTTACTACATTTTTAAATATTAAAAAAGAAAACTTAAAAACATTTAAAAATATAAAAGTAGAGACCAACCGGTATCGGGAACAGGGTCCAAGCTACCGGTGGTTAGGGCTCCAGAGACAGGAACCTCCTCACAATGCGAGCCGTATCGAGGAGTACTGCCTTCTGTATCAGACCCTTGATCCAACCGCCCAATGACAGCCTCGACAGATGGTCGTCGAGGCTCTTGGCCATCAGGCCGTTGGCCGTAACGACAATCGGCACAATGATCGCCGAGTCCACATTCCACATGTCGACAACCTCGTGTGCTAAGTCAAGATACTTGATTTGTTTCTCTTTCTCAGCTTTCACGAGGTTCTCGTCATGCGGGATGGTGACATCGATTATCATTGTGCGGCGCGCTAATCGGTCTATCACCACTATATCCGGCTTATTGGCATCAATAGTCCTATCAGTGATGATAGACCGATCCCAGTACAACGTGACATGGTCATTTTCGAGAACTGGGTCGGGCACATACTTGTAATACGGTACCTCCGATTCCACTAGATTGTACTTCAAAGCAAGTTGCTGGTGAATAATCCTGGCCACTTGGTTATGCCTGTGTAAGTATTCGCCGTTAGCCAGACGAGAACAACCAGAGATAATATGTCGGATGGATTCTCCTGGGCGGTGGCATGCCCGACACACGTCAACCGTCCCCTCCTTCATTATATGTCTCCGGTAGTTATTCGTCAGGATAACTTCGTCCATAATTGCACAGACAAAACCTTCAGTTTCCCCGAAAAGGTCACCGAAACGTAGCCAGGATACGGACGCTGGGAAGTCTACATCGGGTCCATGGAGAGCCCGATAGAAGCGTCCGTGTAGCTCCTTGCCTTGCCATACCTCTTTGCGTCCATCAGTCGATAGTATTACAGGCTTGCGCCAGTTCTCTTTAGCCATGGACAACGGGGTGAGTCCCTTGTCCACTGCGACCACATCCCGGTGCATACCCACTTCAGCTTTTAAAAAGTATTCTCTGAGGCTGCACACCTCGCGGTTGTGAAGAGTCTTGGCGTTTAAAAAGCCTCGACCCCCACACTTCCGCGGGATGTACAGTCTCATCACCGATGATCGTGGGTGATGCATCCGGTTTGCGGTCAGCAGTGTCCGGACCCTCCTGTCGAGGGCGTCGAGCTCGGTCTGAGTCCATTTGAGTATGCCGAAAGAGTACATCAAAACCGGCATGACCCAACTGTTGAAGGCGCGCACCTTATTTCCACCTGACAAAAGACTATCTAATACTTTTTTCAGGCGGCCAAAGAAACGCTCCTTCAGCAGTTGCTTCATGTCAGTACTGTTGATGCCCAACGCTTCTGACATACCCAAATACTTGTAAGTTTCAGTCGAGGAGAGGTGTCTAAGGTGTATGGAATCAGAGAGTTGAATTCCCTCGGATTCCATAATCTCCCCTTGCTTTACATGCATGACTGCACATTTGTCCACACCAAATTCCATTCTGATGCGAGTTACTAAAGGTTTCAGTTACCTTCAGTAACTCCGTCAGTTGGAATTTGTTGGGGGTAAAGAGTTTCAGATCATCCATGTAAAGGAGGTGAGATATGACCTGACCACCTCTTCTCAACCGATAACCTAGTCCTGAATCCTCCAGCAGTGTACTTAGAGGATTCAGGGCTAAGCAGAACCAAAGTGGACTCAAACTGTCGCCCTGAAATATCCCCCGCTTAATCCATACAGGCTCATCATCCCCCTGAATCGGTCGACATCCTGGATATTGAAGGACTGTCTTCCATTGACCCATACATGACTCAAGGAAGGTGCATAGAGTTGCATCTATTTTGTACAACTCCAGCACCCTCATGAGCCATGTATGTGGCACAGAGTCGTAGGCCTTCTTGTAGTCTATCCAGCATGTCGACAGATCCTTGCGGGATCGACGAACCTGCTGGCTTATAGCCATGTCAATGAGGAGTAGCTCCTTCGTGCCGCGGGACCCATTCCTACATCCATTCTGAGAGGTAGACATAATTGAGTTACCCTCAATGTGTTTATCAATTTTTGCTCTCAGGATGGATGTAAGAAGTTTATAAACCGTCGATAAGCATGTTATTGGTCTATAATTCTTGGGTTCCGCGGGACTACCTGTCTTATGGAGCAGGTGGGTAATGCCTGTTGTCAAAAACTGCGGCAGCGACCCAGACTCTAAACATGACTGGAATTGAGATGCCAGAAACGCATGTGAGCTGCTATACCATTTTAGCCAGAAGTTATGCAGTCCGTCCGGTCCTGGAGACTTCTAGTTCGGTAGCGGACGAACTGCTTTGGCTACATCAGTTGGACTGATGATTACTTTTTCCATTTCTGGTATAGCTTCACACACGCGCTCGTCATCACGCATCCAGCCACCCTCAGTGTGACAGACGGGCACCGACCAGATGCTTCGCCAGAATGTGCTCGTGGCGTCATCATCCAGGCGGCACACGTCAGTCACATTTTGTTCAGGTCGCTCCCAAGTTCTGTATACCCACCTCTCATCACTCTGGAACATGCGATTCTGCGAGTACCGGTCAACCCGCCGCTTATACCGCCGAATACGGCTGGCCCATGCACAAACTTTCTGCTTCAGGAAGTCGATGCGCTCCGTGACACGGGACATGTATTCTCGAGGACTGATTCCAGTCCCCGAAAATGCCCGCCTCACGAAGCGCATCACACGTGGTCGTATATTGCCCTCCCTGAAACAGCATAGTTTGCCGATGAGTACCCTAGCCCCATCGATACGCCGTTCGATCCTGCATTGCCAGGCTGGCACGGCAGGCTTTGGCCGAATAGTTACGTTTGGGAACTTAACATTGGCCAAACGACATGCCGCAACAGCCCCGCAATACAGGATTGAGTGCGTATCAACGAGGTTCTCGCTGCTTTCAAAGATGTTCTTAAGCAGCGAGTCCAAAGCACACACCAGCGCCCTATTCTTCTTGTGCATAGGCAAGCGTGGTAATCGGGGTCTAAGTTCAGTCGGTGTTGACCTATACTCGCGAAGCGCATCCTCCAGTGCGCTCCTCAATCTTTCGTTGCACTGGCTACTTACTGTAACAACCCTATCATCGGCCTCTTCATTATCATGATTGGACCGCGGCGGGATCACAATAGTGACTGGCGGTGCCGCGGTCTGTGTCAAGGTTGAGACGATTTGGTTGCTCAGCACTTCTGAGCGCAGCCTATCAAGTGCGGCGTCGTCCAACCTGTGATTACGCTGGATGACCCGCACCTGATCCGACAATCGTTGGGCCGAGACGTCTACGGTTGGTTCTAGGTCCTGAAACAGAGACAGCATCCTAACACGGTACGCAGTGAGGTTAGTTCCCCCCTCTGTAGACCCGTAATATGCGCGCATGACGTTCTCATTCATACTTTGAGTCCATCTCATGCGCTGCACACAACCACCGGCAGCGGGGACCCGGCTCGGGGCCGGTTGGCCCCTAGATCCCAAGCTCCTCGGTGGCCGGCCTCTCCCCTGCCGACGTACAGGTGTTGGCGACGTCGGCGGGGAAAAATACTCGTCGCTAGAGCTCGACGCAACTGCAGCCGCCGATGATACTGGTGATCCGAGGTCCGGCGGCGGCGAGGCGGAGCTGAGCGACGAGTCCGGGGGTGGATGGCGTGCGCGATAGGCAGCTGCTCTCGTCAACATTATTTAATCATTTTCTTTACACTTTTCCATTGTAAATATTGCTTGGTTGACGTCTGTCAGTGACGACGTCAACTGGTTTCTTGTGATTTTCAGAAATATTATTAGATTTGTTGTGGATTTATAAAACTGTATATTATATATGGGTTTTTTCAAACTGGTTTCTATTGCTGTATATGTTATTTTCTGAGTTTGATAGTTTTATGAATTTGTAAATAATTAAAATGTGCAGGAAAAAATTTGACATGTTGACATTTTTTTTTTTTTATTATTATGTCTTTTATTGATTTCTTTTCTTATTTACTACATTTTTAAATATTTTTATAAAATAAATTACAAAAAAACATTTAAAAATATAAAAAATAGAGGCCAACCGGTATCGGGAACAGGGTCCAAGCTACCGGTGGTTAGGGCTCCAGAGACAGGAACCTCCTCACTATGCGAGCCGTATCGAGGAGTACTGCCTTCTGTATCAGACCCTTGATCCAACCGCCCAATGATAGCCTCGACAGATGGTCGTCGAGGCTCTTGGCCATCAGGCCGTTGGCCGTAACGACAATCGGCACAATGATCGCCGAGTCCACATTCCACATGTCGACAACCTCGAGTGCTAAGTCGAGATACTTAATTTGTTTCTCTTTCTCAGCTTTCACGAGGTTCTCGTCATGCGGGATTGTGACATCGATTATCATTGTGCGGCGCGCTAATCGGTCTATCACCACTATATCCGGCTTATTAGCAACAATAGTCCTATCAGTGATGATAGACCGATCCCAGTACAACGTGACATGGTCATTTTCGAGAACTGGGTCGGGCACATACTTGTAATACGGTACCTCCGATTCCACTAGATTGTACTTCAAAGCAAGTTGCTGGTGAATAATCCTGGCCACTTGGTTATGCCTGTGTAAGTATTCGCCGTTAGCCAGACGATAACAACCAGAGATAATATGTCGGATGGATTCTCCTGGGCGGTGGCATGCCCGACACACGTCAACCGTCCCATCCTTCATTATATGTCTCCGGTAGTTATTCGTCAGGATAACTTCGTCCATAATTGCACAGACAAAACCTTCAGTTTCCTCGAAAAGGTCACCGAAACGTAGCCAGGATACGGACGCTGGGAAGTCTACATCGGGCCCATGGAGAGCCCGATAGAAGCGTCCGTGTAGCTCCTTGCCTTGCCATACCTCTTTGCGTTCATCAGTCGATAGTATTACAGGCTTGCGCCAGTTCTCTTTAGACATGGACAACGGGGTGAGTCCCTTGTCCACTGCGACCACATCCCGGTGCATACCCACTTCAGCTTTTAAAAAGTATTCTCTGAGGCTGCACACCTCGCGGTTGTGAAGAGTCTTGGCGTTTAAAAAGCCTCGACCCCCACACTTCCGCGGGATGTACAGTCTCATCACCGATGATCGTGGGTGATGCATCCGGTTTGCGGTCAGCAGTGTCCGGACCCTCCTGTCGAGGGCGTCGAGCTCGGTCTGAGTCCATTTGAGTATGCCGAAAGAGTACATCAAAACCGGCATGACCCAACTGTTGAAGGCGCGCACCCTATTTCCGCCTGACAAAAGGCTATCTAATACCTTTTTCAGGCGGCCAAAGAAACGCTCCTTCAGCAGTTGCTTCATGTCAGTACTGTTGATGCCCAACGCTTCCGACATACCCAAATACTTGTAAGTTTCAGTCGAGGAGAGGTGTCTAAGGTGTATGGAATCAGAGAGTTGAATTCCCTCGGATTCCATAATCTCCCCTTGCTTTACATGCATGACTGCACATTTGTCCACACCAAATTCCATTCTGATGGACTCACTAAAGGTTTCAGTTACCTTCAGTAACGGAATTTGTTGGGGGTAAAGAGTTTCAGATCATCCATGTAAAGGAGGTGAGATATGACCTGACCACCTCTTCTCAACCGATAGCCTAGTCCTGAATCCTCCAGCAGTGTACTTAGAGGATTCAGGGCTAAGCAGAACCAAAGTGGACTCAAACTGTCGCCCTGAAATATCCCCCGCTTAATCCATACAGGCTCATCATCCCCCTGAATCGGTCGACATCCTGGGTATCGAAGGACTGTCTTCCATTGACCCATACATGACTCAAGGAAGGTGCATAGAGTTGCATCTATTTTGTACAACTCCAGCACCCTCATGAGCCATGTATGTGGCACAGAGTCGTAGGCCTTCTTGTAGTCTATCCAGCATGTCGACAGATCCTTGCGGGATCGACGAACCTGCTGGCTTATAGCCATGTCAATGAGGAGTAGCTCCTTAGTGCCGCGGGACCCATTCCTACATCCATTCTGAGAGGTAGACATTATCGAGTTACCCTCAATGTGTTTATCAATTTTTGCTCTCAGGATGGATGTAAGAAGTTTATAAACCGTCGATAAGCACGTTATCGGTCTATAATTTTTAGGTTCCGCAGTACTACCCGATTTATGGAGCAGGTGGGTTATTCCTGTCGTTAGGAACTGGGGCAGCGACCCTGACTCTAAGGCAGACTGGAACTGAGATGCCAAACGAGCGTGCGAACTTTGGAACCACTTAATCCAAAAGTTTTGCAGTCCGTCTGGCCCTGGAGATTTCCAATTGGGCAACGGACGGACTGCACGAGCCAGATCTTGGGGGCTGATGGTAATTGCCCCCATTTGTGGTATCGGATCGCACGCTTGCTCGACCTCCCGAGTCCAGTCACCCTCGGTGTGACTGACAGGCACCGACCAGATATCGCGCCAAAACGAACACATGGCGTCATTATCCGGTAGGCGCATGTCAGTCACACCTTGGTCGGGTCGCTCCCAAGCCCTATAAACCCACCTTTCGTTGCTCTGGAATGTGCGATTCTGAGTGTATCGCTCCACTCGCCGCTTGTACCGACGAATACGGCTTGCCCATGCATAGATCTTCTGCTTCAGAAAGTCGATACGCTCTGTGACGCGGGACAGATAATCTCGAGAACTGATATCAGTCCCCGAAAACGCCCGCCTCACAAAGCGCATCACTCTAGGGCGAGTGTTGCCCTCCCTGAAGCAGATAAGCTTGCCGATGAGTGCTCTAGCCTCACCGATACGATGCTCAATCCTGTACTGCCAAGCTGGTATAGCTGGTCGTGTAGCTCTGTCAGTTTTGGGAAACTTGACGTTAGCTACACGACATGCCGCTGCAGCCGCACAGTATAAGATCGAGTGGGTATCGGCAAGGTCTTTGCTGCTATCAAAAACATTTGATAGCTGCGAATCTAGAGCACACACCAGCGCCCTATTTTTCTTATGCATGAGCAGACGAGGTAGTCGAGGTCTAAGCTCAGGCGGTGTGGAACGATACTCTCGGAATGCACACTCTAAAGCGCTCCTCAATCGTGCATTGCATTGGGTACTCACGGATATAGCCTCATCATCGTCATCCTCACCAACATGGTCGGTTCGCGGTGATACACTGGGTTGCAGTTGCACCGCGGCCGGAGGCAAGGCAGGCGAGACACGGCTACTCCGTGATTCCTCACGCAGTCTATCAAGTACGGTGTCATCCAGCATATGATTACGCTGGATGACCCGCACCTGATCCGATAGACGTTGGGCCGACACGTTGACAGCTGGCTCAAGCACCTGAAACAGAGAGAGCATCATATTATATTATTATTCCATTTATTTATTTTATTTACATATCTTTACATTTTTAAATATTTATCTATAAAAAATTAAATAAAAAAACATTTAAAAATACAAAAATAGTAGCCCACCGGTATCGGGAACAGGGTCCAAGCTACCGGTGGTCAGGGCTCCTGAGAGAGGAACCTCCTAACGATACGCGCCGTGTCCAGGAGTACCGCTTTCTGGATCAAGCCCTTGATCCAGCTGCCCAACGAGAGCCTCCTCAGATGTTCGTCGAGGCTCTTGGCTATTATGCCATTGGCCGTAACGACTATCGGCACAATGACTGCTGTATTCACATCCCACATGTCGACAACCTCGCGAGCCAGATCAAGATATTTGCTTTTCTTATCTCTCTCAGCCTTCACGAGGTTCTCGTCATGGGGAACCGCTATATCAACAATCATTGCGCGACGCTCTAGTCGGTCTATCACCACTATGTCAGGCTTATTGGCAACAATAGTCCTGTCAGTGATGATAGACCGATCCCAATACAACGTGACATTGCCATTTTCGAGAACTGGGTCGGGCTCATACTTATAGTAAGGCACTTCCGATTCAACAAGATTGTATTTCAGAGCAAGTTGCTGATGGATAATCCTGGCTACAAGGTTGTGTCTATGCAAATAGTCTCCGTTAGCTAGACTAGAACAACCGGAGATAATGTGACGGATGGATTCCCCCGGCCGGTGACATGCCCGACAGATGTCAACCGTGCCGTCTTTCACAATATATTTCCGGTAGTTGTTCGTCATCATAACTTCGTCCATAATCGCAAAGACAAAACCTTCGGTTTCCCCGAAAAGGTCACCAAATCGTAGCCAGGCCACGGACGCTAAAAGATCTACATCGGGCCCATGTAGGACCCGGTAGAAGCGTCCGTGAAGCTCTTTGCTCTGCCATACCTCCCTGCGGTCATTAGTATCTAATACTATAGGTTTGCGCCAGTTCTCGTTAGCCAAGGAGAGCGGGGTTAGGCCCTTATCCACCGCTACCACATCTCGATGCATACCCACGTCAGCTGCCTGGAAATATTCCCTAAGACTGCATACCTCGCGGTTGTGCAGGGTCTTAGCATTTAAAAAGCCACGACCCCCGCACTTCCGAGGGATATACAGTCTCATAACCGATGACCGTGGGTGATGCATACGATTTGCGGTAAGCAATGTGCGGACTCTCCTATCCAGGGCGTCAAGTTCTGTCTGAGTCCATTTGAGTATGCCGAAAGAATACATCAAGACCGGCATGACCCAGCCGTTGAAGGCGCGCACCTTGTTCCCGCCTGATAAAAGACTATTTAGTACTTTTTTCAGGCGGCCAAAGAAGCGTTCCTTCAACGACTGTTTCACGTCAGTTACATTGATGCCTAATGCTTCCGACATACCCAAATACTTGTAAGTTTCGGTTGAGGAAAGGGATCGAAGGTGTATGGAATCCGAGAGTTGTATTCCCACGGATTCCATAATCTCCCCTCGCTTTACATGCATGACTGCACATTTGTCCACACCAAATTCCATCCTGATGGCGTCACTAAAGGTTTCTGTAACCTTCAGTAGCTTCATCAGTTGCAAGTTGTTGGGGGCAAAGAGCTTGAGATCATCCATGTAAAGGAGGTGAGATATGACCTGACCTCCTCTTCTCAACCGATAGCCCAGGCCCGAACCCTCCAGCAGTGTACTAAGAGGGTTCAGGGCTAAACAAAACCACAGTGGACTCAGACTATCGCCCTGAAATATTCCACGCTCGATCCTTATAGGTTCGCTGTCCTCTTGAATCTGTCGACATCCTGGATAGCGAAGGACCGTCCTCCACTGCCTCATACACGACATCAGGAAGGTGCGCAGAGTTGCATCAATTTTATACAACTCCAGCACCCTCATGAGCCATGTATGTGGCACTGAGTCATAGGCCTTCTTGTAGTCTATCCAACATGTCACCAGATCCCTTCGGGAACGGCGAACCTGCTGGCTAATAGCAATGTCTATAAGGAGCAGCTCCTTAGTACCGCGGGACCCGTTCCTACATCCATTCTGAGAAGCAGACATGATTGAATTCGTATCAATATGTTGATTAATTTTAGCTCTCAGAATCGATGTAAAAACTTTATAGACCGTCGGTAAACATGTTATCGGTCTATAATTTTTAGGTTCCGCAGTACTACCTGATTTGTGGAGCAGGTGGGTTATTCCTGTAGTTAGGAACTGGGGCAGCGATCCTGACTCTAAGGCAGACTGGAACTGAGTTGCCAAACGAGCGTGCGACCTTTGGAACCATTTCATCCAAAAGTTGTGCAGTCCGTCCGGCCCTGGCGATTTCCAGTTAGGCAACGGACGGACTGCACGAGCTACATCTTGGGGGCTGATGGTAATTGCCCCCATTTAGGTATCGGATCGCACGCTTGCTCGACCTCCCGAGTCCAGTCACCCTCGGTGTGACTGACAGGCACCGACCAGATATTGCGCCAGAACGAATACATGGCGTCATCATCTGGTAGGCGTGTATCAGTCACACCTTGGTTGGGTCGCTCCCAATCCCTATAAACCCACCTTTCGTTGTTCTGGAATGTACGATTCTGCGTGTATCGCTCCACTCGCCGCTTGTACCGACGAATACGGTTTGCCCATGCATAGATCTTCTGCTTCAGGAAGTCGATACGCTCTGTGACGCGGGACAGATAATCTCGAGAACTGATATCAGTCCCCGAGAAAGCCCGCCTCACAAAGCGCATCACTCTAGGGCGAGTGTTGCCATCCCTGAAGCAGATAAGCTTGCCGATGAGTGCTCTAGCCTCACCGATACGACGCTCAATCCTGGACTGCCAGGCTGGTACAGCTGGTCGTGTAGTTCTGTCACTTTTTGGGAATTTGACGTTAGCTACACGACATGCCGCAGCAGCCGCACAGTACAGTATTGAGTGGGTTTCGGCAAGGTCTTTGCTGCTATCAAAAACATTTGATAGCTGCGAATCAAGAGCACACACCAGCGCCCTATTTTTCTTATGCATGGGCAGACGTGGTAGTCGAGGTCTAAGCTCAGGCGGTGTGGAGCGATACTCGCTGAATGCACATTCGAAAGCGCTCCTTAAACGTACATTGCATTGGGTACTCACAGATATAGCCCTGTCGTCGTCATCCTCACCATCATGATCGGGTCGCGGTGAAGCACTGGGTTGCAGTTGCACCGCGGCCGGTGGTAAGGCAGGCGAGACACGGCTATTCCGTGATTCATTGCGCAGTCTATCAAGTACGGTATCATCCAACATACGGTTACGTTGGATGACCCGCACCTGATCCGACAGACGTTGGGCCGAAACGTTGACAGCTGGCTCAAGCACCTGAAACAGAGAGAGCATCCGACCACGGTACGCAGTCAGGTTAATTCCCCCCTCTGTAGCCCCAAAGTATGCGCGCATGACGTTTTCGTTGATCGATTGCGTCCATCGCATGCGCTGCACACTTCCACCGGGAGCGGGGACCCTGTCAGAGGCCGATGGGCCTCGAGGTCCCAAGCTGTCCGGCGGCCGGCGTCCTCCCCGTCGACGCGCAGGTGGTGGTGTCGTCGGCGGAGAGAAGTATTCGTCGCTCGAGCTCGACGCAACTGCAGCGTCCGGGATCGCTTGACTCACGATTGTAGATGGTCCCGGCGGCTGCGAGGCGGAGCTGAGCGACGAACCCGAAGATGTTGGGCGTGTGTTTTTGTCTCGGGCCTGGCTTCTCGTGAACATTTTTTATTCATCTTTGGTTGGCAAGTAATTTTTCATGTTGTAGTTTTGATTGGATTACATCATTACTATTGTAATTTTCTTTTATTTTCTTGGTTTTTCATTTTATTGGTGTGTTTGGACATTGTTCTATTGTATTTTTCTATTGTATTAATATATTAGTTTATCTAGGAAAATTTAGAGATAAAATTTTTCATGTCACACTTGACAGGTCAGGCCACAGATTATTATTATTATTATTATTATATTATATTATATTAGTATAGATATAGACTACCATGTGTATCGTACTCCTCATCCTGACGGCAGTGCTCATGCGGGATCAGCTGTGGTCATAAAGATCAATCTGAAGCAGTCATCCCTAGAAGCTTATTCCACTGATTTCCTCCAAGCCACCTCGATAAGACTGAAATACCGTGCCGGTCCTATAGTCCTATCTGCCGTCTACTGCCCACCGAAACACAGAATTTCCAAAGAAATGTATCTTCATTACTTCCAGACACTTGGGCAATAGTTTATCACAGGTGGCGACTGGAATGCGAAATATATGTACTGGGGTTCACGCTGCACAGTAAACAGAGGTCGGGTGCTCAAGGGCTGCGTCGACAGAATGAAGTTACAGACATGGTCGTTAGGCCATCCCATCTATTGGCCTTCAGACCCCAAAAGGTTACTTGATATTCTTGACATCTACATCGCAAAAGGCGTTAGTCACTTGTACACTAGCATACAGTCTAGCCTCGACGATTCATCCGACCATACACCAGTCATCCTCAACCTATGCGCTAGAGCGATCGATAGAGAGAAATCGGAGAAACTATACAATCATAAAAATTTACTGAGATGGCTTTCGTACTTACCTACAAGACAAAATTAACTTACAGACTCCGTTAAAGTCGTGACGTAGATGAGGCCTACTTGTACATTACCAACTCGATCCAAACGGCAGCCTGGCTAAATAGACCCAGCCTACCTGACTCACATAAATCTGCTGTTACGCCAATGGACATCAGAATAAAGCTGGAGGAAAAGCGTCGCCTTAGGAGAAATTGGCAACAGACACATATCCCAGCCGACAAGCCAAGATTTAACCGCGCAGCAAGAGAACTGAATCGAATGCTCAAGGAATCCTCTAATCTAAGACTGAGAACTACATTAGAGCAGATGTCACCAACTGGACGGAACGACTACTCTCTGTGGAAAGCCTCTAGAAGCGTAAATAAGTCACAGAGATACTGCCCTCCAATAAAATTTAACTCTTCTTAGGCGAAAACAGACAGTGAAAAAGCCGAAGCTTTTGCTTTTCATCTGTCTCATGTATTTCAACCTAACGATGACAGCGCTGGATGCGATGACCGTTAACAGGACACAATATTAAACCAGGATCTACACATGTCTCTACCCCTAAGACCAACATCACCCAGAGAAGTAGCACATAATAATATGATAAAGTCCCTGCATTCTAATAAGGCCCCAGGTTACGACTTAATCACCCAGAAGTTGGTCAAAGAACTGCCAAAAAAATCAATTATGTTCCTAACATGCTTGTTCAATGCGATCTTTAGAACGGGTAGCTTCCCAGCACCTTGAAAGGTGTCGAAGATAGTAATGGTACAAAAGCCCGGCAAATCTCCACAAGATATTGCGTCTTACCGTCCCATCAGCCTAACTCCCGTGCTGTCGAAACTCTGGGCAAGAATATTTCTGGTTCGCTTGAAATCACTAATGGATGGATGATGATGTCACATCATACCATCGCATCAATTTGGATTCAGAAAAATGCACTCCACGATTGAACAAGTTCATCGAGTTCATTAAGTAATACGACAGTGCTATGAATGTAAACAATACTGTTCAGCGGCCTAATTGGACTTGCAACAGGCTTTTGACCGAGTCTGGCATAAGGGCATACTTTGCAAAATAAAACAAATGTTGCCCCATTCCCTCTTCAACATCTTGGCCCCGTACCTATCCAAGAGAATATGAGCAATGAGCAGCTGCAGCATGTACTTAACAGCATGAATTGCTGGCTAATAAAATGGTGGACTAAAGCCAGCGCCCAAAAATCACATTACATAACGTTCAGCCTGAGAAGAGGAATTTGCCCTCCAGTCCAACTAGGCACTGACATCTTGCCATTATTATGAGTGTATTAAGTACCTAGGGTTCCACATAGATCGCCGCCTTACTTGGAAGACACACATAAAGTGCAAACGCAACGAAGTCAACCTGAAATTCAAAATTTGTACTGGCTGATGAAACGGAACTCGATTCATTCCTTGGAAAATAAATTACTGTTCTACAATACAGTAATCAAACCCATATGGACCTACGGCATCCAACTTTGGGGGGTTGCCAGCGACATCAATATCATGTCTGCATTTAAGTACTACTAATACTATTTTAAGGGTTTAGCTTAAGTATGTTCCTATATTGTATGTCGTTTTGTGACAAATAAACACTTTTCTTTCTTGTTTTCTTTTCTTTCAATTTTGAAATCGGACAATTGTAAACGCACCCTGATTTACTCGCAGTGACGAGATACATGAGTACCACAACATGCCCGCCATAAAGGAGGACATTAAAGAACACACATGACGTTACGCCGAACGCTTAGCGATACACCCAAATCCCTTGGCCATTAAATTGCTTGATACCTCTCAAGCCGTTAGACGACTTAAACGGAAGCAAATCTCGCTTATACAACGGTTGGTTGAGGCGATGGCCTCCAAAACCCAAAGTCCTGTTGAAATACAACCGAACTGATTATAGTCGCTACCGACTGATGGCAGATTCAAGTGATAAAGAAAAAAGAGAAAAACAAAAAAAAAGTTTCTCAAAAGTTATTGGACTCTTTCGAAAAGAATATCTTCACCAATGAGAGCATCCAATATTTTTTGGCAATACCTAATACTCGTAATAAATATTTATAAAAAACTTTTTTCAAAAACATACTACCGACTTCCAAATAAGAAAACTAGAAAGTGAAAAATAACTTTATTTTTGGAGGTGTCCATAACTCTCATCATGTCATACTCGTTCAATGGGCTCAAACCCTTTGCCTTGCCTTTGAAATAAGACCACAACCGTACCTATTGGTGGCCTTAATTTTCGGCCCGTTTTTGAAGTGCTTACCGGTCATCTAGTACGCCGTGGAACGGAACCGAACGCGATCGGTGTATAATAAATAATCAGTACAGTACGTCGGGACAGTTTCTTTGTATGGGATCGGTTAATCTCTTCCAACCTGCTATCAGGAACCCTGCTAAGATCGTCGCTCCTAAGTGCCAAGGGCATCGAACCTTACATTATCTGGTTCGCGCGGTCTACATAAACTATTGATCGAAGGCTTTTACAGTAAAATACACCCAAAACTCCCAATATCTCCGAAGCTGTTTACCGCTGCACTGGAGGATGTCTTCAAGGTTCTGGACTGGAGAGGGCTAGGCATCAACGTCAATGGCGAGTACATCACTCACCTTCGGTTTGCTGACGATATAGTGGTTATGGCTGAGACCAAGGAGGACCTCAGTACAATGCTCGATGACCTCAATAAAGCTTCCGGAAGAGTGGGTCTTAGAATGAACATGGACAAAACCAAGGTGATGTTGAATGCCCATGTTACACCCACTCCTCCACTGTTATCCACTTAAGGTAGGAGACTCTACACTCGAAGTTGTGGGCGACTATGTCTACCTGGGACAAACGATCCAGTTGGGTAGGGCCAACTTCGAGAAAGAGGTCAACCGTCGAATCCGACTCGGCTGGGCAGCGTTCGGGAAGTTGCGCAGTATCTTCTCGTCCAACTTACCACAGTGTCTCAAGACGAAAGTCTATGACCAGTGTGTGTTGCCAGTGATGACATATGGCTCTGAGACGTGGTCGCTTACAATGGGCCTCATCAGAAAACTTACAGTCACTCAAAGGGCAATGGAGAGGGCTATGCTCGGAATTTCCTTGCGTGATCGAATCAGAAATGTAGAGATCCGCAAGAGAACCAAAGTTACCGACATAGCCCGAAGAATTGCCAAACTTAAGTGGCAGTGGGCAGGGCACATTGCTCGCAGAACGGATGGCCGATGGCGCAGAAAGGTTCTGGAGTGGCGACCGCGAACCGGAAGACGTTGCGTTGGAAGGCCTCCCACCAGGTGGACCGATGACCTGGTGAAGGTTGCGGGAATCCGCTGGTTGCGAGACGCACGGGACCGGTCAATATGGTGACGCTTGGGGGAGGCCTATGTCCAGCAGTGGACGTCTTTCGGCTGATATAATGATGATGATGATGATGACACCCAAAACACAAAAGAAGTATAAATACAGATAGTAGAATAAACAGGAGCTACTTATGTCTTCTAAATACATTTCTTTAAGCAAGACCCGACTGCAGAGTTGGATGAGAGATATAGACACAGTGACTTGTGTAGCTCAAGCCCCTTGGTCATTTTATCGAGCCATCAGAGAGATTTCCACCTAGGCACGCGTTGCCGAGGAAACAAAAATCTTTACTGTAGCGTTAACGTCAGACGCTAAGGTTAAAATAATATGGCAATGATATGGAACTCGCCACTGTGATCGACGTGTTTTGACCTGAACGCGTAAGCGACGCGTATAAGGCGACCTTCTTGCCGCGAATTTCCAGTGTCGTCGCTTACGTACAGTTCCGTAGCGTATGATTTTGTCAAGGCCACTTGTAAAATTCTAAATGGACGCCACATTCAGGTCGGCCTCAGCAAAGACAACCTCCACAGGTTCTCGGATGGTTCCGATGTCCAGTGCTTGTGCGGCGCGGTGTCTCTCCGCAGACTATGGTCCACTTTTCGTCCTGTACCGAATGCCCTGTAACATGTATTTGTGAGGACGTTATGAGCTGTGAATTATCTTGTCGTAGCTGAATACTAGGCCAAACACATTATTTAATAATCTATATATATATAAAACCGAAAGGTCACTCACTCACCTGTCACGAAATATCGAAAACTGCTTGACGTATAAAGATGAAATTTATGAGTAGGAGACGTAAGCTAAGAAAGAATTTTGTGATACTCTATATGTTTATCCTAATTGGTGCCTTAAAAAAATATGCTTATTGTGATAGGCATTTTCTGTTGACTGAAATATGAAAATATATTGCGTTAAACATCATTAAACTTTATATTTTCATAAACACGCGGACGAAGTCGCGAGCAACAGCTACTCTATATTATATAAAAATGAATCACTATTTCCCTGGGTCACGACATCACGCGTGAACGGCCGGACCGATTTCGCTTATTCTTTTTTAGGGTTCCGTAGCCAAATGGCAAAATCGGAACCCTTATGGATTCGTCATCTCTGTCTGTCTGTCTGTCCGACCGTATGTCACAGCCACTTTTTCAGAAACTATAATAATTATGGTGTTGAAACTTGGTAAGTAGATGTATTTTGTGAACCACATTAAGATTTTCACACAAAAATAGAAAAAAAACAATAAATTTAGGGGGTTCCCCATACTTAGAACTGAAACTCATTTTTTTTTATCTGCCCCATACGTGTGGGGTATCTATGGATAGGTCTTCAAAAATGGTATTGAGGTACCAAATATCGTTTATTTCTAAACTGAAAAGTTTGCGCGAGAGACACTTCCAAAATGGTAAAATCTGTGTCCCCCCCCCTGTAACTTCTAAAGTAAGAGAATGATAAAACTAAAAAAATATATGATGTACATTACCATGTAAACTTCCACCGAAAATTAGTTTGAACGAGATCTAGTAAGTATTTTTTTTTATACGTCATAAATCGTAAACCGCCATTTACCAAGTACGGAACCCTTCGTGCGCGAGTCCGACTCGAAATTGGCCGGTTTTTTGTTGTCTTTGTTATTGTTAGGAGAAGCTATAAAAATGAACCACTATTTCCCTTGGTCACGGCATCACGCGTGAACGGCCGGACCGATTTTGCTTATTTTTTTTGTTGTCTTTGTTATTGTTAGAAGAAGGTTCCTATGAAAAAAAATGGTATCTTACCTACATAGGTTGGCTAGGGCAGGTAGGGTATGGTAGGTAGAGTAGGGTAGGTAGAGTAGGGCAGGCAGGGTATGATAGGTAGAGTAGGATAGGTAGAGTAGGGTAGGGTGGTTAGGGTATAGTATGTAGGGTAAGGTAGGTAGGGCCTACCCTTTTCACAGAACAGATATATCTGTTCTGTGGGTAGGGTAGGTAGGGTAGGTGGGTAGGGTAGGTAGGGTAGGTAGGGTAGGGTAGGGTAGGTAGAGTAGGGTAGGTAGAGTAGGGCAGGCAGGGTATGATAGGTAGAGTAGGATAGGTAGAGTAGGGTAGGGTGGTTAGGGTATAGTATGTAGGGTAAGGTAGGTAGGGCCTACCCTTTTCACAGAACAGATATATCTGTTCTGTGGGTAGGGTAGGTAGGGTAGGTGGGTAGGGTAGGTAGGGTAGGTAGGGTAGGGTAGGGTAGGTAGAGTAGGGTAGGTAGAGTAGGGCAGGCAGGGTATGATAGGTAGAGTAGAGTAGGTAGAGTAGGGTAGGGTGGTTAGGGTATAGTATGTAGGGTAAGGTAGGTAGGGCCTACCCTTTTCACAGAACAGATATATCTGTTCTGTGGGTAGGGTAGGTAGGGTAGGTGGGTAGGGTAGGTAGGGTAGGTAGGGTAGGGTAGGGTAGGTAGGGTAGGGTAGGGTAGGGTAGGGTAGGTAGAGTAGGTAGGGTAGATAGGGTTAGGTAGGGTAGGTAGGGTAGATAAATGTTTGGTGTTGTTATGGCAAAACAAAGTTTGCCGGGTCAGCTAGTGTAATATAAAATCCTTTTGAAACAAGCTTTTAATAAACTAAAAAGTACGAAATGTGTGTAGCACTTCGTAGCATGACCATGAACGACCATGAACGCATTTATTGTAATTTCAGATGGTAATAAAATCCTTTTAATTTGTACTATTTTATACCACTAATTAGAAATTGTATATCTCTCAATTATCGCATGAAATATCGCTTGCCAATACATATCCAATGATCCCAAACAGGATGGTATTGTCTTGTCTAGTTGAGAAGTTGTTATGGCCACGTTCCGGCTCCATCATGGAACCTGCTCCATATTAAATATTTTCTCAATGTTTCCAAAGTTAAATAAGTAGGTACGCTAACTTTCAGCTTAATCGGATGCCAGGAAGGGCTTGAAAAAACGATGACTAGTTGCCGGACACACATGCGAAGGCAAGGTAATTTGAGCTTGTAAAAACTGTATTTGCCATTGACACGCAAAAAAGAAGAAGTTAGCGTCGAAAAACCTCGGTCCTGGCATTCTTGAGGCCACGAACGAATGACAGTATTTTAACGAAACCGTTCCCACAGCGCGAGCGATTGGAAAAACGTCACAAATGTATGGGAATGCACAGGGCTATATAGGTGGTATAGTGTGTAGTGCTATTCTGGGTGCATTGTCCTCACATATATGAACTAATAACTATATATGTACCTATGTTCCTAAATATTGTAAAAAAACATATTTTTTTTAAAAGAGTAATTATGGAGTTTCTTGTGCATTCTTCTCCATAACAAGCTACTTTCCGAATGCACGGTAGAATCATTTTTATGTACGTTCAAAAGTGCCGCTTGGTGGCCTAGTTGAAATAAAATATCTTTGTCTATCAAAATGTCATGTGATCAACCCCTTATATTGTGGCATTTTGACCGTCGCCACCGTGATGGGGTTCTCGGATGGTTCCGATGACCAGTGCTTGTGCAGCGTCTCTCCGCAGACCATGGTCCACTTTTCGTCCTGTACCGCATGCCCTGTAACCTGTACGTGTGAGGAATTTTTAGTTGCGTCAGTGAGTGGTGTTGCCGTAGCTTACTCGGAAAAACGCAATTTAACAACAGTATTTACCACCGCTAAAAAAGCAGTGTTGGTCCAGTGGTAACGGAAACCGTCATGTCCTAGAACCAAAAGTTCGAAGACATGTGACATCCACCAACCCGCACTGGGCCCGCGTGGTACATTAAGGCCCATTCCCTTTCTCACAAAGAGGAGGCCTGTGTCCCAGCAGTCACTAAAATGATGATGATGACGATGAGAAGAAAATAGCGTTTGAAACCTCGACATTCTCCGACCTCCAGACATTCTTGGTCACGCTTCGTTTGTTTTCCTCCCGTCCCGGCCTCTATTATGGCCCCTGTGTCCTTGACTTTGGCATCGAGTCGCCCGCACAATCCGAAAACAAATTGTATACTGGCGCCACTACTTGTCTCTGTCCGTCGCAAATTGCGGAAAAGAGATAAAACACCGTTGCCATTAAATATTTCTGATGAATGACTCATAGAGGCGGGGCGGTCAATGACATTTGCTCTTGGACTTATATTTCGAGATAGTTTTAATCCATCGCCATTATCGACTTTAGCGATGTTTATTTTAAGTTGATTCTTAAGTGACCATTAAAAGTGTATGGGATGCAATGGAGTTTGAACTTTGTAGTGTACCTATGAAATATAGTTTTTGTTCCAAAATTTAAAAATAATGTCGAATTCTGAATTGTGACCTTTTATAGAAACTTTAGACAATTAGTAAGAGGGTTGATACGTAAAAAGAGGACTATTTTTTAGGGTTCCGTACCCAAAGGGTAAAAACGGGACCCTATTACTAAGACTTCGCGATCCGTCTGTCTGTCTGTCTGTCTGTCTGTCACCAGGCTGTATCTCATGAATCGTGATAGCTAGACAGTTGAAATTTTCACAGATGATGTATTTCTGTTGCCGCTATAACAACAAATACTAAAAACAGTATAAAATAAATATTCAAGGGAGCCCCCCTTGAATATTTATTTTATACCCATACAACAAACGTGATTTTTTGGCCGTTTTTTGCTCAATATTAATAACGGCAACAGGTAGACGCTTGAAATATTCACAGAATGTTTAGTTATATATTCACCTCAAAAAATAATAATTATTAAATTAAAATAAAATAAATTAAGGGGGGCTCCCATACAACAAACGTGATTTTTTGCAGTGTTTTGCGATAATGGTACGGAACCCTTGGTGTGCGAGTCCGACTCGCACTTGGCCGGTTTTTTTTCTATTATAATTCTAAGGTGCAAACCTTCATAATATTTTAATTTATATATATATTTATATATAAATTGCAAGGTTCAAAACTCAATAACCAGATTGTTTGCTCAAAACTTATTTATTTGCTTAACAACACAGATAACTAGCGTGCGGAGCGATACAAAAATATATTATCAATGGAAGAATATTTTGTACTATTATTTCATCATTAAAAATAGATTTGGTGGGTACTTAAGTTTATCTTATATCGTAAATATTAGTCGTTATAAAAAATAGCTTTTGCGTATTATTTTGCGATTTTTACTGAATTTATGAGTAGGTAATTCTGACTAGTATGCTCTTTGATCACTCAACATAACTCCCGTCTCTGGTCCCGACGTATTATAGATATAATCGCGCCACAATTTCCAATTACATTTTAATACAATTATAAACACAATCAATGCTATTGTAACCGAATGTTCTAATATTTCACCAACTACATCAACAACAAAAACATCCTCTTCTAAAATTTCTGGAACAACGGTAAACAAAATAACATTGCTGAATACAAATATCAACGTAGCTATAGTAAAACGACCACAAAAATTGTTTGTAGATGAACCGCAGATTAAACGACATATAACTGCAAAATAAGTAATTAAACTAAACGCCACAGGTATTAATATTAAAGACATTGCGATAGGAATTTCAAATATATCTTTCGATTTATCTTCAGGCATATTAAGTAGAATAGATCCTACCATCCCATATAGAAACACTGTTATAAACGGAACACCCCACGCAATCAGGTTACTCCATAGATACTTTTTCCGAATATCATAATGGAACACTTGTACGAAGTCCACAGAGAAAACATAGCACAACACTAGTAACCAATACTGGAATGTTGATTGAAAGAACACCAAAAAACATAGCATAATACGAGGCACTGCAGAGTTACTTTCCACTAGTTTATCAGATACGAAGCGATCAGATATCCACAGCACTAAACTTAGCAGCAACTCTGCTATGAGGACACTGAGTAGCACATAATTCCTGAACGTATGAAATTTTTTGAGGAGTTGCCATGATATCACTCCGAATACGACGGCAGTCGCAACTGCTACCAGGAAAATCCAGGCGATTGTGTTTGTAACAGCATCGGTGAAGATTCCCGTTAACTCGTTTAGGGTATCGGCTTCGGTCATTTTAACCGACACGTGTGGCGTCGTACGCGCTCTGATGGGTAGTAACGCCGCTGGCTGGCACGCCCTGTAGCGAATTATATATGTTTTATTTTTATAACCATCACAAAAAAAGAATGTAGATTTTCAATTACGATCCTAACTGAGAACCTGACTAATATGAAAACCAGATTTGGCTCCGATTCAATAAACAAGGAAATAAATACTGATAATGCGTTTTTTTTTAAGTCTTTGTTTAATTAATTTAACTGCCAGGTGAACAAAGAAAGAAAAAGTATTTTATTGCCACAAAACGACATACAAACATTATATTACAAGATCAAGAACAGTTGTAGTAGATTTTGCAAACTAAACCCTTAACGATATTAGTTCCTAAATTATGTTAGAAAAGTAAAAAAAGTACAAAAAAATAAATGTGATTTAAGCAGATGCATGTCGTGGTTTTTTTATTATTGACTAGCTGTTCCCCGCGGCTTCGCTCCCGTGGACCACCCTACATGACCCGTCTTCGGAATAAAAAAATCCTATGTCACTCAGGAATAATGTAGCTTTCTATTGATGAAAGAATTTTTTAAATCGGTCCAGTAGTTTCGGAGCCTATGCGGTACAAACGAACCAATAAACAAACAAACAAAAAAATCTTTCCTCTTTATCTATTTTTTTATTGGTATAGACTAGCTGTTGCCCGCGACTTCGTCCGCGTCAAACTCATAAAAAATATATTTATATTTTTTTAGTTTCCCGCCGAAACTATGAATTTTCTCGTGATCAAACGTAGCCTATATTACTCGGTATTACATCAGCTATCTACCAGTGAAAGTCCCGTCAAAATCGGTCCAGCCGTTTCGGAGATTACTCGGAACAAACAGACTGACAAACAGACAGACAAAAATCTTAAAAATTGCTGTTTTGTTGTTAGTACCGTATATACTTTCACGTGCGTTCAATAAAACGTTGTTATTTTGATATTACATACAGACACTTCAATTTTATTTATTTGTATGTATGTATGTATAGATAGGGAGGAGCTCGTGGCTTAATAATAACAGCCGCACGGGTTGATCTTCAAGGTTAAGCAACGCTTGACGAGGTCAGTCCTTGGATGGGTGACCATTTCAACATACCGAGTTTCCTCCGTGCCTCGGAAAGCACGTTAAGCCGTTGGTCCCGGCTGTCATTTGAAGATCTTTGAAAGTCGTTATGGGTAGTCAGAAGCCTGAGATCTGACACCAGTCTTGCCAAGGGGTATCGTGTTACCCAGTTACTGGGTTGTGGAGGTCAGATAAGCAGTCGCTCCATGTAAAACACTGGTACTCAGCTGAATCCGGTAAGACTGGAAGCCGACCCCAATATAGTTGGGAAAAGGCTAGGAAAATGATGATGTATGTATAGATAGGCTCGCTCTTGACCACTATCTCACCTGATGGTAAGCGATGATGTAGTCGACGATGTAGCACGCTTACCTAGAAGAAACCTATTCACTCTTGACTTAAAGACTCCCAGGTTGTAGCTATCAGGAAATACAGACTCTGGAATTCCACTCCTTAGCTGTACGCATAATAAAAGTATTCCTAAAACGTTTGGTGCGTATGGGTGGGATGTCCACCGTGAACCGATAACGCATCACCGTACGTTTTGTAGTCCGATGATGGAACGGGTTAGGGGGTATTTGGGGGTGGTTGTGACAAAAAGACTCAGCATAATGGTGTGCCGTGGGAGACTGGGGGATCTACAGCACGGCGCTGATTTTCAATGGTCACGTAGGACGTGACGTACGGAAACCAAGGTCTGTAGCGCATGTAAAGATACAAAAAATATAAAACAAATACAGTAAGATATCTATACCAATATTATAAAGAGGAAAGATTTTTTCGTTTGTTTGTTCCGAATAGGCGCCGAAACTACTGGACCGATTTAAAAAACTATTTCACTAATAGAAAGCTACATTATTCCCGAGTGACATAGGCATATTTTTAATCCCGAAAACGGGTCCTGTGGAGTGGTCCACGGGAAAGAAGCCGCGGGGAACAGCTAGTGTAAAATAAACTACTTAAAAATATGTCTATACTATAATATATATTATATATATATAATATAATATTATAAAGAGGAAAGATTTTTTTGTTTGTTTGTTTGTTTGTTTGTACCGAATAGGCTCCGAAACTACTGGACCGATTTAAAAAATTCTTTCACCAATAGAAAGCTACGTTATTCCTGAGTAACATAGGCTATTTTTTAATCCCGAAAACGGGTCCTGTGGGGTGGCCCACGGTAGCGAAGCCGCGGGCAACTGCTAGTGTAAAGAGCTTTGCTGTGTTGACTGTACAATTTAATCCAAAATATGCTTGGTAGTGTCGTTAATTGGCAACGACACTACTGGTAGTGCGGCTGGTAGTGTCGTTGCCAAGAAATGAAATAAACTACTTAAAAATATGTAGTGAATAAAACGAATGTATCAGAAACACCGATAATATACATATACCACAAAAAATTGACAAAACTTAAAGTGCGGGTATTATACCCGCAGAATACAGGGCACATAAAATCATTCCGTGTTCTGTCTCGATCCACACCCACACTCGCTTAGCGTTCTTTCAAAGCTTTACTTCGAAAGCTTACGTGACGTCGTGAGCACACGCGCGTGGTGTCGAATGAGTCATAGACTTATGTGCCGTGGGATTAGCTCATGTGGTTCGATTGTTGATTTTAGACAATAAAGGCAGAAGAGAAAGTGTGGTGCCTAGTAAAGGGCCATGGACCGCACGACCTCTGCGTAAATCTTCCGGCAGGAGGCGTTTGGACCCCCTAGATAGGGCAGGAGTCGCTTGAGGGCAGCCCCGGCCCGCTCCAGTCTAGGAGCCAAACGTCGGAAATGCTTTTTTTTTTTTTTTTGGTACTATCCCACCGCACTATTCCCAAACCACTGCAACTCCTGAAAGCCAGAATCAACAGTGGCGACCACCAGAAAAGCGCCGAGGCAATGAAGCTCGACGAAGTCCCGGAGAATGAATATAACTGTCTTGGATCCCGCAACGAAATTAATCAGAAAAGAATAACGGAGGAGTAGGAAAAAACATAAATTTCTACTTCCCTCCATATCAAGCAGGAGACAGAACAAACAAGGCCACTAGGGACAAAGGGTCGTTTACAACTGGGATAAGCCCAGTTGCTTAGCACCACGGATAAAAATAAGAATTAATATTAATGGGTTCTAACATTGTGAGCTGTTATGTTTGATTCCAATAATAGGTATGGCAAAAACGCTTGAACGCACGGAAATTTGTTTTAGTTTCTATAAGGTCCGTATAGTAAACAACTCCTGAGGTAGCCCCTACATTATTCAACATAATATTACGTTCGTTCTGCCAAAGAATACACTCCCATAAGATATGATGTGCAGATTGTACATATTCGCAGTCAGATGTAGAACACTGACATAAAGGCGAGGCAACGAGCTTGAAGGAAAACAATTTACTTAAGTTACCATGCCCTGTGAGAAATTGGGCAACACAGTGATCCACCTCCAGCCACGTCCTGGCCAGCCGCACGCGAACGGATGGAAAGAATTGGTGGAGATGTAGGCCCTTGATGGAATTATCCCACCTACATTGCCATTCGGATAAAAGTTCCTCCCAGACGTCAATAGGTGGTTTAAATAATCTAGAGATTTTCTCACGGTCACTCCGCGTTATAAAGTTCGATTTTAATATAATCTATAAATGCAAAATTCCTCTCTAACACGAGACCAAGATAGCACACAGACTGCTTCCTTTTTACGGGAACGTTATTAAATTTAATAGTAGGACACGATTTAAGATTACCCTTCAAAATGAGTTGATAAGTTTTGTGCGGAGCAAAGGTCAGGCGGTTTCGATCGCCCCACTGAGATATTAATCGTAGGCAAGTGTCAGCCAAGTTCTCGAGTCCAGCTCGAGTACTTGATGGAATGAGCAGAAGAGCGTCGTCCGCGTTACCGGTTAATGAACAGCCGCTTGGAAGAGGAATCGCGAGGAAATCATCAAAGCCTAAATGGTGAGAGACTTCGACATGGAATGATGGCCGAGTTTGAGTTTCGCGGAACCATTTAAAAAGTAAGAGTAAACTAGATTATATATATTTCTATAGCAGCCCCGAATTTTCATTTTAAGTAGTAGCATTGGCCACGATGCGTTATCAAAAGCCCCAGAAATATCTAGAAAAATCCCAATTACGTACTTATGTTCTCAGATGTATTAACTATTTGCCTAACAGTAAGGGCCGCATCTACGGTAGATTTTCCAGTAGTGAAACCGAATTGATTGTTATGAAATGTTGGTCCGTCCGGTAGCAAACGTGGAACGACAAGGCGCTCCAGGAGTTTTCTTCCCAAAGATGGAAGTAATGTTATGGGCCGGTACGACTTAGGGTCGTGCGGGGGCTTGTCGCCATTTTTCGGGATGATTCGTATAAATCCGCGTCGCCATATACGAGGAAATACGCCCTCCGCAATACAACGGTTGTAAACGGTCAAAATCGCATCACCGGCTGTTTTACACGCTTCTATAATCATCCGATTAGATATTTTATCTTCACCCGATGACTTGTTGAGTGGTAACCTCTTGACAACGTTTATAAATTCGTCAGTGGATGGAAGGTCTGACGCTGGTGATTCAGGTCGTTGTCATTAGCAAGTAAGTCATCAGGTATAAGAGTATTAAGCAAAAAAATAAAATAAAAATGCTTCACGAAATTCGCTGTCCGGCGAACCCGACTCAGCGAACCCGCCGAAAGATCTCTCCTCGCTGGTGCGCCTGCACCACTGTGTCGTGGTCGCATCCTTTGTCAATTAACGACCGTCGATCGATCAGGAGCGACCCCTCCGTGTGTCTTAGTCAGGTCTCTTACTTGGGCCTTGCTCTACTGGCAAATCTCCAAGATCATTGAGACGCGCAAGCCCCACCACGACGACAACGTGGAGACACTCTCGGTGGGGTTTGATCGGTCTCTGATTTATCATTCCGTTAAGGCCTTAGATCACTTATTGCTTTTATCACGGAGCATATGGCCAGCCCATCTCCATTTCAGTATTTTTGTGTGGAAGGTAGCATCGTTTACTTTGGTAATCTTCTTCAGATCTTCCGGTAATACTGGAAGCCAATGCCAAAATAGTTGGGGCAAGGCTTTTAGTGATTGAGAGATTTAAAACTAGAATTTCAGTCATTTTATTTGTAGGTACGTCATACCATTATGATAGTTTATGAAACTGTTGTATGCTGTGTTTAAAAACCGAGCCGTAGGCGAGGTTTTTAATAGTATTCACACGAATGTTTTAATACCTAGTTATGTGCAGTTTCATACACTACTTTATCTACACTCATACATTGGGATTGAACCTACTAAATACCTTTTTTGCATTTTCCATGCCATAAAGTCGTGATAACATTTATCATATAATTTTCTCGACTTTGCTAGTAATCAATTATGAGTAATTTCCTTCACCGCATCTAAAATATCGGGCGACGTCAAATTTTCTTCACATTCACTGATATCAGACATTTTTAAGCAAGAATTCAAAAAACTCATGAAATTCAATACAACAAAACTTGCAAAATATGAATGGCGCCAAAACCCAGCACATCACCGCATTAACCGCGCATGCACTAAGGTTTAGCACGCACTACGATTTTTATTCGTGCGAATTTTTTCGCCTATTCTGCGACCTACAATCTAGGGGTCTTTAAGTCAAGACTGAATAGGTTACTACTAGGCAAGCGTGTTCCATCGTAGACCACATCTTCGCTTACCATCAGGTGAGATAGTGGTCAAGCGCGTGCCTATAATAGATAAAAAAAAAAACCTACGGAATTGTATGAAGCTGCTCGCATTGCGGTAAAAAATCGTGCAGAAATAATACCGCAAGAAAGCCGTGTTTTGCCACAGAATCCACCGCACCGCGACGTGAATTTAATTCGCGCGAATATTTTGAGCTCTATAAACAAGTAGAAAGAGACAAAATTCGCGCGAATAAAAATCGCAGTGCGTGCTAAGCCTGAAGCGGGCATTGTTATAGACAAGTAAAAATTGGAATCAAATCTTTTTAAATAGGTACTATAAAATTCGCATTACAATAAATAATTGATGAAAACTCCTTAGTGATTAACTTCTTGGATTTGTCCTGTATTGTAATAGAAAAAAAATTGTATTATAGCATTATTTTGTTAGAGAAAAAGTGTTATTATACGATTCTATTTTTAAGTTTCGGTATTGTGTTTATAAAGTATGTCAATATAAACTTGTTTTGAAGTTTATAATTCGAATATTACGATATGAGAGTAGATAAATGTATTTATTTATTTATTTATGTACACACAACACACTTAACAGAGAAAAGAAGGAATACAGATAGAAGAGTGCAAAGGTACATTGTGTGTAATGAGATCTACTAGAGTTAGCGTCCAATGTAAGTTAGTATTCAGTATCTATTATTTTACTTTTTAACCCCCGACGGAAAAAGAGAGGTGTTATAAGTTTGACGTGTATATCTGATGTATATAGTGTATTTATGTCGAGAGTTTTTTTTTTATATTTTACTTGTTTTAATGAATATACATGCAGGCACCACGGGCAAACAATGAAAGTAATTTTTCCGTGAGACATTTTAATGTCATCTGTTGAGTTTTTGTGTTTTATTATTTACTAGCTGTTGCCCGTGGGCCAACCCACAGGACCCGTTTTCGGGATTAAAAAATAGCCTATGTCACTCAGGAATAATGTAGCTTTCTATTGGTGAAAGAATTTTTCAAATCGGTCCAGTAGTTTCGGAGCCTATTCGGTACAAACAAACAAACAAACAAACAAACAAACAAACAAACAAACAAACAAACAAAAAAATCTTTCCTCTTTATAATATTAGTATAGATTATTCATACATACATAAACGTACGCCTTTTTCCCATGGGGGTAGGCAGAAACTTATTATTCAATGATCAGAAATAGGTAAAACCGTCGTAATCAGCTGTAATAGTACCTACAATTTGTATGTGTTCGTCCATCGCAAGCTTAGATAAAGCGTTGTCAGTTTGACAGTTGGCACGAGCGCCGCGCCGGTTGCAAAACCCAAGATTGTCATAAACTTCAAAATTTTAAAACTTGTGTTCTATCCATCAGTTTTTTTGAAATTTCTTATTTTTTCAGAGGATTCACATTTATTTTGTTGAAGAATATTTGTGATGTTTTTTTTTTTTTTTTTATTTGATATAGGTTCGCGCTTGACCACCATCTCACCTGATGGTAAGCGATGATGTGGTCGACGATGGATCGCGCTTGCCTAGAAGTAACCTATTCACTCTTGACTTAAAGACCCCTAGATTGTAGCTATCGGGAAACACAGACTCCGGCAGGGAGTTCCACTCCTTAGCTGTACGCATAATAAAAGTATTCTCAAAACGTTTAGTGCGTATGGGTGGGATGTCCACCATGTACCGATGGCGCATCGCCGTACGTCTGGTAGTCCGATGATGAAACGGGCTGGGCGGAATTAGATCATGCAATTCCATCGCACACTAACCGAAATGTAATCGATAAAAAACCGATAAGCTGGCAACTCGGCGACGATGTTCAAGGCTCTGGAGCTTTGACTTAACCAGTGCCTCATCACCGATGAGCCTCTTGGCCCGCTTTTCGATCGACTCTAGTGCATCAAGCTGGTATTTGGCAGATCCGTCCCAGAGATGAGAACAGTACTCCATGCATGATCGAACTTGCGCTTTATACAAGCTGAGCAGTTGATAGATGTTCTAAAAAAAAGACTTTCTACATTCAATTATTTTATTATCATCAGCCTTTTAATGTTCTCACTGCTGGGACACAGTCCTCCTTTCTACGAGAGAAGTAATAGGCTGTAATCCACCACTAGGGCCCTGTACGGGTTGGTGGATGTCACATGTCTCCGAATTAAAACAATAAGAATGTTGAACAATAATTTAATTTGCACTTAACTAAGTTAATTCATAAGTGGTGTGCCCAGATACATAATCGCCTGATATGGATGATCTTTGTTCCAATCTCTTACTTAAATACTCTCGCACAAATTTCCAGTTACTCTTCGCCACTACTAAAGACACATTCAATGCTATGATGTTCAAGTTTTCTCCCAATTCTTCTATTAAACTCATGATTAAGATGTTTATATTTAATAGCTCTGGTATTGCGGTCAATACTTTAATATATTGCACGACGCACGATTGGTGCAGTGGTTGAGCGATTGACTGCTGCGCTTCGTGTCGCGGGTTCGATTCCCGCACGGAGCAAATATTTGTATGACCTACAGATAGTTGTTCCGGTTTTGGGTGTTTTGTATTTGAGTTTATACGTTTGTAAACGCACCCACGATACAGGGGGAAATTCCTAGTGTGGGGCAAAGTTCTTAATTTTTTTTTTATTAAGAATAAAAAACGATGTAGCTATATAAAAGTGATGCCATTTGTCAAGAGATGTATTCACACCAGCTACACTGTTTAAAATTCACAATTTAAAACTGCTCAAATGACCAAACATATCATCGAAGATATTAAAAATATTGATAGTAAGGCTCGATATGTTACTATGTTTCTCGAATCATGGATATAGAATAACCATCCAGCAAGAAAAACACTGTTAAAAGAGAAAAGCTCCATCCAAAATGCTGCGCTTTAGATATCTGCGACGAACGTCAGGATGCATCACTTTTACGAAATCAACTGAAAAAAACCGGCCCAGTGCGAGTCGGACTTGTGCACGAAGGGTTCCGTACCATTATCGCAAAAAACGAAAAAAAAACACGTTTCCTGTATGAGAGCCCCACTTAAATATTTATTTTATTCTGTTTTTAGTATTTGTTGTTATAGCGGCAATTGAAATACATACATAAACATGGAAATACATCATCTATGAAAATTTCAACTGACTAGCTATAACGATTCATGAGATACAGCCTGGTGACAGACAGACAGACGGACCGCGGAGTCTTAGTAATAGGGTCTCGTTTTTACCCTTTGGGGACGGAACTCTAAAAACGGGTTTAAACCAGTTTGTATTAACAAGGAAATATATTTAAAAATGCTTGCTACTAGTACAAAACTAGTCGTTTCGTAACTGGCGCAGCGCTACGCTCAAGGCTGTATCCTTAGAAAATAGCACTACAGAACTTTTTAGCCTCATCGACCACCCGTTGTGCGAGCAATGTGACATATAGCCATATCTATCCTCAGCAGATCTAGAAACAGCTCAACAGAACCAGAGCGTAAACAGTTCATTATTATCAGAATTTTGATTTTTCAGTTTTGAGTCACCTAGTGGAATACGTTTTAAGGAAGTATTCCCATTTGAGCGCCTATTTTTAGAGCACCTATGCTAAGAGCACCAAAGGTATTCCCATTTGAGCACCAATCAACATAATAGCTTGGTGCTCAAAGGCGACCAAAAAATAAATTATGACTTTATTCCCAATTGAGCACCTACGGTAGCTTCTAGTGATAGGATGTAAAATAAAACATATCGATAAAAAATTACAGTACTTTATTACATTAATTTTAGGAAATAAACTAATTATTATTAATGTAACAATCAGCCTTAGATTTTTTTTGGTCCACACCCGCTTAAACAAATAAAACAAATTACATTCCTTGTAACAACAGTGTTTACGCTTTTTTTTTTAGTTAATAAAATAAAATAATATTTCTTAATAATACTTACATATATAATACAAGTAAAGATTTTTTATGTTTTAGAAACGACAAATATGAACTCTATATCAGTTATAGAAACTTTTGATAGTAGTCTAAAGTTTAAATTATCACCATTTAACACGAAAATAGATTAATAACGCTAAGCTTAGGCCCAGTTTCTCAGCCGCTTGTTACATTTCGAATTAGCTGACAATTTGTCACAAATTATCCAACCGTCAGTTGTCAACCGTTTTTGTGCGAGGGGTCGATGCCAACTCGCAGAGGCCTTATTATACATGTATCAAGAAATGTGACACCAACCGACGATTATCCCTGTATGCACTACGCAAGTGCATCCAGGGGCAATCCCCGGTTGGTTCAGAACTATTGCAAAATATGGAGATAAATATACAGGTCTATGGGTCTAATAGATTTAGTGGATCGAATGCCTAAAACTATAGGAGGACTACTGACCACTGTTGAACTACACGGCTATAGAATGGCAGGGGGTGACTTGCACCCTCAATTAATGGGCACCCATAAAGGGTCGCTAGCACTTAAGCACGAGGAGTGGAGATGTATACCACGGCTATCAGGACAATCCCGAAATAACGGTCAAGATCCCTACCAGCATCTTACTGGGTTAACTTCCTTCCTCCGAGCACGTTTGCTCTTGCGAATCTCCACTCAATCCAGCCAATAAGGCAAGAGAGAGGTGGGAGCTCTGGTCCCCGTCAGTTTTCACTCCAACCGGCCAATAAAGGCAAGCCAGAGATGAGGAACAAAGCTTCTCCCTGGAGATCAGGTCCGTGGGGTCGCCACTGCCCACCAGCTCGCTACAAAGCTGCCCTGCGGATTGTATCTCTCATAGTCTGGCCCCTCAGCCTAGGCATGTTACAGCAAAGCAGAATCTACAGGCACAAACCTAGAGATCATTTAAGCGCGCAAGCCCCACCACGACGTCAATGTAGAGATACTGCGGATGTGGAGCTATTTATTTTGTTATTATTTTGGAAATATTATCGTAAAGGAAAAAGATGAAATAATCACAAAAATAACAACTGTAGCTGGGGTTTTAACTCAAATCTCCAATACATTTTGTGTCTTCCTTTAAAAATACCGCGGGAAAGTAAAAAAGCAATACACACCTAATGCAACATTGCTCGTCCATTAAGAATAGCGCGATAATTTTTTATAAGTGTTGTTCTGACCTCTTAGGATTATTTATGTAAAATTTTAACAGGATCTGTCCAGTAGTCCAGTAGTTTTTGGCGCCAATTGAATGCATTGCATTGCAGCAGACAAACAGATAAACATTCTAAAAAAATTTGGTTCAGTGACCTTCATATACCCCGTATAACTTACTCTGCTTTTACTTTTTTTCAAAAAATATTTTATGTACGGTTTTGACGTCTCTACAATTTTATTATATATATATAAAGATTTGCAAAGAAAACGAGAGACTTAAAAAAGTGCCGGAACAGTTCGGTTTCATTCGTCATATTTCGGGCTATTCGAGATATTCCGACGAACGGTAAAGGTGGCGCGCGCACTGCCTTTATATGGCCCTCTCAACTTAACTACTCTTCATAATAATATGAAAACACCGATTTCTATGGTTATTGTTTCATCCAGCCTACAATTGGTTCGGGGATAGATAAAATTAAAGTTGAGAAAACTTATTGTGATATCACTACATATTATAAGTCCCTCGCCGCGTTTGTTCGCGATAAACTCAAAAACTACTGAACGGATATTCATTCGGTTTTCATCAAAAGATATTGTGATTCATGGGGAAGGTTTAGTTGTAAAATTTGTTAAAATTTTGTAACTTACCGACACCCAAGTGGGCGAAGCCGCTGGCAAAAGCTAGTTAACAATAAATGATTAAGTAAACTTTTATGGTTATGATGATAATTATGTAGGTAATTATCAAATAACATTCTGCAATAAAACTGCTGATTTTTATCGATATGTTATAGGTATTATACACTAGAAGCTACCGCACCGTAGGTGCTCAATTGGGAATAAAGTCATAATTTAATTTTTGGTCGCCTTTGAGCACCAAGCTATTATGTTGATTGGTGCTCAAATGGGAATACCTTTGGTGCTCTTAGCATAGGTGCTCTAAAAATAGGTGCTCAAATGGGAATACTTCGTTTTAAGATCTCAGTGTGATAGAGAACCACGAAACTATACATAAACGACAGAACTATTTCAGAATGGAATTGTGATTAATACAATTTTTACTTCATTGTACGGCCTCTGCATTCGCTCAGGAGATGACGAACCATCTAAAGTTGTTTAGTTTCGAGTATTTTCTAGATTGTCTTGAGCAAACTTGTGAAGTTTGTTACTTTATATTAATTTATAGGCTGAAAATGACCTCTACATCCACTGACGTTATTAGAAAGAACATGAAATTTGGCGCCAATACTGCAGAAAAAGTTTCATGATAGACCTGGATTTTTATATAGAACAGCAATTAATTAATAATACAACACCTTTAACTACTGAAATAAGTACTATCAATGAAAAAGTACTATATGCAATCATCATTCTCATCAGCCTATAGCAGTCCACAGCTGGACATGGCACGCCATTTGTTTTGATTTTCGGCAACTGCCATCCAGCTGCTACAGCCACCCTGTGAAGATCGTCACTCCACCTAGCCTGAGGGCGTCCTACCTTACATTTACCAGGAAGCGGTCTCCACTCAAGAACACGTTTACCCCAACGGTCATCGGTTCTACGACTTATATGGCCGGCCCATTGCCACTTCATCTTGCTAATTCTGTGAGCTATGTCGACAACTTTGGTTCTCTGCCAAATCACCTCGTTTCGGATTCGATCCCTTAGAAAGACGCCGAGCATAGCCCTTGCCATAGCTCGCTGAGCAACTTTGACCTGATGGACCAGCCGCATTGTGAGTGACCACGTCTCGGCAACGTAGGTCATAACAGGAAGTATGCAAGACTTTGGTATTCAGGCTTTGTGGAATAAGCGACGTGAAGACTCGACGAAGTTTACCAAACGCGGGTGGCTTTTGGTTTACTCACCACAACAAACCCAGCTGTATTCTTCTGCTAGACTCCTTCTCAAAGTTGTTCTTACCAAACTGCGGCGTTTGCCCGAGGTAAAAGTATTCTCGAACAACTTTGAGAGCACTGCCATTGACCACAATCGATCCCGGAGTGACGTGTGAATTGAAGTAAACCTGGGTTTTGTCCAAGTTCATCCGGAGACGATGCGTGCAAAAGAATCAGCTAGGCCATCCAACATCGGCTGCAAATCATGCAGCGACTCTGCCACTACAACGATGTCATCTGCAAATCTCAAGTGTGAGTCTCGCCGTTTATATAAATGCCACCTCCTACTCAGTCCAGCGTGTTAAACATGCAATAACGCTATAAAATTAGGGTTTTATGCATTTGCATATGCAAACATGCAAATGCATATAAGCCGATGTTTAGTGATTAGCTTTTTTCTGCGGTTTTCTTTAATTTTCTCTGGATAAAATGAAGTGAAGATAACACTCAGCGATAGTAGGTAGCTTTCTATTAGTGGATGCTTTTATGTAAACAGATACTACTAGTGGTACTTCTGATAAATTATACTCCAAGAGATTACTCATTACAGCCAAACATACAATTCTAAACATCAAATCTGACACATCAACACATACATTTATCAAACGACACACATACCTATTACTTGATATTTTTGTTCAATATAATGTGAAAAAAACCATCAATGAAGCAGGTGTTCAATTGTATAGAAATGAAAACACTAAAATGAGTACTTAAACATTTAATATTTATATAGGAATTACAAATAATACACAATAATAATAAAATACTTAGTCTATCAACGGTATCTGGAAGCTATAAGGTAAATCGTATTCGAAACAGATTAACATTATAAGTCATTTACATTTTTCAAACAGGATATCTCTACAAGTGATTTATGCAGTTTTATTTTCCTCAAGATTCTTATAACATCACCTTATTTCAAGAAATATTTGGTCATATCTTCTTTTGTTTATAAAATCGTGCCATAATTCCCTGTTACTCTTTCCTAAAATGGTATACACAGTAAAAGCCATCGAATTTACGAATAATCCTAGTTTTTCTAACACATTCATATAAAAGCCTTCAAACATATTAAGTAACGCGGTAAGAGTTAAAACATTGCTAAAACCAAATACTAGCGTGCATATGAAGAATCGACGCCATTTCTTAGTTGACGTAGTTGCACATATTTCACTACCCCGGAACAGAGAATACACTACTCTTATATACAGAACAAAATTATAAATAATAATTATTACAATTAATACTACTACTATAAACATTGCAACGATCTCATACAGTGAATTTTCTGTTATACCTAGATCATTTAATAACACTGGCAGAACATAAAACAAGAATATAGTTACAATAGGAACACCCCAGCAAAACAGGCTACTCATAAGGTACATCCTTCGAATGTCCATCTTGTAAATTTTTACAAAGTCAACATAAAAAATATAGCAAAACACTAATAACCAACTATTGTAGGACAGTAAACAGCTCAGAAATAGAACATAAAAAAAAATGCTCCAACTTGGCACGTATACCAAAAGTTTATCAGGGAAAGACATGAAAAACCACATTAACAAATAAAGCACGTTTGCTATGTTGGCACTTAGAAGCACATAGTTTCTGTATTGGCGAAATTTCTTGATGATACACCACGATGTCACTCCGTATATGACTGCTGTTAGGTCCAGTACGATTAAAGTCCAATAAATAATGTGGTAAACGGTGTCACTGGTATATCTTGATACAACGATTTCGTTCATGGCGAATGATCGCGTGCGCTGTTTGCGCGCTAATACCGATACACACGTCTACACCGATGCGCGCCACACAGCGCTATGTATTAGTTACAAGTAATTAAGATACTCTTTGTATCTGCTCCATAGGTCTCGCAGCTAAGCGCGACTGCTATGTGTAAGGTCCTGGGTTTCCTATATATTCCTAGGTTCACCAGTGTTAACTCGTAGATGAAATGAAAGTTAATAGGCGAAGGTGTAATGCCGTTCGATTACACTGCCGCGGACAAACAAGTGAGAAGTGTCGACTTTCCCGATGGAGTCAGTGGATGCGAGTGATGGCCGAGCCGCGCCGCGTCGCCACTGCGCTGCGCACTCACACACCAATGCCGTGTGGGTCACGCAGATGTGTGCGCAGTGTGGACGGCGCGTGCCGGCCGCCGAGTCGTGGTGGGTTCAATTCGCATCAACCAGTGTTATTGGATTTTTCTTTGACTGGTGAGTCAAAGTTGGTGTTGGTAACCCCCGTGCCTCTGAAAACACGTCCAGCCTTTGTTCCAGTGCCTGATCTCTCTCCAATCGTGTCTGATTGTCATTACATCCGACTATGAAGGTATAGGAAGAAAGAGTACACCTGTCTTTGCGCACATACTAGTGCAATATAACATCTACCATGTCAATGGCTAGATTTGTACCTTTTTTATAATAATTTATGCTTGTTTTTGTATTTTGTATATAACGTAACAATGCTTAACATATTCTTAATATGTCTAATACAATTTAAAATACGTTTTTCTAGTAACGTATCTTTTACTTGGATGTTTATTTTACTATGGTAGATTCTATTTATCTTGAGGTATATCGTTTAACCTAACCGGACAGCGCCCAGGCAGGCGCTTTACTTTGTGTAAATTATTTCCTCACCACTGCTCTCAAAACGGTGAAGGAAAACATCGTGAGGAAACCAGCATGTCCTAGAACCAAAAAATCGAAGACATGTGACATCCACCAATCCGCACTGGGCCCGCGTGGTGGATTACGGCCCATTCCCTCTCACAGAGAGGAGGCCTGTAACCCAGCAGTGGGAACATTAATAGGCTGATGAAGTGATGTGTGATGTGGACACATAGTATATTTTCCTGATTTGGCATATTAGCGGTCCAACCAGTTTTACTTTATAGTTATGTACAAAATATTTTTTTATTTCTTTCTAGTGACTGTCGTTTTATTCTTCTATCTATATATTCTCGCCATATTAACCAATTGCTCTTAACTATAATTGTAAGCACATTTAAAGTGGCTGTGTTCAAGTATTCTCCCAATTCTTCTTAATACATCAATGACCTACACGGGTATTTGTAATATTTCTGGTAAAGCTGTTAACACTATAATATTGCTCACAACAAATATCAACGTGGCTATGTAGAAACGACGCCATTTGTTAGTAGATATAGTCGTCCCACTAACACGGCCTCGGAAAAGAGAATTTAAAATTGCTACATAAATAACGAAATTATTTATCACAGGTATTAATATAATTACCGTGGTAAACATACCAAACGTATTAACCGTAATTATTTCTCTAGTATTATAGACAAAACAAGTAAAAGCAACAGCGAAGTATATAAGAGCTGTTATAAAAGGTACACCCCAAGCAAATAGGGTAATCTTAAGATACCTCCTATGTATATGTTAAAAACTTTTACAAAATCAACATAAAATATCATCATCATCATATCAGCCGAAAGACGTCCACTGCTGGATATAGGCCTCCCCCAAGCGTCGCCACATTGACCGGTCCCGTGCGTTTCGCAACCAGCGGATCCCCGCAACCTTCACCAGGTCATCGGTCCACCTAGTGGGAGGCCTTCCAACGCAACGTCTTCCGGTTCGCGGTCGCCACTCCAGAACCTTTCTGCCCCATCGGCCATCCGTTCTGCGAGCAATGTGCCCTGCCCACTGCCACTTGAGTTTGGCAATTCTTCGAGCTATGTCGGTAAACCTGGTTCTCTTGCGGATCTCTACATTTCTGATTCGATCACGCAAGGAAACTCCGAGCATAGCCCTCTCCATTGCCCTTTGAGTGACTGTAAGCTTTCTGATGAGGCCCATTGTAAGCGACCACGTCTCAGAGCCATATGTCATCACTGGCAACACACACTGGTCATAGACTTTCGTCTTGAGACACTGTGGTAAGTTGGACGATAAGATACCGCGCAACTTCCCGAACGCTGCCCAGCCGTGTCGGATTCAACGATTGACCTCTTTCTCGAAGTTGGCCCTACCCAATTGGATCGTTTGTCCAAGGTAGACATAGTCACCCACAACTTCGAGTGTAGAGTCTCCGACCTTGATAGGAGTGGGTGTAACATGGGCATTCAACATCACCTTGGTTTTGTCCATGTTCATTCTAAGACCCACTCTTCCGGAAGCTCTACTGAGGTCATCGAGCATTGTACTGAGGTCCTCCATGGTCTCAGCCATAACCACTATATCGTCGGCAAACCGAAGGTGAGTGATGTACTCGCCATTAGGCCTTCTAGATTTCTAGACGCTTGTTAACATTTGTTAACTCTCTCGTTTATACAATTTTTTTTTTTTTTAGTTTCTTACGACTTATTGTCGGGCCTACGTTGTCCCCCCATATCTAAGCACTAATACTGTAACGTGGAAATATTGTAAAACAAACCAATTTTTTTAAAAGAGTAACCGTGGAGTTTTTTGCCGGTTCTTCTCCACAGGAAACGACTAACCCGAACCGTGCACCTTTTGTCGACGTTTTATAAGTGCCCATGTAGGCCTATGTGAAATAAAAAACATTTGATTTGATTTGATTGATTGACGTTGATGCCTAGCCCTCTCCAGTCCAGAACCTTGAAGACATCCTCCAGTGCAGCAGTAAACAGTTTCGGAGATATGACGTCTCCTTGTCTCACACCTCGCTGCAGAAGGAATGGTTCCGAAGTCTGATCCTGAAGTCGAACTGACATGGTGGCGTTTTTGTATAAACACTTCAACACTTCGATGTACCGGTAGTCAATTTGGCACCGTTGAAGAGACTGCAATACAGCCCAAATCTCGATCGAATCGAAGGCTTTCTCGTAGTCCACAAACGCTAAGCAGAGAGGCAGGTTGTACTCTTCGGTCTTCTGTATAACCTGGCGCAGCGTATGTATGTGGTCTACGGTGCTGAAGCCTTTACGGAGTCCGTCTTGTTCGGGGGGCTGGAAATCGTCAAACCTGCGCGCGAGACGATTCGTGATGACTCTTGAAAACAGCTTGTAGACATGGCTAAGAAGTGTGATGGGCCTATAGTTCTTCAGCCGGGCATTGTCGCCCTTCTTGAAGACGAGTACCACCACACCCCAGCACCATGCCTGTGGCGTTTTGCCCTCGAATATGACGGAATCAAATAGCTTCTGAAGGGTCTTAAGAACCGGTTTTCCACCCGCTTTCAGGAGTTCAGCCGTGATTCCGTCGTCACCCGGTGCCTTGTTGTTCTTAAGCTGTTTCAGAGCCATCCTAATCTCGTACAGGCTGACGTCCGGAATGTCTTCGGTATAGTGTCGGGTCAATCTAGCTCTAGGGTCATTCGCTAGATTCGCGACGGGTTTACTGGTTGACGTGTACAGCTGCCCATAGAATCTCTCGATCTCCCTCAGAAGCTCTGGTTTGGCGGAAACGATCCTGCCATCATCGGTCTTCAGTTTCGTGAGCTGGCTCTGCCCAATAGACAGATCTCTTGCAAAGACCTTGGAGCCCTTATTCCGCTCAATTGCGTCTTTAATACGCTCAGTATTAAAGCGGCGGAGGTCGCTTTTCAAGGACTTTGAGATCCGTCTATTTAGCTGCCGGTATTTCAAAGCATCGTCTGAAGACTGCAGGATCATCTCACACCTCTCCTTCATTAGCTTGAGAGTAGGATCAGAGAGCTTTTTGTTCCTATTTGTACGGCGGGTCTTGAAAAACTTAGACCCGACCGTATGGACAGCCTCCACGAACCCATCGCTGTATTCGTCCACGGAGCTCCCTAGGGCACTCGAAACGATTCTGGAGTTCGAGCTGGAAGCTCTCGGGGTTTTGGACCTGGATCTGTGCTGGACGGAGCGTGGACTTCATCAGTCGAGACCTTTCAAGCTTGACATTAATGTTCAATGTGCCTCTTACCATGCGGTGATCGCTACCGGTTTTCACCGAATTGATCACAGAGACATCATTGAACATTTGCTTCTTGGTTGACATGATGAAGTCGATCTCGTTTTTAGTTGCACCATCGGGGCTTTGCCAGGTCCACTTCCTGTGCTCACGCTTTTTGAAGAAGGAGTTCATCATGTAGAGGCCCTCCTTCTCCATAAAACTGGCCAGTAGGTGACCCCGGTGGTTCCGACGTCCAACTCCAAATTGCGCCACTTGCAGCTCATCCTCGTCTCGTTTGCCCAGTTTCGCGTTGAAGTCCCCCATGACAACGGTGAAGTGAGTTTTGAAACCATGCATGGCTGTAGAGATATCCTCATACATGGCCTCTACCTCGTCGTCGGAGTGTGCCGAGGTTGGGCCTAGACCTGTATGACCTTCAGCGAATATTTTGAGGATATTCTGAGTATAAGGTACGCCACCCTGGTCGACACACTCTCGATCTTCACCACGTTGTATTCACCACATAAAATATATAGCACAATAATAGTAACCAACAGTGGAAAGAGAGCGAACAGTACGTAAATAAAGTTAAAGGTGTGGCAACGCTTGGGGGAGGCCTATGTCCAGCAGTGGACGTCTTTCGGTTGATGATATAATTACATACTCTGGTTCTTTTTCAGTTTTTTTAGAATATTATCGTTCTAAGAATACCCCTTTTTTTTTTTTTTTTTTTCGTGGAGAAATGCTCATGCATACTGCACTACCACGGGGAGACAGTGCAGTTATGTGGGACTCTAACCCACTAAAACTCCACGGTGTCTTCCTGTGCCGCTTATGGCGGGAGCACGGGTACGCGTTAGCACTCACCGCGAACCCGCCGCGGCTGTCCGTCACCGGACCCTCCTCGGGGGTGTCCCCCCATCACCGGCGCACCAGAACACACTGCACGCCGTGACCACCCTAGGGACCAATCAGCACATGGGCGCCAGACGACCCCGTGTATGGCACCCTTGGTCCCCCTGTGACGGGTCAAGGTCAATGGCCCCGCCACCTACCATTGTTCGGCCGCAGGGGATAGGGAGAGCGGCTAACACAATACCGACACTCCTCCTCCCCTGCGGCCCCACCGCGTCCGCCATCAGACGGTGGCGACCCCGTCCGGGCCGCGGAAGGTAGGGAGAGCGGCGCACCGCAATACTGGCACTCCTCTCCCACCGCGGCCTCCAACCCTCAGCCGCGACATCGTATGGGACCTGGGAATCTCCATAAGACATCGCGGCCCGCCTCAGTTGCGATGTCGCCTGTTACCAAGCGGCACCGCAACCTACTAGTTGGCCGCTACGTCGTCGGCTTAATCGGCAAAAGCCCTGACGAGCGGCCCCTCCTCGGGTTCCTCTTCGCTTCACCGTGGGTGACCAAGCCACGGTTACTGAGCCCTCCCGCATCGACAAAGCGGGAACCCACCGGGGGGGTCTAAGAATACCCTGAGAATCGCCTGTTCACTGAGGGAATTTTAAATTGTGGACCAACTTTTTTATTTTTTTTTTATTTTGATATAGGCTCGCGCTTGACCACCATCTCACCTGATGGTAAGCGATGATGTGGCCGACGATGGAGCACGCTTACCTAGAAGTAACCTATTCACTCTTGACTTAAAGACCCCTAGATTGTAGCTATCGGGAAACACAGACTCCGGCAGAGAATGCCACTCCTTAGCTGTACGCATAATAAAAGTATTCTCAAAACGTTTAGTGCGTATGGGTGGGATGTCCACCATGTACCTGTGGCGCATCGCCGTACGTCTGGTAGTCCGATTATGAAACGGGCTGGGCAGAATAAGATCATGCAATTCCATCGCACACTCCCCGAAATGTAATCGATAAAAAAATGATAAGCTAGCAACTCGGCGACGATGTTCAAGGCTCTGGAGCTTTGACTTAACCAGTGCCTCATCGCCGATGAGCCTCTTGGCCCGCTTTTCGATCGACTCTAGTGCATCGAGCTGGTATTTGGCAGATCCGTCCCAGAGATGAGAACAGTACTCCATGCATGAACGAACTTGCGCTTGATACAAGCTGAGCAGCTGTTCTGGCGTGAAGTACCTTCTCACCTTTGCAAGGATCCCCAGCTTTTTGGCAGCCAGCTGAGCCTTCGCCTCAATATATGGGCCAAAATTGAGAGTCGATGTCAACGTAACGCCAAGAAGCTCAAGATGGTCAGCTATTGGCACAGTCACATCTCGGAAAGTTGGAGCCGGGTGAAATTAGCTCTTTTTAGCGGAAAAAAGACATGCCTGGGTTTTAGCAGCATTAAACCTGACCAGATTGGCATCGCCCCATTCGGAGACTGCCTGCATGGACAGGTTCAAGCGCTCCACCCGGAGAGACTGGATCTGAGGCCCGGTAGCACGAGCGCTGGACAAGTATCTCTCAGCAACAGTGCTGTCGTCTGCATACCCGAAGGTGCCGGGTTTTAGCAGATCGTTAATGTGCAGCAAGAATAAAGTTGCTGAAAGTACCGACCCCTGAGGGACCCCGGCATTAATATCCAAGTGGTCCGACGAGCAGCCATCGATAACGACTCGAATGGACCGATCTCTCAGGAAGTCTGCAATCCAATCACACAGACCACCGGGCAAACCGAATGAAGGAAGCTTAGCAATAAGGCTTTCGTGCCAGACCCTATCAAAAGCCTTCGAGATGTCAAGGGAGACGGCAAGCGCTTCCCCGTGCCTCTCGATGGCCTCACTCCAGATGTGAATGGCATACGCTAAAAGATCCCCAGTAGACCGATTTCGGCGGAAGCCGTATTGGCGGTCACTTTGGATATCGTTTGCTTCTAGGTATGCCAGGAGCTTAATATTGAGTACGCGTTCCATACTCTTACAGAGTATGGAGGTTACAGATATGGGTCTGTAGTTGGACGGTTCAGCTCGACTGCCCTTTATGGGCACGGGCTGTACGTTAGCCTGCTTCCAAGCATTCGGCACTTTTCCAGCCTCATACGAAAGGCGGAACAGGCATGTCAAGATCGGAGACAGTTAAGGCGCACAGGTTCTAAGAACAATTGCTGGTATTTCGTCAGGGCCGCTAGCCTTGTTCACGTCGAGGTTGCGCAGCACCCTACGTACGTCCTTTTGACGGATACGAATTTCCGACATACTCGTCTCGCATGCATCAGGAGAAGGAGGGGGCTGCGCGTCACCAGAATTCAGACGTGTAGATTCCGCAAAAAGAGAGGCAAATAAATTTGCCTTCTCCTTAGCGGAGTGGGCCAGCGACCCGTCGGGTTTCAGCAGTAGTGGTAGTGAGGGGCGGCAGAAGTTCGACTCGACCGACTTAGCCAGAGACCAAAACGCTTTACTACCTGCTGGGTAAGAAGCAAGTTTGGTCCCTATTCGGCCAATGCGGTCGAATCGAGCCCTTCGCAACACTTTCTTGCAGGACTTGGCAGCCCTGTTGAAGGCCTTCTTCTTCAGACCCACGTCACTCGCCTTACGCGATCGAGCGTTGACCCAAGCCAGGTACGCCCCATGTTTAAGCGCATCGGCGCGCTTACATTCGGCGCCAAACCATGGCCGGTCTTCGCTTGACATTGAAACGTCAGAGAACGGAATGTAGTACTCCATTCCCTGACGCAACACATCCGTCACGGCGTCCGCGCACGACGATGGATCTGTCGAAAAAAAGCAAGTAGGCTGCCAAGGATAGCATGCGAAGAAAGATCGCATACCATCCCAATCTGCTGACTTGTACCGCCAAACCCGCCGGGTGCCTCTTGGGCTGGGATCGGGCGGGGAATAGACGGACACAGACTTCACCAGACAGTGGTCGGAACTACCCAAAGGTGAAGCTATCGACACAGAGTATCTGTCTGGATCTGTTGTCAGCAGAAGGTCCAAGCAATTTGCTGTGTGCGAATCAACATCCGGTACCCTCGTTGCCCCCTGGACCAGCTGGGTGAGGTTTAGCGCTAGCGAAAGCTTGTGCATCTCCCGTCCAGCATGGTCAGTGCACTGGTATGGAAAGAGCCACTCCTGATGGTGGGCATTAAAGTCCCCCAGTAACACTAATTGGGTGAAAGGGTACCGCTGCTGTGCCGCATCAGCCGCCTCACTGAGGTACTCTGTGAGCCTGGATGTCTCCTGATCTCCGCTGTGCGAATGGTAGACACAGGCGTAAATAATTTTATCCAGACCTGACTCTACCAGAGCCCAGAGGGTTGTGAATCGGGAGTCCTCAAGGTTACGGAGACGCCGATAGCAAGTGTCTTCACGGGCGTACATACACACACCCGCGCGCGGTTTAAAATTGTGCTCCAGGGTAAACCCTGGGTAAGATAAGTACGACACGTCTGACGGACTCGCTATCTGCGTCTCCGTAAGGAAAAGCAGCGCTGGTTTCTCAGTCTCTAGGTGGAAGTCGATTGCAGAGAGATTTGAGTGCAGACCTCGAATGTTGGTGAGGTGCACTTTGTGGGGGAGGGAGTGCAGCCGCTGTTTAAATCTCTTATTCCTTTTCCTTGGCATTAATATTTTATAAAAGTGAATGGAGGAGAGGAGTTGGAAGTGAAAGGACGCTAACTTTCAGACACGCACTGAAAGGACAGCATCATTGGGGCACTAGTCCGGAGACTGCGGGGACGCCCGAGCCCCCCCGGAATGTCCATCGGGCCCTCCCAATCTGGTCGCCAACCAGCACGATGGCGCATTCCGGGATTTTTCGACAGTTGGCGGGGCAGCCTTTCGTGTGTGGCTGGCACACTACCTGCGGTGCCTTGGGCCCCCAATTACCTGCGGTCGGCCAGCGGCGCACCGTGCCTCGGATCCCGCTACCCTCCACGACCAGTCTCCCGATACGTTCATAACAGCGCGCGTCAGGCTGGTCATCCTGCAGTGGAACAGCTATCTCGACCCAACTCCTCTTGTGGCTACACCGAGCATCGTACCGGAACACGGCTAAGCCGCTTGGCGGTACGTTTTTGCCCGGTGGGTGGTCGCAAGCCTTCGGCCGAAGCCTACCACCAGTTGGTGTCACCTGATTTGCACCACCAGGGGACCACGTGTAGGGTATCAGAAAGGGGTTCATTCCTACGGACGTGGGTGACTTAGCCCCCAAAAACTAACTTGATTATCAGTGAACTGGAGTTACACACTGGACTGACAGCTTAAAGGCCTGCAAATAATTCAAGTGGCTGTTAGTCATGATTTTCGTCTTTGTCATGTTCATACCAAGTTCAATATCGAGGCCAGCTGCAGCCACATCACTGCTGCTCATCACTGGCAGCTTCAGCTGCCAGTGATAAGAATAACATGATATCAAAGGCAAAACGCAGGAGGTCAGCTTTTTTGCCGACATCTATGCTTACGACCACGAGACCTACGGAGCTGCAAAAAGAGATTAATTTAAATACTTAATTACATAGCGCTGTCTGGCGCGCGTACGTGCAGATGCGTGTCTCAGGGCATTAGCGCGCACGCGATCATTCTTTAGGCTGTCACTAATAAACAGCTTCACATGTATCTTATTAACCCGAAAAAAATAAAGGGTACCGCGGGGTGGGCCTTGAGAGTGAAGCCACGGGCAAAAAGCAAGTCTACAAATTTGTATTTCCCCACAATATGCCGCCCAAAAGCCGCCATTTTTCTATTTTCCAATTTTTTTTATTTTTTTGTGGTCAATCTGCGATCAGTCCGTGGACTATAATCAGATGGGTTGAAGTATGTAGAGATTTTAGTAAGTTAGAGCCATCGCCCTAACTCTCCTTATTAGAATAGCACATTTGCTCTTTTCAGGCGGTTAATTGGATTACACATTAGAAGTGTACTTGTCAATGGGTTAGGGTGGTGTTTCATTCGATCTCTATATTTGTCTTTGTACTGTTTGGATTCTTCCATAACAGTCCTCATGTTGAGGTATTCATGAATCTCTGAGTTGCGGGTGAACCAGGCTGCACCACTTATAGTCCTTAGGATGTTGTTTTGAGCTCTTTGGAGGCAAAGGATGTTTGACTTGGATGTTTGGCTTGCAACCGGTCGCGAACCAACACGCTGCTTTTAGCTGGCGCTCCCGAATTAATTATAAAAACGCGATAAAACGACATAAACTATAAATACAAGGCCAACACGAGATTCAGCACGTCCTAGAACGCAACCAGCGAGCTATCATCATCTGCCGGGGTACCCCAAGGAGAAGAAAGCGGATCGCCAAGTGCAGGTGAGTGGTTGATACATTTCACTCAGTTTCTTCTACATAAAAGTTTGTAATAAAAATAATAATAATAATTAATAATAATAGACAACGGACTCGACTTTCGGATCAGGTGCGGGTCATCCAGCGTAATCGTATGTTGGATGATACTGTACTTGATCGCCTCCGAACTGAAATGAGTAACCGTGTCACTGCACCCTCGTCGCAGGCTGTGGTACCACCACAGTCCAACCACGCTGACGTGGAGAGTAGTGACAGGGTTACAAACGTAAGTACCCAGTACAATGATGAATTGAGGAGTGCTTTGGAGTGTGCTATTCGGGAATATCGCTACATGCAGCCCGAACTTAGGCCACGATAACCTCGCTTGCCCATGCATAACAAAAATAGGGCGCTGGTGGCTGCTCTGGATTCGCAGTTGTCAAACTATTTTGATGACTGCGAAGACCTCACTGATACACATTCGATCATGTACTGCGCGGCTGTAGCGGCATGTCGTGTAGCCCACGTCAAATTTTCAGATGACAGAGCTACACGACCGAAACCAGCCGTACCGGCTTGGTAGTGCAGGATCGAGCGTCGTATTGGTGGGGCCAGACCACTCATCGGTAAAATAATTTGTTTCAGGGAGGGCAATAATCGCCCAAGAGTGATGCGCTTTGTGAGACGGGCGTTTTCGGGGACTGATGTCAGCCCCCGAGACTATATATCCCATGTCACAGAGTGCATCGACTTCCTGAAACAAAAAGTGTTTGCATGGGCAAACCGTATTCGTAGGTACAGGCGGAGAATGGAGCGATACACCCAGAATCGCACATTCCAAAGTAATGAAAGGTGGGTTTATCGGGTTTGGGAGCGACCCGACCAAGGTGTGACTGATACGAACGAGCGTGCGATCCAATAGAAGAAATGGGGGCTATCACGATCAGCCCCCAAGATGTAGCCCGTGCAGTCCGTCCGTTGCCGAACTGGAAATCTCCAGGGCCGGACGGGCTGCACAACTTCTGGATAAAATGGCTACAGAGGTCGCACGCTCGTTTGGCATCTCAGTACCAGGCAGCCTTAGAGTCTGGTTCGCTACCCAAGTTCCTTACAACAGGAATTACCCACCTGCTCCACAAGGCTGGTAGCACTGCGGAACCCAAAAATTATAGACCTATTACATGTTTACCGACGGTCTATAAGGTTCTTACATCCATTTTGAGAGTTAAAATTAATAAACACGTCGACGATAACTCCATCATGTCGGCCTCTCAGAATGGATGTAGGAACGGGTCCCGCGGTACTAAGGAGCTACTCCTTATTGATATGGCCATTAGCCAACAGGTTCGGCGTTCCCGAAAGGATCTGTCGACATGTTGGATAGATTATAAGAAGGCCTATGACTCGGTGCCTCATACATTGCTCATGAGGGTGCTAGAATTGTATAAAATAGATATAACTCTACGCACCTTCCTGAAATCGTGTATGGGGCAATGGAGCACAGTCCTTCGCTATCCAGGATGTCGAAATATCCATAGGAATAGCGAACCTGTAAGGATCGAGCGAGGTATATTCCAGGGCGATAGTTTGAGTCCACTTTGGTTTTGTCTAGCCTTGAATCCTCTAAGCATGGTGCTGGAGAATTCAGGGCTAGGCTATCGGTTGAGGAGAGGTGGTCAGGTTATATCTCACCTCCTTTATATGGATGACCTGAAGCTCTTTGCCCCCAGCAATCTTCAGCTGATGGAGCTACTGAAGGTAACTGAAACTTTTAGTAGCGCCATCAGGATGGAGTTTGGTGTGGACAAATGTGCGGTCATGCATGTAAAGCGAGGGGAGATTGTGGCATCCGTGGGAATTCAACTCGCGGATTCCATAAACCTGAGATCCCTCTCTCCAAACGAAACCTATAAGTATTTGGGTATGTCGGAAGCATTAGGTATCAGCACTACTGACATGAAGCAATCGTTGAGGGAACGCTTCTTTGGCCGCCTGAAGAAAGTATTCAATAGCCTTCTTTCGGGCGGAAACAAGGTGCGCGCCTTCAACGGTTGGGTCTCTTTCGGGTGATGTACTCTTTCGGGATACTCAAATAGACTCAAACCGAACTCGACGCCCTGGATAGGCGGGTCCGAACATTGCTGACTGCATATCGAATGCATCACCCACGATCGGTCATGAGATTGTATATCCCGCGGAAGTGTGGAGGCCGAGGCTTTTTAAATGCCAAAAACCTCCACAACCGCGAGATATGCAATCTCAGAGAATATTTTCTACACGCCGACGTGGGTATGCATCGAGATGTAGTGGCAGTGGACAAGGGACTCACCCCGCTCTCCTTGGCAAATGAGAACTGGCGCAAGCCTGTAGTGCTTGAGACTAACGACCGCAGGGAGGTATGGCAGAGAAGGAGCTCCACGGACGCTTTTTCCGGGCCCTACATGGGTCCGATGTAGATCAGTCAGCGTCCGTAGCCTGGCTGCGTTTCGGTGACCTCTTTGGGGAAACCGAAGGTTTTGTCTGTGCAATTATGGACGAAGTTATCATGACGAATAACTACCGGAGATTTATTGTGAAGGATGGCACGGTTGACATCTGTCGGGCATGTCACCGCCCGGGTGAATCGATCCGCCACATTATCTCTGGTTGTTCTCGGCTAACTAACGAAGAGTACTTGCATAGGCACAACCTTGTAGCCAGGATTATCCATCAGCAACTCGCTCTGAAATACACTCTTGTGGCATCGGAGGTACCGTACTACAGGTATGTGCCCGACCCAGTTCTCGAAAATGGCAATATCACATTGTACTGGGATCGGTCCATCATCACTGACAGGACTATTGTAGCCAATAAGCCTGATATTGTGGTGGTGGACCGAATCGAGAGACGTACAATGATTGTTGACATTACCGTTCCGCATGACGGGAACCTCGTGAAAGCCGAGAAAGATAAGCAAATCAAGTATCTTGACTTGGCTCGCGAGGTTGTCGACATGTGGGATGTGGACACAGCGATCATTGTACCGATAGTCGTGTCGGCCAATGGCTTAATAGCCACGAGCCTCGACCAACACCTTAGGAGGCTCTCGTTAGGCGGCTGGGTCAAGGGCCTGATCCAGAAAGCAGTACTGCTGGACACGGCTCGCATTGTTAGGAGGTTCCTTTCTTTGGAGCCCTGACCGCCGGTAGCTTGGACCCTGTTCCCGATACCGGTGGGCCTCTATTTTTTATATTTTTAAATGTTTTTGTTTTTAAATTTATTTTATATAAATATTTAAAAATGTAGATAATAATAAAGACAATTAAATAAAGGAGATAATAATAATCATAATAATATAATCATATCCATAATTGTATTCCATAAGTCCAAATGGGTTTTATGACTGAGCTGTAGACCCTGAGTTTGTTACTCAAAGATAATGTTGACTGTCTGCCAAGCAGCCACAATAGATTTTTAAAGCGATAGTTTACTTCGTTGCGCTTCTGCTTGATGTGATCTTTCCAAGTCATACGTTGGTCCAAGTAGAATCCTAGGTATTTAACACATTTGGCTTGTGGAAGAGGATCTTGGCCGAGATTAATTGTTGGACACAGTTTCTTTCTCAAAGTGAATGTGATATGGTGAGATTTGGGGGCACTCGCTTTTACGCGCCATTTGCTCAACCAGTCACTTGTTAGTGTAAGTTGGTTTTGGAGGATTCTACTAGCTTCGTCTGGGTCATTATTTGTTGCGAGAAATGCGGCGTCATCTGCGAAGGTCGCTACCGTTGTATTAGGAGCTTGAGGAAGGTCATGGGTGAATATATTGTACAACACAGGACCAAGAACTGAGCCCTGGGGTACTCCAGCGCGGCAGGTATGAAGAGAAGAACGCGCGCTTCGAAGCTTGACTTGGAACATCCTGTCATTCAGATAAGACTTCATCAGGAGATAGATTGAAGGCGGAAGGGTTTTTTTATTTTGTACAATAGGCCTCTAAGCCACACACGATCAAAAGCCTGCTGGATATCGATAAATGCTGCTGAGCAGTACTCTTTCTTCTCAAGGCATTGTCTGATAGTGTTGTAGACTGTACTTGCTCCACTGTAGAATGTTCTTTGCGAAACCCAAATTGGTGATCGGGTATAATATTTCTTTCCTCGAGATACGGTCTTAGTCTAGTCAGCAAGATGCGTTCCCAGAGCTTGGACAGTGTTGGCGTAAGGCAGGGCCTGTATGATATGACTTCATTGATTGGTTTACCGTGCTTGTGGATCATCACTATTTGCGACATTTTCCATAAAGAGGGGAAGTAGCAGACTCGGAAGGTTGCATTAAAGAGGTTGGTTAAGAAAACAATGCATTTCCTGGGTAGCTCCTTTAGTAGCCTTGGTGTAATTAGGTCGAAACCGGGGGCTTTATTTACTGATAGATTGGATATCTCTCTGGCTATCTCTCTTGGCGATGTTTTTTTTTTTTATGGTCTAGCTCCGTCAACGTAGTTGACGCCTATACAAATCTGTTGTCATTCATACCAGTTCTCGCTTTTTTGCCTCTCGCACTTCTATTCCTCATTCTATATCTTTCTATCATTCTTCTCCTGCCAGTCCAATGGGTGGGACTCCCATTTTACCTACTACCTAGTCTCTACTTTATTTCTTTATTAGTTTTTAATTTAGGGTAAATAATTTCTTCAGCGTGTTCTATTATTATTTTGTTCTTAGTCTATTACAGTTTTTTTTTTTTTTTTTAGTGCGATATTGATCGCAGCGGAGAACCTGGTGTTATCTCTTCATTTAGTTCAATATCTATTTGAGGATCTTCAGGGCCATTGCTTTCATTAGGTTTAAATACCTCGACCAGATGGGCTGCAAATACTTCGGCTTTTTCGGAGTCAGTACGTGCCCAGGTAAGCATTGCTGTGGTTGACCCATAGCCTTCGTAGCTTTCCAAAGGGAGTGGTGACCGCTTGCGGTTGGAGCCATCCTTTCCAGTTTTCGCCGAAGAGATTCGTTGGCTGCTTCAGCATGAGAGGCTTTTAAATCTGCTATCACTCGGTTGAGTCTTGTTCTGTCCTCTCTGTTGCGGGAGACCTGCCACACTCTACGTAACCTTCGTTTTTCCGATATTTTATTGCGAGTCTCAACTGGTATTGGTAAATAACGGTTTGTTGTATCCATTTCGGGAGTATTAGACCAAGCTGCCACTTGCATCAAGTTAGTGATATACAAGCATGCATTATCAATATCTGCAGGAGTTTTTAGGGGAATATTTAGGCAGATATTGGATTCCAGATAAGCTCGGAAGGTTTCCCAGTTTGTTTTTGCATTATGCAAGTTATCATTTTCTGTTTCGCGATGTATGATTGTTGTGCTTATAATTAAAATAACAGGTGTGTGGTCTGAAGATCCATCGAGGCTAGATTCCACGTGTACATAAAGGTGGCATATATTTTTTGAGATGTAGAACTCTAAGAGGTCTGGGGTCTTTTGAGTGGGCCAGTATGTCGGCTCCCCGGTAGAGAGTGGCATAAGCCTATTTGAATCAACGCTTTTTTTCAATTCACGACCTCTTGTTACTGTTGTTCTGGCTCCCCAATATGTGTGCTTTGCATTCCAGTCTCCACCAGCTATGAATCGATTCCCTAGCGTCTGGAAGAACTCCGTGAACATGGCTTCCTTGATAGAATGACGTGGTGGACAGTATACCGCCGAGAGGTTTAAGTGCCCAGAGCGGTCCTCTACTCGCACTTTAGTAGCTTGCAAGTAGTTGCTTGAATAAGGTGATAGTAGGTAATGCTTCACACTGTTTTTGATAACAATCACCGAGCCAGCGTGAGCGCCCCCATCGGGGTGTGATGTGAAATATATACTATATCCTGGAATGCATATTCGGCTTCTAGAAGTAGTATGTGCTTCAACTTTCCTTAAATCAAACAACCTAGATGCATGTCTTATGACATGCATCTAGGTTGTTTGATTTGGACGGCGAGTAATGGGTAGCTCGCCGTCCGATAAGGACCAGGCCCGAGTCGACGGCGCGTAGTGTTCCACGCGCGCCTCAAAGAGATGTCAGCAAAAGTTGACGGGGTCCGCTAGGGCCGATGCCTGTCAGGGTCGCGGATAAATTTGAAAGAGAGTTACCGCGGCCCTGGCACAAGCAACTGAAGGAACACGGGTGGGTTTTAGTCAGTAAAAGTCTGACACGCCCTCCCGCTTCACCCAGAGCGGGAGAAGTCATTGGATGATTTCCCACCCAAAAAAAAAAAAAAAAAGGTTGTTTGATTTAAGGAAAGTTTCCAATTCAAGTGTATTCGGTGCGAGACCGTTAATGTTCCACGTTGCGATGTGTAGTGAAGTCATTTTGATAGTTTGGAGACGAGTGTTGTTATAAGACCCAGCATGGAGCTTATTTGTTGAATTAGAAGATCGATCTTTTCACTTTGCCTTAGGAGGATATTCTCTAGTACAGAGTTCGCTGTGTTGTGTTTCTCATAGTTCGTAGTTGGTGCGTTGGCATTTCCAGTTACAGTTTGTGCATAGGTCTTTTGGTGTGGTAAATTATGGTCTTCGGTGATTAGACTGGGCGGAAGGCGTGGCCCAGTGGCTATAGTTGGCATGGTGATTGACTGGATTGGCTTCCGTGTATGTGGGTTATTTTTGTGTCTCCGAGCGATTAGTTCTTTATAGATTTGGCAGCCTTTGTAGTTAGCGGGGTGATCACATGAGCATAAAGCGCACTTGGCTGGTGTGTTTCGGTCTTTTTTATCACAATCAGAAGTTCTGTGATTTTGTCCGCACTTGACACATCTAAATGGCCTCATACAATTGTTCTTGGAGTGTCCATATTCTTGACAGCGTTGGCATTGTACAATACTTTTAGATTTTCGAGGATCTTCTATTTTTATTTTTTGGTTGTAAATGTACGTGATGTTTTTAACTGCTGGATTGTCATTGCCTGGTTCAAGATTGACAAAAAACGTGGAAGTTGGTTTTTTGTCAGGTCCGTATCGCGCATTGACTATTTCACCCCTTACTTTGTTGCCAGTAGACTCGATAGCTTCAATGATAGCTTCATGTGGAGTGCTCTGGTGGAGATTTTTGATAACGATGCGGTAGCTTTTGGTGTCCTTAGGAGTGAAGGTATAGCCAATAAGACCGTTGGCTCTTATAACCGTTATAGCTTTCTTGTATTCATCCATGTTGCACGGCAGTACATGCAATAGACTTTTGTTTATTATCTTAAGCTTAAATTGGTCTTTGTTGCTTACTGTTTCTATTAGTTTTGAAAGCTCTTTTACGTCTTGTATTCCATATAGCACAATCGGTGGAGGTTTATTAGGTCTTTTAGGGTTGCTGTTAAGACCTAGAGTTTCGGCAGGGTCCAAGGGTAGATTTTCGAACCTGTTACTGGTTACAGTTCCTTCAGCCTGTGAGGGTGAATCACTTATCTTTCTCTTTTTGTTGTGGCGGGGAGTAGGGACCAGTTGCCAAGGAGGTGGAGCCGGAATTTGGCCGCTTGCTTCACAAGGGTTGTTTGGTTGCTGAGTTTCCTTTTCCATGACTTCTGTTTCAGGTTGAGTTATTTGTGTTGTGTTTATTTGCTCAATGGCACTCAATGATGAGGACCTGTGTCTGGTAAATAGTCCAGGATGGAATACTTGTTGAGTAAGGTTTGGTTTTGCAGATTTATTATTATTGCTCATATTTGTTCCCACGAGTAGGGCCGAACTAAACCGTCCCTCTCAGGGTGACGCCCAATGGAGGAGGATTGGATATGGAGATTTAAATTATGTTATTGTGGCAACAGTTTTCCAAACGTCAGATGACATTTTGAAGTTGAAATAACGTAACGAATCCAATACTAATTCGACATAAAAAAAAAAAAAAAAATTGAGGGTGGATCGAAAAACTTTGAAAATTTTAATGACACTTTCGTATTTAGTTCACTGATTATTTGTTTGAATCACTAATTATTTTAGTCCACAAACAGTTTTACACAGTTATCACACTATGAAGTTCACTTGCACTATGTTTCTGAGCACTACACCTACAGATTAATGCGCAAAATCACTAATTATCCAACAGCGAATCTACGCGTGTTGACAGTTGACACGTAGTTATTTTCCAATTTAAATGGAGCCAGTGACACTCGCAGGGTTAAGACGAATCGATTGACGTATGCATCATCAAAATCGGCCAACGCGTTTGGTCTCTAGAACGCCAAATAGGAACAAACGTACATACATAGACTGATAAACACATTACCCTCCTTCGGCAGTCGGGTAAAAAAAACCATCGTTATTTTCGGGTGGCTCATTAGTGCGCAGTTTAGCGACACTTTTTATAATATCACGGCAGGACGGCGTGTCGGTGACCGTCTCAGTCGATGTTTCATATTCTCGCTCAGCGCAAGTTAAAGGAACAACTTTAAGTCATAGTCAGTTTCCAAAAAATAAATTGTATCTCCCATACCCACTCACCCGTCCGGCCCGCGCGACTGTTTTTCACTCAAGCGAACATGGGTACCGGAGTACCAAAAAAAATCCCCGTCATAGGCCCATGGCCCCCATGGGTCACACTATTACCCACAGCGATGAGTCGTGTTAAATCTAGTCAAAAATGCGGTACTATTGGTAACTTTTTATAGATTATATGAATGGCTGATAAAATCGTTTAACTTATTATCGAAAGGAATTTGTAGTACCTACTGATTATTTTAACAAACTTATTTTGTGGGATCTCGTTTATCTTGTAGCCAATAGTAAATAGCGTAGATCGAGGTCAATCCAAAGAAACAGGTAACAGACGTTGTTCGTTTCGTTCGGTTACAATAACTGGATTCCTAAGCAGCGTAACTGGTTTGATTATCCTCAAAGTTGATGTCCATTCCATAATACCTACCTATCACCTCATTTGAAAATTGGTCTCAAAAAGTCCCTTTTCACACGCTCCGGTTGCCGGGTAGCTGCTACCGGGTAACCGGCGGCGAATGTGTGAAAGCTAACATACACATCGCCACCGGTTACCCGGCACCGGCTACCCGGAAACCGGGGCGTGTGAAAAGGGACTAAGGCAGTATTTTTCTATAGTGAATAGATTCAGAAAAAAAACTAACAATTGCCTATTCGAAAGTACGCAACTAGATCTATTTTATGACACCAGAAACTTTTGCATATGATCTTATAGTTGGCGAACAGCATCGGTTTTTAGAGTTCCGAAGTCAACAAGGTACCCTTATAAATAGTTTCGCTCTGTCCGTCTGTCCGCCCGCAGCTTAGCTCAGAGAATCTGAGTACTAGAAAGCTAAAATTTGGCATGGATATACATATTAATAATTCCGACAAAGTGGTAAATATAAAATCATAAAAAAAAATATTTTTGTGTTTCATCCTATAGATGTAAAGGGGGTTTTTTTTTTCTCGTCTATCCCATGGTGTGGAGTATCGTTGGATAGGCCATTCAAAAATATTATGGGTTTATTAAAACCATTTTTCGATTCAGAGATCCGTTTACGTAAAATTAAGCTTTAAATTGCAAATTTATGTTAGAGTCAAGTGTCCCCCCCCCCCTGCCAGCAAAATGGTTGCTCTTGGCTATGTGAAAATCATGGCAGTAGCAAATATATCGAAATTAAAAGGAAAACTATCATAGATAAGTAGGCTTTACAACTTTACGAGTAATAGTCGACCAACTTATAAAATGTACTTGGAATAGTATTTTTTTTTACAAATGCCATTGAAAAATTACTTTAATAGTGTTGATAGCTGTGTAAAACAGAGTAAATATAAGCTTATGAACCATGTAAAAATATACAAAAATAAAATCATAACATCCTTAATAATAATGATTTCTAAATGAATAATGTTTGAGCTCGAATAACGCATTGGAGTGGCCGGAGTCGTTGGCAGTACACCGGTAGTCCATACGGCGCATGCGCGCGGGGGATACTATTTTGTGTTAGTGCAGAAGTATTTTCGATGTTTTGTAATCTAAAGTCAAATTACTTATTTTCTTTTGTCGATATCCCTATTAAGTCAATATTCGACCCGATTACATCACTAATTGTGTAGCGTAAAACTTGCCAGAACAAAATAGTGAATACCGCAGATTAGAGGTGAACGAAATTTTTCAAATGCCGAAAGAGAAATAAACTAGGAGCGTGCGGGCAAGGATTCAGGAACGAACCATGCCATTCCCTGTGGCTCTAACGCGCGCTCATATCGCCTTCTTTCGCAATTCGCTCCCGCGGTGGTACTCAAATAGATAATATTTTTCTAACTTCAGTTGCGAAGTTGGATTTTATAATTCCTTCTTCAGTTACCAGTTAGTCCTTCTTTACTTTAAGCCAAGAGTGAATAGGTTACTTCTAGGCAAGCGTGCTTCACCGTAGACCACATCATCGCTAACCATCAGGCGAGATAGTGGCAAACGCGAGCATATAGAATAAAAAAAACATCATCCTATGTGGGCCCGTTTTTAGACGTTGTGTGCCGCTTAAACCATTTTAATGTTCATGTAACGACAACAAAACCCTCTTCTTAGTACGCATTATTATGCAACTTCGGAAACCTATTAATGCGCGTGGCCCGACACGCACTTGGCCGGTTTTTATTTAAATAGATTAGAAAATAAGGTTCACATATTGTATAATTGCTATGTAAATACATTACATCGCACCGAATTAAATAGGTTTAAAAAAAGGCAAAAGGTTTTTCAGCATTTATTGTTCTGGCTTATTCCGTTTATCCCTAACGGAGACACTCGGAAACGCGTCTCCATCTGTCCACCCTGGACGGGGTGGATAATCGGAATTCAGTTCTCACTGTTCTTCCGACTTTTTACCCCAAGTACAGTCGATCTTTAATCTTAAAGTAGGTAAATACCGAAGTAATATTTATATTTTTGAATGAACAAGGAAAACGTATCTCGGTTTATAATAATTATGTGGTCAAACAAGAATTGCAAATTGTTTTGTTTATATGATTGACCGGTTCTGCGACTCAGTGTGTCTTTAGCGCGCGTCCGTAGCACACGTCACTTGATCATGTTTAGTACCAATGACGTTGATCCGTCCTTAATCTTTGACTGGTCTGTGATTGTGTTGTCTCTGGGAGTGCTCGTGTACGGAATGACCTCATGGTGCATGCTTCAGAAATTCCGACACTTTAGAAATTATGTGTATCTAAGTGCAATACTAGCAAATGGCTTACGAATATTTACGTATTCTGTGATATTTCGTGTTTTTGTTGAGCCTTCACCTGCTCTTTACGAATCAGCAGTATTTGCATCAGATTTTCTTCTCTGCTACTTTGCAACAGCGCAGTGCTACTGGTTGCTGGTGATATGTTGTATATTTTACGTTGATATTGTTTATGTTTTTCATGGAGAGACACGAAGGAGATTCCTAAAATGCACCATCGCAGCCTGGGGTATGCCTTTGATGACAACGCTCTTTTCTTTTTATGTAATGCCTCTATTTGTAGCATTAGACAATCAAGATTTAGTAAATCTTTCAATTATTCAATTACCGTTATTCATCAACGTGATTATTTACGTAACGATAGTGTTTTCTCTGTTCTGTTGTTCTAAGGGTAGTGTAGGTACTGCTACTAACAACTGGCGTCGATTTTACATAGCTACGCCGATATTCCTGTTTAGCGACGTCATATTTCTGACAGGTTTTGTACTGAACCAATTATTGGATCTGCCGGCATTTGCTCAATCACTTTTATCAGACTTGCAAGTTATAGTACTAGATATATTTGTTCCTTTAGTAAGAGCTAATAGAGATTTGTGGCGCGATTTTTATGAGAAGAGAATGGCAATGAACCTCTATGAATATTGAATTTTACGAAAGACGTTAACACTATAAGCTGTGTGTACATTTTAAACATGGAAATAAAATGTTGAAAACCAAAGTTGCTGTTTTTTTACCTTGAGGCTTAGTTTCATCTTGAAGAAGACGTGGTTTATTAAACATATTATAATGTTTTGATGCTTTTGTAGGTTCAGACTGTATTATATAGATTAAAATATTTTCTTATAAAAAGCGAAAAGATGATTAAAGACCTAAAAGATAAATGTGAAACTGTCAAAACTCTTCTTAAGTTTCGATAACTTTAATATTATAAACCTGACAACAAACAGACTGCCAGACATACATACTTACAGTAGAGAACCAAGGTTACTGATTAGTCTAAAGAACGCTCAAACTCCAGTAGCAGTGAAATGGCCGGGGCATGGCTCTCACTGGCTACGTGGATAGGTCATTGACAATGTAGATTGATGACTTGATGAAGGTCGACAATGGAACACAAGACCATTCGATGTAGCGATGTTCGGATAAGTGTTCATTTCAAGGTAGCCTGTAAGAATAGCCAAGTTTTTGATAAGGTAAGTGTAATTGTACATTTTAGCGTCCTTTAGGCCCCCACGCACTAAGCAGCCTGGCTGCACAGCCAATTGATTTTCCTATCTCTATTAAAAGCGTAAAGCAAAGAAAATATATTGGATTCATACTCTTTCTAAACGGCACTCAAAAGACTTATTTCATACCAATTTTAAGGTGGTTCGTAAATACCCAGACCGGTTTTTTGGTTGTGATGGCAACTCGTCACACTAGCTATTTCATCGCTATCTCTAATAGGTCTCTTTCACTAATACGTCACTTTGTACATTGTAGTCAGTTCCCTAACTCGTCTCAAGCCGTATTCCGTCTCTTTCCCAACTCGTCCAACGCTAAGTACACGAGAATGTCAGTGCAAACGTTTGATAACCTTTTGGAAAATATAACAAATACGTCTGGCTGCTACGACAAGAGCGTGGAGACTATCGGCAGTCACATATACTCGCACTGGCTGCGTGCAACTAATGGGCGTAGAACCAGGTGCGGTTGAATGGCTGCCTTCCGTTTATTAATTGTAATTGGCTGGATATGCTTTATGAAGTGTCATTCGTATTTAAAATGATCTGGATGTCAACAATTGTCAGGACGCCAAAGACGCACAGGCGCGTGTTATTTGAGGAAAAAGTTATATTAAGTAAGCAAGTAAAACGTATTATTTAATAAATATCCTTAAGCGCTGATAGTGAGTGTGTTTTTAGAGTTCCGTACCCAAAGGGTGAAAACGGGACCCTTTTACTAAGACTCCGCGATCCGTCTGTCTGTCTGTCTGTCTGTATGTCTGTCCGTCCGTCTGTCTGTCTGTCCGTCCGTCACTAGGCTGTATCTCATGAATCGTGATAGCTAGACAGTTGAAATTGATTCACAGATGATGTATTTCTGCTGCCGCTATAACAACAAATACTAAAAACAGAATAAAATAAATATTTATGTGGGGCTCCCATACAACAAACGTGTATTTTTTGCCGTTTTTTGCGATAATGGTACGGAACCCTTCGTGCGCGAGTCCGAATCGCCCTTGGCCGGTTTTTTTATAAATATAATAAAGAGAATGCCACTTTTTTTTTGTTTCGCCTTTATTTTTGTCATTTAATTCATACAAACATATTCTAAACAACTAGACTGGACTGGATCTTTACACAAATAATAATAAATGAACAAGTTTATTACGAGTATGTAATTATTCTTACGTGTGTGACAGCTATGATACAAGAATGCTTGTTGACAAATAAATATCCAGGCGGGTGACCATAAGCTCTTAGAGTAAGTTTATTTTGAGTGTGGGTAAGGGACAGATGTATATGACTTGTATACATCTGTCACTTTTGCGATCTCAAAATAACCTTATTCTAAGAGACACCCCCCAGGACACTCAATAATGAACTACTGTATGTTATATAATAAATAAATAAATGTTATTTATTTGACATAGTGAAAAAAGTTATGAAATTCAGTTTTAACTAGGATATTACATTATTCATATTTGTTGGTAATAGGGTAATGTGAACAAAGGAGCATTACTCCAACATTATAGATCATTGTGCGACCTTAGTTTAAAAAATATTGTGATGCTCACATTCCCATACAGCCAAAGTTTGCCACAGGAAGACAAACAAAAGAAGAATATGATTTGAATAAGACATTACATAATTTAACATATTATAGTTATAATTTATTATATTTTATTGACACTAACAATTATGTTGGTAATCACTTTCATTTGACAAAAGATAGATTTTTCATGGATAGGTACTTTCTTTCAAAGTATTGTAAACAACAGATAGCTGTGTCGCTATCATATTATTTGTCTATTACAGCCAAGAATTTGACTAAACAACTTGCTTCTATTGCGCAATGTTATGATATGTTATTTAATTCAGTCAATAATTTGGTATGAAAAATTGATATTGATAATAATTTAAATTATAAATTAAGACAATAGAGGAAACCTCTTGCAAAAGTGTGCAGAATGAAAATTGCAGAATAAAATCAAATAAAAGCTTAAAAATCAGTAAATAGTATTAACCTGGTGCATCAAAATATTCAAGGATTTGTGAACAAGGATTTAGAATTGTAATTATTTATGAATTTTAACAGTATTGATATTAGTTGTATAATAGAACATTGGCTTAAAAGCCACCAGTTATTGTTTAATTTTAATAATCACCATGTTGGTAGTTCATTCAGCAGAGTTATACATACAGTTCATGCTATACATGGTGACTCATTGATTTTAGTAAGTAACCAGCTTAAATTTAAAGACCGTAAGGATATTGTGAGCTTATCTGTTGAGCGGACAGTCGAAATAGCTTGTATAGAATTGTAGCAGTTTATTGTATTAAGTGTGTACAAAACCCCTTCAGGATTATATGACTGCTTTGAAAAGGTAATGGATGAAGTGTCGATGACACAAGATCTGTAACTCGAATAAATCCATTATCACTTGTGGTGATTTTAATGTTAATTTATTAGAAAACTCAGGTTCTTGTTGTAAAATAATAAGTCTGCTTCAGTCCTACAATCTTGTAAACCTATTATTGGAGCCCACAAGAATAACCCCTACTGCCACATGCTTAGATAATATTTATACTAATGTTATACCAGTCCACAAAGAAATTATAAATTTACTAGATTCTGATCATTGTGGGCAAAAGATTACTATACCAAACCAAAACAACAAAGTGGCTTAAAAGGATATCACTGTTAACCCCAAAACAGCAAGTCGCTTGGCAGCTTTTAAAGTTAAACTCAATAATAAATTACCAATTTTGTCAATTTATGCTTATCCTAATCATCTATATGATGATTTTTTACCCGACTGCCGAAGGAGGGTAATGTATTTATCAGTCTATGTATGTATGTATGTATGTTTGTTCCTATGTGGCATTCTAGAGACCAAACGCGTTGGCCGAGTTTGATGATTCTTACGTCAATCGATTCGTCTTAATCCTGCGAGTGTCACTGGCTACATTAAAATTGAAAAAAAAAATGGCGGCTTTTGGGCGCCATTTGGTGGGAAAAAAAAATTTTTTTTTTTCTTCCAAACCCATCGTGTGGGGTATCAAGAAATAAAGTATTTTAAGAGGTAATTTCAAAAATATATTACACTTATATGTTTAAATCTACCTAATTATAAAAAAAATAACTAAAAAGTTGTAAATAAAAAAAGTTAATTAAAAAAATCAAAAAACCTGACTGCTTAAAAAGCAAACTAAAAAGACGTAAACAAAAAGAAAATCATGCTGTGCAGTCGGAGGATACATCTGGTTTTGGTCCGCCAGCTCGCGAATATGTATCCTCCGACTGCACAGCATGATTTTCTTCTTGTTTACGTCTTTTTAGTTTGCTTTTTAAGCAGTCGGGTTTTTTGATTTTTTTAATTATCTTTTTTTATTTAATACACAAACAAATTAATTCCACCTTTATTCCCAAGACTATCTCGGTTAATAGTAACGCATCATTCAGTGATTGGGCTACCATTGGCATTCATAAAAGTAGAACATGGCTTTACTAGCTGTACAATGAAATGACTTATGTAAACACTACTGAATTTAATGTATTTGTTAGAAATTATTCAAAATTATTTAAAAAAGTTCGTTTTATAGGATAACCAACATAACCCATTTCCAGCATTTTTGGAATGTTTGTCTGTTTATTTGTGCATGCATCTCGTAAAATTTTTTTTTTTTTTTTTACTATGTATTGGCCTGTGTTTGACCACAATCTCACCGTGGTCAGTGATGATGTGGCCGTTGGTGGTAAGCACACAAAGCCTAGAAGGGAACTGGCTCTCAAGTGCTGCTGTCGGAATACACCGGAAGGTGCTTGGCGACAGATTTTCAACTTGAGGGTGGTTGCCAGCCAGGCGGGTACTACAAAGTACCCTACCACCGTGCTATGGTTTCCTCACGATGATTTCCTTCACCGAAAGCTCAAGCTCATTGTAGGATTCGAACCCGCGACCTTCGTCTCGGTATCCGACGTCACTACCACTGAGCTATCATCGCCTTAAAATTTACGTAACCAGTGTAGATAACTTTTATACATAAAAATTGTGTGTAACTTGTATTACTTAGTTTTTGTTTCATCGCAATCGGTTCACTCTATCAAAAGTTAGATGAATTTAGAATGTTCAAGAAGTAAAATTATCACAAAACGAAATTCAGATACTCGGATAGTTGAACTCCATAGTCAGCATTGTGCATTTAAAGACATTTTCAGAATGATCCTAGAAAAAAGGTAGGTAGGAAGGTAAGTAAGGAAGGCAGAAAGGTAAGAAGGGGAGGTAGGAAGATAGATAGGGTAGTGTAGGGAGTTGACGGGAGCGGCACAGCTAGTAAACAAATAAAAATATAACATGCATAGTCCTTATTTACTTTAGTCAAGCACTATCTGCGGTCGAAATACGAAATTGTAAGAGATTGATCTCGCGATATTTCGATAGCACTTGGCATTCCCATACGTTTTTGATAGTTTTCCAATCGCTATGGCTACGTTTTTGTTGATAGAATAACAATTGTCTAGAGCCACTTAGCGTCATATTTTTAAAGTGAAAGAAAAAAAGAAAGAAAGAAAAAGTATTTAATTGCCACAAAACGACATACAAACATTAGCAGATTATAAGAACAAAATAAGTAAAAATATATTCTGCTTAAACTAAACCCTTTACAAAAACTGTTTGTAGTTCTTAAATTATGTTAATAAAGACAATAAAACATGAATATAAATAAAAGCATCTCACAGAGGAGCAGCGGGACACAGGCCACGATGATGATAAATAAAAGCAGATGCGTGTCGTTGTTGTGGCAAGAAGGCTTCCACTCAGATGCATGTATCATGGGGGACCCACAACACGGCGCTGATTTTCAGTGGTCGCAAGTACGTGATGTTAAATTAGGTATCAAAAACACCGAGAATATATATGATAAGTGGTGGTATCTTACTTCACTTAAGTTTTCATTGAGTAGGTACAATTTTACTATTAATTTAATATGTGGCTATTTTCATGTTTATGAACTACACCGTGCATCTTTATGATATCTGCCCCCGTACCATGACGTGTCAAAACTATCATAGTTCGACTGTGAAAAATGGACAGATGTATACAAGTCATATACATTGTAGCGTTACGTATAGTTCAAATGAACTATACGTAAGCCACGTTAATAAAATTAAAGGTAATTATAAATTAAAACTAATAAAAGGATATAAATAACAAATTAAGGTCCGGCTTCGCACGACGTGGGCAGCTAGAAAGATCCGGCTTGACACGACGTGGGCAGAAACTTCTTAGCAGGCAGGCAGGCAGGCTAGGCAGCTGGACGGACAAGAAGGCGTGGAATGCCCGAGGTAGGCAGATGAGCTCGCAGATGTATCGCTTAGATAGGCAGTAGGGTAGCCAGCAGGACGAATGGGCTGGCTCACAGTTAGATGGTCAAGGCTGCTGAACTAATAGTCAGGCAGTCAGTTAGGCAGTAGAATAGGCTGGCACTGGCAGATAGAAGTGTGGAGGTCGGGCTGTGGCTTAATATGCCGATCAATCAAGCCCTTTACTATGAAGCGGTGACCGACGTAGTTTATGAACCAGTAAAATGCACACATTTAAATTCAACACTCAATAAATTATATTTATTGTTTTTCACAGAATTGGTAGATTCACAGGCCTTATATATAATAGTTTTAAAGAGATTTTCAGATTCAATAGTACAACACGTAGTACTAAGTAGTCAAACGACTTTCAGAGTTCAGTCCAGATTCAAGACTACAAAAAATGACACCCGTTTTTCTTCGTTCCGACATGTCTTCTAAATTTTAAATTTGAATATCAATTAAGAAATCGTGAACGAATAAAAACGGTTTACAGAGGCGCAGTCTGCCGCTGCCCTTATAATGAAAATATAATGTACAACGAGCTTAATAAGCTATAGAGAATGGTATCTTATGTCTATGGTTTAAGAAAATAAAATAATGACAATGTCATGTCAGGTAAAAATGTCAAGAGTTAAAAATAATATAATAGTTTTGGATGAATCAACAAATCTTATGATTTTCAGGTTTATACCAATGTAAAGCATACATAAAAAATGGAAAACGTGAGATGATACAATTTCAAAAGTAACGGTGATGAAATTTGTAAAATATATTATAAAACGTAAGTAAACTAAAACATGTGGAATGAACACCACAACATCTGTCCCTTACGCACACTCAAAATAACCTTGTTTTAAGAGCTTATGGTCACCCCCCTGGTCCTAGAAAGCCTGATTTTAGAACCGAAATGAGTCACACCTTCATGTATGTCACAATCCAGTTCGGTTCTAATCATGCAGGCAAATTAAACTAAAAAAAAAAAAAAACTATGTTGAAGTCTATATGTATAATATTGAAAATAATATTGAAGTCTGAAATAATGAGTTATTTAATACAATTTAGCTATAATAGACATGAAATATAATTGCGATCAAATTTTAAATATCCGTCAGGTTTACGTGGTCTTGCTTTCGATCTGAATTTCTAATAACAAACATAATTTCACTTCTTTATTCGCTGAAGGGTTAGACAGAGAACCAAAGGTGCACCTTTATAAGTATGTAAATCCATATTTCGCCAGTTATGTTCAATTTCTAATATAGTTCAATTTCTGATAAAGGAATTCAATACCTTTCACATGCAGTTGAAGATGACAATCGCAGTACATAATATTATTAGTAAATCCAAAACTATTTTTATTCTCTTAGTATTGCCAACATTCAACACACTAATAATCACGACATAGTCCTTGCACACCGATTCTTTAAATACTCGTGCCATAATGCGCGGTTACTTTTCAATAGAGGCAGAAACAAGGACAGGGCTACTATCTGTATGCTCAATGTAACACCTCTGACCAAGACTGAAAATTTAAATATATCCCAAATAATAAAAGTACACACAAATACATTGCATAAAATGAACATGGCCGTCGCTATAGTCAAACGAAGAAATTTTTCTTTTCTAGAAAGTATTTGTACCGTATTTGTACCTTTACTAAAAAACAGAGAATACACAAGTTTTATAAAAATAATCAAGTTTACAGAAGAAGGCAAAATATTGCATGTGAAATAAATGCATACGGTTATAAAAATAACAATAATTTTTTCGTCATCTCCTCCAACTGCTAGTTCAACTATTACTAAAATAATTACCCAAATGGTCATACCTATCAAAGGCAGTCCCCAGGCAAAGAAGGAGCTTTTAGAATATTTCTTTTTTATATTTTCATGAAACACTTTAACAATATCAACGTAAAACAAGTAACACATGACAGACAACCAATTGTTGTATACAGTCGTTAAATATATAAAAGTCACGCGTAAATAAAAACTCATGCATTCCCAAAAGACAACATTATTCGGTTCGCAATGAATTAAAGTAAGGGATAAAATGGTTAAACGCAATATATTCACTAGGATTGCACTGAGATACACGTAGTTGTTGAAATTGCGAAACTTCCTGATGAGGTACCATGATGTCAATCCGTATATGAACGTGACTGCACACAAGCTGAACTGAAAGTAGTGCCCGATCAGATAGGCGGGAACGCCTGATGGCTCCAAATAGGTCTCACTCACTGTAGAGCTTGATTCGCTTGAAGCCATGTTGAGTATAATATAAACTTATTAAACCCAAATTAAACGGAGAAATACTGCTGTAACACAGTCAATCGAACTTCACTTGCACAGGGACAGGAATAAACTAATATGATTAAACCCATTTTAGAGCACTTAGCGAATTAATCCTGTTTACCTTGTCTTATCAGTACAGCTCGTAAATGGCACTGGTTGTCAATAACAACTCATGATAACTGGGATATCATTTTCGTTTGTTAAACTTAAATAAATATAATAAAGCTATTAGAACTAAAGTTTTGTGTATATTAAAATATAATGAAACGGCCTTCTATTTTAACAGTCTTCTTCTTCTGCCTTTGTTTTATGTTAATTGGGGTCGGTGCTGCAAGTTTTATTCCTCCATGACGGGATCAAAGCCGCGGGGGACATCTAGTGCTATATAACAGTGTTTTATATGATTAATGTTAGCGATCTCTTCTCCTCAGAACTTACTTACTATACTCATAGCTTTAGCGTTATGTCGATAGTTGAACTCTGGTCTTTATGAATTAAAATATGTTTTATTTTATGACTTGTTTAATTCACACTTTTTCTTTTAATGTTTGACATTAGGTTCGTCTTCATATATTTAGTAGAAGCGCTGTCAACGGGCATGCCTGTAGTCACTAGCATCCATCAACAAGAATCAATCTTGGTGCTGATATTCAGATACTATTATTATTATCCATCACAACAAACACGTAAGCGGTAGTTACACGCCGAAATAATAAAAGTTTCAGACCCCTCATCACTTCAATATGCACCGACTCAAATTAACATGATAAAACCGTAGTTTATACGCTTAGCGAACTGAACATCGATTCTAATAAGCCCGCCTTATCAGTCGTAATGATCAATTAAACTAATGATGACGTAGTCACTCCGTCATCACTCGTCAAGTGTTTTCACATACATAAACATCACATCTGTATTTATAGGGCGGGTCGGACCGACAGTTTTACCGGATCAACAAAACTGTCGGAAGCAAATTGACATACGTATTTCAATAGCGCTGTTCACATTAGGGCGACCCGATAAAACTGTCGGCGACGACACATTTACCGGATATTCAGCCACGATTTCTGCCGGGTCGGATATAATTTTGGCATACTGCTTTGTACAGCGCAATCATACTTTTCGGCTCGTAGCGTAATACAATCTCCGAATCTTGTATTATGAGCTCTTGTGCTGCCTTTAACTTTCGCAAAATCAAAATCATCAAAGGAACGAATAGACATTCTAAATTAATTATAGAACTTTAGCTCATTACTTCGTAAATCGCTTATTAACGTTTGAAATGTTCCAACATCATTACGCTCCGCAAAGATTGGATGAACCTAATATTTCCTTTTTATATTTTTTCTCGGTTATAATTTAACTTTTTTACCACATTACAACCAGAACGTTGTTGTCGTCCATTGTACACAGAAACCAACTTAAAACTGCTTTGTAGCGATCCGGGCAGTGGATAACGACGGTGGTGTTCATATTACGTTGGACCAGCCGCTTATAGTGTGCTTATACTGCGTCAGGTAAGCGCAACAGATATACGAACTGATTGTTTTGTTACTAACATATCATATAAGTAGGATGTACTAACAACATAAACAAGTTTGTTACTAACATCATCATCATTATTTCAGTCGAAAGACGTCCACTGCTGGTCATAGGCCTCCCCCAGGCGTTACTAACATAGTTTGTAAGTGTTGTGTACTAACAATATAAATAAAATGTCATGTGTAAGTGTGATAATAACATAGTTTTTAAGTAATTTGTAATACTAACAAAACTATGGACCTTTGAGTCTGCAATAAAATATTTTTTATTTTATTTATTTTTATAACCCGATAGCCGGCCAACGGTTAATTCGTCGGTCCGACCTAACCTAGCTTAATATTTCCTCTTTCTTTTTAGGGTTCCGAACCCAAAGGGTAAAAACGGGACCCTATTACTAAGACTTCGCGATCCGTCTGTCTGTCTGTCTGTCTGTCAATGTGAAGCAAGCCTTGGGCTTGGTTCACATTAGGTCGGACCGACAATTTTACTGTTGGCTGTCTATCGGATTTTGCTATTCACACTTTTAGCTGCCAGTCCGACCAAATGTGAACACCACCGTCGTTAACCGCTGCCCGGCTCGCCACAAAGCAGTTGTGAGTTGGCTTCTGTGACGTCGTGCGCTTTAGCAAGCGCACTATAAGCGCAGTGGTAGCCCACTAGACTATCAAGGCAGGCTTTTTATTACCTCATCTTTATAATATCGCTGTCTCCGTCGCGAACTTAATTCTGATTTTATATCACACTACTATATCATTTCGCTGCAATACGCGCTACACTAAAACATTACTTGATTGTTACATTATTCATCCTACCCTCGGATCGAGTGGAGGGGTATAAAACACGCCGCACACAACGGATCGAGCAGTACCTGGCTGGAGGCTCTAGTTTAGTCTCCACGGGATAGTCCGGTTAAGCCGTAGCCAATCACTCTGATTTAATTACGACATTAATAAAAAAAAAGCGAAGCGAGCTAATTCGGTGCTTGGCTGTCGGACGGAACGGAACCTATCTTAGTGGCGCTATTGTGTTATTTGAGTGTTGTCGTTATTTATGCGTGTGTAGTTACGCTGATCATGTAAAATATTTGTAAGGAATAAAACATACTTGGTTGGTAATCCATTTGTTTGGTATTAAAGAACCACTGATGGTTCTAAAGACGATAATATTTAATAAGTTACGTTACTTCTATCAGCCATGATAATAAAATAATGTATTACTGTGAAGCCTCTAGTTACCACTGCGTTAATGAAAAGAAAGACAATCGTTATACCTTCATAAACATCTGCAATAATGACATACGGTAATGCTATCATTGCAGATATACAGTGGTATATGTGCAGTAATGACTACTTAAAAGAGGGTTTATTAGTACCACTTAAAAATAAATCAATTACCTTTGATGAATGCAACCAGGTACAGGTAAAATACAATTTAGACACCCTAAAGCGTTTATTACACTACACGATGTTCAGGGCCCTAAATTCTAATTTAGGGGGGTGTAATATATGTTATAATGACGAGCGGAGTGACCGGACGTTTCGAGCATTTGAGTCAGTGCAGTTGTTTGTGATGTCGTGTAGTAAAGAAGATTTCTTTTTTTGATGTCTGTTATTTTTTTTGTAAAAAAGTTTTTTATTTTTCACTTTTTAGTTGAGGTAATAGGTAATCCTATAGTAAGGTATACCTATAATACTAAAATAGATAGTGTACCAAGTTGAACTGTACCCATCTGCGTACCCCTTATGAGCGTACTTGTGTGATATGTTATGGAATGGTATAAACAATAAACTGATATGCTAATGCAGCAATCCCGAGAAATATGCTGTCATTTATTGAAGAGTTCTGTTGTTTGTCTGTTATCTCCTAAGTTCTTCATCAGATTTTCACCTATGATTTTAAGGACGCTATTACATTTTTCTACAAATAATAGTGCTTTTGAGGTACCTTTTTAATGTACATGCAATCACAGATGTGAAGATATCATGGTCACAATTTAAAGATAATATATTCAGCTCCAGATTGGCATCAGAAAAAAATGACATTTTACAAAATTTTCGCACAAATACGTTTTGCCCATCACAATAATCGCAAAAACATTAAAAAGTAGGGTCCGAATAGGACCCAGTTTAGGTAAATTTACAGCATATTTTATCTTCAAAATTATAACAAATTGCGGTATATATAGTCCTTTGCAGGTTCAGCCAATATTATTTTAACTAAATCATTATATTTTAAATAATAAGCAAAAAAAAACACTTGCCGACATCTTCATACATTTTGCACTCGAGGCTCATCATTCCGCGCTCAGAAGCGCTCGTGAAAGGACAGGCGTATCGCTCTCTCGCAAAAAATAATTACGATAAAAGTAATAGAAAAGATTGTAGTGTGCATAGGTGTGAGTCGTACCGTCGTCGTCATTTGTCGTGATCGAAAGGAGTTGATATTTTATCGGACCGAAATTAAATTATGTCTGAGTTTCCTATTATTATTATAATGTGATTTAGAAATTATGTTGGGTAAGATTGGGATTTGGATAGGCTGTGTCAAGCAGCTATTGACAAGGTTGAGAAATGGATGGGTGGGTTTAAGCAGATCTTAGTAAGGTTAGGATTTGGATGGTTAAGCTGTCGGCGGTAAAGTTTAGAAGTGGATGGGTGGGAGGAGGGTTTTGATTTTAACCGGTTTGTATGTATGTATGACGAATACGAGGCCAAAACCAAAACCAATGGGTGTATTTTCTTGATTTTTGGGGTCACTTATATCGAATATGGGGTCAAAACCAAAATACAAGATGGCGCCGAAAAAATTAGACAAATTTTCGTCATGGGTGTAATTTTTATGGTTTTTGGGTAGTATGTCATTAGCTCCTGTAATGTAATGATGTATGTAATGCTCCAAAAAATTTTTGATTTTAAAATTTTTTAAGTTCCATGCTTCCATGTAATGCAAAATGTTCGTCATTTTTTCATCCTTGTGAACGGAAATTATTTCGTTTTAGGTATCTACGTGGCGTTTTTTTAAAAGAAATACATACTTATTACAACAAAGTAAAATGGGACCAATTTCGGAACATACTCATTCAAAGGAAAAAGAAAGAGAATGTAAGCATGAAATTGTAATACACAAATTCAGATTAACGAAAACTAGCAAGTCTTTTCTTATAAACAGTATACGCTTTTATAACAAGTTGCCAAAGTCAGTTATAGAATTGACCGATGGAAAGTTCAAAAACTACATCAAACGTGTCCTTATTAAAAAAGCATATTATAAAATCAAGAACTACGTTGAAGATAAAAAATTTAGCTCCTTCTGCGCATGCGGCTTCCCTGGTAACTCATAAACGGCACAAATATGTGGATATCTCTAACTATTCTCAATCTCATTTTTACTTTTTTTCCTTCTTTTAATTAGACTTTTTACAATGATTTCAATAAACTTTATAGCCCTTTGCTAAGAATAGTTACAGCACTGATAACAACATTTGTGCCACATGTTAAATTTAGTCTTGTTATATTATTTTTTTCCTTAGTATTGATTCTTTTACTGATTGTTTTGTGAATGTGTGAACATTGTAGGCCTTCTAGATTTCTAACATTTGTTAACTCTTTATTTCGTTTATACAAACTTTTTTTTTAGTTTCTTACGACTTATTGTCGGGCCCGCGTTGTCCCTCCATATCTAAGCACTAATGCTGTAACATGGAAATATTGTAAAAACAAACCAATTTTTTTTGAAAGAGTAGCCATGGAGTTTCTTGTCGGTTCTTCTCCACAGGAAACGACCGTGCGCCTTTTGTCGACGTTTTATAAGTGCCCATATAGGCCTATGTGAAATAAAAGACATTTGATTTGATTTTCTCGCAGTCTTTTTGCCCACGTCTATTTTGCCCGTTTTGGAGCGTAGTGTGGTATTCCGTAGTTTCTATTTTCATTCTCTCTGGCAATCCCCAAAACGAGAATTTTTCCATTCGGTGAGTAACCTTGTCTGAGCAACGTAGGTTAGGCTAAGCAGACATACACATATCGATGAGTTTTTGCTTCAGAGAGATCGGCAGATCACCCTTCATTAGTGTTCTCGTTTTCCCTTTCCTGTCTGTTTTTGAAAGATACTAACTGGCCCAAGATATACTCTTCGATATAATTTTATTTTGGCCTAGACCCTACATTTGGTGCTGCTGGACATCACTTTGGTTTTATAGACTGATCATTGCGTTGCAGAATGAGCTCAATGATCCCACCTTGAAGCTAGCCGTGTCGTGCCATGATTATGGTTCAGTTATTGGAGCATTAATTCTAGTTCCTGATCAGTTGGGGATTAAAGACTATATCATCGGCAAACCGGAAGTTCGTTAGCCCCTAACCGCCGATAGCCGATTTTGAAGAAGGATATATTTAATTTGAGGCCTCGTGGAGCATCTTGTGCCTCAAATTAAATATCTCCTCAAATGTGCTTGTAAACAATTTGGGAGAGAGCACACTGCTTGACAAGTTTTTGAATTTTGAAAGATGGACTATCTTTCAAAATTACTATTATATTTGGAACAAATTCTTTTATTATATTTATTTTATAAAAACAAAAGAAAACGGTTCTGTTAATGCTGAGGTTGTTTCTTCTTGTTTAACCTATTCTGTAAGACGTTGGTGCCTGTGATACAATGATTTTCATTAGTACAGGTACCAACGATTCTCTTTTTCCGTGTTTCCTGTTAAAAATGTACGTATTTATTTCTTTGATCCTTTACATGTGTTTTTCCTGAATAAACGATTTTATTATTATTTCCTTTATTGATTTCTTTTCTTATTTACTACATTTTTAAATATTTTTATAAAATAAATTACCAAAAATACATTTAAAATATAAAAAATAGAGGCCGACCGGTATCGGGAACAGGGTCCAAGCTACCGGTGGTTAGGGCTCCAGAGACAATGCGAGCCGTATCGAGGAGTACTGCCTTCTGTATCAGACCCTTGATCCAACCGCCCAATGACAGCCTCGACAGATGGTCGTCAAGGCTCTTGGCCATCAGGCCGTTGGCCGTAACAACAATCGGCACAATGATCGCCGAGTCCACATTCCACATGTCGACAACCTCGTGTGCTAAGTCGAGATACTTGATTTGTTTCTCTTTCTCAGCTTTCACGAGGTTCTCGTCATGCGGGATGGTGACATCGATTATCATTGTGCGGCGCGCTAATCGGTCTATCACCACTATATCCGGCTTATTGGCAACAATAGTCCTATCAGTGATGATAGACCGATCCCAGTACAACGTAACATAGTCATTTTCGAGAACTGGGTCGGGCACATACTTATAATACGGTACCTCCGATTGCACTAGATTGTACTTCAAAGCAAGTTGCTGGTGAATAATCCTGGCCAATTGGTTATGCCTGTGTAAGTACTCGCCGTTAGACAGACGAGAACAACCAGAGATAATATGTCGGATGGATTCACCTGGGCGGTGGCATGCCCGACACACGTCAACCGTCCCATCCTTCATTATATATCTCCGGTAGTTATTCGTCAGGATAACTTCGTCCATAATTGCACAGACAAAACCTTCAGTTTCCCCGAAAAGGTCACCGAAACGTAGCCAGGATACGGACGCTGGGAAATCTACATCGGGCCCATGGAGAGCCCGATAGAAGCGTCCGTGTAGCTCCTTGCCTTGCCATACCTCTTTGCGTTCATCAGTAGTTAGTATTACAGGCTTGCGCCAGTTCTCTTTAGTCATGGACAACGGGGTGAGTCCCTTGTCCACTGTGACCACATCTCGTCGGTGTTCCTGTTTTCGTTTCTTTGTTTTTTTTCACCGACTTCCGAATTTGAAGTTATTTTTCACTTTGTAGTATTTTTGTTTGGAAGTCGGTTGTAAATTTTGTAAAAAAGTTTTTTATTCGATAATCTGGTTGAGTGTTTGAAGGTTGTCACTTGTGGAGAGGTTAGGGTGAAATCCGGCTGAAGATTGCCAAATGTTTCGTTTAGTCGATTATTTATGACTTTAATGAATGTTTTGTAGATATGTCATGTTAGACTTATCGGACGTTTATTGCCGATGTAGCTTTTAACATTACACATAAATTAAAGATAAATTAATGCGAAGCTCTGATTACCTCATAGAGCCATTACAAACTGTAGCGATAAGTTACGGTAAATAAATCGATTAGTAGATAACAAATACACTATATAGTATATGGTTAAATCACATTAGTTTGGCTCTAACCCTGTTGCGGTAACGTTCGATATGAATCGTTTGCTAAGAGTAAAACCGTTTCCTGTTATCAATATTTTCAAGTGTTAAAATCAAGAAAAATTACTTCTGTATATGATTGTGAACACCATTTTGATACTCATCATGGCTGACGTCCATACCAGTGAACTAACAAGGACTGATAGTCATGACCTAGATCCGTCAATTGTTCTTTACTTTAAGATAGTGCACTATGTTCTGGTCACTATGTCTCTGACTACGTTCGTATACGGAGTGATATCGTGGATCATCATCAGGAAGTTTCGGAATTTCAACAACTACGTGTATCTCAATACAATCCTAGTGAATTTATGTCGTTTAATTGTAGTGTCAATAACTGGAACGTATGTTGAAGAAACGTATAATTCGTTAAATGAATATTTAATTTTTAAGTTTTTCTCGACAGTTTTTAACCATTGGTTGTTAGTGATGTGTTATATGTTTTACGTTAATGTTGTGAAAGTTTTCGATAGAGATGTGAAAAGGAAGTTTCTTAAAAGTTTCCTCTTTGCCTGGGGAATACCTGTAATAGGGTCAATCATTTGTTTTATGGCAGTACTCTTTATTAAATTTGCGATGGAAGGTGATTTAGCTAGATTGATTTTTTTAATCATAGTCATTTTTGCTATAGCAGCGGGCGAAATTGTGCCTTTGGTAATAAATGTGGTGGTGTTTGTGAAACTTGTTCGATCTCTATTATTTTGTAAAAATAATACCGCGTGTGTGGTTCCTAAAAAAGAAAGATTTAAAGACAAATGGAGTCGTTTATTTACAGCTACAGCTATGTTTATGTTGACTAACGTCAACGTTTTGATTTTATTAGTGTTAGGTTTTTTTGATTATGGTTTGTTAATAAGAGTTGTAACTTTTAGCTGTCAAACAGTCGTTCTTTCATTTTTTATTCTTTTAGTAAAGAGTAATCGGAAATTATGGTATGAGTATTATGTGAACCGAAGAAATAGGACCATATCGTGATTCTTGCAGTGTTGTTTTGAGAAAGGGAGAACATGCTGTGATAGGGAGCAAGCTCTTTCTTTATCCAATAATGTACCATTTTCAACAGCTATATATTGACAGTAGCATGAAATAAGGTCCCTAAGTGTAGGAAATAAATTTAACATTAAATCTCAAAATTATTTTTTTTATTTTCATGGTTCCACACAGTATAATGATATTGTTTTTGTATGGCATTGTAAAAACGAGAAAGGTTTGCCTGGAGATGTATGTAGAGATATTTTAGTTTAAGTTGTAATAGCTTTATAACATGAGATAAACAATGGATTCGATACCCCATGTTATCAAAAGCTAAAACTGGCATTTACTGATACAAAAAAGTAAACTGAATTAATAGTAATACGTTAAGTGCTCAAAAATTATTTGATCACATTAGTATGTTTCTTTGCCTGTTGCAGTAAAGTTCGATTGACTGTGTATAAAGTCACAGTTGTGTTTGACGTCTTCAATTTGGGTTTCCTAACTTTTCTTGGTCACCATGCCTGATAACAACTTAAGCGAAATCAACTCTACAGTGAATGAGACCTACCTGCCAACAGGTGTTACCGCATATCTGATCGGGCACTATTGTCAGTTCGCCTTGTGTCTTGTCACGTTTGTATACGGAGTCACGTCATGGTACCTCATCAGGAAGTTTCGTAGTTTCAACAACTACGTGTATCTCAGTGCAATGCTTGTGAATATATTACGATTAATTGTTATATCCGTCACATTAATTCATTGCGAAGAAATAATTATTAATTTTAAACCTTCCTTTTTATTAGAGTATAACTTTCATCTACTTAACCACGGTGTATAACAATTGGTTAACAGTGATTAGTTACATATTTTACGTTGAAGTTGTTAAAGTGTTTCGTAAAAATATTAGAAGAAACTAACTCAAAAGTTCCATCTTTGCCTGTAATAGTGATGATCATTAGTTTATTTATTTTAGTAATCATTGAACTAGCAGTTGAAGGTGCTAATGTGAAACTATTCATTATTTTTATAACTGTATGCATTTATTTCACGAGCGTCATTTTGCCTTTGATTATAAACTGTCTCATTTTTATAAAACTTGTGTATTTTCTGTTTATTTGTAAAGATTTAAGCACCAGAGTACTTTCAAAAAAAGTAAAATTTCGCCGTTTGTTTATTGCGACGACCATGTTCATGTTATGCAACGTATTTGTTTATACGTTTATTATTTGGGATGTATTTGATCTTTCGATCTTAGTCAGAGGTGTTACATTGAGCATTCAGGTGGTTGTCATGGCCTTATTATTTCCTGTACTGAAGAGTAACCGGGCATTATGGCATGAGTACTTTAGGAATCGGTCCACTAGGAGTATGTCATAGTGTGTTTATTGTCTGATGTCATCCTTTGCAAACTGTGAATAATATCCGGTATCTGTTATCATTATTTTGTATCTAAATAGTAATCGTAGTAAAGTTATATTAACCCAAAAAAATGGCATTTGTTGGAAATTTTCTTTTATGTGTTTGTAACAAAATAAATCATGAATAATATTCAAAATTAAATTGGATTAGATTATTTTTTGGATTAAATTATTAGGATTAGATATGTACATTGTATGCAGTAGATACAGGGTGGAAGAATACGTAATTTTCATTCGCCTTTTCATTATCAGGTGGTGACAGCTTTCTAAATTCATTCAAACATTTTTCTTCATTACCGGTCGCCCTTCTTGTTCAGTAAGTTTTTTTTAGTACGAGTAAGTGGTCAAAAATGGTAATATCGAGGCTATACCACCCAGTAACTGTCACTAACGTTAATACTACATTGGGTAATAGTCATTTGCATTACTGCTACTTTGGAAAACCGTCATTTGCTTTACTGTTATATTAGGTAACAGTCATTTGCGGTACTACACTGCATAGCTGTCACTTACGAAACTACTACTCTGCATTGGGAATAATATTTTTTTTAATAATTACTCAATGAATAACAAATCTATGACTTTTTAAGTAGACGAATGACCGTTAAAGTAACCAATGGGTGCTACACGTACACCCTGCGGTATCTCATCAACTAATAGAAGGCAGGTTGCTCTAATGATCAATCAAAATAGACTACTATGATTGACCACTAGAGCTTTATCTCTTGTATGGCTACAGTATGTAATGACAAACTGTACAGATAAGTTAAGGTACGAGTATATGAAATCAATCAGTAGATTATTAATACGCAATATCCGTTCTCATCACAATAGTTTAGTACTAATGGTGTTGCGGTAATGTTCGATGTGAGACTTTTAGTATACGTTGTCTGTTGAGTGTGAAAACAGTATGTCCCGTATTTTTTTTGTTTTCAATTTTAACAATACTGAAAAATTACTTCGGCATGTGAGTGTGAACATATATGATGCTAATTATGACTGACATTGTGCTTAATTCTACCGGGAGTGATAATGATGACCAATATTCATCAACTGTTCTTTGCTTTTTGATTATTTCACACTATGTTCAGTTCATCATGTGTCTGGCTACGTTCATATACGGAGTGACATCATGGTGCCTCATCAGAAAGTTTCGCAATTTCAACAACTACGTGTATCTCAATACAGTCCTGGTGAACATATGCCGGTTAACCACAGTGTGGATAACTGTAGTGTATTCTGACGAAGGGTTTAAGTCGTTCAAGGACTACTTAGTCTACATGTTTTTTTCGACAGTGTTTAACTATTGGTTGCTGGTGATGTGTTATATGTTTTACGTTGATGTTGTGAAGGTTTTCGATGGAAGTATGAAAAGAAAGTTTCTTAAAAGCTTTATCTTTGCCTGGGGCATACCTGTAATAGGATTAATTATTGTTTTATTATTATTACTCATTATTGAACTGGCCATAAGCGATAAAGAAAAACTGATTCTTTTTGTAGTCGCCATAGGCGCTGTAATGACGTCTGACTTTGTGCCTTTGGTAATAAACGTGGCTTTATTTATAAAGCTTGTTTATTCATTATTTTTTTCTAAAGATTTAAATTCGTGTGTGGTTCCTAGAAAAGAAAGACATAGAGAAAACTGGCGTCGTTTATGTACAGCGACGGCTATGTTTATGTTGACCAACGTCAACGTTTTCATATTTTTTATGTGGGTTTGTTTTATTAATACTTATTTTTCAGTACATGTTGTAATTTTTAGCTGTCAAACAATTGTTCTTTCGTTATTTATTCCTTTAGTTAAGAGTAATCGGAAATTTTGGTACGATTATTATGTGAACCGAAGGAAACGACAGTTTTGTCTAAGTCTCATGTAATGAGCTTATTGTATATCATGATTATTGTTGTTGTAATGTTAGCAAGTTTAAGTTATAGAATTTAACAGACAAGGGTTTTTATATGATGAATAACTTTTTGACAGATTCCTTTTGACATGCTTGAACGTTTATATTATTATATCTATGGGATTTTTATTCTCATAAAAGTTAGTATTGAATGCAATGTTAGTGAACCAGTCTTTAGCCTTAGGTTTATTGAAATAATTATTTGTTTGTTATATAAAAAAACATTTTTGTGCGCCTCGTCATCCAAAATTATATACGGACTCTGTACCTATATTTAAGATCTCACATGCTACATTTGTATGTAAATGTGTGTTTGACAAATAAATTATCTTTATCAAGACAGGCAGCTAGTTCTTATTTGATGCTTTAATTATACTGATCAACAAAAAAGCACTTTTTATGTGCCACGTAAATTTCTTTAAGAATTTAATGAAAAAATTGTATTCGGTGGGACTGACAATAATTGCCCCTACTTCTGGACACCAGTTATGATAGCAAATCCGACCAGCGTTTACTAGATGCTTCACTGTAACGCAGTGTTGCGGTAACTTGGGTGAAAAAGGTAACGTAAACAGAAAGTAACTTAATAAAATATATCACAGTATCAAGTGGTCATGGCTGAGACCATAGAGGACCTCAGTACAATGCTCGTTGACCTCAGTAGGGCTTCCGAAAGAGTGGGTCCAAAAATGAACATGGACAAAACAAAGGTCATGTTGAATGCCCATGTTGCACCCACTCCTATCAAATTCGGAGACTCTACACTCGAAGTTGTAGATGATTATGTCTACCTGACACAAACGGTCCAGTTAGGTAAGTCCAACGTCGAGAAAGAGGTCAATCGTCAGATCCGACAGGGCTGGGTAGCGTTTGGGAAGTTGCGCGGTATGTTCTCGTCCAACTTATCACAGTATCTCACGACGAAAGTCTATGACCAGTGTGTGTTGCCAGTGATTACTTACGGGCAGAGTCGTGGTCGGACACATTTTGTGTAAATATATTTCAGTAACGTCTGGGGCGTCCGGGCTCTTGCTCTATTGAGTACTCATATTTATGTCAAACTGAAGAATCATATGCCAAACTCGAGAGTTGTGTGGTTGGCAGTTGATTCGTAGGTGTGGCCAATTTTGAGTTAGACTCGATTATGAGCAACTGGAATACGGGCCTTACATTTTTTGAGAACAATTACAACAACAATTACAACAATTTATTTATTTATTTTATTTTATTTTTGAGTGATCATAATTTCTACAAAAGTACTTAAAAGCCTTCATGAGTAGTGACGATCGAAACGTTATCATTGTTTTCATTGAACATTACGACTGATAAGCGAAGGTAATCAGAATCGATTTTCAGTACGATAAGTGCACAAACTGTTGACTGTCTCGATGTTCTATTGTGCGCAAATGCTACTGCTGAGTATGAGGTCCTAGGTTCGATTACCGGGTCGGGAAAAGTTTTTTTTGTTTTATTTTATATGGAATTCTCAGTAGCAGCCCGAAGTCCGGTCTTGTTTCCGGTTAATGGCACCTATTATATGGGACTTAAACGTATCTGGTGCAATGTGAGTGTACAATAGGTCACATTTCAGCCTAACCCTTGGGGGACAAGTATTTTTTTCAAATATAAAACCCCCGACACATCTTGCATGCTACATAATTTATCTCTTTTTTTTCACAATCGATAGACTCGCGTTTGACCACTACTCGCCTGATGGTAAGTGATGATGTGGTCAACAATGAAGCACGCTTGCCTAGAAGTAACCTATTCACTCTTGACTTAAAGACCCCAAAGTTATAGCTATTAAGGAACAAAGACTCCGGCAGAGAATTCCACTCCTTAGCTGTGCGCACAATGAAAGTATTAGCAAAACGCTTTGTGCGTATGATTGGGATGTCCACCATGTACCGATGTCGCATGGCCGTACGTCTTGTAGTCCGCTCATGGAAAGGGCTAAGCGGAATCAAATTGTGCAGTTCCGTCGCACACTCTCCGAAATGTAACCGATAAAAAACCGACAGGCTGGCAACTCGGCGTCGATTTTGGACGCTCTGGAGCTTTGCCGCGACCTGTGCATCGTTACCAAAAAGCCTCTTGGCCCGTCTGTCAATCGAGACAAGTGCATCAAGCTGGTATTTGGCAGATCCGTGCTAGAGGTGAGAGCAGTACTCCATGCATGACCAAACTTGTGGTTTATACAAGTTGAGCAGCTAGTAGTAGTAGTAGACACGCTTCGATCGACAATCTATTGAACACGAAATTATGACACGATATCTTGCGAAATCACCCGATTCAAACAGTATAACGCCCATAACATTAGAACGGTTGAACCGATTTTAATCAAACATAGCTGTTTACTCTCGATAAAGTCACCTTTTAAACAAAACAAAAAAAGTCGGTTCATCCATATAGGAGCTATGATGCCACAGACAGGTACATAGACCCACAGGTAAATAAATAAATTATAAAAATAGCCATTTATTTCTTTACATTTTATCTCTTAATACTATCACTTAAATATTAGTTACTTTTTGTTTTCTACTTATTACTTATCTAATCTAATCTCTTACATAACTAATATAATTATTAGGGATAGGAACCCCTTCTTGGGTATAGGCCTCCTCCAGCATGTTCCATTTATCTCTATCAGCGTCATCTTTTATCTAATGTTTTCCAGCAGTACTGATGATGTCATCTGTCCAGCAAACACACGTCAAACTTATAATACCCCATTTTTTTCCGTCGGGGGTTAAAACAGGCGCAATGTTTTGTTACTTATTTATTATACAGCTACTTGGAAGACCGACAGCAGTATGTTGACTACAACGGATTCGAATCCGAGCCATTATACACCAGATCCGGCGTGAGCCAGGGCAGCAATTTGGGTCCTCTCGAATTTATTCTAATGATAAATGACTTACCAGACGTAGTCAAACATAGTTTATGTTTATTGTTTGCAGATGACCTCAAATTGCTACTCGAGGTCAAGAGTTTGTCGGAATGTGAGCGATTGCAGGAAGACATAGATAGAGTGGTAGAGTGGAGCCATAAAAATAAATTCTATTTCAACACAGAGAAATGCTCAGTGATGTCATTTACGCGCGAGAAGATTGCCTTAGACTACGAATACAAAGTAGAGGAAGCGCCATTGCAGCGAGTGTCTCAGGTGCGAGATCTAGGAGTACTACTTACCCCGGATCTCTCTTTCCGGGATCATATATTTAGTTATGATTTGCAAGAAAGCGTACAGAAACCTGGGTTTCGTGCTGAGACAGTCGCAAGGTTTCACAAATATTACCACGCTCAGGGTGCTGTATGACGCTGTGGTAAGGAGTCACTTGGAGCACAGTGCGGTGATTTGGGCTCCTCATGAAGCGAAATACAATGTCATGCTGGAGCGAGTACAAAATAAATTTACAAGACACTTGTATTTCAAACTTTATGGAGTTTACCCATTTTACCCGCTAATGTATCCTACACTGTTTGTACTGGGAATGGTGGGGTACAACGAACTCAGAGTGCGCCGGGAATTTACACTCGCGGCGTACGCACTAAAGCTCCTGCGTGGAGTAGCACATAACCCGGGTGTGCTGCGTCATCTGAAGCTGTGCGTGCCAGATCGGTACGTGTGGAGGCGGCGGCGGCCGCCACTGCTGGCCGTGCCTGCTGCTAGAACCAATCTATTGGCAAAAACACCTCTCACCCGCACAATCTGTGTTCTCAACGAATTACATGAGAGGCTGGACATATTTTCGTGCAATTCGAGTGAATTCGCAAGAGTTTTGTTGAATTTTGTTAGTTATAATTAAAATTTAGATAAGTAAAGTTTTATTTATATTAGTTTAGATGATTTTAATATTGTTAGAAGTTTAGGTTTATATTATTACTAGCTGTTCCACGCGGCTTCGCTCCCGTGGGCCACCCCACAGGACCCGTTGTTGGGATTAAAAAATAGCCTATGTCACTCAGGAATAATGTAGCTTTCTATTGGTGAAAGAATTTTTTAAATCGGTCCAGTAGTTTCGGAGCCTATTCGGTACAAACAAACAAAAAAATCTTTCCTCTTTATAATATTAAATAGTATAGATTATACATTTAAGTAAAGTCTAATTTTAGATTAAGATTTTAACCATTCTATTGTATTGGGTTCAACCTGTAAGATAGTGTGTGTAAGTTAAATAAATAAATAAATAAATTACTACTTTATTGTACACCACAATAATAATATTTACAGGAAAAACAATCATAAAAGCAAGTGTACAATGGGCGGAATGTTATATTTATGTTGAATGCACTAACTTTGGTTCGATAATGTTAGTTTGTTTCATCATTGAGTACCTACTTATTTGTAGATGACCAGCTGCGGCCCGCGTCTCCAACTACGTTAAAGTCAAAATTATACCAAAGGAATCTACTACTTTGATAAAAATTACCTATACTATGTATTGATCTAGGTTATAAACTATCTGTGTGCGGGCATCAGACGCCTTAGTGCGAGTTGTTTAACGTACTCACCCGTGACAAAGTAAACGATCTCTTATGTCAAAATGTGTACAAAAAAAGAGGTTTCTCTTTACCGTCCCCAGACGGCGCTTATCCAGTTTCAATACAAAATAATGTTTACGTTTACGCGACCCCGCTGGGTCTCACGCTTGAGACAAAACTCGCACTAAGCCCTCAGAATCTGCTCAGAGTTTTTGCGTGAAAAAGTAAAAGACATCCTTCCATACTCACACACCTTCATCACCATCATTATATCAGTAGAAAAACGTCCACTGCTGAACATAGGCCTCCCCCAAGTGTCACCTCATCGACCTGTCTTGTGCGTCTTGCATCCAGAAGATACCCGTAACCTTAACTAGTCCAACCTAGTGGGAGGCCTTCCAACGCCGCGTCTTTCTGTACGCGATGGCCACTCCAGAACTTTGTTGGTAACTGTTGTGCTGGTCTGCTGGTTGGTGTCTGGTCCTTAATAACCATATTCGGTTCATGTTTACTTAAGTAAAGCGCAAACATACTGGCAAATAAGTTCAATATTTAAGGACTTGGCAGCCCTGTTGTAGGCTTTCTTCTTCTGACGTGGGTCTGAAGAAGAAAGCCTACAACAGGGCTGCCAAGTCCTGCAAGAAGGTGTTGCGAAGGGCTCGGTTCGACCACATTGGCCGAATAGGGGCGAAACTTGCTTCTTACCCAATAGGTAGTAAAGCGTTTTGGTCCCTGGCTAAGTCGGTCGAGTCAAACTTCTGCCGTCCCTCACTACCACCACTGCTGAAATCCGATGGGTCGCTGGCCCACACCGCTGAGGAGAAGGCAAATTTATTTGCCTCTCTTTTTGCGGAATCTTCGCGGCTGAATCCTGGTGATTTGCGGCCCCCTCCTTCTCCTGATGGATGCGAAACGAGTATGTCAGACATTCGCATCCATCAAAAGGACGTCGGTACTCTACGTGAACAACGCTAGTGGCCCTGATAGCATACGAGCTATAGTTGTTAGAACCTGTGCGCCTGAACTGTCTCCGATCTTGACACGCTTATTCCACCTTTCATATGAGACTGGAAAAGTGCCGAATGCTTGGAAGCAAGCCAACGTACAGCCCGTGCCCAAGAAGGGCAGTCGAGCTGACCCGGCCAACTACAGACCTATCTCTGTAACGTCCATACTCTGTAAGAGCATGGAGCGTGTACTTAACACGATCAGCTCCTCAATACCTAGAAACTAACGATATTCTTAGCGACCGCCACTACGGCTTCCGTCGAAATCGGACTACTGGGGATCTTCTAGCGTATGCCATTCACATATGGAGTGAGGACATCGAGAGGCACGGGGAAGCGCTTGCCGTCTCCCTCAACATCACGAAGGCTTTCGATAGGGTCTGGCACGAAAGCCTTATAAGTAAGCTAAGCTGTAAGCTTCCTTCATTCGGTCAGCCCGGTGATCTGTGTGATTGGATTTCAGACTTCCTGAGAGATCGGTCCATTCGAGTGGTTATCGATGGCTACTCGTAAGAAAAGGCTCCCTCAGGGGTCGGTACTCAAAGCAACATTATTCTTGTTGCACATTAACGATCTGCTAAAACCCGGAACCTTTGGGTAGGAAGACGACAGCACTGTTGCTGAGAGATACTTGTCCAACGCACGGGCTACCAGGCCGCAGATGCGGTCTCTCCATGAGGAAACGGTGGAGCGTTTGAACCTGTCCTAGTCTCCGAATGGGGCGATGCCAATCTGGTCAAGTTTAATGCTGCTAAAACCCAGGCGTGTCTTTTTTCCGCTAGAAAGAGCCAATTTCACCCGGCTCTAACTTTCCGTGTTGTAACTGTGCCAATAACGGACCATATTGAGCTTTTGGCGTTACGTTGACATCGACTCTCAATTTTGGGCCATACATTGAGGGAAAGGCTCAGCTGGCTGCCAAAAAGTTGGGGATCCTGGCGAAGGTGAGAAGGTACTTTACGCCGGCACAGCTGCTCAACTTGTATTAAGCGCAAGTTCGATCGTTCATGGAGTACTGTTCTCATCTCAGGGACGGATCTGCCAAATACCAGCTTGATGCACTAGAGTCGATTGAAAAGCGGGCCAAGAAATTCATCGGCAATGAGGCACTGGTTAAGTCAAAGCTCCAGAGCCTTGAACATTGTCGCCGAGTTGCCAGCTTGTCGGTATTGAGCCCCATACGCACAAAACGTTTTGGGGACACTTTTATTACGCGTACAGCTAAGGAGTGGAATTCCCTGCCCGAGTCTGTGTTTACCGATAGCTACAATCTAAGGGCCTTAAAGTCAAGAGTGAATGGATTTTTTCTAGGCAAGCGTGCTTCACCGTCGACCACATCATCGCTTACTATCAGGTGAGATAGTGGTCAAGCGCAAGCCTATAATAATAAAAAATAAAATTTTAGTCCCGACAATTTATTTATTTTACACATTTTATCTAAATATACATATAAAAAAATGCCTTCACATTCCATTTATTTGTCAGGTTATCAAAACATTACTGAAGATTACCATATCTGATACAAAATTTGATAACGGATATTGGATATTATTTACAGTTGGCAAAGGATGATAGTTGTAAATCATTGGACAGTCAAAATACCAATCATAATGACATACTCCTTGTAGATCGATTCTTAAAATACTCATGCCATAATTCCCGGTTACTTTTCATTAGAGGAAAAAATAAGGCCATGACTATCATTTGTATACTCAATGTAATACCTCTGACCAAAATTGAAAGATCAAATACATCCCAAATAATAAACGTACACACAAATACGTTGCATAAAATGAACATGGCCGTCGCATTAAACAAACGGCGATTTTTGTCTTTTTTCGAAACTACTCTTGTGTCGTTATCTTTGCTAAAAAACAGAGAATACACGAGTTTTATAAAAATAATAAAGTTCATAATCAAAGGCAAAATGATGCTTGCGAAATAAATGCATACGGTTACAACAATAAAGAATAGTGTCACATTAGCACCTTCAACTGCTAATTCAACAATTACTATAATGACTACACAAATGATCATCAGTATCACCGGCACTCCCCAGGCAAAGATGGAACTTATAAGATAGTTTCGTCTAATATTGTTATGAAACGCTTTAACAACTTCGACGTAAAATATATAACACAACACTATTAACCAATTATTATACACCGTGGTTAAATATATGAAAATAATACGCCAATAAAATGTAATGCACAGGCCAAAATCAATAAATACTTCTTCGCAATGAATTAAAGTGATGGATATAACGGTTAAACGTAATATATTCACAAGCATTGCACTGAGATACACGTAGTTGCTGTAATTACGAAATTTTTTGAAGGTGTGCCATGATGTCACTCCGTATATGAACGTGGCTAGACACAAGGCGAACTGGCAATAGTGTCCGATCACATAGGCGGTAACCCCTGTTGGCAGGTAGGTCTCATTCACTGTAGAGCTGATTTCTCTTAAGTTATTATCAGCCATGGTGACCAAGAAAAGTTAGGAAACGCAAATTGAAGACAACAGAAACAACTGTGACTCTATACACAGGCAATCGAACTTTACTGAAACAGGCACAAGAACAAACTAATGTGATCAAAACCATTTTGAGCACTTAAAGTTTTAATCATGTTTACTTTATCTTATCAGTAAATGACAGTGGTAGTCAATAAAAGCTTTTGATAACATGGAGTATCGAATCCATTGTTTATCTCAAATTATAAAGCTATTACAACTTAAATTTGATATAGAGGTGTATAACACGACATATCTTTATAAATATCTCCAGGCAATCCTTGCTCTCTTTCACAATGCCACCCAATAAAAAAGTTAGGTTAGGTTAGGTGACTTCCCAATCTGGGGGGCCCGAGCGCTGCCTGTAGGTGGCTCTACGTGGGGATCGTGCGATCGATGGCTCTGTATGGGGCCCCGATCTGGGCGGCTGACCTGACGGCCGGCAGCATAGCTGTTCTGTGAAAGCCGCAGTGAGCAATGGCCGTCAGAGTCATCAGGGGGTATCGCACAATCTCCTACGAGGCGGCTTGTGCACCGGATCCCCACCCTGGAACCTGGAGGCGAAGGTACTTGCGTCACTGTATCGGTGGCGCGAGAAAGCGCGGGCGCGGTGCGAAGGGCTGATGCAGTGACACATGGAGTTGCGTCAGTCTCAGCTTCACGAGGTCCTGGTGGCGGAATGGCGGGACAGGCTTTCACGCCCTATCGCCGGCCTCATTACTATCGAGGCGGTCTGGCCAGTGCTCGAGCGCTGGCTCGAGAGGAGGCACGGCTCCCTGTCGTTTCGGGTGACGCAGGTGCTCTCGGGGCATGGCTGCTTCGGGAAGTGCCTGTGTCGCATAAACAGGGAGCCGGACGCTCGGTGTCACCACTGCGTCGACTGCTGGGAGGACACGGCGCGGCATACGCTGGCAGAGAGTGCCGCTTGGGAGGAGCCACGCTGTGCCCTCATCTCTGAAGTAGGTAGTGATCTGTCGCTGCCGGCCGTAGTCGAGTCTATGGTCGGCAGTGAGGAGTCCTGGGACGCGGTGGTATCCTTCTGCGAGACGACTGTTTCGGAGAAGAAATTTCATGGTCCTACTCCTCTGGTTCTTATAATACTCGTACCATAAAATTCGGCTGAAATGATGATGATGATACTGATTCCATATTAACAGGCTTACCTAATCTGGGAAATCAGTGAGTCAAATTCCTCTAAGCTACTCCAATGGTTATAAGAGTATTGCACGTGTGATGGTGTAGAAAGTGCCTAGTACCTGTAACACAGGTTAATTACAAGCGCGGGTCTTCTTGTTCTGCTTTCCACTGTGACATGCCTTACTTAACCATCTGCTATTATATGTAGTAATATTTAGGATAATATGTATTTAACAATTTTATCAGGTATCAAATAAATAACGTTGAAATTGCAGCAACAAATCGTAGCAATGTGTTATTATGCAGTAATTTCTTCACATTTGATACAATCACCAGCATGATCATAATCATAATAATTCTTTATTTGCTCATCATGGGTACAGTACACACAACAAATTTTCAATATGTAAGAGATGTTAAAAAAAAGTAAAATACAGAGCGTCATGTTAATACTTTAATCTTGTAACTGGGAGCTAGTGATTGTGCGATATATTATACGATCAATAAATACGAGTATCATTTAGAATTGAGTCGGGAATAGTGATTACAAATAAAACTGCTTGGAGTTTGTAAACAATTTATTTTATCTACACTCACAACGTAATGTTCCAAATCTGAATTCAAAAATATTGTATAAACACGTACTTTATATTCATAGATACGTAAAATTTAAAATAAAACCATTACAGTGCAACATTTTCCTTCGATTTTCAAACAACTGCATCATAATAGTACATTGTGATACAAGGGTGGAAAGTAGGCTATTGCAAACGAGCTGTGACACGAGTTTGCAATAACCTACACGCCCGCGTATCACACGATATTTTTCAATACAGTTGTGGGAAATAGTAAAAACAAATCAAAGAATTAGATTTGTTAATTCACAAAAAATAAAATTTTCGCGCGTTTCTGCAACTGGCCTTTACAACGAAAACAGCCTACACAGCCTATTCGATTTTTGACAAATGTTGATGTGAAAATAATTAAATTGAAACTGGTAATTAAATATATTAAACAACCATTTAAAAGACTTTTGAGAAGTAAATGCTAAAACGTACGGAATCATTCATTTTTCCTCGTATAAAATCTATTCCATTTTATTCTATGTATGAAAACTCCTTGCTACTAAACTTTTTTAAATTGACTTATAACTAAAGGCGCGTTTTTGCAACTGGACATTTTTTACAACGAAAACAGTCTATACAGCCTATTCGATTTTAGACAAATGTTGATGTGAAAATAATTAAATTAAAACTGGTAATTAAATATATTAAACAACCATTAAAAAGACTTTTGAGAGTTCAGTGCTAAAACGTACGGAATCATTCATTTTTCCTCGTATAAAATCTATCCCATTTTATTCTAAGTATGAAAACTCTTTGCTACTAAACTTTTTAAATTGACTTATAAATTTAAAACTAAACTGCAAAACTAATGATCGAGCTCGTAAACAAAAGTCACGACCGCGTAACAGAAAGATGCCTATGCATAAGATTTAATTTTCGAATCATAATTATAGCCTCTGAAAGTACGCCATGTTTAACAACTGTATTGAAAAATAACTTTTTAATTTTTATAGCACACTTTTATTTTTTAATTTATTGGCGCTTATGGGCTCATTGACTTAATTTAGAAAAGTAGTGTCATTATTTATGGAGGCGCGCGCTGTGCAGTCATACCCGCCATACCACATATTTTTTTTCCGTTTCCACTTTTGTTTTATTTCAAATTTAAGAGTGAAGATAAAGTAGTGTATGCAACGGCATATAATTAGCTATTAAAACACTCGCGTGTTATTATTATCACATTTAGTTTCGCCTCATGTGATAAACCCGTGCTCGTGTTTTAATAACTCCTATTATATGACCATTGCATAAACTACTATTACATTATTCTCATCTCATAACATATTATTATTTACCGTTCATAACGTAAGTTATTAGCAGTTATAAAATTTTGATAAAGCCACACTTTTTATCATAAGATTTTTACAATAAACAATTCACAAAATAGTTTTTATCAATCGATTCTTAAAATAATTGTGCCACAATACCCGGTTACTCTTTAATAAAGGGAGAAACAATGAAAGCGCTATTATTTGTAAACCCAATGTTAAAGCTCGTAATGGAAAAGAAAGACTAAAAAAATCCCAAATAGTTATGGTCAACACGATGATGTTACTTAAAACAAATATTGCTATTGCTGTACATAAACGACTTAGGTTTTCTTTCCTTCTTTCTTTATTTGAAACTTGACTCGCAATTGTATTTTGACGACAAAATAATGAAAATACAAGTTCTACAAAAATTATCATGTTAATAACCAGAGGCAAAATGTTGTTAGTAACGACAGTGCAAAATGTAATAAATAGAAGAATACGTTTTTCTGTATTTTCTTCAACTACCACTTCAATAATGAGTAAAACCAATCTACAAATTATTAAAACTATCAGAGGCATACCCCAAGCAAAGATGGAGCTTTTAAGAAACTTTCTTTTAACATTTCCATGAAATACTTTAACAATATCAACGTAGAACAAATAACACATGACCAACAACCAATAGTTATAAACCGTCGCTATATAAATATAAATAAAAAATTGAGTAAGCGAACTATACGATTGGTCGCTATGGATTGCAGTAAGCGACATAAAAGTTAAACGACATATATTCACTAGAATTGTGCTGAGATACACGTAATTGTTAAAATTGCGGAACTTTTCGATGATGCACCATGATGTCACTCCGTATAAGAAGGACGCCAGAGTAATGGCGAACTGCATATAATGTCCGATCACTATGTAAGGAACGAGTGTTGGGTCCAGGTCACTCACATTTCCTATAGGGTAGGGAACATAGACGTCCCGATCAGTCATGGCTCGTATTGTGCTAGACATGATTTAGACACTATAGTCATTTTCAACTACTGTACTCTTGAAATCAAAAATGTAGGCGACAGACGCTGGTGCGACTCCTAACATATTCGATTTTATAAAAGTTTCAGACCGATCCTCACAATAACATGGTCAGAAACAAACTAATGTGATTAAGCGATATTTTTGCACTTAGAGCAGTAATTTATTCTGTTTATCTTGACTTATCGCAATGGTACTGGTAGTACTAAAAGCCTTTGATAACGCCAGGTATCACATATTTAAAAAAAATGTTGCTTTATCCGTCGATATGTGCAAACATACATTTGTTTTTAAATAATTTATAACGATTAGATATTTATTATTATAATCCATACTAAAATTATAAAAGCGAAAGTAAATCTTTCTGTGCGTCAGCTTTTCACGTCTTAACGGATGAATTTATTTCAATTAATCTTGGGACACAGGTAACCCATAACCTAGATATTATCTATAACCATGGGATGATTTCTAACTTTCACGCAAGCAAAGTCAATGGCTAAAGCTTGCTTATATTAACATTTCGCAAGACTAGAATTCGTCATCGTGGCAGTCCAAGTCAGGGATAGTACTGGAGCCCTTTAATAATGACTGATTCTCAGCAGCCCTTGACATGAAGGAATTTTCTCAGCAGTGGGGCAATAACCGTTTATGAATTAATGTATGTATGTAAATATTGTAAAACAATTTTTTTTGAGAGTTTGTGTGGAGTTTCTTGTCCGTTCTTCTCCATAACAAGCTACTTTTCCGAATTGATGGTAGAATCAATTATTATTACTTGTAAATGTAAATTATTGACTTTCAAAAGAGCCGCTTAATGGCCTAACTGAAATAAATAATTTGACTTAGTCTTTATAAAATAAACGCGTATATTTATGTTAGCAATGAAACCGAGTGTTACCATAGGCCATTTCTGATTACTAATTACCATCACGTGTAGTATGAGATAAAAGAAATCGATCACTACAGTCATCATCATATCAGCCGAAAGACGTCAACTGCTAGACATAGGCCTCCTCCAAACGTAAACAAACGACATCAAGTTAAATTATATAAGTTTGTATCTAGCCCCGCTGTGGTTGGGAGGTTGGGACTCAGACTAACTCTCTCGCCTATATTTTTCTTTATCAAGTGTGACATAATGGTACACCTGCATTTCGCCACTTATATGTAAGTCCCATGTAATATCCCGAGTGCAAGTGTACATAGTAATGAAATATCGCTTTGAAAACTGAGTGGCGGCAACACATTTCAAGTTCATCATGGCTGATAATGCCATCAGTGTAGATAACTGTACAATCGGTGAAATTCAGGTGAACAAAACTTGCAATAAATATGTGATCAGACACTCAATTTAGTTTTCTATAACAATCGTTTCGTTCGTATACGGAGTGACATCATGGTGCCTCATCAGAAAGTTTTGCAATTTCAACAACTACGTGTATTTCAGTGCAATCCTAGTGAATGTATTGCGTTTAACTGTCGTGTCTGTTGCTGATGTTCCTTGCAACGAATGGTTTGCCAACAAGTTTCATTTATATATCTTTATATATTTAACAACTGTGTACAATTACTGGGTATTGGTAATATGTTACATGTTCCACGTTGACATTGTTAAAGTTTTTCATAAAGATATTGAAAGTAAGTTTCTTAAAAGCTCCATCTTTGCTTGGTGCTTATGGCAGTATTGATTATTTGTAGATTGATCTTACTCATTATTGAAGTAGCAGTAGAACGTAAGGAACAAAAACTAATTCTTCTTTTGACCACAATCGGTACAATAGGGACCTGTGCCTTTCTGCCTTTAATAATAAACTTCGTAATATTTCATAGACTGATGAATTCTTTGTTTTTTAGTAGAGATAAAAATAAGTCTGCCGTTCCCCGGAATGAAATATTGAAGGAAAAGTTGCGTCGTTTGTGTACAGCGATGGCTATGTTTATTTTAACTAACCTCAACGTATTGACTTTAGCTATTTGGGCACTGCTTAATTTTTCGTTCCCGTTGCGATCTATTACGTAACTTTTACAAATGGTAGCATTAGCTTTTTTTGTCCCTCTTTTAAAGAGCAACCGTGTATTTTGGCACGAGTATTATAAGAATCGATTAAATAGATTTTGTCTTGATTATTGTTATGACTGTCGGTGAATTCAAGAGAATAAAAAGCAGCGATCGATTTTGTATCTCCATAATTATTGTACAAAATAAATAACTTGAAATAAGAATCATGTTTTTTTTTGTTTGTCTCATTTTTGCCCTTATGCTTGTTATAGGTAACACGAAGGTATGACGATGTGTGAAAAAATGTTTTGATAGAACTGACGCCACACGGAAGGAACCTAAGCTAGACAATAAAAATAATTGTTTGTACTCATTTTGGTTTTGGATTTAATTTGAATCTAATTTGCTAATTAAGCTATTTAATTAATTAAGATTAAGCTAATTAGCGTTTTTTGATGGCAAACGATGTCAGGTTTTCAGGGGAAAGCAGAGTTTGACAAATATTCATCTTTAATTAAATTCAGAAATCTGGGATTAGAAAGATTGTTTGTTTCTAATAAAGAAAAAATACAAATTTAAAAACCCCTTCCTCTACATACTAAGCAGATTTCAAATACAGGACCCTAATTTGTGCCTGTTACGAATACCCACGGACATTTCAATTTTAAATAAGATCTCAATGTGTTAATGCAAATCCATTTTTTTTTTTCATTGTAATGATAGTAATTTTGTTGCAATTATGTATCCAAGATAACCAATACATGGAACGCTCTGCATTATCATCGCCTGTGATTGACTTCTAGCTCCATTACAAAAAGTACAAGATAAGATGAGGTAAATAAAATCGATTAGTAGATAACTAATACACAGAATCTGGTTTAATCACACTAGTTTAGTTCTGACCCTATTACAGAAACGTTCTATGTGAAACTTTTGCTATATCGATTTAAAGTGATGCATCTATCGTCAACATTTTTATTCAAGAATTACAATCATGTAAAATGACGTCTTATTATGAGTTTAAAATCATGACTGATATCAATGACAGTGTATCCAACTCTACAGTGAATGATAGTGATGAAGATCTATCCATTTATCTTTACTTTTTGACCTTACACTATCTTCAGTTCGCCTTGTCTCTAGCTACATTCATATACGGATTGACATCATGGTTCATCATCAGGATGTTTCGCAATTTCAACAACTACGTGTATCTCAATACAATCCTAGTGAATTTATGTCGGTTAACTGTAGTTTCGATATTTGGAATACATTCCGACAAAGTGTTTGGTTCATTCATTGACTTCTTAATCTTTATGTTTTTTTCGACAGTGTTTAACTATTGGTTGTTGGTAATGTGTTACATGTTTTATGTTAATGTTGTGAAAGTTTTTGATGGAGATGTAAAAAGAAAGTTTCTTAAAAGTTTTCTCTTCGCCTGGGGATTACCTGTAATAGGATTTATAATTTGTTTTGTGATACGTTTCATAATTGAATTAGCACTAGATGGAGATAGAGAAACACTGATTATTCTTATGGTCACCATTGGCTCTATTATGACGTGCGACGTTGTGCCTTTGTTTATAAACATGTTTATTTTTATTAAGCTTATCCAATCTCTATTTTATTGTAAAGACGAGAACTCGTGTGTGGTTCCTGAAAATGAAAGGAATAAAGAAAACTGGCGTCGTTTACGTACAGCGACGGGTATGTTTATGTTAACCAATGTCAACGTTTTGTTTTTTGTAATGGGGGGTGTTTTCAATTATTATTTGTCATTACGGGTTATTATGTTTAGCTGTCAAACAATCGTTCTCACGGTATTTGTCCCATTAGTTAAGAGTAACCGGACATTATGGTACGATTATTATATGAAGCGAATTAACAGGACCGTGTCATGACTATTGTGGTGTGTCAGTAATGCCAATTAAATTATATATTTTTTTAACCGAATATTGTTATAGTAGCATGTAATTGTTTGTATGTATCGAATGAATAATTTATAAAGTGTTTTGTTTTTGCCTCCTTGGGTTTGCTCAGCATAAATGCAAATTTATTTAGGTTGGCTTGTACAATCCCCGACTCGCTTGATTTTAAGGAGATAAAAGCTACTTTTAAAGTTCTGCTACAATAGCAGATGTCGTAACCTAGTGGCGTCACAGAAACGCAGTGCAGTGGTAACGTGCGTGATAGAAGTAATGTTAATGTCGTAGCATCAGGAGTCTCTACTACCAAAGAGTCTAATAACATTACAAAAACGGTTTAGTGCATTGCAATCATCATCATAATTTCAGAAGAAACACGTCCACTGCTGGACATAGGCCTCCGTCAAGTGTCACCACATCTATTGGTCCTGTGCGTCTCGCATACAGCGGATTCCCGGAGTCATCGGTCAATCTAGAGGGCCTTCCAACGCTGCGCTTAATCACATGCAATCTTATGCCGTCGTCTATAAATTTGTTTATTTTTATAAAACTTGTGAATTCTCTGTATTTTTGTAAAGACACAAACAACAGAGCTGTTTCTAAAAAGGACAGAAGGAAAGAGAATTTCCGTCGTTTTTCAACAGCAGCGGCTATGTTTGTTTTAAGTAATGTATCGATGTTAATATCTGCTATATTTGATTTATTTAAACTAACCATCCTAATAAGAGCTATAATGTTAAGCTTCCAGATAGTAGCCATGGCTTTCTTTGTTCCTTTATTTATTAAAAAGTAACCGGGTAGTATGGCAAGATTATAATGAGAACCGATTGAAGAGACTAGTTCGAGATTATTTGTGTGTTGGTTGTCGGAAAAGACAAGAAAAGTAGAACAAAAAAAAATATATCGAAGAGTAAATACATCGAAGAGAAAAAATATAGATTCGCTCAACCACTACACCAACCGTGGCGCTACCTACATTGGTAAAAATTATTTATAAAAATGTGATGTAAACCTAAATGATTCATAGACGAATGGAAGATCATATTATCTATATGTGTATTTAGAGATGGGCGTTTGACAGCTATGTATTTATAGTTTTCATTGATATTTTGCTTAAAAAATATCTTTAAAAAAATGTAATTGACCTTTAAACATGCTATGTTAGAGTAAAAAATTATAAATAAATTGCTAAAACTACTACTGGAATATTTGACAGTTAAAGGTAACTGTCAAACATTCCAGTAGTAGGTTAGGTTCGGTGATAAGGATCACGAACATTAAACGAATCAGAAACTGGCGCTGCGAGGAACATACAACACCATCTACTGGCATTACCGGAACCAGCATACAACGCCATGTTCATTTTTGTGCGTGTTTTATTTCTGTCATGTATCAGATGGCGGTGTGTTCGCAAAACGTATCGGAAATTGGCTCTTGAATAATATTGTCAGGGAGGCGTTGTTAGTAAACATTTTTGGTTTAAGATTGCCTTAAGTTGGAAAAACATTACCCTCCCGCAGTCGGGTAAAAACAAGAAGGCGATATTAGTTCCAATTTTGACCACGCGTCAAAAGGTAATACTTTAACAGCTTTAAATTAAGTAAACAGCTTCTGAAATTGTAATACATACTTGAGCTCATGTAACGATGTTTAGGTTTTTACCTAAACTCGAACCAATTTGTAGGATTTGGTATTTTGTATCTCTTAGTTTAATGGAAGAAGCTGTCCGTGATTGACTAACAGTAAGGCCGTCCCCTTCGGTTAGTTAGCCTCCCGCAGTTAAGACTTATGTAGCTGTTATGATTAAGTAAATAATTTGGAGTTAGATATTAAGCGACAGTTTATAGATTGTTATATAAAAAAAATTACCCCGAAATTGTTTTTGTTTGCATTCCTCAGTCACTATAATTACACAGTGTAGTTTAACGAAAAATGATAATATTATACTTTAGAAAGGTTTTTTTCGGGCTCTGACGTTACCTGATGTCTAGTTTTACCTAGATTCAATGCAGTGTCACCATAAAGAGATGCAGCGTTGATAGTCTAGTCAACGAGTGCTTTTTAGATAAAAATTTTTTCGCCTTCTTCGAAAATTATTGTGTCATTCGATTCGGAATGGCATGTAGATAGTTTTTGATAAAATGCTAAGGCCGCTCGCAAAAAATTGCAATAGTTATAAACAATTAAGTAAAGTAGAGAGGAGGCCTGTGTCCCAGCAGTGGAAACATTAATAGGCTGATGATGTGTGTGTGTGTGATGTTAATTAAGTAAATAAATCCTGCAGGTACATGTTTCTTTTTTTTTTGGTTTTTCATATTTAATAAGTTTAAATAATATTTATTAATTTAAGGGCCGAAGGGGGCGTGGCTTGCGCAAGCCGGAGTTCCCGTTTTCAGGCATATTTTCAACCCTCTGGGATAATTTTAAATACTGGTCCTACAGTTCCGGGAGTCGAGACTTTTCTTTAGGAAATTTGATCCTCTTTTTGGATCTGTTTTCTTGTTTGAATTATCTTGAATAATTTTTGAGATATTGACGAAAAATCAAACCACCTTTTTTTCACTTAATTGTTTATAACTATTGCAATTTTTGCGAGCGGCCTTAGAATTTTCTTAATAGCTGTCTACATGTCATTTCAAATCGAATGACACCTCAATCATAATTTTCGGCGAAAGCGAAAAAATTTTGACCTAAACAGCACTTGTTGACTAGACTATGATGCAGTCGCCCATTCGCCACACCCGATGTTAAATGCTATAATGTTTGCTATAGTCCCTATATTTTTTTCCAATAATAATAATCCGAATAATATACTCATCATCTCAGCCGAAACATGTCCACTGCTGGACCACATCGATCGGTCCTGTGCGGCTCGAATCCAGCGGATTCCCGCAATCTTAACAGATTCAACCTAGTGGGAGGCCTTCCAACGGTGCGTCTTCGGGTTTGCGGTCGCCACTTCAGAATATTTCGGTTCCCATTGACCGTCCGTCCTGCGACACGATACAAAAAAAGTATCAGGATACCTGTGTAAAGTAGTGTGCATCGGAGTAGCACAGCATTTTTCGAAGTAACGTTACATCGATACAATGTTTTTATTTTTTATTATTGGTAGGCTTGCGTGAGTAGTCAGAAGCTTGAGATCTGACACCAGTCAAGCCAAGGGGTACCGTGTTACCCAGTTACTCGGTTGTGGAGGTTAGATAGGCAGTCGCTCCATGTAAAACACTGGTACTCAGCTGAATCCACAAACAAAAGAAATAATACTGATTACACGCTTGAAACTACACATGGACTTATTAGAGATAACAAAGAAGTTGCTCATGAATTTGTGGATTTCTTTACCAGCATCCCAATTAAAACTACTGAAACCTTAAATTCTGCGCCCCCACTTGCTTCTAATTTATTAAACGCTAACGTTTCAGCCTGCCCGACTGAATTTAACTTTTCACATGTAAACTCAATAACAGTAATAAAAGCTTTTAAGCAAATCAAGATCAAACTGACCGAAGATCTGTGGGGAATGTCCATCAAAGTTTGTACCTCCATTATTCAGACTATAGCGCCGTACTTAGCTTTAATTTTTAATTTGTGTGTAGATCAAGGAGTCTTTCCGGATCTAATGAAACAAAGTAAGGTTATACCACTTTTTAAATCCGGGGAAAGTAAAGACACAAATAATTATAGACCAGTATCAGTGCTGCCGGTGTTCAGCAAGATATTTGAAAAGATAATGCTTATTTTTTTTTTTTTTTTTTATATAGGCTCGCGCTTGACCACCATCTCACCTGATGGTAAGCGATGATGTGGTCGACGATGGATCGCGCTTGCCTAGAAGTAACCTGTTCACTCTTGACTTAAAGACCCCTAGATTGTAGCTATCGGGAAACACAGACTCCGGCAGGGAGTTCCACTCCTTAGCTGTACGCATAATAAAAGTATTCTCAAAACGTTTAGTGCGTATGGGTGGGATGTCCACCATGTACCGATGGCGCATCGCCGTACGTCTGGTAGTCCGATGATGAAACGGGCTGGGCGGAATTAGATCATGCAATTCCATCGCACACTCCCCGAAATGTAATCGATAAAAAACCGATAAGCTGGCAACTCGGCGACTATGTTCAAGGCTCTTAAGCTTTGACTTAACCAGTGCCTCATCCCCGATGAGCCTCTTGGCCCGCTTTTCGATCGACTCTAGTGCATCAAACTGGTATTTGGCAGATCCGTCCCAGAGATGAGAACAGTACTCCATGCATGATCGAACTTGCGCTTGATACAAGCTGAGCAGCTGTTCTGGCGTGAAGTACCTTCTCACCTTTGCAAGGATCCCCAGCTTTTTGGCAGCCAGCTGACCCTTTGCCTCAATGTATGGGCCAAAATTGAGAGTCGATGTCAACGTAACGCCAAGAAGCTCAAGATGGTCAGTTATTGGCACAGTCACATCTCGAAAAGTTGGAGCCGGGTGAAATTGGCTCTTTTTAGCGGAAAAAAGACACGCCTGGGTTTTAGCAGCATTAAACCTGACCAGATTGGCATCGCCCCATTCGGAGACTGCCTGCAAGGACAGGTTCAAGCGCTGCACCATGGCCTCCCGGAGAGACCTGGATCTGAGGCCCGGTAGCACGAGCGTTGGACAAGAATCTCTCAGCAACAGTGCTGTCGTCTGCATACCCAAAGGTAGTAGTAGTAGCAGATCGTTAATGTGCAGCAAGAATAAAGTTGCTGAAAGTACCGACCCCTAAGGGACCCCGGCATTAATATCCAAGTGGTCCGACGAGTAGCCATCGATAACCACTCGAATGGACCGGTCTCTCAGGAAGTCAACAATCCAATCACACAGACCACCGGGCAAACCGAATGAAGGAAGCTTACCAATAAGGCTTTCGTGCCAGACCCTATCAAAAGCCTTCGAGATGTCGAGGGAGACGGCAAGCGCTTCCCCATGCCTCTCGATGGCCTCACTCCAGATGTGAATGGCATACGCTAGAAGATCCACAGTAGACCGATTTCGGCGAAAGCCGTATTGGCGGTCACTTAGGATATCGTTTTCTTCTAGGTATGCCAGGAGCTTAGAATTGAGTACACGTTCCATACTCTTACAAGGTTGGCCGGGTCAGCTCGACTGCCCTTCTTGGGCACGGGCTGTACGTTAGCCTGCTTTCAAGCATTCGGCACTTTTCCAGCCTCATACGAAAGGCGGAATAGGCGTGTCAAGATCGGAGACAGTTCGGGCACACAGGTTCTAAGAACAATTGCTGGTATTCCGTCAGGGCCGCTAGCCTTGTTCACGTCGAGGTTGCGCAGCACCCTACGGACATCCTTTTGATAGATACGAATGTCCGACATACTCGTCTCGCATCCATCAGGAGAAGGAGGGGGGCGCGCATCACCAGGATTCAGACGTGACGATTCCGCAAAAAGAGAGGCAAATAAATTTGCCTTTTCCCCAGCGGAGTGGGCCAGTGTTCCGTCGGGTTTCAGCAGTGGTGGTAGTGAGGGACGGCAGAAATTCGATTCAACCGACTTAGCCAGGGACCAGAACGCTTTACTACCGGCTGGGTAGGAAGCAAGTTTGGTCCCAATACGGCTTATGTGGTCAAACCGAGTCCTTCGCAATACCCTCTTGCAGGACTTGGCAGCCCTATTAAAGGCTCTCTTCCGCTGGCCCACTTCGCTAGCCTTGCGCGTCCGAGCGCCGACCCATGCCAGGTACGCCTCATGTTTAAGCGTGTTGGCGTGATTGCACTCGGCGTCAAACCATGGCAGGTTAATGCTAGACATTGCTACGTCAGAGAATGGAATGTAGTACTCCATTCCCCGACGCAACACATCGGTCACGGCGTCCGCACACGACGAGGGATCAGCTGAAGAAAAGCAAGTGGGCCGCCAAGGATAAGAAGCGAAAAACGAACGCATCCCATCCCAATCTGCTGACCTGTACCGCCAAACCCGCCGAGTGCCTCTTGGGCTCGGATCGGGTGGGGAGTAGACGGATACAGACTTCACCAGACAATGGTCGGAGCTACCCAAAGGTGAAGATACCGACACAGAGTAGCGGTCTGGATCTGTTGTCAGCAAAAGGTCCAAGCAATTGGCAGTGTGCGAATCAACATCCGGCACCACCGTTGCTCCCTGGACCAGCTAGGCGAGATTTAACGCAAGCGCAAGCTTTCGCGTCTCTCGCCCAGCATGATCAGTGCACTGGTATGGGAAAAGCCACTCCTGGTGGTGGGCATTGAAATCCCCCAGTATCACTAATTGGGCAGAAGGGTACCGCTGCTGTGCCGCATCAGCCGCCTCACACAGATGCTCCGTAAGCATGGTTGTCTATTGATCTCCACTGTGCGATCGGTAGACACAGGCGTAGATAATTTTATCCAGGCCTGTGTCCACCAGTGCCCAGAGCACGGAAAACCTTGAGTCCTCAAGGTTTCGGAGACGCCGATAACAGATGTCGTCTCGGGCGTACATGCAAACACCCGCGCGTGGTTTAAAAATGTGTTCCAGGGTAAACCCTGGGTATGATAAGTACGACACGTCTGACGGACATCCGATCTGCGTCTCCTAAAGTAAAAAAAGAGCTGGTCTTTCAGTCTCCAGGTGGTGATGGACTGCTTCGAGATTTGAGTGCAGCCCTCTTATGTTGCTGAGGTACACTTTGTGTGACAGGGAGTGCTGCCGCTGTACAGCTTTTCTTTTACTTTTCCTTAGCATAGTTGAGTGAAAAAGGGGAGGAGAAGGCAGTGAGACGAGGTTCCACGTTGGCAACCAACAGACACGCACTGATAGGACGCCATCAATGGGGGACTGGTCTGGAGACTGCGGGGACGCCCAAGCCCCCCCGGGAATGTCCATCGGGCCCTGTCTTCTGGTCGCCAACCAGCACGATGGTGCATTCCGACATTCATTCATTCGACAGTTGGCGGGGCAGCCCTTCGTGTGTGGCTGGCACACTACTTGGGCCCCCAACTACCTGCGGTCGGGCAGCGACGCACCGTGCCTCGGATCCCGCTACCCTCCGCGACCAGTCTCCCGATACGCCCATAACAGCGCGCGTCAGACCGGTCCGCCTGCAGTGGAACAGCTATCTCGACCCAACTCCTCTAGTTGGCTACACCGAGCATTGAACCGGAACACGGCTAGGCCGCTTGGCGGTACGTCTTTGCCCGGTGGGTGGTCGCAGGCCTTCGGCCGAAGCATACCACCAGTTTGTGTCACCTGATTAGCACCACCCGGGGGCCACGTGTTGTAATCGTATGGGGTGCTCTCCTACGGACGAGGGTGACTCAGCCCCAAATGGTATGTAAGTAAATGGTATGTAATAACCTTACATAAAATTTTGTCATATCTGATCATATAAAATTAGAAGAGGTGATGGAATTTTTTTGGCTTAATGAGAAGCTACCTGAACCTGTCACTGAGTGCACAGATGAATGTCAAAAATCATAAACTATCTTTCAGCAGTCTGTGCGCCTTGAAAATAATACATTTCATGTTGACATGCCACTCATATGTTCCAAGGAAAGATTAGAGCTTGGAAACTCTTTCTCTATTGCCCTTCAACGATTTTGGTATTTAGAACGTAAATTTAAGCAAAATCCTATGTTATTGGAGAAATATAAAGAATTTATAGATCAGTATGTTGCAATGGGATACGCCATTGAAATTGATATAAATTTATATGATATTGACTGTGGCTCTGTTTACTTTTTAGCCCACCATGCTGTCTTCAATGAGGAGAGCAAGACCACTAAGTTGCGAATGGTTTTTGACGGAAGTATGAAAACTAAGAACAATACTTCATTAAATGATGTAATGCTGAATGGGCCTGTGGTACAGTCTGAGCTTTTCGATATACTTCTTCTATTCCGAACATATTTGTTCACCTTGATTTGTGACATAGAGAAGATGTTCAGGTGTGTTTTTATTAATGAACACTATACCAGCCTGCAGAACATTCTCTGGAGGGATCATCCCAGCTAACCCATCAGGTGCTTGCAGTTGCAAACCATTACATTTGGGTTAAAGACCTTTTTGGCCACTCGGTGTCCAATAGAGCTTGCCAATAGATATAGGGAGCAATACCCTCTAGCTGCTAATGTTATCATTTCTAACACTTATGTGGACATAAGTGGTGGTGATAATGTAGAGGAACTACACCTGCTAAAAAGTCAATTGATAGAGTTACTTAAATTGGGCAATTTAAATTTACATAAATGGTGTTCAAACTTTTCTTTAGTTCTCAAAGACATTCCAGTTCAACGTCAATATTTTGATGAGGTTAATCTTAATACAGACAAGGTTGTTAAAACACTTGGTCTAAAATATGATGTTCTTTTGGATAATTTCACTTTTCAATACCCATAGTGTGAGGAAGAAACTTTAAATACTAAGAGAAAGGTGCTTAGTTAATTTTGGTAAAATTTTGACCCTTTGGGTCTTATTGAGCCTATTATAGTAGTTAATAATGCAGGAATTATGGCTTATAAAGATAGGGTGAGACTCTTCTTTGCCTCCTAAACAACTACTACTATGGAGAAAGTTTCTTAAAAATTTAAAACTTATGGTCAAAATTTCAGTACCCAGATCTATCAAAAATCATAATTTAGTATCCGTTCAGTTAGTTGGTTATGCTGACGCTTCACAAAAAGCCTTTGGCTGCTGCTTTATTTGCGAGTTTTATATGTAGATGGGAAAGTTGAGACTAATTTGCTATGCTCAAAATCACATGTTGCTCCCATAGCTAAAAAATTAACAATACCTCAGTTGGAACTAAATAGTGCATTATTGCTGTCACAGTTAGCAAGTAGGGTAGGTAGATTACTTGCATCTAGATTTAATCTCTCAATCTATCTCTACAGTGATTCCCAAATTGTTTTAGCCTGGATAAAGGCCGAAAAATTAAAATGTAATATTTATGTTCAAAACAGAGTACGACAAATTGTCGAGCTCACACAAAGGTCTTCTTGGTTTCATGTAAGGTCTTCTGGTAATCCAGCTGATATACTCTCAAGGGGGATAGAGCCCCAACAATTGCAAGATCACTCTCTATGGTGGCATGGTCCACAGTATTTGTCAAAAGCAGACTTCTGTCATGAAAAGCAAATATTAAATGATATCAATAGTTCAGAGACTGTTGAAGAGGATATAAGTTGTTTCTTACAAAAGGTAGAGCAGTCCAGTTAGTCAGTTATTGGATATTTTTGAAAAATTCTCTGATTTAAATAAAAATATAAATATTTTCTCATACATATAGAGATTTTATATTAACACTCTCAAAAAGAATAAAGAGGCTATTGACTCAAATCTATCGCCAAAAGAATTGCAAGATGCTCTTTTAATTATCATTCGGTGTGTACAGAAACAGCACTTTGCTGAAGAATTTAAACTGGAAAACAAAACATCTCTTGCAAGTTTACACCCTTTTGTAGATGCACATGGATTGCTTCGCGTGGGTGGCAGGTTGCTAAATGCAGGCATACCGCATGATAAAATGCATCCCCTAATTCTTCCAAAAAATTGCCATATAACTTCTTTATTAATTGAAAGGGAACATCTCAGATTATTGCATGCTGGTCCCAGACTAGTACTTAGTTCGCTCTCGCAGAAATATTGGATCACAAGTGGCATTAGAGAGGTCAAAAAGGTATTACATAAATGTGTAATATGTGTGCGTTTGAAAGCTGAAACTGCAAAGCAGCTTATGGGTTCATTACCAGCTGAGAGAATCACTGCTACTAGACCCTTTCAGTATGTGGGTATTGACTTTTGTGGCCCTTTTAATATCAAGGTTGCTAGAATCCGTAAACCACTCGTAACAAAGGGGTATATTGCTCTCTTTGTTTGCTGGCTATCCATGTGGAGGTAGTATCAGACCTCTCTACTGAGAATTTTTTGGCATGTTTCAATCGTTTTATCTTCAGAAGAGGCATGACTACAAAAGTTTTTTGCGTCAATGCAAAGACTTTTAAGGGTGCACAAAATCAACTTAAAGATTTATATGAGTTACAAAACTCAAAGTCTCATAGAGACTCAGTACATAATTATTGTAAAAATAATTATATAAGGTTTGTATTTACTCCTAGCAACTCACCGGAGTTTGGGGGATTGTGGTAAGCAGGGGAAAACACCACCTTAAAAGAGTAGTAGGCATCTTAAGTTTGACCTATGAGGAATTTAACACAGTTGCTGTGCAAATAGAAGATATTTTGAATTCTCGACCTCTGCTCTCAATAAACCTAAATGAAGGCAAGTATTTGACTCCTGGTCACTTTGTCATTGGCACGGCTTTGTGCAGTTATCCTGAAATTGATTTAACAGAAGTCCCTATAAATCGTTTACGATTTTGGAAGGTAGTAACTAAACTAAAGCAAGACTTCTGGAAAACCTGGTCAAATGATTACTTGACCCAGCTGCAAAGTCGTCCCAAGTGGAAACATGAATCACCAAACATGAAGGAAGGTGATATTGTCCTCGTAAAGCATTTGAATACATCACCATTGGTGTGGCCTATTGCTAGAATAATAAAAGTTTATCCAGGTAATGATAAATGTGTAAGAGTGGCTGATGTAAAATTTAATAATAAAATTTATAGAAGGAGTGTGTCAAAATTGTGTCCGCTACCTATTGTTTAACATGGAGCAACTGGAGAAGTTGTTTAGCTCCCGCATGCATCAATATGAAGAAAAGCTGCAGAGAGCTACTGCCGGAAATGACCCCACGCACTCAGACCTTGTATCTTTGTCTAAAGATTTCACGGGCTTTAAGTACTTCGTCTGTAAAACACTGTCACATCTCAAGACGCAGATTGAACTGTTATCGTCAAGTCTGGATAGTCATGAGACAGCTATGAGGAGAAAGGTTTTGTTGTTTCACGGAATCCCTGAGAGACCAGGTGAGAAGTTGTGTGACACTATCCATGAAGTTATCTCCAACCAGCTCAAAATTGATGATTTCAAGACTGAGTTTCTGAATGTGTGCCACAGACTTGGTGCCTCCAAGGATAAAACTAGACCCGTGCTGGTGCGTTTCAAGGAGATGGAGCACCGTCGGTTGGTCTGGGACAATAAGACTTCACTCAAGGGCAGCGGGACCACCATTTCGGAGTTTCTGACCAAAATTCGGCATCAAGTGTTTATGTCTGCCCGCAAGCACTTCAGCGTTAATAGCTGCTGGTCTGCAGAGGGAAAGGTCATAGTCATGACGCCTGACAGGTCTCGCCGGAAGATAGCAACATTGGGTGAGCTTCAAACTCTTATCGCACTATTCCCCACTGCAGCCTGTGCTGGTACTTCCAACGATCCTGGGCGTGCTGATTCAACCTTGACTGCTGCCGCAGCTGCATTGCCTAAAACCGCAACCCCTAAAGCTAAGATTGTGAGGAAGGCGCGTCGCTGAGTCTGTGGTTTCATTTGACTCCAGTTTATTTTTAACGTAGTGGGCAATTTCGGTATATTTTTGGATAAGTTTCTACTCATGTTTATCTACCCTTATATATATATTGTCTAAATTAACGCTTTGAATGTCTGCTGGTAGATGTATTTAAATAGTTTAGTTATTTTATTACTTTTCTTTTGCTTGACAACTTGACATTGGCATGATGTTGATGAAATTTGTCGTCTGTCATAAGTGTCAAATGTCAATCTCATTATAAAGCTTCGTTCTTTTGAGCGCAACCTAAGTTCGTATCGTGAGATGCGTAATCGCTGTAGTCGTATGTGTAGAGATGCAAAGAGACGCTACTTCCATAATTCTCTTGACAACCGGAACTCCTCTGAAGTCTGGAAGTTTCTGAAAACTGTCGGCATTGGTAAGTCCCCTGTCATTGCTAGTAATGAGACTGACGTGTGTGCTCTCAACAAACATTTCTCACTTCCACCCGTTACTTTGGATCCACACGTCAAATCAGCTACATTAAATAAGCTTTCCGCCTTACCAGTGCCGCAGTGTTCGTCTTTCGGTTTCAGTCCTGTGAGTGAAATTGATGTCAAAAAATCTATCTGTGCTATCTCCTCCTCCGCAGTTGGTAATGATGATCTTTGCTCAAGAATGATTACCCCTATCCTCTCCACAATACTTCCCGTTTTAACCCACATTTTTAACTATTCCTTGTTTTCTTGCACTGTTCCCGATGCTTGGAAACTAGCCCATATTATTCCGTTACCCAAAATACCTAACCCGGTCACTTTGGCCGATTTCAGACCCATTTCCATCCTTCCTTATCTTTCCAAAGTTCTTGAGCACATTGTTCATCAGCAACTGTCTCTGTTTATATCTAGTAATGATCTTCTTAGTCCTTTTCAATCTGGTTTCCGACCTGGTCACAGTACTGTCACAGCTCTTTTAAAGGTGACTGATGACATCCGCTGGGCTATGGATCACAAATCTCTGACGTTACTTGTGCTTCTTGATTTCAGCAGTGCTTTTAACTCTGTTGACTTCGATATCCTTCTTGGGATCCTTAAATCTTTCAATTTCTCCTCTTCCACTATTGATTGGTTCGACTCCTATCTCAGAGGTCGCTCGCAGCGGGTACGTCTTGATGAGTGTTCTTCGGATTGGTGCTCTCTTACTGCGGGTGTACCCCAGGGTGGCGTTCTCTCTCCTCTTCTCTTTTCCATTTTTATTAACACTGTTACTAGAATCATCTCCTGTAACTTCCATCTCTACGCTGACGACCTTCAGCTTTACCATCATTTTCTTAGTTCTGATGCGGAAGCTGCTGTGTCTGCCGTAAACAGTGACCTGAAGTTGATTGGGGAGTGGTCGCAGTCCTTTGGGCTGCAAATCAACCCTAGGAAGTCTCAGGCCATGGTTATCGGCGGCAGGCATATGCGGAACAGGCTTGATGTTGCGTCGCTGTCTCCGCTATGGTTGAATGGAGTACAGATTGGGTACACTAAGACGGCTAAAAACTTGGGGGTAATCATGGACTCCTATCTGTCGTGGACTGCCCATGTCGCTGAGGTCAGTCGCAAAGTGCATTACTCGTTCCACTCGCTGAAATGCCTCCAGAGCTTTTTGCCCTTGAAAACCAAAATTTCCCTTGCCCAAACACTCATTCAGCCAATCATCGACTACGCCGACGCCTGTTATTTGGATGCCACCGAGGAGCTTTTAAATAAACTTGAGCGTTTGCAAAATGTATGTATTCGTTTTGTTTTCAACCTTAAAAAGTACGATCACGTTTCAGATTTTCGCAAGTTACTCAAGTGGCTCCCTATTCGACTTCGCAGGAACTCTCGCATATTGTGTCTATTATTTAACATCCTTCATAATCCTAAAACGCCTTCCTACCTCCGTGAACGCTTTTCTTACTCCCGTCCTTCCGATGCACTTTGCAGGTCGCATCTTAAAAATATCCTTAATATCCCTTCCCACACTACCGATTTCTACTCCTACTCTTTTACTGTGCACGCCGTGCGATTGTGGAACTCTCTACCGCCTGACATTAGGGACTGCAAAACTCTTGCAGTTTTTAAAAGAAGAGTGAAAGACCACTATCTTTCCATTCCGTCATAGTTGCATATTTATTTATGTATTATTATTTTAGATATATATATATATATATATATATATAGATAGGTATTAGTATTTATTGTTTTAATATTTATTTTACAAATATGTTTGTTTAAATTGTTATGATAGTAGGTATATTTATTTGTTATCGGTATTGTTTATTACTTATTACTTAATTATGAATCGTTTTATGTTTATTATTTTTCAACTCTACACACTATGTCTATATCTCTTTTTTTCATCTTTCCTTTCGCAGGTATGCTGGAAGAGATTTCTATAGAAATAAGCATTACCTATGTACCTATTGTTCTATTTCTTCTTCTTGTCTGTATATTATGTGTGTGTGCATAAATGGTTAAATAAATAAAAAAAAAATAAATAAATAAATAAAAATATGTCATGTTATAACATCAGCCAATTAATCAGAAACTTCCTATTTTTTTGGTTCTGTAGTTCTGCTTCTTGGCCTGGCCCAACTATGTTCAAGTCCATGCCTATGAACATATATTTTGTACTTGGTTTAAAATCTTGTAAGAAGTTTAATTTAGTAACTATAGCAATATTTGTATTGTACATCTCTAGATTAGAAACCTGGCAACACTATTTGCCACTTCCTGTATCCTTTCTTACTTAGAAAATTTGTCTGTGTCATGGCGCACGTTGTGTGTTTTAAAATTAGGAAAATATATGGTTGGGGTACAAAAATTAACGCATTTCATTTTGAACATGCGTAGTGGTGAAAATGCTAAATCAAATGCTCATTCATTTCAATACGAATAACATCCTACACGATAAACAGTATGGTTTTACCAAAGGACGTTGTACGACTGACGCTTGTGTCACCTTGTTAAAACACATCTTTGAAGCGTGGGAAGAGGCACAAGATGCCATAAGGGTCTTCTGCGACCTGTCGAAAGCGTTTGATTGCGTTAATCATGAAACATTACTTTTGAAACTTGAGCATTACGGGCTAGGCCAATCAGCGTTGAGTTTAGTTAAATCTTATTTAAATGATAGACAGCAATTAGTTCAAATAAACGGTGTCAATTCGTACGGGTTAATTGTGAAAATGGGGGTACCCCAGGGTTCAATTTTGGGTCCTTTCTTGTTTCTAGTCTACATTAACAATTTACCCCATCTATTGAAAAACAATCTAAACATGGTGTTATTTGCTAATGACACTTCTTTGATTTTTAAGTTATATAGACATACGAGTAACGTTGACGACTTAAATATCGTCTTGCGACAGGTTCAAAATTGGTTCACAACTAATAATCTAGTTTTAAATGCTAAAAAGACTAAGTGCGTAAAATTTGCCATGCCGAATATCAAAAGTAATGATTGTGGCATTATATTAAACAAGGAGAAGCTAGAATTCGTCGATAAAACGGTTTTCCAAGTTGGGGGATTACATCGCTGATAAAAATACTTGGCTCAGTGCTGGTCCTGCTCCACAGCCACTAGGGCGCAAGAACAATTAGTGATGGGCAGAAAAGTTTCGAAGTATTGTTGGACCTGCTGAAGACTGTATGAATATTTTTGTATTGTATAAAGTCAATTTCTTTTAGTATTATATAACTGCACAGCACATGTGTGAGTACTTCACATCATCATGGGTGATTTTAGCACAAACTTCCTTTTCCCAAGATTCCCCTCGATAACGTAAGCTTCTCCATCTTACCGAGTCAGCTAGTCTGCACGTGTTGCCGCTCCTGGCTACCTATCACAACACTTCCGGCGATGACACCTGGTTCGACCTTATCCTCATCTCAAATCCTTCTCTTGTCTCCTCCCATGTGACGCTCCCCCAACGTGACGCTCCTGGCTTTTCTCATCATGACATGATTTTTGTTTCTTACATCCTTAAACCTCCTAAACCTAAACCCAAGGTACTATACAGGCGTTGTTTTGCGAGGATGGACGTAGAAAAACTTAAAATGGATGCGTCCGTAGTCGATTGGGAGATTATGTTGCAGGCCACTTCAGTTGACGATAAAGTTGCAATCTTCAATCAACCAACCAACCTCAACCAACCAACCTTCAACCAACCAACCAACCTCAACCTTCAACCTTCAACCAACCACCCTTTAACCCGTCAACCTTTATGACATCCACGCTCCGATTAAAAATGTTAAGCTGAAAAGTCCTCCTGCGCCGTGGATGACTCGAGGGATACAGATGGCCATGCGACGAAGGTTCGGGCGTTCCGTAAATATAAGAGGGATCGTACTGACGAGAACTGGACGCTATTTAAGGGTGCAAGAAATAGATGTAACCAGATGATACGCAACGCTAAACGCCGCCACATTCTGGAAAATATTTCTTCTTCATCTTCTGCTGTTATTTGGAAATTCCTAGGAACTCTTGATATCGGCAAACCGCGAAATTTAGACCTGCCAAATTCTATTGACTTAGACGATCTCAACCGTCATTTACCCATTGTGCCTGCCATGGATCGTTTAACCAAACAACAAACTTTGTCATTAATCTCTGGTTTAACGCGATCTCAAGTTAATTCTTTTTGTTTTGTTCCAGTTGAACCGCGAGAGATCAGAAAGATCATTCTATCGATCAAATCCAAAGCGTTAGGATGTGATAATATCACCCGTGGTATGACCACGATCGATCATCGTCGACCACATCATCGCTTACCATCAGGTGAGACGGTGGTCAAGCTCGAGCCTGTATTAGATTAAAAAAGCCATACAATTTTATCATATATATATATATATATATTTTTTATATTATCAGAAGATTTCTCTGCAGTCGTACCAGTACCTAAGTAAAGTTTTATTTTGCACCGTCAACAACATTTTAAAAACACTGGGATGCCATAGAAAGGTAAATACAGATCTTATTTGGGGGCTGGTCTGTGTTAGCAAACTTACACTTTGAGATGTCAGCGACAAGCCATGTAGGGCTTGGCTTTGTTGATGCAGTCCTACTTTGCCTGGCTCCTTCAGAGCCGGCAAGGTGGCGTGGTCTTGAGGGAGAGCGCAACGGTCGTGTAGATCCTCAAGGCAAGTGCGGTGATTTTCCTTCTCGTGGTTGCCGCCCTGTTTTTGGTCTAATTCCCTCTGAAATAGACGTAACTGAAATCACCGGGCGACGCAACACAGGGGTGGCGAGGTCATGCCCCTAGGTGGCCACCATTGATCAAGATGAATGACAATTGATGGATAGCAATGACCTCCCGCGTGGGCAGACGAGTTCACTCCCATTGGGGGCTTGCAGACGGCGGCGCTCGCTCGCGTCGCTAGTGGTAGCGGTGTGAGTTGGTGCCGTGCAGTCTTGTGAGCAACTAATGGGGGGGGGAGGCCTTATCTCTCGACTAATCCCTGGTGCTACCGTAGCATCGCCACTTGAGCACTCCATGGCGGGTGGAGATAGTCGAGGGATGAAATTTTCAATCGGTATTTTAAATGGATACTTTTAATAAAAATAACCACAAGGCGAAAGGACCGGCGAAAGCTGGGACTGCGCTCCAAAAGGCGGGACCGGCGAAAGCTGGGACTGCACACCAGAAGGCGGGACCGGCGCATGCCAGGACTCCGTGACTAAGACAAACCCAAAGGATGAGAATGGGTATCTCACCGAAACTGGACAGGACACTCTGGGCGTGATGTTTAGGACCCACTTCCCGGAATGTATACTGCGCAATAGCGATGAAGAGGAACCAGTCACAAGGGACGAGCTCACAAGGCACACGTCCAAAAGTAACTGGCTCACGGCAAAGGAAGTGGTAGATGAAAATAAACTGAAGCTGGCCACAGCGGGCTTCCAGCCTCTCAAATCCCCTGGTCCGGATGGCATCTACCCAATACTATTGCAAGAATTGGCATCTGTTTTCATACCCCATCTAAGTAAGCCTGCATAGCCTTTGGGTACGTACCCAAGGCATGGAGGGAGGTCAAAGTCACCTTTATACCGAAGGTGGGTAGACCGACTTATGAAGAAGCTAAAGCTTACAGGCCCATCAGTCTATCATCCTTTCTCTTAAAAGCTCTGGAGAAACTGGTAGACAGGTATCTAAGAGAGGGACCACTGAAATTATTCCCTCTAAAGAAATAAAGAAAGAAAGAAAACATTTTTATTTGTGACCCGCACAGGAGACACGAGATAAGAAAAACACAAACAATAATAAAAAAAATAAAAATAAATAAACCCGTGCGAGACCAAAACGGCTCCTATCTCAGCATGTGCAACGATATTAAAAAGAAAATAACGCTGCGCTGATATTCTGATAGGGCCCACTGTTGATGCCACGGACAAATTTACGGAAACGGATCATACTTAAGAAATAAAATAGAACAAAATAAATAATAACAAAATAGTATAAATAAACACAGAAGGTGAGTATGTATATGTATAACATATAAAACAAATATCTAAGTAAAATAATATAAACATACGACCAAAATCCCTACAGCTCAATTATCGTTTGTCAAAACCGTAGACAAACGACAGAGCGCGTGTTTATCTGTGGTCGGCGTCGCGTCGGCTGTCAAAATGAAAAAAATAATAATGGTAAACAGGTAAATTATGTAAGACATTTCTGTAAATAAACAAAGTGAAAAGATTGCTAGTATACGATAAAACAGAATTGTGTATATATGTGCGTGGTTGAAGTGTTCGCCAGAAACGTTCAGGTTCAGAATGTCCAATTCCCAAAATGTCCATTACCAGAATGTCCAATTTCCAAAATGTCCAATTCTCAAAATGTCCAATTCCCAAAATGTCCAATTCTCAAAATTTACAATTCCCAAACTGTCCAATTTCATGTTTCAATTATGGTGTATCATTATTTTTAACCGACTTACCAAAAAACGAGGAGGTTCTATGTTCGACATTATGTATGTTACCGATATCTCCGTCAATTATGGACCGATGTTGAAAATTCTTTTTTTGTTTGAAAGGGTCTATTCCGAAATTGGTCCCATTTTGATTTGGTGAAGATCTGATGAAGAACTTCGGAGATATACAACAGAAATCTTCAATAAATAACGGCAAATCTCTCGGAATTGCTGCAATCGCATGTCTGTTTATTGTTTATACCATTTCATAACATAACATCACGCCAGTACGCTCGAAAGGGATATGCAGATCTCTCATTTCACCGGTTATATTCAAGTTTCATTTTATTCGGGTAATCTATTCTGACGTTAAAGGTACTTACTTAACTACTTCCCTATTAGGTAGGTATAACGAAAAAGTGAAAAATAAATAACATTTTTACAAAAAAATACTACCGACTTCCAAATACATAACTTAAAAATTTGGTACCTATCAAAGACACCGACTTCCAAAAATATAGTTATTTTTCACTTTCTAGTTTTCTTATTTGGAAGTCGGTAGTATTTTTTTGTAAAAATGTTTTTTTACAATTTATATTGGATGTATGGGATAGCTAACGAAAACTGATGCCATGGACTCAGTTTTCGTTAGCATGTCCCTTGGGCCCTCTATAAATTGTGAAAATAATGGTATTCCTTGCTTAAATAAAACTATATTTTGTTTGTAAGTAATTGTTTTAAAAATATGATGTTGATTATTGTGTATTTTTATATTGCATTTTGCCACAAATTGTTATTTTGTTTGTTTTAATGTTATTAAAATAATTATGATGTTGTTTATTTTAAATTCATTTGAAAAAAATGGGTATTTTGTTTGTTATGTTATAAAACTATGATTTTGTATTTTTTTTACAGTATTTTTATTTTGACACAAATGGACATTTTGTTTGTTTAAATTTCATAAAAATATGATGTTGTTTTTTATACATTCGGTTTATTTTAACACAAATGGTTATTTTGTATAAAAATATATGATTTTGTTTTTTTTTCACATTACATTTTGACAATAATGTGACTGTAACTTGTGAATCTTAGTTAACCTATAAATAAAACATTATGATTATTTAATATTTTTTTTATTGTTTGAATTTAAAAAGCGCAATGAGGAATTATTGAACAATTCCACTATTTTATTGATTGGGCTTTTTAGACATTTCAAGAATTGGACATTTTGGGAATTGGACATTTTGAGAATTGGACATTTTGGGAATTGGACATTCTGGTAATGGACATTTTAGGAATTGGACATTTTGAGAATTGGACATTTTAGGAATTGGACAATTTGGGAATTGGACATTTCGGGAACTGGACATTTTGTGAGTTGGACATTTCGGGAATTGGACATTTTGAAACCGTTGGACATTTTGGGAATTGGACATTCTGAACCTGAACGGCAGTTTCTACCTACCTCATTGAAGAATAAATAATAGTTCAAAAAAAAAACAAAAAACACGCTTTAATAGAAAACCAAACTAAAAAGTAGTAAATAATTTTCAATAAATTTAAATTATGAATAATGTGATTAACAAAAAATAATATTTTATTGAAAAAAAACTTTTTTGCAAAAAAATACGACCGACTTACCAAATAAAAAACTACAAAGTGAAAATAACTTTATTTTTGTAAGTCGGTGTCTTTCGTAAGGACCATTTTTTTGCATTATAGACCGGGCCGACTTCCAAAAATAAAGTTATTTTTCACTTTGTAGTTTTTTATTTGGAAGTCGGTAGTATCTTTTTACAAAAAAGTCTTTTTATTTTTCACTTTTTATTACACTTTATATTTACTTGTTCCTACATATTAGGCAAGTTGTTTGGTAAGTAACCTTTAATGCCAGAATAGATTACCCGAATATCATGAAACTTGAACATAACCGGTGAAATTAGAGACCTGCGTACCCCTCAAGAGCGTACTTGCGTGATGTTATGTTATGAAATGGTATAAAGAATGAACAGACATGCGATTGCAGCAATCCCGAGAGGTTTGCCCTTATTTATTGAAGAGTTCTGTTGTATATGTTCAAAGTCCTTAATCAGATTTTCACCAAATTCAAATGGGACCAATTTGAGACCATACTCTTTCAAACAAAACTAGAATTTTAAAGTTGGTCCCAAATGACGGAGATATCGGGGAACAAAAAAAAAACGTACATGAAGTCGAACATAGAACCTCCTCCTTTTTGGTAAGTCGGTTAAAAAGGCGTGGGGTGCTTGATGTCTATTTTTATAATATTTTATTGGCAGATATTGGTAAAAGTAGAGTCATTTTGAATATAATTATCTTAAAAAGAACCCCACGCATTTTTACAGTAAAATACATTTTTTTTGTTAATCACACTATTCTTATATTATTAAAAGTTTTTTTACAGTACATGTGTGAGTACTTCTAATGCTTTATGTCTGTAGGTGGTATGGTGGTGTGTAGTGTTATTCTGGGTGCATTGTCCTCACATATGTGAACTAATAACTATATATGTACCTATGTTCCTAAATATTGTAAAAAAACAATAATTTTTTAAAAGAGTAAGTATGGAGTTTCTTGTGCATTCTTCTCCATAACAAGCTACTTTCCGAATGCACGGTAGAATCATTTTTATGTACGTTCAAAAGTGCCGCTTGGTGGCCTAGTTGAAATAAAATATCTTTGTCTTTGTCTTAATTTAAATTTATTGAAAATTCTTTTCTACTGTTTAGTTTGGTTTTCTATTATAGCGTGTTCTATTTTTTTTTTTTTAATTATTATTTATTTTATACTTTTTAGTTTAATCGCTAATCCTGAAGATCCTGGTAAGGATAATGGGACAAACTATTTAAATTATTGCTTTGTCATTGGTCCTTGATAAGTAAACAAAGATTCAAATTAATCCAATGTTTTGAAGGGGGTGAAAATCACGTTCAAAGATTCTGTTCGTCTTCCGTCCATAGATACATACATACCGAGCTAATAAAAGCGTATTAAAAAGGCGTGAGTTTATTTATGTACCTGCGTCCTTGTCCCTTGTTATTAGGGATCCTTTTTCCCCTATGAACTGTTACGTTACAGTTAATTATCATTTTATTTTGCACCATCGGAAACTAAAATTGCGCAATTCTTGGCAATTTTTATACAATCTTGACCATGACGTAAATTGCCATGTTGTCTAGGTATAATAATAGTAGCGCCTTCATGAGCAATTGAAATTGGGTAGCTTGGACATTTAACCACAATTGCCAATAATAGCGCAATTAGTACGAGCAACTAAATGCGCAATTATTGTAAGTGTAAGTACGCGCATCTTAAACAATTGCCAAGAATTTGGCGATTTAAAGTAGAGGTAACTTCGTTGCAAAAAAAACAGCTTTTTATTATGTTACCACATTTATTTTCACTGCTACGTATTAACTTATAACATATCTACAGTACGTAGTCATTTACGTAAGTTTCTAGACACTATTTTTAGATGTAACAGGTTTTATTTCACCACACCTCATAACGATATGGTAATCTTGGGTTTTTTACATTTGATGAATCAACAAACGTTTTTTACCTACCAAGCTTTACTCACAAAAAACAAACACGTTGAAAAGAACTTCCTTATTTTTGTTTTCTGAATTCTGTTCATCAATCGTGTCAAACATTGACTTAAATAATTCCAATAATGCAACTTTAACGAATGCATCTAAATCACGGAATGTTTGTAGCCATTTTTTGAGCAAAATATTGCTGCCACAACTCTCTATTACTCCTCACTAAAGGAAGAAATATGTCAATTGCTATTTGTTGCAACTTGGACATTACAGCTCTTAATGTGAATGTAACACTCATAACATCCCATATAAAAGAAGACAACACTATGACATCACTCAAGAGAAACAACAACGTAGCTATGTAGAAGCGACGCCAGTTGTTTGTCGATGTAGTCGCTTTAGGTTTGAAACAATTACACAATGCAAATAATACTGCACCGTAAAGACAACAGTTAATCATTAAAGGCGAAACTATAATAAAAACTTCTACAGAATTTGCGACAAAATCCATAGTAGAACCGGGTGGATACACATGTAGATGTCGCTCATTAAAGTATAAAAATATATAATATGTCAGAAAGGTCACAAAAGGTATGCCCCAAGCGAACAGACAACACTTTAAATACTTCCTTTTCACATGTCCTCGAAAAACTTTCACGATATCCACGTAGAATATGTAACATATCACCAACATCCAATAGTTCTGCACTGCACTGAAGTATGTACAAATGTAACGGCATATATCCATGATATCTTTGTCTTCAATCACAATAATTTGCATAACACCGGGTATGATAAGTGATACTGTTATTAGTCGTAGTAAACTGGATACAATGGCGTTAATGTAGACAAAGTTTCTGAAGTGTCGGAACTTCTTGATGAGGCACCAGGATATCACTCCATAGATGAAAGCGGCGAGAGTCATAACAAGCACGATATACTCCACTAAGATAGACACGAGAGGTGGTCGGAAGGCCGTCGTGTTGGGCACGGGAATTTTGCTATAATGCACATCACTCTCAGACATTGTGAGATTTTCGCCAAACGCTGCAGATCGAAACACGACCGCACCGTCTCTGCGATACAGTCACAAATGGAGGCTTGTGACTAATAAAACTTTATATATACGAGCCACAGGAAAAACCAAAACCATAACCAACCTGTGTGGGTTCCGCACACATTTGCGAATCTTCACACGTCGAGTACTTGCGACCGCTGTACCCTGACAGATTTTACTTCGTCATCCACAAGTACTTATGTTTTATACGTTAATTATACGTTTCACTCGGAGAGCCTGGTTCTATTTACCACAGAGAATAAATAAAGAGGCCAGCGGAAATCAAACTGGTTGAAACGTGTTGAATTAGATAATATCGCTGAGCAACATAAGCTATATCTCGGGACTCGAGAGAAAATGTTTGAAATAAAATAATAATATAATAATTTAAATTAATTGTTGTTTTATTTTATTGATACTTTTACCCTTGTGCAAATAAAATATATTTTCTTTCTTTCTATTTCGTTATTTACATTAGAAATAACGTTAGATATTATCCTTAAATATTTATTTTATACTGTTGTTAGTATTTGTTGTTATAGCGGCAACAGAAATACATCATCTGTGAAAATTTCAGCTGTCTAGCTATCACGGTTCATGAGATACAGCCTGGTGACAGACGGACAGACAGACGGATCGCGGAGTCTTAGTAATAGGGTCCCGTTTTTACCCTTTGGGTACGGAACCCTAATAACGGCAACAGGTAGACGCTTGAAATATTCACAGAATGTTTAGTTGTATATTCAATTCAAAATATAATAATAACTAGCTGTTGCCCGCGGCTTCGCTCCCGTGGACCACCCCACAGGACCCGTTTTCGGGATAAAAAATTAGCCTATGTCACTCAGGAATAATTCAGCTTTCTATTGGTGAAAGAATTTTTTAAATCGGTCCAGTAGTTTCAGAGCCTATTCGGTACAAACAAACAAACAAACAAAAAAATCTTTCCTCTTTATAATATTATATAGTAATAGTATAGATTATATATTATATATAGTATAGATTAAATTAAAATAAATTAAGGGGGGTTCCCATACAACAAACGTGATATTTTTGCCGAATTTTGCGATAATGGTACGGAACCTTTCGTGCGCGAGTCCAACTCGCACTAGGCCGGTTTTTAGGGTCCCGTACCCAAAGGGTAAAAACGGGACCCTATTACTAAGAGTTCGCGATCCGTCTGTCTGTCTGTCTGTCTGTCTGTCCGTCTGTCACCAGGCTGTATCTCATGAACCGTGATAGCTAGACAGTTGAAATTTTCACAGATGATGTATTTCTGTTGCCGCTATAACAAAAAATACTAAAAACAGAATAAAATAAATATTTAAGTGGGGCTCCCATACAACAAACGTGATTTCTTTGCAGTGTTTTGCGATAATGGTACGGAACCCTTCGTGTGCGAGTCCGACTCGCACTTGGCCGGTTTTTTATTTACTTTTCTGTTACAGGAAAGTGGCTGTAACTTTCCATTGTTTTGCAGCCAATCTTGTTATCCTACCCTACACGAATTAATTATTATTAAAATTGTGTGTTGTGTGTGTTGTTATTATTAATTGTGTAAATGGCTTCATTTTCCTCCTTTGGATTATTGCCAAGTATGTTTATAGGTACTTAACATGTTCAAACACGAGAATAATTATAGCCTACTTATAAATCTTGGATACTCGCTACCCGGTAAGAATATTAAGTGCTTACGACATGTTTCATTTAGCAAGGCACGGAGCAAGCAACGTTCGACGATTTTAAGATTTTTGAGACCGAATTGCATGCAAATCTCGGATTCTATAAAGGATATCATTTATATGCATATGGCGAGATGTTCATGTTGCATGTAATTCAGTGCACCAAATCCAATGTAGAACATAAGTATCATTTACAAATAATTTAAGATTTGCTACTAAATATTCATCTTCTTCTTAGCGTATCGATAGCTAATATGGTCTCTAATTACCCGACTGCCGAAGGAGGGTAATGTGTTTATCAGTCTATGTATGTATGTAAGTATGTATGTATGTTTGTTCCTATGTGGCGTTCCAGAGACCAAACGCGTTGGCCGATTTTGATGATTCATACGTCAAACGATTCGCCTTAACCCTGCGAGTGTCACTGGCTACATTAAAATTGGAAAATAGAAAAATGGCGGATTTTGGGCGTCCTAATGTGGGGGACAATTTTTTTTTTAACTTCCAAATCCATCGTGTGGGGTATCAAAATAAAGGGTTTTAAGAGGTGATTTCAAAAATATATAACACTTATATGTTTAAATGTACTGAAATATAAAAAAAAATAACTAAAAAGTTATAAATAAAAAAAATCTAAAGACCCGACTGCTTAAAAGGCGAACTAAAAAGACGTAAACAAGAAGAAAATCGTGCTGTGCAGTCGGAGGATACATCTGGTTTGGTCAGCCAGCTCGCGAATATGTATCCTCCGACTGCACAGCACGATTTTCTTCTTGTTTACGTCTTTTTAGTTCGCCTTTTAAGCAATCGAGTCTTTTGTTTTTAGGGTTCCGTACCCAAAGGGTAAAAACGGGACCCTATTACTAAGACTTCGCGATCCGTCTGTCTGTCTGTCTGTCTGTCTGTCTGTCTGTCTGTCTGTCTGTCTGTCTGTCCGTCTGTCTCCAGGCTGTATCTCATGAACCGTGATAGCTAGACAGTTGAAATTTTCACAGATGATGTATTTCTGTTGCCGCTATAACAACAAATACTAAAAACAGTATAAAATTTATATTAAAGGGGGGCTCCCATACAACAAACGTGATATTTTTGGCGTTTTTTGCTCGATATTAATAACGGCAACAGGTAGACGCTTGAAATATTCACAGAATGTTTAGTTGTATATTTACTTCAAAAAATAATAATTAATAAATTAAAATAAAATAAATTAAGGGGGGCTCCCATACAACACACGTGATTTTTATGCAGTGTTTTGCGATAATGGTACGGAACCCTTCGTGTGCGAATCCGACTCGCACTTGGCCGGTTTTTTTTTATCATGTTTGGTCCAGAATTCGACAACACCATTTTCCGACGCATTCTTATGGTTCTCATATGCACAGTTGACAGGGACAGCCGCGCATGACAAAAGGTCATGGTCTGAGGAGAGATACCATACAAACACTGAATATTGGAGCCATCCGAAAACCCCCACCTGTGTACGGGGTTATCCTTTAAAACACACAACAAGACAAGCGGGCTGAACCCTTATCATCTCATGATAGGGGGTGCCAATCACCCACAGTTCACATCTTAAATATCTCGGCTTGACTCTTTATAGGTTTCACAACTACAGAAAGAACTGCGAGAGTGTCAAACAGAACTACTAAGTATTGTAAATCGACCAAGGACTGTTCCAAAAGTTTGATAGTAAGATTGTATCTTCGATGAGAAATCCTGCAAGCAGTACGCTTGCAGGATCGTAAAGATGTAAAATTGCTTGTGAAAGGTAATGTTCCATACATTACCTTTCACAAGCAGGTACTTAGTAGGTACTGATCCGAATACAAATTTTATTTCAATAGTAGAAAGCTATTTTATATCACATTTTGTGTCACAGGTTAATAATGAACTAACTTAGAAAAATTGAGAATTCTTGTGGTTTTCCACAGGACTTATGTGGTTGGCCACGGGCTTGAAGTCGCGGCAAAGGCTAGTTTCTAGTACATATTACATCTACATTTCAACACTTTGTTAACTTTTAATCACAATGCCGCAATTGTTTTGTTTCTTTTGCTTAGTTTATTTACTATTTACATTTTTCCTTTGTATTTATCTTAAGTTTTCCTTGTTTCCTGAACCATAATATCTTTTCTATTATACTTGGTTACTTGTAATTCAAAGTATTCTCGCCAGGACGTTTTAGTGTGACTAGCCTCTCTCAGCCCAATCAATCAATAATTTAAATTATTGATTGATTGGGTAAGTTGATATTGCATAGGTTGCTAAGCGATATTATCTAATTCACCAATTTAAATTTTTAGTTTTTGGTCGCGCTGTTAGCGCAGTTGTTGAGCGATTGACTGCTGCGTTGCGTGTCGCGGGTTCGATTCCCGCACACAAAAAAACTTTTTAACAAAAAATCAAACCGATTTTTATTTTTCTCTTTTTAGTTTTTACTAAATAACTCCAGAGGTGGCCACATCCTGACCCGAAAAGAAGAAGATTAAGAAAGGTGGATAAATATTATAGATAAATACAAAGTTAACATTTGTTACGTGCCTTTAAATAATACTATTAATTATGTTAATTTATAATCTTGAAAATCTAAGAAGTCCGATGACGTTTCTCATTTTACATGCCGCTATAACTTTTTACGTAAGAAATTGATAATCAAATTCATAATCCTAATTAATTATTATGTTACCCATACACTATAACAACGAGTATAATTCGTAAGCATCAAGTTTAATTATTATTCAGTATTTTTATAGCTGTCAAATCCGACTTCTTATATTGTCACGACTATAGCTAACCATTAACAATTATATATTTAAAAAAACCGGCCAAATGCAAGTCAGACTCACACACCGAGGGTTCCGTACAAACAGCTGCATTCACCTAAATAATTAGGTAACATTACTAAAGTTCATAGATAATGCAAGAAATTGAATCTTCATAAATGTTGGCAGTGTTTGAGCACGTCTTATTTCAATAGGTTATTTTATTAATTTTAGTAGTAAACTTACCTTAACTTGCTACGAAACGGTAAAAAATAATTCTTTGGCATTTAACTTTTCCTGTAGATTCCTATGAAATTACACACATATAAAAAACTGGCAGCGAGTTTATTGACTATCTATACCTTCTCAAAACCTGTTTCACAGTGTCCGGGCAAGCCATATCTATTCTACCGATATTATTAAAATGAAATTAGGTACTGTTACCGACCTCCGACCTTGGATATACCAGCTTGACTTAATTCTACATTACGTATAGTTCATCTTTTATTTTGAATGTTAATCTTCTAATATATTCATTATTAAGTATTCCGAATGATTAAAACCTCTTAGGACAACATCCGCTTGTCATCTTTCGGTGTATCAAATCTATACTAATATTATAAAGAGGAAAGATTTTTTTGTTTGTTTGTTTGTTTGTTTGTTTGTACCGAATAGGCTCCGAAACTACTGGACCGATTTAAAAAATTCTTTCACCAATAGAAAGCTACGTTATTCCTGAGTAACATAGGCTATTTTTTAATCCCGAAAACGGGTCCTGTGGGGTGGCCCACGGGAGCGAAGCCGCGGGCAACTGCTCGTAAATAATAAAGTTAATTATTACGCATGATTCTTTGATAAATATTACTGGTAATAATTGTTATTTAATATTAGTTATTTTATTATGTAATTCAATTTGATTATTACATTAATAGAAGTTTATTGGAATAATGTAAAAAGCGGATGTGTTAGGCAGTTTGAATTGTTGGCGGCGACCGCCATTGTTGATACTTCGAATTGTAAGACGAACGCTAGTCAGATTGTTTTTTTGGAAATAACTGAGAATAAACACTTTGTAAATTATACGACTGCCGTTTCTGTTCTGTGACCAGCCTATCCTGACCACTGGTTCACATTCAGAAGTAGGATAATAAAATCTAGCCCTTAAATTGGTGGCGTAGGCGCCAAAAAAAGAAGACTCCCAAAAAAAAATGTAGATTTTTTTTGTTTCTTCATCATCTGATCTTGATGAAACGAAAAGATACCTTCAATGCAAAAGACATCGTGTTACCCAAACCAAAGCTGAAGTCATTCCGAAGCTCCAGGCGATCTAGCCGTATGGAAAATCAAGTAATGTCAATGGTTGGCTGCACATCGAAAAATCATGCAAATTCGTCTTCGTGGATCAGCTCGAGATTGCAAGTGGAAGCTAGCAACTTGAAGCAAGCAACCCCAAGCGGCCGACTTGAACATGGAAGAGAAGGGGGAATATTTCTCCTGATTCAAAGGAAAACAAACTACTGCCGAAGAAATGCTACAACTGCAGATGTCAAGGGCACGAGGCAAAAGACTGCAGGGTTTTGGTGTAGTTTTGGTGGGTTACTTTGGCTATAAATGATTTTCATGTTATTTGGAGGTACCAATTAACATGAAAATCATTTATAGACAAAGTAAATCTCATGAGGATTCCAATAAGCCGACAGGACACATTGTTCTAATTCGGAGTTCCAGTGGCCATTGTGGTCTTCTTCATCAGTTCCACTTCACCAAATGATACTGACTGAGTGCAAATAAATGCATTTTTGATGAAAATATCAAAATCTCGTGGCAAAATCTCGTGGCTAAATAATAACAGCCGCACGGTACGATCTTCAAGGTTAAGCAACGCTTGACGAGATCGGTCCGTGGATGGGTGACCATTTCAACATACCGAGTTCCCTCCGTGCGTCGGAAAGCACGTTAAGCCGTTGGTCCCGGCTGTCATTTGAAGATCTTTGATAGTCGTTACAAGTAGTCAGAGGCTTGAGATCTGACACCAGTCTTGCCAAGGGGTACCGTGTTACCCAGTTACTGGGTTGTGGAGGTCAGATAGGTAGTCGCTCCATGTAAAACACTGGTACTCAGCTGAATCCGGTAAGACTGGAAGCCGACCCTAATATAGTTGGGAAAAGGCTACGCAGATAGATAGATGAAAATATCAAAATCGATATATCATCACATCACATCACATCATCAGCCTATTAATGTTCCCATTGCTAGGACACAGGCCTGAGTCAAATCGATATATGTATGCTTATAATATTTGAGGAGTTCCCTCGATTTCTCTAGGATCCCATTATCAGATCTTAGTTTCCTTATCATGGTACCACCCTTGGGATATCTCCTTTCCTTTTTTTTAAGAATCAACAAAATCGGTACATACACGACGAAGTTATCCGCGAACAAACATAATATATATATATATATATGCGGTCGAATTGAGAAACCTCCTTCTTTTTGGGCAGTCGGTTAAAAATAATGACAAAGTAAATACAAAAGTAATAAAAAATACGCAACAGAAACAAGGCAGATGTATGTCGTGACCGTGACAAGAAGGTTTAAGTGAAAACACTTTTTTTTTTGGCAAATGAAAGAAGAAAGAAACTAGTTTATTTGGCACACACAGATACACACAATGTAGGTAGAAATAAAAGGGAACTTAATTTTAAAACAAATACATACATACTAAGTCCAGTAGTGGATGTCTTTCGGATAAACGATGATAATGATGATACATTACTAATAAGATAGTTAGGAAAACATGGGAAGCAGTTACCGCTACTTGCCTACAATTAAGAAAGAAGTATGTCGTGGTGGCCTAGTGGCTAAGACCTCGCTTCTCGTGCTTGAGCTCGTGGGCTCAAATCCGGGCAAGTACCAATGTGACTTTTTCAAATTCATATGTACTTTCTAAGTTTATCTTGGACATCACAGACAACGGTGAAGGAAAACATTGCGAGGAAACCTGGACTTATATAGTATATGTAAATCTGAAAGAGCCAAGTTAGAGGCCTGCGGGGTTCCCAGATGTGGCTTTACTAATTAACTCCAGAGGTGGCCACATCCTGACACGAAAAGAAGAAGATTAAGAAAGGTGGATAAATATTATAGATAAATACAAAGTTAACATTTGTTACGTGCCTTTAAATAATACTATTAATTATGTTAATTTATAATCTTGAAAATCTAAGAAGTCCGATGACGTTTCTCATTTTACATGCCGCTATAACTTTGTACGTAAGAAATTGATAATCAAATTCATAATCCTAATTAATTATTATGTTACCCATACACTATAACAACGAGTATAATTCGTAAGCATCAAGTTTAATTATTATTCAGTATTTTTATAGCTGTCAAATCCGACTTCTTATATTGTCACGACTATAGCTAACCATTAACAATTATATATTAAAAAAAAACCGGCCAAATGCAAGTCAGACTCACACACCGAGGGTTCCGTACAAACAGCTGCATTCACCTAAATAATAAGGTAACATTACTAAAGTTCATAGTTATTGCAAGAAATGGAATCTTCATAAATGTAGGCAGTGTTTGAGCACGTCTAATTTCAATAGGTTGTTTTATTAATTTTAGTAGTAAACTTACCTTAACTTGCTACGAAACGATAAAAAATAATTCTTTGGCATTTAACTTTTCCTGTAGATTCCTATGAAATTACACACATATAAAAAACTGGCAGCATTGCCGAGTTTATTGACTATCTATACCTTCTCAAAACCTGTTTCACAGTGTCCGGGCAAGCCATATCCATTCTACCGATATTATTAATATGAAATTAGGTACCTACTGCCTCGTTAGTCAACTGGTCACAAGCACTACTGCTGAACATGGCGTCCTTTTTTTTTGGTTTGGAAATCATCCAATGTCTTCTCCCGCTCTGGGTGAAGCGGGAGTGCGTGTGCTTTTACTGACTAAAACCCACCCGTGTTCCTTCAGTTGCTTGAGCCAGGACCGCGGTCTTTTTCAAATTTCGGTTCGATTCTCGTTATTCCTTCAAAGTGTCATTGTTATTTTCCTTCTGGAATTTCTCAGTTCCAGTCCGGAGTCCGGCTTTGTGATGGGTTGATGGCAAAATGCTCACCTCCTATATTACAAGGGACTTATGACATAACTACAGCGCCCTTCACGTTCAGTATAATGATTCCTTCAGGGTCCTGATGGGGCTGCCATGCTTCTGTAGCGCATCAGGGATGTTTGCAAAAATACGCGTAAATTTATTTTATGCATTGATGCGTAAAAGATGTGATACCTTCATGTGCAGGGTGCGGGCCAGCTCCAACGCTGAAAATACTGAATACTGAAAAACTGAAATACTGAATAAAAACTGAATAAATACTGAAGCAATGATAATTATCTATATGTAGATATTGACCCTCTTTTATATCTTACGAGTGTAATAAGTTACAAAACAAAAGTGCAATGAAAATGAATAATTAATAGTCTATTTTTAGTTTTTTTATCCTTAGTCTGTTGGTAAGTGTGTATGTGTGTGTGTGTATATTTTTGTGTGAGTGTGTGTGATAGAGTGTGTATAGAAACAGTTTACAATTGACAGTTTATAGAAGATTCTCTGTTTCATCGTAGCGTACTGAATATTTGCAAATTCTGTTTTTACAAATTGGGTACAAGCAACAATGTGTTTCCTTCTTGTAGTTAATATATTGGGATCTAATGGTGGGGTTTTATGTTTTTATAGTTCTACGTAACTATGTTGTTGTGTTTAATTTGGGTCTGTTGTTACTAACATAGGTATAAGTTTATATTGTTACTAACGCCATGATTATTTGTGATTAGGTTTAAGTTATTTTATATGGGCCCTGTCGTCTTAAATAAATGTAAACTAGATGCACCTCTGCGGAACCCTTTTGTGAAATATAGCCGTGCTTTTGTGTGTTATGTTATGAAAGTCTGTGTGTTTGTTAATAAATTAAGCCTAAGAGCAGTAATGGCCCAGTGTTAACGGCCGCAACTTACAAGTTGTAGATTATGGGTTCGAGAACCCAGGCAGGCTCTTTACTTTGTGCGTGTGTGTGTTGTAAATTATTTCATCACCACTGCTCTCAAAACGGTGAAGGAAAACAGCGTGTGGAAACCGGCATATCTTAGAACCAAATATTCGAAGACATGTGACTACCACCCGCGGGGTGGATAACGGCTCATTTCCTCTCACGGAGAGGAGGCCTGCACGCACAACGTACCAAATGGAAGTCTAAGAGCGGAAAAAGGAGTCCATTTAACCTATCCTATCCTAAGCCGAGTCGAAAGACTTGCCGAATTTGGATGTTCGTAACAAGGGTAGACCACGGCCTACATATCTAGGATGGGTGGGATATTCGTATCTACAAAAGCACGCACACATATCCGATGCTGGTGCAATAGGTCATTCATCTTTGGCCATTTCCTCTCTCTGGTCACGTGAAGTATGTCAACGAACTCATTATGCAAAAATATGTATCTCGAAGATTTTCAAGAATCAAGTATTTTGACCTCAATGGAGCAGTTATTATGATAGAATTCTAGGTAACTTTTAATGCAGTCAGAAGCTTAGATCTTGTCTAGTGTCTGTATTTTATAATACTTCATCATCATCATCGTCTTCCTCCTTCTTCTCTTCAGCATTTTCCTAACTATGTTTGGGATGCTTCCAGTCTAACCGAATGCAGCTATATTTTCCTCTTCAATTTATCTTTTTTTATGGTTCCGTACCCGAACAGTCCAAGCGCACGGTTGGCGCAGTGGTTGAGCGATTGACTGCTTGCGCTACGTGTCGTGGTTTCGACTTCAGCACGGAACAAATATTAAATTTGTATGACCTACAGATAGTTGTTCCGGCTCTGGGTGTTGTGATTGTGATTTTAAATGTTTGTTAACGCACCCACGATACAGGAAGAAATGCCTAATGTGGGGCAATGTTTTTTTTTTAAACAAAAAACAAAAAACAATCGGAATCCTATTGCTGTCACTCACGTGTCCATCTGTCTGTCCATCGACGGTCACAAAATTTTGTTCCGAAGAATTTTTTATCTTCCCATTGACCTATGAACTTTAAATTTGGTGATAATACGTATATTTCACTAACAAATACCAATATATTTTACCTTTGGTACGGAACCCTTAATGTAAGAAGTCCGACATGCACTTGGCCGGTTTTTTTATTGAAGTTAGACTCGCGTCTTAGGCCCGGTTTCTTGATCAGTAATTACCTCAACCAATGGTTAAATATGCAAACCAATTGATCCAAATTTCACTAAAATGCGTTTTGTCATCGGTTATTAGCCTCACAAATGGTCAAATAAGTTGGAGAGTTAATTATTGGACCATCTGTTAGTCTTAAAATTGATGAATTAACGATTTTTTTTTCCAAAATTTGAAACTGGGCCTTACTGTCTCATGTGATGGTAAGCGATGATGTGGTCGATGGTGAAGTATGCTTACCTAGAAGTAACCTATTCACTCTAGACTAAAGACTTGTGGGTTATAGGTATAAAGACTCCGACAGGGAATTCCACTCCATCATCCTTCTTCCTTCATTTCATCCATACCTAATCTATTCTATCTAAAGTTTTGAACGACATCCTAATAATATTATAAAGTTTGTGACTGTGGATGGATCGATGTTTGTATCTTATTTACGCAAAAACTACTGAATGGATATTGATGAAATTTTACAGTAATATAGGTTATCAGAATAACACAGGCTATAATTTATAAATATACTGGGGGAAGTAATAAACCCTTGCGAAAGTAACTCTGATACTTTTTAACAACCGACTTACCAAAAAGGAGGAAGTTCTATGTTCAAGTTCATGTATGTTTTTTTTTAATGTATTTTTACCGATATCTCCGTCATTTGGGCACCGATTTTGAAAATGATTTTATTGTTTGTAAGAGTATGTTCCCAAATTGGTCCCATTTTAATTTGGTGAAGATCTGATTAAGGACTTCGAAGATATACAACAGAACTCTTCAATAAATAAAAAACCTCTCGGGATTGCTGCACTCGCATGTCTGTTCATTGTTTATACCATTTCATAACATAACTTTACGCCAGTACGCTCTTAAGGGGTACGCAGATCTCTCATTTCACCGGTTATGTTCAAGTTTCATGATATTCGGGTAATCTATTCTGGCGTTGTAGGTACCTTACTAAACAACTTGCCTATCAGGTAAGTACCTACAGCTAAAAAAAAATCGTTTTTGCACAAAAATACTACCGACTTCCAAATAAGAAAACTACAAAATGAAAAATAACGTTATTTTTGGAAATCGGTGTCCATAACGCAAAAAAGTTTGTTGCAAAGCACTTTGTAGTTTTTTATTTGGAAGCCGGTAGTATTTAAAAAAAAAAGTTTTTTTCAAGCTCTAATCACTGAACCGATTTAGATAAAATTTGTTGTGGAGATAGTTTGAGTTCCAAGGGTGGGAATGACATAGGATAGTTTTTTTTCCGGTATTGTGTTCCCTTGGGATGTTATAGCACTTTTTACGCGAGCGAAGCCGCGGTCAGAAGCTAGTAATTTTTGTAGTAGGTCAGTTGCTAGTAAGTAAGCAATTTTTTTTGTTTGTTAATGACGCTAATTTAATGTACCTATTACTATGATCGTGATTGGATCAGACATATTTACATTTTCATCATTCATAAAATACTGTATATAAACCCAATCTTCCTCTGTACCAACGTCATTTCGTTCTCTATGACGCTAATGCGCCAACTTAATGATTTGTTCAAAGAGCAAAAACTATATTATTTTATTGCACAAATGGAAACAGCCTGGATGTAGACGTCACTCTGAACAATGAGTAATGTATGTAAATCCGTTGACGAGGATATTTACTTAGAAATTAATGATTTTATTATAAGCCAGGATCCAAAGGTTAGTTGAGAATTGCACCCAGTCATCCTAGGTTCGCACTTTAGGTTATGACTCGGCCTTATTTAGTAGGCATATATGTTAAGACAAACAATGCCATTGTTCAGTTCCGTGTAGTCAGCAGGCAGTGAATTAAGGGGTTTTCTATGTGTGCTGCTTGGGGAAGTTCGATGAGACTTACGCGCCCTGGAATCTCTCTCTCTCTCTATTAATTCAGTGTTGGGTGTACTAAAAACCTCTGCTTAACCCTTCAAAGAAAATAGGTGTTATGTTATGTTGTCAATGTTCCACTAATATTTTGAAATCCCTGTTGCTGTTGTGTTGTGTTGTCTGTGTCGAATAATTTTTTTATATACTATTCTATTCACGGGTTATTTTTCACCGATTTCAAAAAAAGGAGGAGGTTCTCAATTCGGTTGGGGAATGTTTTTTTAGTATGTATGTTCAGTGTGCTAAACTTAAGTGGCAGTGGGCAGGGCACATTGCTCGCACAATGGATGACCGATGGGGCAGAAAAGTTCTGTTGTGGCGACCGCAAACTGGAAGAAGTTGCGTTGGAAGACCTGGTGAAGGTTGCGGGGATACGCTGGATGCGGTGGTGGTGACGCTTGGGGGAGGCCTATGTCAAAAAATCAAAAAATCAATATCAAAAAAGTTTATTTCGTTATTACACGTTAAACAATGGTATACAGTTGGTGGCGTCCCCTTTTAAGCATATAGATCCCTGTACCAGGAGGCACCGCTCTTTTATATCTTACGAGTGTAATAAGTTACAAAACAAAAGTGCAATGAAAATTAATAATGAAGAGTCTATTTTTTGTATTTATTAACCATAGTCTGTTGGTGTGTGTGTGCGTGCGAGCGTGTGTATGTGTGTGTGTGTGTGTGTATGTGTGTGTGGGTGTGTGAGTGTGCATGGCTTTTTTATACGGAAGTGGTTTGTGTAAATATAAACAGTTTATAGAAGATTCTCTGTTTCATCGTAGCATAACTTATTTATCCACTTAATCAGTAACGATTTGCATTCTATAAAAGATTTGGTACATACATCTATTAATTTATTTAATCCATACTTCCATACTATATACTATATATACTATATAATATTATAAATGCGAAAGTAACTCTGTCTGTCTGTCTGTCTGTCTGTTACCTTTTCACGCTTAAACCGCTCAACCGATTTAGATGAAATTTGGTAAGAAGATAGTTTGAGACCTAGGAACGGACATAGGCTACTTTTTTTTGCAAAAAATGCGAAGTGGGAGAAATGAGAGGGGGGGTTAATTTTGAATGAAACTTCTTATTATGGCTTAAGCCGCTGAACCGATTAAAATGAAATTTGGTGTGAAGATAGTTTGAGACCCTGGGCAGGACTTAGGCTACTTCTTTTTTGCATAAAACGCAAATGGGAAGAAATAGGGGGGTGGGTTAGATTTGTGTGAAACTTCTTATTATGGCTTCAACCACTGAACCGATTTAGATGAAATTTGGTATGCAGATAGTATGAGACCCTGGGATAGACGTAGCCTACTTTTTTGTATAAAACAAGGTGCGGGAGAAATGGGGTGGAGTAGTTATAAAATATGAAAATAATATGAAACTTCTTTTATGGCGTCCTTCTTATTCGGCTGTAGGCATGATATAATTGTTTATGAAAGATTTGAGTGTCAATTTGAAAAAGTCAACTTAATGTCAGTGTTCGTGAAAGTGGTAATTTAAGCAAATATTCTACTGCTTAATTTTATTAGGGAGATATTTTTATGCTGTGGATATGCCTCGCAAGCGTAAATCACATCTGAGCCGTAGCTCTAGCAGAGCTCGAACAGCAAGAGTAGCTAGAAGCCAAGAAACAGAGGAGCAGACTCAATCCGTCAAATTTTAGATGATGAGCGTCACGCAACCCAAAGAGCTGCTGAGACTTTCAATCAGATGCAGGCTCGCCAACTCGCAGATGCTGAGCGTCACGCAACCCAAAGAGCTGCTGAGACTTTCGATCAGATTCAGGCTCGCCAACCCGCAGATGCTGAGCGTCACGCAACTGAAAGAGCTGCTGAGACTTTAGACCAGATTCAGGTTCGTCAACTCGCAGATGCTAAGCGTCATGCAACTGAAAGAGCTGCTGAGAGTTCCGACCAGACTCGGGCTCGCCAACTCGCAGATACTGAGCGTCACGAGACTCAAAGATCTGCTGAGACTTTCGACCAGACTCAGGCTCGCTAACTCGCAGATGCTGAGCGTCACGCAACTGAAAGGGCTGCTGCGACTTTCAACCAGACTCAGGCTCGTAAACTCGCAGATGCTGAGCGTCACGCAACTCAAAGGGCTGGTGAGACCTTTGAGCAAACACAGGCCCGGCGTATTTTACGAGCTCAACGGTAGTCTGAAAGGAGACGTACGTTTGCAAGAAATACATGGGAGTCGTTCCACAACGCTGCGTCTGATTATGACCCATTGATTGATTACACTTGCCATCGATTAGTTCTCATAGGGAACATGGATAAAAAATGTAGATATTGTGAAGCACTCAAGTGGAATGATGAGACACCGGGTATGTGTTGCTCGCTTGGTGAGCCAGAAGAACCACTCAAGTCTTTGCTTTTGTATGACAGTGATGAATCGCACCGTTTTTTAAGCAGAATAAGAAAATATAATACATGCTTCCAAGCAAGCTTGAAGCAAGTGGCAGCAGAGTGACTCACACTGAAACTCTACGGTGAGTTAAGAAACTCTACCCTGTAGAGTTTCTTGACTCTTTAGAATTATCAGGGGTACCGTCCCATACGTTGAGGCTGAAAGTTGGTGTCCCAGTCCTGTTAATGAGAAATCAGGACGCACCAAAATTATGTAATAGCACCCGACTACAAATAACACACCTGGGACGCAATATATAGTAAGGGCAATATTTATGACAGGAATAGCAAAGGGAAAAGATGTAATGATTTCACGTATTCCGATAATCCCAACTGATATGTCATTCCGATTTAAAAGGTTGCAATTTCCCCTTAAAGCGACATTCGCTATTACCATAAATAAAGCTCAAGGGCAAACACTGAAAGTTGCAGGAGTGCATTTAGAAAAAAACCATTTTCCCATGGGCAACTGTATGTAGCGTGTTCTCGAGTATCAAGTCCACATAATCAATATGTTTTAGCAAAAGATGGTAAAACTAAAAATATTGTTAACACGACTTTATTAAAGTAAGTTATTGAAAATTACAACTCTGTGTTCACAACCCATTTCCACACTTTTGACGACCTTAACAATATTTATAAGAATCAAAAATCAAATTAGTACCTACTGCATTTTATGTAACGCAAAATACACTATTTTTGTACTACTACTCTGTGTTTCCTTTTCTACGTTTTACGTGAGCGAAGCCGCGGGTAAAAGCTAGTTTATTATATAAGTAAGACTAGCGTCTGTCATACTAAATATCAGCAAATTCTGTTTTTACAAAATGGGTACAAGCAACATTGTGTTTCCTTCTTCTGGTTAATATATTGGGATCTAATGTTTTTTAGTACTACGTGTATAATATATAATTTTCGGAGTGATAATAAGTTACTAATTTGGTATAGCTCATAAGTAGGAAAGGTCCTTTTTTGAAGTACATTACTTTTATTAATGTCCGTTGCGCTCTGTCAACATCAAGAAAACGTGTTTTACGCGCGCCTTCCCAAATGGAAATACAATATATTATTACGGATTGAACTAACGAGATATACACTTCATTAAGAAGATTTTTTGGTATGCCACTCCTTGGGACAATATGTTGTAATGTTTTAAAAATCCAAATAAATTTTCGTATTCTCGCAGTTATTTGTTCGATTTGAGGATACCAGGACAGGCTTTGGTCCAACATTATACCTAGATACTTGACGTGGTTAACTTTATTGATGGTTGGACAATTACAGTCGTAATCAGCCACACTCCCACACTCATGTATTTTAATGTTAAAATCATGTTAGACATGATGTTGATGATTAGTTTTTAGACATGAAGCTACTTGTACCATTCCTTTTTCTGTATTGGTTTTGGTTTCAGCCCAGGTTGAGCCGGTGAAGACGATTGCGGTGTCATCGGCATAAGAGAAAATTTTTGCTTGGTTGATTGTCATATTACATAAGTCGTTTAGATAAATGAGGAATAGAGTAGGACCCAAAACGCTTCCCTGAGGTACGCCGCATGTTACATCAACGTCCTCGCTTACAACATTCTCTAGCTTAACCTTCTGTTTTCTTTTACTCAGGTAATCGGTAAATATAGATAGTTGTGTATCTCTAATACCAATTTTTTCTAATTTTTAGACAAGGATGGGAATAGAGACCGTGTCGAAGGCCTTTTTTAGGTCTATAAAAACCGATAAACACCTAGTTGTTTTATCAAGTTCTTTTGTTAATACAGAAGTAAAAGATGTGATAGCGTCTTCCGTAGAAATACCGCGTCTAAAGCCAAATTGAGAGGGAGATAAAATGTTGTTGGTTTGAAGATAACATAATAATCTGGGCATCTATGTCCAGCAGTAGACGTCTTTCGGCTGATATGATGATGATAATAATGATGAGTTCACCAATTGTGCATTGATTTTGATAAATTAATTTTTGAATATTATATAGTACGAGTATATTATCGCGGAGGTGGTCCAATTTAAATTTGGTGAAGATCCAATAAAGTACTTCGGAGATATACAACAGGACTCTTCAATAAATGACGGCAAATCTCTCGGGATTGCTGCAATCGCATGTATTTTTAGTGTATACACCATTTCATTACAAAACGCTCTGAAGGGGTACGCAAACGTGTACAGTTCACCCTGGTAAACTCTAATTTCACCGGTTATGGTCAAGTTCAACATTATTGCGTTTAACAATTCGGGGTCGCTTCTTTCTGTATTAGATTTAATTAAATGACTACATTTGACCTGGACCTGCCAAAATACACCAGCAAACATAAAAATACACCAGAAAACATAAAAAACTAATAGAAAAACCGGCCAAGTGCGAGTTGGACTCGCGCACGAAGGGTTCCGTACCATTATCGCAAAAAAACGGCCAAAAAAATCACGTCTGTTGTATGGGAGCCCCCCTTAATTTATTTTATTTTAATTTAATAATATTTTTTTTGAAGTGTATGTACAACTAAATATTCTGTGAATATTTTAAACGTCTACCTACCTGTTGCCGTTATTAATATTATTATATTAATATTAGTTAAAAAAATGTTGTATGGGAGCCCCCCTTAAATATTAATTTTATACTGTTTTTAGTATTTGTTTTTATAGCGGCAACAGAAATAATCATCTGTGAAAATTTCAACTGTCTAGCTATCACGGTTCATGAGATACAGCCTGGTGACAGACAGACAGACAGACAGACAGACGGACCGCGGAGTCTCAGTAATAGGGTCCCGTTTTTACCCTTTGGGTACGGAACCCTAAAAAGTAACGTGGTTGTGATATTGCACCGAATCAAGGTAGGTATCAAACTATGGGATTGAACTTGTACTAGGAAACCACAAAACTAAAAAGTCCTCGCAACAAAAAACCGGCCAAGTGCAAGAACTCGCGCACGAAGGGTTCCGTACCATTATCGCAAAAATGGCAATCATGTTTGTTGTATGGGAGACCCACTTAGATATTCATTTTATTCTGTTTTTAGTATTTGTTGTTATAGCGGCAACAGAAATACATGATCTATGAGATACAGCCTGGTGACAGACAGACAAATGGACCGCAAAGTCTTAGTAATAGGGTCCCGTTTTTACCTTTTGGGTACGGACCCCAAAACGTGAAAAATAAACATCTTTTTACAATAAAATACAACGAACTTCCAAATAAAAACACTACAAAGTGCAAAAATAAAAAAATCTTCTTTTCTTGACACCAACTTCCTAAATTAAAGTTATTTTACAGTTTGATGAATAAAAAAGCTTTTTCCACACAAAATAACCTTCCAATTAAAAACACCACATATTCAAAGATAACTTTAATTTCGGAAGACCGCATTTATGGTGTTGTTTCTTAGTTTTTTGACACCGACAAGACGAAAAAAAAAACCCTTCCTTTTTTCATCGAAATTATAACAAACTAGCTGTTCCACGCGGCTTCGCTCCCGTGGGCCACCCCACAGGACCCGTTTTCGGGATTAAAAAATTGCCTATGTTACTCAGGAATAACGTAGCTTTCTATTGGTGAAAGAATTTTTCAAATCGGTCCAGTAGTTTCGGAGCCTATTCGGTACAACCAAACAAACAAACAAACAAACAAAAAAATCTTTCCTCTTTATAATATTATATAATATAGTATAGATTATATAGTATATACTTACTAGGCACCTACAGGCTTATCTTTTGGTTTTACCAGATCCATGCCGCAGAACAGGAAAATACAAAGAATCCTCATCGTAGAATTACCTACATATCATATCGGCTTACCACGGAAACCGCAAATTGTTGTATCTCTATGTTTGTGAACCAGTCTTGACGTAAGATGTTTCTCTTGTTGATGCAATTTATTCCGAAAATATCTTGGTGTTTATTGATCAATCCTAGGTACTGTACGGTTCGTACACTTGCAGGGTTGTGGTTGTTGAGGTTGAAGCACGAAGAGTAAAGATCACTAGTTCCCGTTAGTTTTATTACGTATTTAATGTGTTTACAAATAATACTGTTGATGATTCCCTTCTCTAATGTTAGTCACCGCGTAACAGTTATCGCACTCGTCGATTTATTGTTCTACATGTGTATGTATAATATTGAAATGATGCACGTATGGGTGCAAGGCACGCGTCAGCAAAATATGTACATTTTTAGACTTTACACCTACCAAGGCGTCGTCCTAGAAAACGATTATCGCGGCGAGTACGAGTTCGTCGCGATTATATATTTGTTCGGTAAAACCTGACACGCGATGATGCGTTTAGAAGATCTAGACAAGTTTGTTTCTACCACCAACGAAGGCGTGGCGAAAAGCAATTGCGAACATGTATGGGATTTCAAACAATATCGAAATATTTATGATCAATCCCTTACATTACGACAATCGATATCGCTGACATCGAATGACACTTGTTCAGAGCCTTTTTACAAGTTTTTATTTAACTTGCAATGTATGTATGTATATGTCGGGTTTAGTCAATAGTACGGACGTCAAAACAAACCGCAAGCACGCCATCTGGTGGCAAAGCAAGAACAACTACGCATTGGCGCGCTTTTCTAAGCATTTCATTTACCTTCATTATATCCCAAGAGCCTGCGACGATCTGATCTTCGTAATTTTATAAAAACTGAAAGTTTCTCTGTGTATACTACCCAATACAGGTAAGAACGATCCTCAAATATAAAGCTTGGATTAGGATGGCTTTGGGATATGAGGTACCAAAGGTCTATAAAATTGCACTTCACTTTTGCTAAAGTACTTCAGCTCAGTTTTTATATATTTTATTTGGAATACATTAGTAATCAGGTATCCAATGTGAGGCACTTAGTACGGTGGTAATCACCTGTCAGACACCCTCAGAGTATGATAAATGTGATGAAACTTTAGTCATAGTATAATAGATTTATTCATTAATTTAAAATTTTTTTAAACAAGCTTTTTCGTATTTTTCTCAGCAATCCCTTTCATTTGATACCCATATCATGGCAGTGCACAAAAAATAACTAGTCCGCCATCTTGGGCCGTCCACCATATTGGATTTAGAATCACGTCACTTATCTAACCATGCATTATCATCCAAACTAAACGTGTATGCAAAATTTCATCCTAATCTGTGGAGGATAACTGCTTTAAAATTCAGTTGCAAGATTTGACGCGAGCACACTTACATATATATGTCGTATCTAGGGTGGCCGATAGATGCAAACTATCGAGCAATCAGGATGTATTCCCTTAGGTTAAGACATCGTGTGTGGGCAGGTCGGTGAGTGCAATCGTAAAAATGAAATCACACAAGTTATTCGGTACACTGGGTTTATAAAAAATTCTAAATCTATGCTACCACTCAAGTGGTTAGGAGTGTTGTTTTTTTAATGCTTAAGTAGTAAATGTTTAGACTCATAAATACAGTAGTACCAGCGGATTTGTGTCTCTGAAGTTGGCTGCAAGACCCTGCGCAGTAACTATTTTTGTGTTAATGTTGAAGGTGAAAGTAGCATTGTATATTTTGCTCTTTTACTCGCTTCTGTTTGTCGCATCGTCCTATCTCGCTTACTGTATGCATTATACTCGGAGACAAACTATTTCTTGCGCAATGGTTTGTAGAGCCTAATTTCAGAGACACAAAGATTTTAATAATTTTCAATAGCTTTAATCATATATTAGTTGAAATCGATTATAGATATGATTGTAAATGTAATAAATTTGGCAATCCCTAGCATCATTGAAAGCTCTCTCTACTTTAAGCTCACTTCACATAATTATGTCGTCACGGTGAGATTTCTACAAAATAGCAATGCAGTTTGCCTTACAACAAATAAACACGACGATCGTGTATTCACCCAATAATCACTTTTCATAAGAACGAAGGATGGGACGGGGTGGACGACGATTAAAAACCTTTTTAGACCTCTCTTCCGCCATTTCCGTATACAGATTTCCCAGCTCCAACCACCTTTAAATTCGTCGGTAAAAATCATAACTACTAAACAAGTTTTATAAAGGGGTATAAAACAGGCTTATTAAAGTAGAATTAATAAACTGGGTTTTTCTTTTTGATCTACCTTTATTTTTACTTGTTTAGTTTCTTTATACTATGCTCAGGGGGGTGACCATAAGCTCTTAGAGTAAGGTTATTTTGAGTGTGTTTAAGGGACAGATGTATATGACTTGTATACATCTGTCACTTACGCGATCTCAAAATAACCTTACTCTAAGAGCTTATGGTCACCCCCCAGATCGCGAGACCAACAAAACCGATTGGCTGATTCTAACTTAACTGGGCTTTGCCCGCAGCTTCGCTCTCAAGATAAATAGTAGACTAAAACAGAATACAAATATTGAAGAAAATAATGTAATCGTATCATTATTTCCAGCCCCAGAGTTTAAGTATCTACGAACATAATATAAAATAATAAAAATCGTTTATTTCTCACATCAAACCAAGTACAAAACAAAAAATATGTTAAATTGTAGTTTACAAATTTGGTTGTGGATCGCTGGTGCCATTGGTAGGTAAATAAAACCTGTGTTATAAGTGACCAGGCCTCCACCTCACATCGCTTTTTATAAACAATTACAATTGCATATAAAAGTAGCATAGACGAGTATACAATGACGAGATTAGAGATCAGAAAACGGTTGGTGAGTAAGCTAAGGTTACAATATTTAAAAAACATAAATTAGGAAAAACAGAAGTACCTGTGAAATGACCGAATGTTGTTTCATTGCAGTAACTATAATAAATAGTTGCCTAATAGTGGGAACTTGACAGTACTCGTATAATTATTTTGTAGGAAAGAGACGGGGCTTAAAACAGCACATCTTAAGCACGGCCCTTTGCGCACGCTCAACCTTTATCCGGTTGGATTTGGCTGCACCACCCCACGTGATTGAGCAGTAACTCAAGATGGACTGGCACAATGCTAGTCGAAAGGCTTACAAAGGTCGTATCACGCAGTGGTTCATCGCGAGTAACATTGATGAGAAAAATGATACGGTAGGAATCAGGAGACGAGCCTTACTACTCAGCGCACTCAAGGATGGTACCTACAAGTTGGCAGCAGACTTAGACACCATTTTCATGACATCTGCATCAGCTGACTGACGCAATGTTACTTTTTATCTACAGTATTAATTAGGATTAGTAGCCTTAGAAATAACACAACTTATACTAAAATCGGGCAGATTCCAACTCCAAACAACTTGACTAAAATGTCACCAAAAGAAATAATACCTCAAGAGGACACTGACTCAAACATTAGCACATTTACTGTGTTTACATTTACACGATAAGAGTTCTTGTTGAGTAAGGTCAGGCGCAGACGCTGTCAACAGTTCATTGACCTACGATATGAGTGTTTCACTCCTATATTTCGCAGAATAGTGCAAAAATTGTCTTTTCTTGAAAATTCTGAGATTTTGCAAATGATCGGATTATTGGCAAGTAAAAAAGAAATTCGTGATACGAGCTAATATCAGAATTTGTGTGAAAAAAATCTGTCGCACGCCTAGCCTGATTGCTGATTAATTGATAAAGTTTGATTGAAAATTTGTTCTGGTCCCTCAGAACACGATTTGAATGCAGTTTTAGTAAATCAGTGCTTTCATCACTGTAAGTGTATAAGCTTAATAAATCTCTTAAGATTGTAAACTATTTCTTCCTAATATGGCAGGGATACATACCAAAATATCGAATTCGGATTGGGTTTATAATATTTGTAATCATCTGTTCACAATTTATTAAGATTTTATAATCTCATGTGGAGTATTACAAACTTACGGTATTTACAATAATCCGATGACATATATTCCTTGTCGTCGTTCGCAATCATCTTAAGATATGTTTACAAAAATCCTGATATTAATTGTATGTTTGTTTTAATATTCTAGTCATTTGTAAAAGAACCTAGGATTATCCACAGTAAACGACTTTTCAATTTTCCTGCGACATACCTTATACACAATCACATAATTATCATTCCGGTTCTTCTGAGAAACTTGCAATCTGGTTTTTCCACTTTTTCTTGTCCATTCTTGTAAATTCAAGGTTGATGTGCAAAACTGGACTTTATTATTTCTGTTTTTGCAGTCGGTAAAAGAATGCATGTTGCATCCTGCCTCCCAAATATTTGTTCTTTAACATTATTATTACTAGCTTCTGCCAGCGGCTTCGCCCGCGTGATGGTAGAAAATTATCCCACGGGAACATACTGCCTAGATGAAAAGTAGCCTATGTGATATTCCAGATTATATAGTCTATCTTGGTCGGGGTTGCGTCGGCCACTTTGCGCAGAGTGCTGGAAAACCAACAGCAAAAGACCATCGCCCTTATTCAAGAGCCGTGGATTAGGGCCGGCAGAATATGTGGTCTTGCGAATATCGGGGGTAAGTTGCTGCTTGACACCTCCGTGAGTAACCCAAGAACTAGCATATTTGTACCGAAACATGTACCTAACCTACTAATTAACGAATTTTGTTCAAGAGACCTTACAGCAACAAGGCTTTCCAGAACAGACCAGCAACTCCCGGACATCGTACTAGCCTCGGCATACCTGCCAGGCGATGAGGACGTGCCTCTGCCTGAGCTCGCCTCACTGGTGGAGTACTGTGAAAAGGAGAAACTGCAGCTAATCATCGCGACAGACTCCAACGCGCATCATACGCTCTGGGGTAATGTCAAAACTAACAACCGAGGTGAGGAAATGCTTGATTTTATTCTTAAGTATAATCTTGTATTACTTAACAAAGGCTCAGAACCTACCTTCATTAACGCAAGATCACAAACAATAATTGACCTAACAATAGCAACCATAGGCATAGCTAACTCCATCCAGGACTGGCAGGTCTCCAACGAGATATCATGCTCAGACCACAGATGGATTCGGTATACCATAAACCTTAACCTACCTAAACCACAGCCAAGAAGGTCCCCTCGAAACACAGACCAGCCTAAGTTCTTCAGGCTTGTCAAAACCGAGTTAGGAAAATTACCCTCATTACCGGCTGAAATACCTGTAACCAATTTAGACGAACTTGTAAACAACATCACAACCATCCTCTTATCCAGCTATGAACAGTCTTGCCCCCTCACCATACCTAGGCAGAGAGTTAGGCAGTCCTGGTGGTGTCCAGAATTGGAAAGACACCGTCACAAGCTGAGAGGTCTGTTCAACAGAGCTAAGAACACATGGTCGCCAGAAGACTGGAACCGCTACACTTCTATCCGTAGAAACTATAAAAAACTAATACGCCTCAGAGGTAGGACTAGTTGGAGGCGTTTTTGCACAAACATTGAAAACAACAACCAGGCAATTAGGGTCAAAACCTGTCTTGCTCAAGAGACAGAACACTCAATAGGATGCCTGAAAAAAACAGATAACACATACACAACAAACGACGCGGAAACCAGTGAGCTGCTTCTGACCACCCACTTCCCAGGTTGTCATATTGCTACCCAGAAAGTCTGGGAACCACATAGGGAAAGGGACACGAGTAGCTCAGACTGGAAAGTAGCTTCAGAAGTTATTGACAAAGACAAATTAACATGGGCTATCAACACCTTCTTACCTTTCAAGGCAGCAGGGTTAGACGGTATCTTCCCAGCTCTGCTTAGGTGGAGCGGAGACTCTCTGGCGGAGTACCTCGTCAAGGTCTTTCGAGCCTGTCTAGCGCACCGCTACATCCCCTTGAGCTGGCGCGAAGTAAAAATCATCTTCATTCCGAAACCGGGTAGGGGCGACTACACCCAGCCCAAATCTTTTAGGCCCATAAGCCTCACCTCGTTTTTCTTGAAAACGCTGGAGAGACTGGGGGACAGGAAGATCAGAAACCAAATTTCGGAACTGTTTCCTCTACACCCTAATCAACACGCCTACTGCGCAGGTAGATCAACCGAATCGGCACTCCACTGCGTAGTCTCACGCATAGGAAATGCACTTAAAGCCAAAAACCCAACCCTTGGCGCTTTCATTGATATAGAAGGTGCCTTCGACAAAACAAGCTTCACCAGCATCGAACAGGCACTCGCCAAGCACGGTGTTGCGCCTACGCTTATAGAATCGATAAATAACATGTTAAAACACCGCGCTATTCAATTTACTGTGAACACCACCACACGCGGTGTCGTGAGTAGAGGCTGCCCACAAGGTGGGGTGCTGTCACCACTACTGTGGAATTTAGTTGTGGATGAGCTCATTGCAGAGCTCAACGCTAGCAGCCTATACTCGGTGGGATATGCAGATGATATAGCAATTATAATCTCTGGGAAATTTGAGGGCATCTTATGCGACCTCATGAGAAGAGCCTTCAATATAATCGAAGGTTGGTGCACTAAGCATGAACTATCGGTTAACCCCGAGGGGTTTTCGAGAAAACGGAACTAATAATGTTTACTAACAAAAGAGTCCTTGGACCCCATAGACTCCCTAAACTCTTCAACACAGAACTAACTCTTAAAGACGAGGTCAAGTACTTGGGGGTGATTCTTGATAGCAAACTGGTCTGGAACAAGCACCTTGACTACAAACTTAACAAAAGCACAATCGCACTTTACCAATGTAAAAAAATGTTAGGTAAAAAATGGGGGCTCTCTCCGAAGATCACGCTGTGGCTATACACAGCGGTGATCAGGCCAATGTTGGCTTATGGCGCTCTGGTTTGGTGGACAAGGACGGAACTGTCTACCACCATTGCCAGACTCCAAAGGTTCCAGAGACTGGCCTGTTCAGCTATCACTGGCTGCATGAGGACCACCCCGACAGCAGCCATGGAGATAGCCCTACAATTAACTCCTCTTGACCTATACATACAGCAGGAGGCAGCGCTAGCTGCCATCAGGCTGTCGCATCTGGGCATATGGGGAAAGAATCTAACCAGCCCACACGCTGAAATCCTGGACCGGGCGATTCGGTACCAACCCCTCATCGCCGCCCCGTGTGATAAAACACCAAATCAACCAATATTTAATAAAAACTACAGCATACAAACTGTAGAGGAATACAGGGATCAGTCTGGAACCAATGAAGTACGCATTTATACAGATGGCTCAAAAACAGACAACGGTTCAGGTGCTGGTGTACATTCCCTTGACCTCAATATTAACTTTCACTTACCGCTAGGCACATATAGTTCCATCTTTCAATGTGAATGTGTCGCCCTAACACAAGCCGCTACTGCTGTAAAGCGCTTAGGTATCCATAACTATGGAATCAGATTCCTATCCGATAGTCTAGCAGTGCTCAAAGCCCTAGAAAACAAACAAACCAACAGCAAACTAATCTTTGAATGCCACCTTGCCCTGGAGAGTATATCGACATCCAATCGAATTACCCTACAGTGGATCAAGGGACATAGTGGGTCTTTAGGCAATGATGCCGCGGATGAACTTGCAAGGAAAGGTTCTGAGATGATAGTGCTAGGCCCGTACTCACTTCTCCCCCTGCCTTTCTCACAAATTCGTGCATGGATCCGCCAAAGATCAACCGAACTGCATAACAACAGATGGTCACGGGCTACAGACTGTAGACAGTCAAGAACGGCCTTACCGGATGTAAACCCGCGATTAACCAAAAAACTTCTTAGCCTAAGTAGAAATAACCTCAGAATAATCATAGGGACAATTACGGGTCATAGCCCTCTTAACAAACATCTTTTTAACATAGGCGCCACAGACAGCCCACTTTGCAGGGGCTGTTTTGTCAGCTGCCCACGTCATCCTGGACTGCGAGGCCGTGAATTCCCAACGTGAAGAAATCCTCGGAACGGTGAGGCCTGAGAAGCCCCCAGGAAGCTTCTGCGCTTTTGGACGGAGCTAGGCTGGCTACTTTAGCCGGAAACCCCACGCACAACGGACCAAATGAGAGTCTAAGTGCGGAAAAGGGAGTCCCTCTTCTATTCTATTCTATTCTATAGTCTATCTTTGTGCCATATTTCATTCAGATCCGTTCTGCCGTGATTTAGTAGAAAACAAACATTTATCCATACATCAAAACTTTCGCATTTGTATGAGCCAGCACGCTAGTTAACTGTCTTCTTATTAGACCACTAGCTGATTGCCCGCGGCTTCACTTCCCACAGGATCCGATTTCTGGATATAAAATAGGCTATCTCACTTGGCGATAGCGTAGCTTTTTATCAGTAAAATAATTATCGAAATCGGATGAGTACTTCCAAACTTACAAACTTTACCCCTTTTATAATATTATTAATAAGTATAGATTAATATTGAGTAACTAGCGTAATACGAGTAATAAGAATGTCAAACAAGATTATTTTCTTGTTTCATATTTTTAGAACGAAGTATATGTGAATAATTTCAATGGCATCTAAGAATGCAGAAACGAACCTGTTTTAATCATTAAAATTAAAATTATAAATAAACCAAACCTAACCTGAGGTATAATGTATGACGAAAACGCCACTAATAATCCTGTTGCTACCTACTGAAAAAAGGCCGGTTTTAGTTCGGTTTTCTTGTTACTCTAATTCATTTAATATCAGTTTCAGTCAGACATAGCTAGAAGCCTGTGAGGTTCCCAGAGACGGTTTAATTAGTTCAACATAGCATAGGTGGCCACATCCTCAAATGAAATGAAGAAGAAGTTATTACAAAAATGCCTGCTTATTTTAGGAGGTCTTCTACTAGGTCATCGCTTCACCTTGGCCGACCTTAGGTCTAGGCTCACGAAGCTGGAATTGGTTTACTAGATTATTAATTTAGGTACCAGTGAATTAGGTAATTAGCTGTAATTTTTTGGTTCTTAAAGGGCTTATAACTTTAACAGAAAGGAAGTTTGGTGTATTTAACATTTGTATTGCTGATGGAGACAAAAGTACTTACCTGTCAGGGGTGCAAGTAAATTCTTCATCCGGCCAGCCATGAATTTCCCGTCACTAGATTCACCTAATTCTTCATAGTTAATTTCGCAACATAAGAAATTTATATCTCATATTCATTCATATTCATATTTATTTATTTGTTCAAGTGAACACATACAAGAATACTATAACGTGCATGCAGGATAACATAAAGAAAAACACAGGTTCAGACATGTTCGCCACGTATTGTGGCGTGCAAATATTATGATTAATAATATAATCAATAATTCAATAGTTTAAGTCAATAATTAATTTCAGCCAATATGATTAAATTATAAATTTCAACAGTAAATAAAAAAGTAATAACAAATAAACAAATAAAATTCTATGTCAAAATAAATTCTACAGTCAGAAAAGGATTAATACTGTAGTATACATTTTTGTATAAGGTTCATATTTGGTTTACGCAAATATGACTATATTTCAGAATTTCGTGTAAAGCTCAAGTGGTTGCCAATTCGCCTTCGCCGGAATACTCATATTCTTTCTCTTTTTGTTTAAAGTACTCTTTACTCCTTCGGGGTGGAAGGAGTCTTTATCTCAAGGATCGTTTTCAGTTTATCTGCGATTCCCACACGAAATCCCTGAGGTCATCAGATAACTTGCGACTTAAAATGCCAATGCATTCCACAACTTTCATGGATAAATCTTTTACAGTCCAGGCTGCTCGTCTGTGGAATGCATTACCTGACCCAATTAAACGTGCTCAGTCGTTGCCTGTGTTTAAAAGACTCGTCAAGCAGCATTACTTGTCGCTGTGATCGTACTCTTAGTATTTAAACAGACTTTGTCTATGATTGTAATACATATTTAGTATATAAGACGTGAAAATAAATGACGTACATTTATTTTCACGTCTTATATACTAAATATGTATGTATCTATTATATGGCATATATATATATATATATATAAATATATGTATATATATATATCTTTTTATGTGTAGAAGATTTTATAAATGATTATTTTTAACATTTAAAAAGAAAGTAAAAATATTTATTTGTGACCCGCACAGGGGACACGAGCATTGAGTGCAATAAACATTTGCTGTGATTCTTAAATCACACACACACACACACATCACATCATCAGCCTATTAATGTGCCCACTGCTGGGACACAGGCCTCCTCTAATTCTTAAATATTTTTAAGAAATCTGTTTCTCTTTTTTAGTTAGATTTAATTGTAGATTTTATTAAAATAAAATCTACAATTAAATCTTTAAAAAAAATTGTTATTTTCTTTGTTAATTTTTCTTTTATTGTTTGTTTTTTTTTCAACAATATGTGTATTGTGTACGCCTTCATGGCAAAACATAGCGCCCATTATAATTAACCTAAGATCTTTATGTAAATACTTATGTTTCACAAATAAATGTTCTGAGGTTGATTTGAGTTGTTTTTCACACTATCATAGAGAATCAGAGCTCGAAGCCAATTAATTTTATTGTTGCCTTAAAAGGTCCCTGCGCACTTTTGCCTTATAATGTTTCAAGAATTTTAGGAAAATCAAGAGAAATGTGTGGGGATTAAACTCCTTATGTGGGGTTTTTATCGATACAATTATGTGCATATAGCGGCGCTATAGGATTATTACTACATACCCAGACACAGTGTATAGATAGATACATAGCTTACATTAGAAAGGTATATTAGATCTTATTTGGTTGATATTTGATGTTAAGGGAAGTACTGAATTATTTTTAATTTTTCTATAGTAGTATTCCTTCCAAACAGTCCGATTCAATCTTACTGTTAAGAAGTACAAATTCCACCATTGACAAATAAGATGGAAATACAAATAAAAGCCTTAGAGGCAAGAACAGAATCCCACTAATTATTAAGAATATAATCGTGGCCACTTGTACACGTTGACACTTTTCACTGCCATTATGAACTTTAGTCTTCAACAAGGCATGCAACACTCTTAAATAAATCAGCAAATTAATGAACAAAATTAAGAAAATTGTCGACGAATAGATCTTGTCAGTTATACCAGAACTGTCGGAATTTGGTATTACGACTCCAGAAAACACAATGACTATAAGGGGCAATCCCCAGGCAAATAGTGCACTCTTGAGGTACTTCCTCTTGATGTCACCACCGAGCACTTTCACTAAATCAACGTATAACACATAACACAACAGGAGCAAACAACAGTCGCTTTAAAGTATAAGAACGTCAATTTAAGAGCGTATTGTATGGAAGCACTTCCCCTTATCTTCACATCGTCGGCCCCAACCCAGGACCCAACCCACGACAATACGACGACGACGACGACGTAACCCAGGACAATATTCACGGTGTTGTTGAAGATGATATTAAGGGTCATATAGTTCTGGAAACGCCTGAACTTCGTTATGAGGATCCACGAAGGAATGCCGACGAAGAAGGTAATAGTTGAAAGTACGATCACAGCAAGTCTAGCGCATTGTTCAGGACTAATACTTTTATCAGTAGAAGAACTATTGGTGTCAGAGTTTGGAAGATCACTGGTGTCGTTGTCAATCATTTTTTGGAGCACATAATATATGTCGTGTATTGTAAAAGGCAGACGGTACACGAATGGTTAAAGCCAAAACTTACGGAAGTTGACGAGGAAAGTATATAAATAAATGTTACTGTAAAAGCCCGAAGTACGGTAAAGCCTAAGGTTTACCAGTAGTACCTAAAGTTTACTAAGTCTTTTTACTAGTCTTTTTTGGACTTTTACTTTTGACTTTTACCAGTAAGGTAAAAGTCCAAAGTTATCTGTGATGCTCACTAATTTCGGACTTTTAACAACAGTGACACGGTAAATCTTAGGATTTATCTTAAAGATTGGTAAATGTTAAAAATTGTTATGACCAGAGTCCGGGAAACTATCCGACGATTGTTTTACGATACGATATGCCGGTTTTCTCACGATGTTTTCCTTCACCGTTTCTAGAGCAGTGGTGATAAAATAATAAATAAACAAAGTAAAGCCTGGGTTTGAACCCACGACCAAGAAGGGCACACTCGACCAACAAAGGTCATTATTTGCATGGGTTCTTTTCGGGCTAGGCTAGAGTCTGGCAAACGAAAGTAGATACTGAAAAACAGCGGAAAATTTAAAAAATATCAGCATAGCAACCCCAAAACTAGTATGAAATACCTGGAATAACCTAATTTGATACCTTAGAATTATTTATTTTATTTCGTCTGAATAAAAATAGTACCTATAGGTAATTGAGGTACGTAATATTTTAGATATTATGTATCAATCTCAATAAAAAAACAACAGTATTCTATAATAATTTTGGTTTATTCAACTTATTAGCGTCATACTAACTGTCCACGCCATCTATCACTGAAGAGATGAAGAGGATATCGTTCCTTCGGTCGCTCACCACTCAACCTCGGTCTCTCGCTCACTCGCGCCGTCGTCATTCAAAATGTTTTTTATCTTCACTCTTCCTTTGCGAACCACCAAACAGCCACGGCTAATATTGTAACGAATATTTTACACAATATAAAACTAATAGAAAAATCTTCAAGTTGCTTCATTTTGGACAAACAAACCCTGATCCTGCACATATTGGACCTTCGAGACGGATGCTGGATCCGAGACAACCAGGAGAACGAGTAACGTCGCCGACACGAGAAGGTGACGCCATAGTTGGACCAGCAGCCATTTTATACCAGAAGAAAACGAAGATATTATCAGAAAAGCAACGGTTAGGTATTTTGTTCCCGTCCTTTCCCTATACACTTCGATTTGTTTTAACGCTGTGCTATACGATTACAGTTTGGTTGTACGCGACACGAGAGTTGCAGTTACGCGGCTCCGTTGATGCTTGCACGTGAGTACTTAACTACATACCAACGCTTTTTCGTAGTCCGCCAAAATGTCTGTAAAATCTGTAGGGGAAATTCTTTCTGATTTCAAAAAACGTAGGGGTAATGTAAGGGGCCGGTTAACACAGTTCAAAAATTTTGTTGACTCATTTGAAGGAGCTACCTTGACTACCTTACAAGTAGCCGAACTAAAGTTGCGAATTCAGGCTGCCATCGAGATATTTTCTAAATTCAATAGCATTGAGTGTGAAATAGAATTACTTTCATCGGAATCGGAGTTAACCGCTAATTCAGAATATGTAGAAGCATTAGAAACATTATATTTTTCGGCTATGGCCAATGCGAATTGTCTCATTGACAATGCGGAGGCTTACAACAGGTTCCCTGTGGCATCAGCTCGGGATGTCTTCCGACAACCTGTTAATATTAAATTACCGGATATAAAACTACCTGCCTTTGAAGGTTCATATGACCACTGGCTGGAGTTCAAACATTCATACGTCACTATGATCCATAACCGTTCCGATTTAGACGAAATACAAAAGTTTCATTATTTACGGTCAGCTCTGAGTGGAAGTGCGTTACAGGTCATAAGTGCCTTAGAGTTCAGTCCTGCCAACTACATTCATGCCTGGGAACTATTAGAAAACCGCTATCATAATGATAGGTTGTTGGTAAATAATCACGTCAAAGCTTTATATAGTATTCCGTCGGTAAAACAGGAATCACCTTCACAAATTCGCAAGTTAATTGATACCGTTCTACGAAATTTACGCGCTCTGGCGTCACTCGATGAACCCACAGTCAATTGGGACACCTTAGTTATATACTTAGTCGTTAGTAAGCTTGATCCTTCCACGGAACGGGAGTGGGAGAACCACATAGGCGGTATGTCTTCAGGGTCAAGCGATAAGGTCAAATTAAACGACTTAATATCATTCCTTAAAAATCGTGCAGACACACTAGAAATGATTAGTGCAAACCACGTAAAGTCGAAAGAATTGCCTCAAATTGTTAAGCAGCATCAACACGACAAACGAAGTTCAAACCGCGTACATAGTTATTCATCCATAAAAATGAATCGTAATAACTTACGCAATAATAAATTTAATAAAAAGGATTTACCTAATTGCGTTTTGTGCAATCAAGGTCATGCGTTGTACACGTGCATATTATTCCTTAACATGTCTATTAGGGATAGAATGAAAGTTGTTACTGATAAGAAGCTGTGTTGGAACTGTCTGCGAGCAGGTCATACGTTAGACGACTGTATTTTCGGACCGTGCAGGCAATGCCAGCGCAAACATAACAGTTTGTTACATTTAGAAAATTATAATAGTCAAAGCGTTAGTAGTAATGCGTGTGTGCGTAGTGAGTCGCGCGGAGAGGCAACTGATACGCACACAACGACGACCGCGTTGCATTCTTTACCTAACAATTCGAATAACACTGTTGTATGCGATAAAACAACTAGTGATTTTAAATTGATAAATACGGTTTTACTTTCTACGGCATTAGTGGAAGTAGCCGATAATAATGATGTTTATCATATAGCTCGTGCACTTTTAGATAGCGGAAGTCAGAACTGTTTTGTTACGGAGAAATTGTCTAAACGAATAAATGCGTCTTATATACAGTCCACAGTTCGAATCTCGGGTGTGGGACAATCTGTCGCACAGTCGTGCCATTCATGCGATATATCAATTCGATCAAAAGTAAACGATTATTATACCAAGCTAAGATGTATTGTCTTGCCATGCATAACGTCCAGTTTGCCTACGATAAACATAGAAGCTGGTCATATACGTTTTCCTGAATCCCTACAATTAGCAGATCCTACGTTTAACGTTAGTTCAGAGATTGATTTGCTGATAGGTGCAGATAGATTTTGGGATCTTTTAGAAACCGATAAAATACGTTTACCTAGTGGGCCATTCTTACAAAATTCGAAATTAGGATGGTTGTTGTCCGGTCCTGTATTTGTTAGGAACTCGAAACCTACTCACGTTCATTGTCACTTCAGTCAGGACATTGATAAGCAGCTCCGATTATTCTGGGAAATTGAGAATATTCCTTCATCACCATGTTCCATTCTTACAGATGATGAACGTATGTGTGAGGAATTATTTAATAATACGACTAAACGCGAAGAAAATGGTAGATTTTCAGTTCGTATACCGCTAAGAGAGGCACCAGACACACTGGGTGATTCTTATACGTTAGCGAAGAAACGATTTTTATCATTAGAACGTAAATTCGAACATTTACCTGAATTTAAACGTATGTATACTAACTTTATGCGAGAATATAATGACTTGGGTCACATGTCGAAGTTAGCTACTTGTAGTCGACCTAACTATTATCTTCCACACCACGGAGTCATAAAAGAGAGTAGTACGACTACAAAATTACGCGTAGTGTTCGACGCTAGTGCTGTCACTAGCTCGAATAAATCATTAAACGATATTCAACTGCCGGGACCCGCGTTACAAAATGATATTTTTTCTATTTTGTTGCGATTCAGACAGTATAAATATGTAGCTTGTGCAGACGTGGAGAAGATGTTTCGTCAGGTTCTTCTCCAGTCTGATCAAAGGTCATTACAGTTAATATTGTGGCGCGATAATCCTTCGGATCCATTAGATACCTACCAACTTAATACGGTTACTTATGGTACTGCGTCAGCTCCATATTTAAGTATGCGATGTATCAGACAGTTAGCATTAGAGTGTGATGATGACGTCATCGCTCGCGTCATCACTCAAGACATTTTCGTAGACGATCTTATCACAGGTGCTGATGATTTAGAACATTTAATTCAAGTTTGCCAGAAAACTTCAGAAGTACTACAGTCAGGGTGTTTTCCTTTGCGCAAGTGGACATTTAATTTAGACGTATCTCAAGATAAATCCACAGAACGTTTTATAGGCGAGCATGCGCAAACTAAAACACTCGGATTAGGTTGGCACAACACTAGTGATGTGCTGCATTTTGTTACGAATATTGATAACAGTAATAACGAGTCGAATTTAACTAAACGGATAATGTTATCAGTTATATCACAAATATACGACCCATTAGGCCTTCTTTCTCCTGTAGTTATAACATCAAAAATAATTTTACAAAAATTATGGTTAAGTAAAATTGACTGGGATACTCCGGTTTCTAGGGATGTTGTTAGCACTTGGAAACATTTTATTTTTACTTTACGATTTTTAAAAGACATTCGCATTCCTCGTCATGTAAAGGGTGACCACACTCAATATAAAGAACTTCATATATTTACTGACGCGTCCCAAGACGCATACGGTGCGTGCGCTTATTTACGTACTTATAGTGATAACTCTGATGTAACTGTACATTTGTTGTGTGCGAAAAGTAAAGTTGCACCTTTAAAGGCTATAAGTATTCCTCGTTTAGAACTTTGTGGTGCCTTAATAGGAGCTAAATTATACAAGAAAATCGTTGAGTCTCTAAGGTTACAGTTTAGTAAAATATATTTCTGGACGGATTCTACAATAGTCATGGGTTGGATTAAAATGTCACCACATTTACTTAAAACATTTGTACAAAATCGAGTGACCGAAATCAACGACCTCACAGGTGACTCGGTGTGGTTACACGTAAGTAGCAAAGACAACCCAGCTGATCTATTGTCGAGAGGTTATAGTTTAGATTTATTAAAAGATTGTGATTTATGGTGGTACGGTCCGTCTTATTTACGTCACAATTTACATTATTTCGATCAGATTAAATGCGATAATTCAGATGTCTGTAATTTACCTGATTTAAAAGGTAAACAAACATGTTTAACTTCTATACAATGCGAAGATTTAATTAACTTTGAAAAATATGCTTCATTCTCTAAACTTAAACGAATAGGTGCTTACATACTTAGATTTATAGATAACACATGCATAAAGTCGACTGCTAAAGGTAAAGACAGCCGTCCGGTTCGAACCGGTTTCTTATCAGTAAGCGAACTGAATGCCGCGCTAAGAATGCTCATTAGGTTAGTGCAAATAAAATCATTTCCAGATGTTTACAATAATTTAGTTAGCAGTGTTCCTATTAAACGTACTTGTAAGCAATATAATAAGGTTTCTAGTCTTAATGTTTTTCTGGATGAACACAATATAATTCGGGTTGGTGGAAGACTATTTAACTCGTCTAGTTTTACTTACGATAAAAAACATCCGGTTTTATTGTGCAGTAAACATCCTTTCACTATTAGTTTATTTCGGTATGAACATATACGATTATTACATGCGGGTCCTCAACTTCTTTTAGCTACGGTGCGTGAATGTTGGTGGCCATTAAATGCTAGAAACTTAGCAAGGAAAATAGTGCATGAGTGAGTGAAGTGTACACGAATCCGAGGTAAGACATTAGCACCCATCATGGGTAACTTACCACTTGAGCGCTTGGAGCCTGGCTTCCCATTTATGCGAACGGGTGTTGATTATGCGGGGCCAGTATTCATATTAAATCGAAAGGGCAGAGGTTCAAGATTAACCAAAGCTTACATATGTTTATTTATTTGCTTCACGACGCGAGCTATGCATTTGGAACTTGTTACAAGTCTCTCTTCAAATGATTATATTTTAGCATTAAAACGTTTTATTAGTAGGCGAGGTAAGCCTTGCGTCATTTATTCTGACAATGGCAAGAATTTCGTGGGCGCAGAGAAAGAATTTCCTTTATTTTTAGAAAAAGGTTCTGAAACTATTATTAATTACGCTTCAGACAATAACATTGAATTTCGATTTATTCCTCCTTATACTCCACATTTTGGCGGTCTATGGGAGAGTGGGGTACGCTCGTGCAAGCATCATCTGAGGCGCATAGTAGGTAACGCGCGATTAACTTACGAGGAATTTTGCACAGCTTTGACACAAATCGAAGCCGTCCTAAATTCCCGTCCAATTTCACCTCTATCCTCAGATCCTTCCGACCTTACTCCTCTTACCCCCTCCCATTTCCTTATTGGCCGACCGTTGACAGCACCACCTACTGAAGACGTCACAGACAAGCAGACTTCGAGGTTGACACGCTACGAACGAATCGAACAACTTCGGCAGCACTTCTGGCGACGCTGGTCCACAGAATACGTGGCGGAGCTGCAACTGCGAACCAAGTGGAAGACTAAGCAGGATGACATCACACTGGGCAGCCTTGTCCTCATAAAAGATGACAACCTACCACCGTTAAAGTGGCGGTTAGGTCGTATTACACGTATATTTCCTGGGAAAGACGGCGTGGCTCGAGTAGCGGACATCCACACAAGTACTGGAACAATTCGACGAGCCTTCTCCAAGATTTATCCGCTGCCACTGCAATCGGTAAGCGAGGACGCTTGACCCACCATCATTTTGAAAGCTGGGCTTCCAAGGCCGGGGGCATGTCCACGCCATCTATCACTGAAGAGATGAAGAGGATATCGTTCCTTCGGTCGCTCACCACTCAACCTCGGTCTCTCGCTCACTCGCGCCGTCGTCATTCAAAATGTTTTTTATCTTCACTCTTCCTTTGCGAACCACCAAACAGCCACGGCTAATATTGTAACGAATATTTTAAACAATATAAAACTAATTGAAAAATCTTCAAGTTGCTTCATTTTGGACAAACAAACCCTGATCCTGCACACTAACTTATGAAATCTAACACCACACGTAAACAATCTTGTTTTTGTTTGAATTCGACGTCTTTCACCTGATGTTTTTCTTGATATTTAGACATCATGCGAAACGACATCTCAAGTAATCCACTTTTAATTGTTTTATTCATTTTTCACTTAATAAATACTATTATCAAGACCACAACAAATCACCAAAAATGTATGTTAACATTAGTATAGCATTGCCATATAAAAAGTTTGCAAATAATTCGAGTGTCTACTTTCGTTTGCCAGACTCTAAACAAATCAACATCTTTGCTTGTATGCAGGCTCACAATGTAACTAATCACGTTATGTATTGGCGAATAACTTCAACAACATTCCACTAAGCATGTAGTTTGATCTACACGAACAATCAGTAACTCTCACTGTATTTCTCCTTAGGTTTTTATCACCAATTCACAACTCAAACCAACCCGCTATATTCTTACTCGATCTCTTGTCTAATTCCCCCTTGTTCGCGCCAAAAACTAGTGCTTAGTGTTACGTCAAGTTGACATCTGTCAAAGTCATTCGAAACCATAGCACTCTTCAGAACGAAATCTTAAAAAAATGCCGACATAACTAAAATCTAATTATCTACAAAAGTGACATCGAAAGACCTAAATATCGAAAGAACAGGGTATCGAATGCCCCAAATATCGAAGTACAGAGAATCGAATGCCCTAAATATCGATATTTATTTATTATGTATGTCACATGGTAATTTGAAAATTCGGATATTGCGAAAACCTGCATAATTAGAAAATGGTCAAAAAAATCTGCGAGCAACTTGGAAGTAGCGCTCGCTGGCCGCTGCAGTGGCACCTCTCGCTTTGCTCGCTCGGCGCACGCGCAGTTGGTCACAGTTCTAACCTAACCTATTTCACCCGGTCAAAATAACGAATCATACCTACAATCTGCCTGCGACTAGATAATTAGACAATGGTGATTGTTTTTTTTTTCTTAATATAATACACATTGTGAAATTGACAATAATAACAATATTGACAAGGCTCACTGGTTCCAATGGTTAATTTAACACACCCATACGTTTATTGCACTCGTTCACATATATAGGTACAATAGCAAATCTTTTATCTACTCTCATATCGAAAAGTTCCAATTATGAAATAAAAAATAGTAACTTATATATAAGTACTTAAACTCGGTTTATAAAAACCGAGCCGCAGACGAATTTTAATACGAGTGTGAGTATAAACTCACACTCGTATTTTATTTACTTTCCTTATGTGACGGTGTCATATATCCTAAATCACTATTATTGGATGGCCGCAAAGAGTTATACTAAGATGCATAAACTTATACAACACAACAAGCAAGTGCAGTACAAATCGATGTTTGATGAATCAAGGATAGGCAAGACAAAGTCTGAAATTGATGATATTGCTTTACACGTTTGACACAGGGTCTAACCTCTCGAGGTCTACCTGGAAGTCCCTGAACCACCTCAGAACCCAAGTAGGAAGGCATAACTCGAACCACGTGAAATGGGACCACCTCGATGGAATAGCAGCAGGGTGCAATGTGTGCATGTGGTGCCGAGTCGCTAACCATGCTCAACCTCCTGGTCTGTCCTCTGTTCTCCAAAACATGCAACCAGGGTGATATATGCGCTGCCACCGATGAAGCCGTAGAAGTGGCTAAGTTTTGGGCCAAACAAATTTGAACGACTGTCGTGCCAGCAACACGAAAAAGAAGAAGTCAAAAGCAGGAACTTTAATCGAATTGTTGTTTTATCGGAGTTTTCCGAAAGGCGTTGGTTTGGTCAAAACCAAAATAAACCAGACATTCCATGAAGACGACCAAGTCCACCTTTGATTACGACATAGCTTATGACTTATTATTAAAATATGTATTTGTCATTAATAAAAACAGTTTCCTCAACTTACGTCATATGACTAGAAAATGTATCAGGTATGCTCTACATGAGACATTCGACATTAGTGTGCCGACTGCCTTTTGGAGTACATGACATATAATATATGTGCTCCCAAAATCGCCATGTCAGCCAACGACACTAGTGTTCTTCTAAACTCTACATACACAAACAGTTCTTCTGATAACAGAAGTATCACTCTTCAAGAATGCGTCAGCATCGCTGTGTACGCACTTTCAACAATCACCTTCCTCATCGCCCTTTCTTCGTGGATTCTCATAAAAAAGTTCAGGCATTTCAAGAACTATTTGTTCCTCAATATCATCTTTAACAATATCCTGAATATAGTGCTGGCTTATGTGGCCGACTATGTGATGGAAAGGGCAAGTGAAACGATACAATTCGTGCTGTATAGATTGACGTTCTTATACTTTAAACTGACTGTTAACTGTTGGTTGCTGCTGTTGTGTTACGTGTTCTATGTTGATCTAGTGAAAGTGTTCAAAAGTGACATCAAGAAGAAGTATCTCAAGAGTACTGCATTTGCCTGGGGACTGCCCCTTATAATCACAGTGTTTATCACAGGCGTAATGCCTAATATAGACAGTACTGGTATTATATCTGCCTATATCTTTATATCGATTATTTTCTTACCTTTGTTGATTAATTTGTTTATTTATCTAAGAGTTTTGTACGAATTGTTAAAGCTTGAAGTTCATAATAGCAGTGAAAGGTGTAGACTTGTTCAAGTGGCCACTATTATATTCTTTATTAGTGGGGCTCTGTTGTTGTTGCTGCCTCTAAAGCTTATATTTGTTTTTCCACCATATTTGTCAACGGTGCTAGTTTTCTTACAACCTGTTGTCACGGATTTGTACTTCTTTACAGTTAGATTTAATAGGTCTGTTTGGAAAAAATATTACAACGGAACAATTAAAAAGTGCAGCATTGCCGTTTAACGTGGCAAAATCTTGTTAGGGTTAGGCATACCCGAAGGATCCAAACGGAGCCTATTGCTGTTACTCACGTGTCCGTCTGTCGGTCTGTTCATCTGTCACACAGGTTTTATAGCCAAACGGTTGGAGCTACAGTCTTAAAATCTTTAAGGTATAAGCATCTTGTTGACCCAAAGACATATAAATTGTCAAAAAATATTTTTTAATGTTTTTCCCATACAGCTAAAGGGGGGAGGGAAAATAATTTAGGGTATTATTGATTAGAGCTCGTTGATTAGATAAATACTGTATTTTTTGTTTAAAAAAATATTGGAAAACAAAGGAATGAGATGCCACCAAATTCAGCTTTTTTTTACAAAATATTGTTCCGAAGAATTTTTTAACTTCCTATGAACTTGAAATGTGGTGATAATGTTTATTATTACGTATATTTTATTAACAAATACCAAAATATTGATAAATCAGATTTTATCTTGAAATACCCTTATTTTTTCTATTACAACCAACTTAATTTTGCGGTTTGGTACGGAACCCTAAATGAGTTAAGTCCGACACGCACATGGCCGGTATTCTTTTTTGTATATGTATACGTTCATAGTTAGGTCACGGAGAACACAAAGAGAGAAAATTTATTCCATATAAATTTCACTAGATGGCGTGATATGCATCGATTTGCTGTTAAATTTTGTGTAAAATTAAACGTTTGTAGAATTGATCATAAAAATATATTTTCTTGTTGTATCGACTCTCCTAAGCACAGATTTAGAATACTGGCCTCAATTTCACATTTCAAAGATTATTTAAAAGGACAATTTAATATACATTCTAATTGATGGCGCTGTATTCAATTTCGAGGTTTTCGACTGGATTGTATTGTAACATTTCGGTACAATGAAACTGTAAAAACGTGCAAATATACTATAGAACAAATCGTCACTGTATTTACAGAAAACATATTTACAAAACGAGTAACCCTTTCACTTGCAAGTCACTGCTAACACCATCTATCACCGTGGAACGGAATTGAACGCTGTCGATGTTGCTTTAGTAAATGAGCCGCTGAGGACGCCGAAAAACTCTAGTTACATCGGCACCATTTCTTTGTATGAGATGAGGCATCTATACTATGTATTATTAAATTACCTGTGGTAAGGTTTAGTATATTATGTTAGTATATTTTTGTGTGATTTGTTAAGTATGTACATAATTATACTGTTAAAAATAAAACTGTGTATGTTTTTATGGTTTTAGAAACAATTAGCACAACAATATAGTTTAATCTAGTTAGTAAGTTGTTCTAGTTGGATAATCTAGTTACTTTTTATCTAGTTTAGTTCTTCTTTGATTTTTTATTCTCATCTTGTGAACTATATCGTAAACCAATAATAAGGTAGCTCATGGCTATCCGATACTTGTCAGGGATACAAGAGAAACTTAAAACTACTACTACTTAGAATGTATAACTTCTTAAACACCTACACTGTACCAATACAGATTGACAGACAGTTGAAATTTTCACAGATGATGTATTTCTGTTGCCGCTATAACAACAAATACTAAAAACAGAATAAAATAAATATTTAAGTAGGGCTCCCATACAACAAACGTGTTTTTTTGCGATAATGGTACGGAACCCTTCGTGCGCGAGTCCAACTCGCACTTGGCCGGTTTATTTATTTATTTTTTGTACTCCTACCACTGTTGTGTCCTTTTGAACCCAAAGGTTGACTGGTAGAGAATGCCTTGCTGCATTAAGTCCGCCTATGTATGACCATTGTACATGAAGTTTAAATAAATAAATAAATAAATCAAAAAAAATGTGTTTACACATATCAGAAGGGTTTTAATAATAGGTTTTAAAGAAGCTCTGAAGCATTTTCCTCGTTTATGTTTTGTTTATATATTATTTCTTAGAACTCAAACATGTCTTGAAATGCGTATTTAAAGACCTGATATTAATTTAGGTCAAAAACACGAAAAAATAACAAATACCTGTCTGTTTTTAGTCGTTATTGGCATAATTGTTGAACATATCCTGTAGCCTAATTGTGTAAGTGAATTTGGCAAGGCGAAGAGCAAAGAGTATGAACAATGGACCAATCACTTACGAGATGAAAGAGGCGATGTGGATTTCCGTCTATGTGACTGGTCGATTGTACATAATCTTTGCCCTTTGCCTTGCCGAATTCACTTACGCACTAAGGCTGCAGGATTTACCTAAACATAGGATAATTTTCATCCTGGTAATTAAAAAAACCTTTATTGCCCAAAATAATAAATAAGGTATGGGTTAGGTAAGGGCCCCTTGGGATAACTTTCACGTGGGTGACGTCACTTACAGAAGCGGATCATAAGTTGCGATGATTTATATTATGGGAGTTAAAAGTTAACATAGCTACGTTGGTACAAGGTTAAGAGTTTATTTATAAAACTAATGACTAATATTTATTTAAAGTAGTAGACAATATTTATAACACTAAATATAGCACACAAACTTACAGAGTTGGTCTTAATGCCTTATATTTTCTACTACTCAGGCTGTCAACTTGTACCTGATATTATTGAAACAATTCACTTCTGCCTCACGCTTCGGGGAATGCAGGGACCAAAAAAAAACTATTTTTGCAATCGTGTTATATTTAAGTGACACCATTCATCCCCTCTGCAGCAGAAGGACAGATAAGCAAAATCCCGGAATAGCAAAATCCCAGATTAGCAGAAGGATAGATTTGCATAAAGGCAGATAATGTACTGTCGCCGTCAAATAAGTAACAACTCCTAGTAAACTTATTATCAATTTGTGATCTCTTTTCTTTATATATCTAAAGGTCATGCATACTGCTCTCACCTCTGGTACGGATCTGCCAAATACCAACTTTATGCACTTGAGTCGATTGACAGACGGGCCAAGAGACTGATTGGCAACGATGCGCTGGTTGACTCAAAGCTCCCAGAGCCTTGAACACCGACGACGAGTTGCCAGTCTGTCGGTTTTCTATCGGTTACATTTCGGGGAGTGTGCGATGGAACTGCACAATTTGATTCTGCCTAGCCCTTTCCATCATCAGTCAACAAGACGTATGGCAATGCGCCATCGGTACATCGTGGATATCCCACCCATACGCACAAACCATTTTGAAAATACTTTCATTGTGTAGCTAAGGAGTGGAATTCCCTGCCGGCGGCGGCGCGGCGTCTTTGTTTCCTGATAGCTACAACCTAGGGGTCTTCAAGTTAAGAGTGAATTTTTGAAGGTTACTTCTAGGCAAGCGTGTTTCACCGTCGACCACATCATCACTTATCATCAGGCGAGATAGTGGTCAAACGCGAGCATATAACAAAAAATAAATAAAAATAATACTAGTTTCAAATAAAATTTTACCAATTGTAACTATTCAATTTTATGTTTGTTTTCTGTGTGGCTCTGTACCTCTGCCTTTATGCAAATCTTTCAAGGGATTTTGCTATTTCGGGATTTTGCTTATCTGTCCTTCTGCTGCAGAGGGCATCATCAAATGCATGCTGGTTCCACTTATGTTTAGTATATACGATAAAAAGTATTAATGCGATTAGTTTTAAATAAACAAGGTAAATTAAAAAAACATATTCGACACATTTTAATGTCATGCTACATAATGTATCTAGTAATAGACACGCTTCGGTCGACAATCTAGTTATCACGTATTTATGACACGATATCTTGCGAAAACCACCCGATTCAAATAGTAAAACGCCCATAACTTTTGAACGGCTGAACTGATTTTCATCAAACATAGCTTAGAACAATCTGCATCTCTTAGCTGAATCCGGTAAGACTGGAAGCCGACCCCAACAATAATTGGGAAAAAGGCTAGGCAGATGATCTTAGCTAAGAACAATCTCGATAAAGTAACCATTAAAAAAAAATAACGAAATCAAAATCGGTTCATCCGTATAGGAGCTATATTGCCATAGAAAGATACACAAACACACAGGTACACACGTCAAACTTATGACACCCAAAAATAAAAATCAATATATATTATTTCAACTATACTAATTAAAAAAAAAAAAAAAAATCGTTTAATTCAGACTATTAAAATGTCCATATTTTGTTAGTATTACATTATCTTAAAACTATGTTAGTCATGAGGGTATCAAAAGGTATTACAAATGATTGATTATAAATTAAAATGAAATTGAAATAAATAAATTAAAATGAAATTGAAATAAATAAATTAAAATGAAATTGAAATTAATAATTTAAAATGAATTTTAATGGTTATATTGAAATAAATTATAAAATGACAACACTAAAACAAAAACTCAAGTGACATGCAGCCTGATGAGCCTTCCCACAGCTGCAGAATCTGGTCTGTCTGCAATCATCCTTAGGATTTCGTTGCCACTCCCTCGAATTCGACTAATTAGTGAGGCTGACTTTTTGCGCATAATAGCGTAAAAGTCATCCACCCTCGCGTCGGCAAACATGCCCGAGGCACTGCAAAATCGAGGTAGTCGCACCAAAATCCTAAAGGCGTTGTTATTTTATTTTTTATTTTATTTTATTTGGGAAACAAACAGATGCAATAACAAACATAAGCATACAATTAGTTCAACACAATCCATAAACAGTTTCCACAGATTGATATACACGTAAATTAAACTAAGTTACAGTACAACCAGAAGTTCACACAGTACTAAGAAGTGACAATTCAAAATTATATTATTGTATAACATTATATTATTTAAATTTATATGCCAAAATATTTTTTATGCAAAACCTAAATTTGGGTAGAGAAAGGTGAAAAATATCGAAATCTTGATTTTCTTTTAATGAGATCATGTCGTTGTACAAACGACATGCTCTTTTGATAAAAGTATTCTTGCCGTAATTGGTTCGGGAGAAACCAATTTGGAAGAGAGTTCTCCTGCGTGCATTTAAGCGTGGACATCCAAAACTTATTTTGCTGAGAAGATAAGGGGAGTCCAATTGGCCTCTAATAATTTTATATAAATATACTAGATCTCGCTCTGCACGACGTTCCTCCAATTTCTGAAGCCTAGGTGTATGATCAGTTCCAGAGTTAAATCGCCAACTCAAGTGCTTAGTAAATTTATTTTGCAATTTTTGAATTTGGTCAATATAAACTGCATACTGGGGATTCCAAACCGCTGAAGCATATTCAAGAATTGACCTTACAAGTGTCTTATAAAGAAGGATCAATGTTGATTTATGTTTGAAATCCCTACCAACTCTTAGTACGAATCCCAACATGCGAAATGCCTTGTTGGTCATAGTGGTAATTTGAGAATCAAAAATAAGTTTACTGTCAAGTTGGACCCCAAGGTCTCGCACCTCAGTCACTCTATTAATATGATCATTATTGATTTTATAGTTATATTTTATCCAGTTTATCTTTCTAGAAAATGTTATAATATTGCACTTTTTTACGTTAAGGAACAGACAATTTTTTTTGCAGTAATCACACAGATTGTTAATATCATTCTGTAGTTCTATGCAATCTTCTGGTTTAGTTATAGTTTTATAAATTTTCTTATCATCTGCATAAAGAATAAATTTAGAATGTTTAAATATATTAAATACGTCATTTATATATAAATTAAATAATAGAGGTCCGAGGTGCGAGCCCTGGGGCACGCCGGATGAAACAGGCATAAAGGATGAGCAATACCCCTTTACCGTAACTGCTTGACTGCGTTCCTTTAAATAAGATTCTAGCCATCGAAGTAGATCGCCATGTATACCGATATACTCAAGTTTTTGAATTAACAGATTATGAGAAATTTTATCAAATGCTTTTGAGTAATCGGTATACACGACATCCACCTGGTGACCATTATCCATGGCCGTCGCTATGTAATCAATATATTCGCAGAGGTTTGTTTCAGTTGATTTTTTAGAAACAAATCCATGTTGCTGAGGTATTATAAGTGGCTTTAATAAGGGCGTTATTAAGTCACAGACGATTTGCTCAAAGAGCTTAGGTATAACACTCAACTTAGAAATTGGCCGGTAGTTTGTAATGTTATGCCTGTCACCATTCTTAAATATAGGTACAACGTAGGAACGTTTCCAAGCCAAAGGCATAGTACCAGATCGCAATGATGAGTTAAATAGCAAATATAAGGGAAGCGCAATATTTTTGCAACATCTCTGCAGAAACAGTGGTGGAATTCCATCAGGGCCACTGCCCTTGTTTACATCAAGAGATTTAATATATTATAGTTATATTGAACTCTGAGAGCATTGTAGGCCCGCTGCGTGTAGCTGGTCCATAGGGCGCTGGTATAAAAACTTTGGCAATAGGCTCTGAACAAAGTTATTTTAACCTGTGCTGTACACCTCGCAAACCTATGTACCAACATGTTAGCGCGCACCGACAATGCCCTCCGCTCTCTCTCAATGTCTGCGTCATCATGCAGGGTTTCGGTAACAATATGCCCCAGATACCTAAACTGAGAGACCCGACTCAAAGATACCCCGTTGAGAAACACTGGTGGAATATGCTCTGGTTGTTTATTATGCCCTCTGATGAGCATATACTCACTTTTTGTAACGTTGTACTTTAAGCCGTGACCCTCAGCGTAGGCCTCACAGATTCCTAATAGTTTCCGTAGCCCTCCAACAGATGGACTCAGCAACACCATGTCGTCCGCGTAACTGATGTTACTGACGCAGACGTTATCTATATGACATCCGACATGGCTATTGCTGAGCTCACCCATCAGTTGATTGACATACAGATTAAAAAGTCTTGGAGAGGTCAGTCCCCCTTGCCTCACTCCACACTTCAGAGAATATTCTTCAGAATATGCGTTTCCCCACTTGACAAAGTTTTTTTGGTGTGTATACCAAAAAGAAAATATATTAATGAGTTCGGCAGGAGCCCCGACCTCCCCAAGCTTAGTCCAGAGCTTATTATAATCGACCAGGTCGAAGGCCTTCGATAGGTCAAGAAAGCAAGCATATATGGGTGTTTTCCTATCAACATAGTAAGCAACTGTGTGCTTTAGAGTCAATATAGCACTTTCAGTTGACAGAGTCTCACGAAATCCAAATTGGGCATCGTTTAAGTTAATAAACTTGCTAAGCTGAGTATCCAGGAGACCATCGAAGACCTTCGCCAAGACAGTAGCCAGGGAGATAGGTCTATAATTATTCTTGTCCGTTATATCACCAGTGACATTCTTTGCTATAGGCACAACAATAGTTTTCGTCATCTTAGGTGGTAAGTAAGAGTGTCGTATGCAGAAAGTAAAAAACATAGCCAGTACTCTAAATAAATGTGTACCCGCTTGCTGCAGGTGCTCAATGCTGAGACCGTCACTGCCTGGCGATTTACCACGCTTCATGTTATTAATAATATTTTTCACATCTTTAGCTGAAAACCCAATCGGGTTCTCACAGACAGTGACGGCCTCAACATCCGCAGCAACAGAACTGTCGGCAAGCGGTGACTCAACTTTAAAATGCTGTTTGAATAGGTTAGCTATATCCCTAGGCTCACTACACTCGCCCACAGTCACTGGCAAACTGACCCTACCGTTAATCTTCTTAGTACCTTTCCAGAAAGCTCGAAAATTCTTGTCCCTAACCTGTGAGGCTAATAGATCCATTTTAAGCTGGTCTTGGTGGCTTTGACAGTACTTCAGTCTAGATTTAAATATTTTCCGTGTAAGATACATGTTGTCATAAACAGGCCCACTTTCAGGTTTACCATGCGCTATATACGATTGATATGCCAGCCTAGCCTGACTATGAGCTTCTCTCACATGTTTATTCCACCCCACTACCGTTTTGCCCTTTTTAAACTTTCTCACCTTCTTGCTTTGCACAGATGCCTCACATAAAATGTTAACAATGTCATTATATAAATTGTCAATAATATATTTATGTTCAAAATTACTGCACATACTGTCTGCACAAACACAAAATTCATTGGGGAAGTGAAGATCTTTAAGTTTACTATTACAAATGTCAAAATACATTCCTATTTCTTCACTTTCTCTATCACCCCACAAAATGTCATTAGAAATCCAATCGTCAGAAATACACTTAGGTTTAATCATGTCAAGATTACATTTAACAATTAAAGGTAAGTGATCCGACCAATACACTCCATAGTCAACATTAATGCTAGTTATTGTTTGCCAGGCTGATTCCGTGACTAAGCAGTGATCTAACCAGCGCTTACAACCATGTACATCACTATAGAACGTATGTGTATCTGACGACCTACCAAGCCTAGCTATGTCTGCGCAAATCCATTTATTATCGTCACAAAAATCAAACAACTCGACACCAAAAGGAGCGGACACGTGAGCGTTGAAATCACCCAGAATAAATACTGATTCCACATTATTTTGTTGTACAATAGCGCTAATCTTCCCAAGACAATTCGTAAACATTGGTAGGTTGTCAGACTGGTCGGTAGGCATGTACACACATATTACTATAACTTCACGATTCCCACCTGTAGTCGCTCTAATTGCCGTAATACGATCACTTTCACAATGCACAATCGTCACTTTCGTAAACAAACTTTTGCGCCACAGAATCGCGACGCCACCGAAAGGTCTCCCTCGCCTCACTCCGGACGATAAGTCAATCGACGATTTTCCAGTATAGCTGAACTTATCGTTGATGCTGCCCAGGAAAGGCAGGTCCTGTGGCACCAGCCACGTCTCCTGAAGTGCTACCAAGTCCGCGCGCTCGCACAGTGATCTCACACATTCCACACTTCTTTTCACATTTTTGCAATTAAAGCTGGCCAGTATGCTGTTTTGGGTTTGTTCCATTAAAATTTTGCTCATCTGGCCCCTTTCTCATACTCTTCAAACTCACAAAACGGCGGAACTTAATTCCGTCCGGCCATAGATTGTCATCAAGATACAAATGTATTCTGCATTTCGATACATATAATTTAAATGCGTTGTACCCTTTATCTGATTTAATTTTAATTCTATAAAGGGACACTTTTTCCTGCGTTTTATTATAAATGTATTGTGTTATGTCATCTTCGACAGTGTCTTTATGTACATTGGACACAAACAGTGGCACTTTAGTCTCAGCCGCCTTAAAGTTACTCAGAGGTTCCGTCGTTGCCTTACCTAACTGACTCACAAAACGATTTCGTAGCCGATTTCTTTGAACGACAGTCCAATCAGGATCGGGTTTATTTGTTTTGAAACCTCCGTCTTTTTTCACGATTTCTGCCATAGTTAATGTCTTTTCAGACAAGTCAGTGGGCGCAGTCATGGTACAAACCGACATAGTTGCAAGTACCTTCTCAGCTGTTTGTGATAACAATTTACCCGCCATCGAAACACGTTGATTTCCACCTGGCGCGACACTGTGCCTACTTGTGTCCCACTCGGTTCCACCGGTCTCGCTCACTGAGTTATCCTCCGGGCGTAGGTATGAGGGAGATAGCACTTGTGGTGTGCTCTCACTGCCGTGTTGTCTCCGTGTCGGCTCCTTGCGAGTGTTTACCACAGGTGACATACCTACCGGCCCGCTATCCATACAAAATGCGCCTCGCTTTCGTGTGTTTACGTTGTAGTCATCTATTCCCACAACTGACCCATATTTGCAATGATGCAGTTCACTTTTTATTTCCTGAAGCTGCTCAACCGTTGCGTAGTTACTCTTTACAAGTTTTAACTCGCTTTTAAGTAGCACTAAATCTTTAAGCAGTCCCGTAACGTCAACGTGGTCAAAGGTTACGGGAGGCAGTTTTCTTAGTTCTCTGGCCACAAATATAGGAATTAGCTCGGGGTCTGTATTCTTAAACAGAGTTATAATGTCATCCAGGTCCTTATGTCGCTTGTCTTTACGTCTGGATATTTTTCTTTTGCCCGACGACAAAGATTCAAATAATAACGACTTTGCTTGATCGATATCTTCACCGGAGAAACCCGTTGCACAAATATTTATGAGGCTCTCATTGTCCATAACATCAAGCTTATTTTGCACGAATGCCAACAACTCGTTAATCACGATATTACACGTTTTACACTTTACGATTTTAGAACTCGCCATTTTATAATTGCACTAGCTGAAGTACTAGATGAAGTAGCTCTGCACGAAGGCTGCGCTGATGATCACGTCGGGGTCACCAGTTTAGGGGTAGTTGGAACAGGGTGTAAAGTCCCACAAACCTCCATAGAAAAGGGAGGATCCTCCGACCAGACGGGTCTGGTCCGGGCAACTGCCTAACGGTTATTGTCGGACTGTTGTATGTGTTCAAATCGCGCCGAAAACTTTGCTTGCGCGATGCAGGGTTTGTGTGACGTCATGTCATTAGTTTGTAAGTGGCGTTGTTGGTGCCGCTACAAATCAATGGGTTACGGTGACATTGAACGCAGGATGCTGCTGGTAATTGTGAGCTGGGCTGTCACAATACATACATTACAAGGGACCACCCTCGATAAAGCAGTAATCAATCGAGAATAAAATGATTGCTAAAGGGCAGGCAATAGTGGCTCTCAGTACACTCTACTGAGTTCCACATTTGCCTGCCCTTAAAGCAGTCGATGGCTTTGCATTGTCAGATTTAGCTAGGTTTAAAGTTCTCATGAAGATGAATGAAAAGAGCCTGAACAAAACATAGCTGCTATAAATTGTTGAGGATCTCTTGGGACTGACTTCCGTCTCCATCATCAGGTCAACTCCAGATCCCTGTTATGTTGTAGTGTCAACAGAACTACATATTTAAGACAAAGACAAGACAAAATTATTATATTTCAACTAGGCCACCAAGCGGCACTTTTGAACGTTACATTAAAATTTACAAGGAATAAAAATTTATTCTACCGTGCATTCGGAAAGTAGCTTGTTATGGAGAAGATACACAAGCAACTCCATACTTAAAAAATAGTATTTTTACAATATTTAGGTACATAAGTAAATCCATACTTCCATACTAATATTATAAATGCGAAAGTAACTCTGTCTGTCTGTCTGTCTGTCTGTTACCTTTTCACGCTTAAACCGCTCAACCGATTTAGATGAAATTTGGTAAGAAGATAGTTTGAGACCTTGGAACGGACATAGGCTACTTTTTTTTGCAAAAAATGCGAAGGGGGAGAAATGGGAGGGGGTTTAATTTTGAATGAAACTTCTTATTATGGCCTAAGCCGTTGAACCGATTAAGATGAAATTTGGTGTGAAGATAGTTTGAGACCCAGGGCAGGACTTAGGCTACTTTTTTTTGCATAAAACACAAAGGGGAAGAAATAGGGGGGTGGGTTAGATTTGTATGAAACTTCTTATTATGGCTTAAACCACTGAACCGATTTAGATGAAATTCGGTATGCAGGTAGTATGAGATCCTGGGATGGACATGGGCTACTTTTTTGTATTAAACAAGGTGCGGGAGAAATGGGGTGGAGTAGTTATAAAATATGAAAATAATGAAAATAATATGAAACTTCTTTTTATGGCGTCCTTCTTATTCGGCTGTAGGCATGATATAATTGTTTATGAAAGATTTGAGTGTCAATTTGAAAAAGTCAAATTAATGTCAGTGTCCGTGAAAGTGGTAATTTAAGCAAAACTTTTAAATATTCTACTGCTTATTTTTATTAGGGGGATATTTTTATGCTGTGGATATGCCTCGCAACCGTAAATCTTCTTTGAGCCGTAGCTCTAGCAGAGCTCGAACAGCAAGAGTAGCTAGAAGCTAAGAAACAGAGTAGCAGACTCAATCCGTCTAATTTTAGATGCTGAGCGTCACACAACCCAAAGAGCTGCTGAGACTTTCGATCAGATTCAGGCTTGCCAACTCGCAGATGCTGAACGTCACGCAACTGAAAGAGCTGCTGAGACTTTAGACCAGATTCAGGTTCGTCAACACGCAGATGCTGAGCGTCACGCAACTCAAAGAGCTGCTGAGACTTTAGACCAGACTCATGCTCGCTAACTCGCAGATGCTGAGCGTCACGCAAATGAAAGGGCTGCTGCGACTTTCAACCAGACTCAAGCTCGCCAACTCACAGATGCTGAGCGTCACGCAACTCAAAGGGCTGGTGAGACCTTTGAGCAAACACAGGCCCTTCGGATTTTAGATGCCGAACGTCACGCGTCATCGATAGCTGCTGAGACGCCTGAACAATTCCAAATACGGCGTGTTTTACGAGCTCAACGGCAGTCTGAAAGGAGACGTACGTTTGCAAGAAATACATGGGAGTCGTTCCACAACGCTGCGTCTGATTATGACCCATTGATTGATTACACTAACCATCGTTTAGTTCTCATAGAGAACATGGATAAAAAATGTAGATATTGTGAAGCACTCAAGTGGAATGATGAGACACCGGGTATGTGTTGCTCTGGTGGAAAAGTTTCAGTTCCAACGCTTGGTGAGCCAGAAGAACCACTCAAGTCTTTGCTTTTGTATGACAGTGATGAATCGCGCCGTTTTTTAAGCAGAATAAGAAAATATAATACATCCTTCCAAGCAAGCTTGAATCAAGTGGCAGCAGAGTGACTAACCCTGAAACTCTACAGGGTGAGAATCTCTACCATGTAGAGTTTTTTAACTCTTTAGAATTATCAGGGGTGCCGTCCCATACGTTGAGGCTGAAAGTTGGTGTCCCAGTACTGTTAATGAGAAATCTTGACGCACCAAAATTATGTAATGGCACCCGACTACAAATAACACACCTAGGACGCAATATAGTAAGGGCAACAATTATGACAGGAATAGCAAAGGGAGAAGATGTAATGATTTCACGTATTCCGATAATCCCAACCAATATGCCATTCCAATTTAAAAGGTTGCAATTTCCCCTTAAAGCGACATTCGCGATTACCATAAATAAAGCTCAAGGGCAAACACTGAAAGCTGCAGGAGTGAATTTAGAAAAAAACTGATTTTCCCATGGGCAACTGTATGTAGCGTGCTCACGAGTATCAAGTCCACATAATCAATATGTTTTAGCAAAAGATGGTAAAACTAAAATATTTTTTACACGACTGTGTTAAAGTAAGTTATTAAAAATTACAACTCTGTGCTCACAACCTATTTCCACACTTTTGACGACAAAAACAATATTTATAAGAATCAAAAATCAAATTAGTACCTACTGCATTTTATGTTACGCACAATACACTATTTTTGTACTACTCTGTGTTTCCTTTTCTACGTTTTACGCGAGCGAAGCCGCGGGTAAAAGCTAGTACTAAAACTCAAATCTTTCATAAACAATTATATCATGCCTACAGCCGAATAAGGACGCCATAAAAAGAAGTTTCATATTATTTTCATATTTTATAACTACGCCACCCCATTTCTCCCGCACCTTGTTTTATACAAAAAAGTAGCTTATGTCCATCCCAGGATCTCATACTATCTGCATACCAAATTACATCTAAATCGGTTCAGTTGTTTAAGCCATAATAAGAAGTTTCATACAAATGTAACCCACCCTCCTATTTCTTCCCCTTTGTGTTTTATGCAAAAATAAATTTCATCTTAATCGGTTCAACGGCTTAAGCCATAATAAGAAGTTTCATTCAAAATTAAACCCCCTCCCATTTCTCCCCCTTAAAAAAGATATGGAGATTTGGTCCCTCCATTTTTTTGCAAAAAAAAAGTAGTCTATGTCCGTTCCAAGGTCTCAAACTATCTTCTTACCAAATTTCATCTAAATCGGTTGAGCGGTTTAAGCGTGAAAAGGTAACAGACAGACAGACAGACAGAGTTACTTTCGCATTTATAATATTAGTATGGATTAGTATGGATAACTAAAATAGACCAGTCTCGCGGCATCCATATCAGCTAACCGACGAATCCCTCTAACAGCACAAGGTGCCGACTTAGTCGCCCCGCAAGAGATACCAAATGAGGACCCCATTGCAACCTTGAGTGCAGCGTGATCCCCAGGAAAACCGTTTTATCGACGAATTGAAATATGTTTGCTTAATTTCAACAGAATCGATTCACAATTGAAAATTCAATAGGAAAAAATTCAATTAATTTCTTTTTTTCTACTCGGGGTGAATTTTAATTTCAAATTTAAATGGGACCAACTTTGAAGTATACTTTTCCCAATAAAAAAAAAGAATTTTTGAAATCCATCTATAAAAAAATGTGTGTCATACATAAAAAATATATTTATATACATATGTCGATGTCGAATTGAGATCCTTTTTTTATTTATTCCGTTCTTATACCAACAAATAATACCAATAGTATTTGTTAAAACTCATATTTATTTTTTATTAGCTTCTGCCAGCGGCTTCGCCCGCGCGTTGAAAATTATTCCGAGGGAACATATTCCCCGGATAAGAAGTATCCTATGTGCTATTCCAGGCTACAATCTATCTCTGTGCCAAATTTCATCCAGAGCCGTCCAGCTGTTTGAGCGTGAAGAAGTAACAAACATACAGACTTTCGCCTTTATAATATTACTAGCTGTTGCCCGCGACTTCGTCCGCGTCAAACTCGTATAAAATATATTTTTATTTTTTTCGTTTCCCGCCGGAACTATGAATTTTCTCGTGATCAAACATAGCCTATGTTACTCGTTATTACATCAGCTATCTACCAGTGAAAGTCCCGTCAAAATCGGTCTAGCCGTTTCGGAGATTACCCGGAACAAACAGACAGACAGACAAAAATCTTAAAAATTGCTTATTTGTTGTTAGTACCGTATATTACTTACTTTCACGTGCATTCAATAAAACGTTGTTATTTTGATATTACATACAGACACTTCAATTTTATTTATTTGTATGTATAGATTAGTGTGATTGGTGGGATTCCAAACGGATACCACTCTTTAAATAATCAAATTTTATGTGCGAACGAATACTAAAAACTTGAATTTGGTAGAGTCAGCTAAGTCAAACCTAATGAAATTAAAGGCAAATGCCCATTTTTAGCCATGAATTGCCCAACAATTAGCTTTTGTTAAAAAAAAGCATTGCCCGTTACTAATTTCGTTCTAAATATAATCGATTTTCTTTTCTTCAATCGACTTTTTATGTTTTTGTTTATTTTATTTCAATGCCAATATTATTCGCTTTTTTTTGATAATTAATATGATAATTGTACTTGCGAATTTCTATTTGATTTACCAGAATTTCTTTTAATCATAACATTTAGAACAAAAACGCTACTGCACAATTTAATTGTCATTCTTATTCTTTTTATTTTTATTTAACTGTATATATAGGTAGTTATTGTTATTTAAGTATTTAATAGTATGTAAATTTTAATTGAATTCTAAATACCATTCTTATCTGATCTTCAAAATACATTAAAAATTGAATTAAAAAACTAAAAGAAACAAAATAATAATCTTTAATAATTAAGTATTTTTACTGACTGTACCTTATAATTATCTTTGAAGTTTTGAACGTGCACGCTCTGTTCGAGCGTCGGGCGGGGCGGGGCGTGCAGGTGCTATCGTAGTGGCCGTCCTGAGTGCAGCCGAGCGGAGTCCTTCAGTAGAAGTCGCGTCGAGGCGAGCGGTCACGGAACATGGTTCCCTGCCCGCGGGGGCAGCACCGAGGCTCGTAGCAACGAACCCATCTTTGTATTGTCCGTTGGACCTAGCATTTTGCTAGCGCGGTCGGTAACCTTTAGAGGTCAATGACCTACGCTAGCTATGTTTATGTTGTATGTGTGACTGTAGGCGCGCCGCGGCGCCCGTTATGAATGGTCGCTTCTTCACAGCAAGTAACCAGCGGCAGTGATGCTGACTTTAGACAAACCTACAGTTTGAAAAATGTGAGCGACTACTAGCGCCGCCGTCAATGTATGTGGGAGCGGCGTGCTCGCGACGCTATTCGGTGCAAGTATACTGGCGAGTGTATAGTAATGAATGTCTGTTTACGACGTAAAGTGTGTCTATATTAACTTAGAACAAACTTCACGCCGTGGGTGTCGTGTGGGGTGGGCAGTGTTACTGATTGAGTAAGCAGCGTGCAGACTGATGCTGCTTACTCATGTGTCAAGTCCGGGATGTGGATGTGGTCGCAGTGTCAGGTAGCAGGTCTCTGGGGAGGCGCTTTCGGTCGGGCGGACGCGAATGCCATGGCGCCAGGTGTTTCACATGGGGCCAGGCAGAAGCGTCGGCCCGCGCGAACATAGCTTTCGCTAAGCGCCCCACAAACTCGTCCAGGCTCTCAATCCCGGTGTCGCGCTGTTTGACGTCATTCCTCACACAGCGAAGAGCGTTTACAACGCTGCGCAATGTGAGATGTTGCTGTGCACGGAGTCTCTTCTTGTTGGCCTCGCTGGTGAGGGCGAACCGAGCTGGGGCGGCATAGGTGATAATCGCACGTAGGTTTTGTATATTCCCAGCTTGGTCCGGGCGGGGAGGCGGGATGAGAGCACTGGTTTCAGCAGGTTGCGTGCTACCCTGGTTTTATTGACCGTGTCAGTGACATGCGGCCCCATCGTAAGCCGGGGGTCGATGGTGACGCCCAGGTACTTGGCCTGGGGGTCCATTCGACGTCGGCTCCTTGTAGTCTCAGGGGTGGTGGGAGGGGGACGTGACCTGTAATCAGAGCCTGCGTCTTACTCACATTCACCGACAGCCGCCACTTGGCTAGCCATTTGGGAAGTAGGTCGAGGGCGCGCTGCATTTTCTTTGCTGCGTGTTTGGTATTTATTGAAGTGGTGATGTATGCAGCGTCGTCCGCATACAACGCTAGCATCGCCTCTGGTGTTGTGGGGATGTCGTCTGTGTAACATGAGTAAGCAGGGGATAAGCAGCTTCCCTGCGGTACACCCGCCAGTATTGGGCGGGGTGTGGAAAGTTCACCCTCTACCACCACTCTGAAGCTCCTGTGGGATAGAAAGGATTGAATAACTTTAACCACGCGACGGGGCGCGCTAGATTTGGCTAGCTTGTAAACTAAACCATCGTGCCAGACACGGTCAAAGGCCTTCTCCATGTCAAGGAATACCGCGTACTCCTCCTTGTTCATGGTTGATGACAGCAGGTGCAGTACCCTCGACAGCTGGAGCGTCGTGCTGTGGTCAGCACGAAAACCGAATTGCTCTTCTCGCGGGGTGACATGCGGTGTGAGATGTCGCAGCAGGAGCGACTCGAACACCTTGGAGATGGTGGGCAGCAGGGTGATTGGCCGATAGCTTGCCGGCTTCAGGATGTTTTTCCTCGCCTTGGGCAGCATTATGACGCGCCCCTCTTTCCACAAGGCCGGGAAGGAGCCCGTGCGCAGGATCCCGGTAAACAGGCGCGCCAAGGCCGCAACCATGCGGTACGGTAGGTGGCGCAGCGCTGTATTTGTGATCCCGTCAGCACCTGGGGCCTTCCGGGGCTTCGTTCGCAAGATAGCGCGTCTGACCGCCCCTGGCGAGAAAACGATGGCGTCTTCCTCGGGAGCTATCGGCGTAGCGACGTATTCCCCAAGGTTTTCTCCCCTGCTGCGACATGTTCGTGCTCGGTGGTCGGATTCGGCTGAAATTGACGCTCCAGGTGTTCGGCGAAGACCTCTGCCCGGTCCCTCGCTACATACTTTAATGCCCCGTCGCTGCTCTGGAGTGGGACCGGAGCTGGGGTGTTATTTAATTGGCGGCACAGCCTGTGGATGGTAAGCAGGTCGCCCACCGCGGCGTCTATTCGTTCCTCCCAGCTCGCGGCTCTCAGAGCGCCGAGCTCGGCCTTTACTTTTTCAGTGAGTTTATTCAACTGAGTTTTCATCGTCGGACAGCGTAGCTTATATTGCCACTGCTTGCGTAGGCGTCGTTTCTGGGTGATTAAGTTGCGTACATGGGCAGACAGGGGCGGCTGTAGTACTCTCCCCTGCTGCTGTGTTGTTGTTGCGTCTTCTAGGGCTTGTTTTATGCAAGCAGTGACGTCATCGGCCAGCGTGTCGACGTCTGACGCGGAAATAATAGGCCGAGTCGGTGTTGTTGCTTCAATCTTTTCTGTAAATTTTGTCCAGTCAACTAATCGACGTGGCGCTTGTGGCTTGATCCGGGTTGGTATGTCCGATAGGATGACGAGTACAGGATGATGATCGGACTGTAACTCGTCGTCTAGTACTTGTTGTGTGACCTGGCATTGAAGCCCATGGTGTACTACTATGTCAAGCACGTCTGGCATGTGTGTTGCTATGTCCGGGTAGTGTGTGGGCACTTCTGGGCCCAACACTGTGTACCCGTGGGCCTCAGAGTCCGCGAAGAGTCAACTTCCTCCCTCGTTCATGATGTAGGAGTTCCACGCTGGGTGTTTCGAGTTGAAATCTCCGGCGATGATGGTAGGGTGGTTTGTTCCGTTGAGTAGCGCCCGCAACTCAGTCATGTCGAGACTACTGCTGGGCGGTCTGTAGAAGGCGTAAACAGCTAGCTCCTCGCCGGCTACGTGTAACTGAACACCCAGCGCGCTAGCTGTCTGCATTGTTGATGGTGGGAGCTCCTGGTGGACGACTCTTCTCTTTACAAGTACAGCCAGGCCACGGTAACGGACATTTGCCGCGTTTGATTCGTCCTTACGATAAGCGAGATAACCCAAGAACCTGCACCTATCTTCGGGGCCCAGGTGCGTCTCGCTTATCAGCGCCACGTCGATATCTTGTTTTTGCAGGAGATGGCGGAGGAGTGCGACCTTGTTTCGGAGGCCGCGGGCGTTCCAATGTAGCATCCTTAACGGCTTATTGTTCATGGTAAAGTGTTAAAAGTTCAGCTAAGCCGTCAAGGATGACTTGCTCCACGTCATGCCCCTGCCTAATTAATGGCTTTAATTAAATCCATCAGCAGCTGAATAGCGCAAGCAGTGAAATTCCTATTTTGGCTCTTGTTAGTCCAATTTTGTGATTGGCTGCGCAGTTTTGTGTAGTGCCGGCTGATTGGTCGGCGCTTTTGTTGGTGTTACTTTGGGTCGACAGATGGCGCCCTTGTTGCTCTCTGCCAGTGATGGCGACCATCTTTGTTATTTTACCCGACTGCTGCAGGGTGGTAACATGTTTTCTGTTTTTTGTATTCACTGCTTGCACCGGTTGGTTTGCAGGGGCAGCCTCTTGGTTTGGTTCCTGGGTCGCTGGGGGGTTTGACCTTTTGCCTTTTCCCCCTCTCTTCTTTTTCCTCCGCCCTGAGGAGGAGGTGGTTTCTCCACGCTGCATGGGCCCATTTGCGATCGCCATCAGCGAAACACCTTGTGCCTCTTCTTGCGGCTGCATCTCTTCTTGGATCACCTTCTGTGGTCGGCGCGTCGAGGTGGTCGTGATGACGACAGTCCCCGCCCGCATATGTTTTATCTCTCGTTGATAAACGGGGCATTTCACATTGTTGGCCGGGTGCGGGCCCCCGCAGTTTGCGCAGGTGGCCGGCTCTTCACGTGGTCGCGGGCAGTCTCGTGCTGTGTGCCCTTCTCCGCATCGTACACAGGCGAGCGGGCGGTGGCATTGATGCGAGCTATGTCTGAAATGTTGACATCGGTGGCATTGTGCCGGCCCACGCTTTCCACGCCGTGCCTCGATTTTAACGCTCCGCATAAGCATAAATACTTGCGTGTCGTAAATCGCGCGGACGTTTTCGGTTTTCGTGAGCACGGCGTGGAAAATGCAGCCGGGGCGTCCTTGGCGTGCATGTTATAACCTTGAGTACGGAGCTCCTCCTCGATCTCCTGAGGGTCCGTGTCCGCGGGTAGCCCCTTGATGGCCACCTTTAGCTTTTTGTTTGCCTGTAATGAATATCCAAACCAGCTAATATTGGACTCTTTCTCCAGGGTGATCAGGTATCTTTGGACCACCCTATATTCTTCTTCACTCTCCGGGCAGAAGCGTACTCCTTGCCCGAAGGGCCTGGCGTTGGGTGGTCGTCCCAGTTTGGTGGCTATGGCCCTGAAATGAGTCGCCCAATTCGGCAACTTTTCTACTACGAGTATCAGTGGCGGATGGCGTGGGCGTTTCTTCTTTTTGTCGGCGGCTGGTTGGTTGTTTGTGGTGGTGGCCTGGTCAAGGGGTGCTTCTGTGTTGTGAGTAGGCGAGGGGGATGTCCTTACCCTCGCGGTGTCCCTGTTTTGATTCCTAGCGGCTGTTATAGCGCTCGGAGATAACGATCGACGTACAGCGTCGGCAAAAGTTTATTTATTTATTTATATATGCTTTATTGTAGGTACACCAAGTTAAAACAGAAAAGGAAACTTAAAACTAAAATACATACAATGGGCGGCCTTATCGCATACCGCGATCTCTTCCAGGCAACCTGGCAAGGCAGGCAAGTTGGCGATTTTTGCGCCTGTGCTCATTGTAGATCGAGGCAGTGGCGCTTTGCTTCTTCTTCAGTAGCTTCGTCTGGGCTTCTGCGCCTCCTTAGTCCCCTACCCCCCGCCTGAAGGTCGTAATCTACGTCCATCGACGGAGTGGGTGAAGTCGGCGTCATTAGGTCCTCTAACTCTGCCCGACGCCCTATGGACGTGAGCGAGGTGTTTGACCCACTTATTGACGATTGGTTAGATCGGTGTGCGCGGGAGTCGTAGGCTGAGGTGCGGGGGGGGTGCTGGCGAGCCAGTATTGGCTGTTAGGCCGCTGCCTCGAATCTTGCGGGCAGCGGGGCGGCGGCGGCGGCGGCGCGGGAGCGGCGCGGGCAACGCAGGCCCGTTCTCGAAACCAGCGGGTAGATCGCACGGCACTATAGCGGCGTAGTGTTGTGTTCGTGGTTGTGTCGTCGAGATATTTGTTTTTATTCGCGAACAAAATGTCTGAACAACGGCGAAAACATTTTTGTGATTAAAATTTATTCCTAACGCTCGATGTATTGTGGGCAAAAGAAGAAGTAAATCCCTACTATAGGGCAAGGAAAAGAAAAGGCGAGTTTTATCGAAATTATGAAGAACAGACACAATTTCCTGACAAATTCTACGACTACACCAGAATGAGTGTAGAAACTTTTGACTATATTCATGAAGCTATCAAGGGCGATTTGTTAATTAAACTGGTTAATTACTCTTCTATTTTTATGGTTCACATTTTTGCTGTTCCATATCGGTGTCCTCTCAATAATTGCTGAAATAATCTGCTCTAGCACGTCCGAGGACATTCGACTCGTCACAAAAATAAATTGCACAACACTGCTATGCAGACGCGCGGGCGGTCACCGCTTGACTGGCGTGCACCGCTCGTTACCCGCGCCCACGCCGCTCCCGCGCCGCTGTTTTCGAGGGCCGGTCCATTTGATTGTATGCATTAGATCTAGTCGCGCCCGCGCCGCCGCCGCCGCCACCCCGCTGCCCGCAAGATTCGAGGCAGCGGCCTTAAAGCTACAGCTGGCGCCATCTGGCGGCGTGGATCGCGGTTTGTGCGTGGTTCAGTTGTATGGGATTTTGTTCCCTTAATTCCCTGTCCTATTGTCGGGCGAGGTGCAGCTGTTGATGCAGCACGATTTGAAATTTGGGACGTGGTATGGGATGTATTAGAGGTTCCTAAAGCTGCGCGCGATGTGTTTTGAGACAATGTAGGTGCATTACCTATATTAGAGCGCGCGGGCGATTGTGCAACGGATGGTTGAGTAGCGTTTGTTTTCGCGATAGTTTGTCGCGAATGTTGGGTGGTAGGTCGTGTGGGATTGTTACTTGCACGCGATGGATTCGAATCTGAACGGTTACCTACTGTTTGACTAACACGGGTAGTCGGTGAAACCGTTGAAAAACTCTTTTCAGGGGTACGTATGGTCGACGTGCGGTGGGCGGGTACCGGTGTTTTAACCGGGACGGGACGACACATCGACGGACTGCCACTTTGGTGGGTCCCATTTCAGCCTCTCATCTTTCCATGATATGAACTTCCAGATCTGTATATCCATGACTCCTTTATTGCTGTCGAAAGTGAATCGTTTTAACACGAACTCGACATTGACGGTAAGTTCTGAACCATTGTTCGGTGGAGGATCGTATCTGCTAGTGGCACATGTCACTATGTCTTTTTTTAGCTGTTTTTCGAAGGCCATTCTCTCTGGCCTATTATTTATGACACAATCTTCCTTTGATAGTGTAATGTTGAGGATGGCTAGTAGTATGATATATGTGAACAGGGCCATGGTTTGGTCGGTACTGCCCAGTGAATTGGTATTATCGTGCCTCGTGGTAATATGATCGTATAACGCCCACTGTGATAATTGTCGTTGCGATGACGCCGTTTGTTCGTCTGGTGATTGATCAAAGTCTGCAACATAATTATACAGCTTAACGACGTTGATAACCTAAACTGGACAGTTATTGAGGGCTGGAGGCGGCAGAATTTTAGTATGGATAGTCGAATGAGCGAAAGCTAGCTCACATAAAATTGATTGAAAATAAACGGGTGGTAGTAATTAGTTTAACTAATATTACGCAGCGATGATACGAGAACGCTCGTATCACCGCTGCAAAACACAAACTGGTTTGAACTTGCACGCAACGCCCCGCTCGTCGAAAACTAGCCCGGTGCTGCCCACGCTCCGCTCGGCTGGATTGCCACTAGTCGAGCACCTGCACACACGTATTCAAAATCACCGCACGGACCAATTCTGACTACCCTCTTGTCACCAATAGTGCAGATTTTTCCAAATTTGTACTTTCGGGGACACTTCGGGTGGACTTCGCTGCTACCTAACGCCTATTTGCTTGCGCGATAGTCGTTATAGTGGTCGTGGGGGACTAGTTGTAGCTGTATGCTTCATGTTAGTTTCACAGCATAGCAAGAGAAGAAAGAAGAAAGAAGAAGAAGACGATGCCGCCGCCCGGCGCCAGACCCAGCCCAGAGGAATATCGCCAGCTGGACCGGACATCATCGCTCCCCAACCTGGGGACCTTGACGCCAGGAGCCCAGCCGGAGGAGCCAGGTCGCAGCCTGCAGGGAGGCGCAGTAAGGAGGCAAGGTAGGCTAACTAGCTGTGACTCTAGCGTCACCACCACCAACATCACCCACCAGGTACGGTGCTCCGTCGATGTGTCGTCCCGTCCCGGTTAAAACACCGGTACCCGCCCACCGCACGTCGACCATACGTACCCCTGAAAAGAGTTTTTCAACGGTTTCACCGACTACCCGTGTTAGTCAAACAGTAGGTAACCGTTCAGATTCGAATCCATCGCGTGCAAGTAACAATCCCACACGACCTACCACCCAACATTCGCGACAAACTATCGCGAAAACAAACGCTACTCAACCATCCGTTGCACAATCGCCCGCGCGCTCTAATATAGGTAATGCACCTACATTGTCTCAAAACACATCGCGCGCAGCTTTAGGAACCTCTAATACATCCCATACCACGTCCCAAATTTCAAATCGTGCTGCATCAACAGCTGCACCTCGCCCGACAATAGGACAGGGAATTAAGGGAACAAAATCCCATACAACTGAACCACGCACAAACCGCGATCCACGCCGCCAGATGGCGCCAGCTGTAGCTTTAAGGCCGCTGCCTCGAATCTTGCGGGCAGCGGGGTGGCGGCGGCGGCGGCGCGGGCGCGACTAGATCTAATGCATACAATCAAATGGACCGGCCCTCGAAAACAGCGGCGCGGGAGCGGCGTGGGCGCGGGTAACGAGCGGTGCACGCCAGTCAAGCGGTGACCGCCCGCGCGTCTGCATAGCAGTGTTGTGCAATTTATTTTTGTGACGAGTCGAATGTCCTCGGACGTGCTAGAGCAGATTATTTCAGCAATTATTGAGAGGACACCGATATGGAACAGCAAAAATGTGAACCATAAAAATAGAAGAGTAATTAACCAGTTTAATTAACAAATCGCCCTTGATAGCTTCATGAATATAGTCAAAAGTTTCTACACTCATTCTGGTGTAGTCGTAGAATTTGTCAGGAAATTGTGTCTGTTCTTCATAATTTCGATAAAACTCGCCTTTTCTTTTCCTTGCCCTATAGTAGGGATTTACTTCTTCTTTTGCCCACAATACATCGAGCGTTAGGAATAAATTTTAATCACAAAAATGTTTTCGCCGTTGTTCAGACATTTTGTTCGCGAATAAAAACAAATATCTCGACGACACAACCACGAACACAACACTACGCCGCTATAGTGCCGTGCGATCTACCCGCTGGTTTCGAGAACGGGCCTGCGTTGCCCGCGCCGCTCCCGCGCCGCCGCCGCCGCCGCCCCGCTGCCCGCAAGATTCGAGGCAGCGGCCTAACAGCCAATACTGGCTCGCCAGCACCCCCCCCGCACCTCAGCCTACGACTCCCGCGCACACCGATCTAACCAATCGTCAATAAGTGGGTCAAACACCTCGCTCACGTCCATAGGGCGTCGGGCAGAGTTAGAGGACCTAATGACGCCGACTTCACCCACTCCGTCGATGGACGTAGATTACGACCTTCAGGCGGGGGGTAGGGGACTAAGGAGGCGCAGAAGCCCAGACGAAGCTACTGAAGAAGAAGCAAAGCGCCACTGCCTCGATCTACAATGAGCACAGGCGCAAAAATCGCCAACTTGCCTGCCTTGCCAGGTTGCCTGGAAGAGATCGCGGTATGCGATAAGGCCGCCCATTGTATGTATTTTAGTTTTAAGTTTCCTTTTCTGTTTTAACTTGGTGTACCTACAATAAAGCATATATAAATAAATAAATAAACTTTTGCCGACGCTGTACGTCGATCGTTATCTCCGAGCGCTATAACAGCCGCTAGGAATCAAAACAGGGACACCGCGAGGGTAAGGACATCCCCCTCGCCTACTCACAACACAGAAGCACCCCTTGACCAGGCCACCACCACAAACAACCAACCAGCCGCCGACAAAAAGAAGAAACGCCCACGCCATCCGCCACTGATACTCGTAGTAGAAAAGTTGCCGAATTGGGCGACTCATTTCAGGGCCATAGCCACCAAACTGGGACGACCACCCAACGCCAGGCCCTTCGGGCAAGGAGTACGCTTCTGCCCGGAGAGTGAAGAAGAATATAGGGTGGTCCAAAGATACCTGATCACCCTGGAGAAAGAGTCCAATATTAGCTGGTTTGGTAAAAAATTATTGTAAAGAAATAGAAGCTAAAAGAATTCAAAAATGAGGAGTTAATAATAATAAATGAGTATCGTTATAAGATAGATGAATTATTCATAGGAATTAAAGAGTTATGTGAAAAAGGAAGTAGTTACAGTAACTCAGATTTTGAAAGTTTAAGTGAGGACGAAGGAAAAATAGTTAAAATGGCCAAATTTGATCTTAAGATAGCACTGAATTTGTTGCCCGTCATGACAAGTGACGAGTTAAGTATTAAGCAGTTAATTGATGGGATCGATTATTACAGTTCTGTTTTAGATAGTCAATCGCAGGAGCAGTTAATTACATTCGTTTTGAAAAGTCGATTGTCTCAGGCAGCAAAATAGAAATTAGCTTCAAATTATGACTCAGTTAAGGATCTAATACACGATATAAGGGTTCAACTATTGCCAACAAAGTCTGCTACGGCAATACAGAGCAAACTACATTCTTTCTGCCAAAAGCAAATGTCAATTGATGAGTACGGAAAAGCCATTACTGAGATGTTTGTGGACTTGACGATAGCGCAATCCGAAGGGAAAGCCAGTAATTACCAGGTATTGAAACCGCTTAATGAGAAACAAGCCATCAAACGGTTTGCCGACGGATTGCGAAACCGTCGATTGAGCACTATCATAGCAGCAAGAAATTTTGAATCCCTCAAAGATGCAGTTCAAGTAGCAGTGGATGAAGAGACTTCGATGCCTTCGAATTCATCAGGTGAGATTATGGTTTTTAATCAAAACAATCGATATAATTACAGGCGTGCTTCAAATAATTATTTTAGAGGTCAGCATGGACGAGCGTTCAGAGGCCGTTCAAACCAGAGTCACATGCGTTGGGGTGACCATAATGAGACAAACCAGGACGCAGGGCGTGGCGGAATTCGAGAAGATCGAATCGAGGTAGGTCTTCTTTTCATAATAACCGAAACAAGTGGACACGTAATTCGGAAACAATGCATATTATGACCGAGGATGCACCTAAAAATAAAGAATCCAAAAATCTGTTTTTTCGTGCCTAAATGTTATATTTTGTCATGTAATAATAACATGGTTGTCGAGCTTTCTGTAAGTAGTAGCCCATTCTGAAGGTTACTTGACTCGGGTGCGTCAATTTCAGCCATCAAATGTAAACATCTTGTCGAACAAAATATTCCATGCCATTTAGAGAGTATTGAGATTAATGGACTTGGGGGCAAAGTACAATCTTTAGGTTACGTTTATTTAGACTTAGTAACAGATGATGCAACGTTTAGGCATAAGTTTATTGTTTTTAATTCTTTGTCATGTAAGGCGCATGGAATCATCGGTGACGACTTCTTACGAAAACATAAAGCGTTATTAGACTACAAGAATAATAGATTATCTGTGCACACTTTAAATGGTAATCCAATCACGTTGTCTATTAAGATATCTGATAGTAAAAAAGAAATGTTTATTATACCGCCCAGATCGGAGTCGATCCACTTTATACAAACTAATATAGAAGAAGAATGTGTAGTTTGTACTTCTGAATGCAGCGAAGGTGTGTTTATAGCTAGCACCTTAGTAAAGCCCACTAGTGGTAAAATACCTGTAAGAATACTTAACACAACTGAGAATGAGTTAACACTAGATAAACTAGACCCGATTATACACAGTGCGTCGGATTACAATATTTGCAGTTTTGATAAATGCGACAAAATTGCGGCCCGCGTTAAAATGTTTTCACTGCTGAATACAAAACATTTAAATGAAGAAGAGCAGTTAACAATTGAAAAAGTATGCGCCAAATATGCTGACATATTTTTTTTACCGGGGGATAAACTGACAACTACGCATATAACTTTTGGTTGATCAGGCCAAATGTCAGTGTTAACCATATCCTCCAAAGAACTGCTCTCCAATAACTTCCGCCTTTGTCCTCTAGTCATAATGTTTACAACACACTCATGCATTTCTTTCAGTTTCTTCGATGACACACATACTCTCAACAATGCGTCTGCAGCCACAATCCTTTTACCTGGCACATATTCGATATCAAAATCATACTCATCCAAAACCAATCTAAACTTTAATAATCTACTAGAAGGATCCTTTAAATTGAATAAATAAATCAGAGGTTTATGGTCTGTATAAATCTTAAATTTGCGACTACACAAATATGGACGAAAATGTTTAATACTCCACACTATAGCCAATAATTCTTTTTCTATAGTGGGATAGTTTCGTTCAGCTTTATTTAAACTTCTGCTTGCATAAGCAATTGGCCGTCCATCCTGATTAGACAATACGGCGCCTAACGCGTATCCTGATGCATCTGTTTGTAGGTTGAATATATTGTCACTAGAAAAACATGGGTATTGCAAAACTGGGGCGGATATCAAACGCTGCTTTAATGCATCAAAGCTAACTTGGCAGTCTTTATCCCATTTAAATGTTACAATTTTCCTACTCAAATTATTCAAGGGGTGAACTATATCTGCGAAATTTTTAATAAATTTTCTATAGTAATTGGCAAACGCTACAAAGCGTTTTACCTCATCTGCCGTTTTTGGAATGGCATAATTTTGCATAACACTAATTTTGTCTGGGTCTGGTAAAACACTGTTGCTAGAGACAACATGACCTAAATATAACAAAGTTTTTTTTTTTTTTTTTTTTTCACTTGGACGGATTCAATTTAAGAATCCGAAGTCTTTCAAAAACGTCGATTAAATTTTTATTACAATTAAATCGTCTTGATAGACGAGGCACTTTTCAAAATTAAGACCTGCCATTGCCATTGTCATCATCCTTGAAAATGAACTAGGACTTGTTTTAAGCCCCATTAGCATCCTAGTCATTTGATATTGCCCGGAGCCAAAGGCTTTTGTATATTTCCTACTATTGGGGTCTAAACCTACATTATAATATGCTTGATGCAGATCTAAGTGTGAAAAGTAGATGCATCCCGATAACGAGTCTAAAATTTATGTAATGTTAGGAAGAGGGAAGTTATCTTTTTCAATATTATTATTCAGTTTGCGGTTGTCAATAACTAATCTCCACCTCTTTTGTCCATTTGCGTCTAATTTCTTGGGTACCAGCAAAATTGGACTAGACCAATCACTTACGCATGGCTCTATAATGCCGTCAGCTAACATATTTTGGAGTTGTTTATGTACCTCATGTTTCTGTGAATGAGGTAACCTATACGGTTTAACAAATACGGGCTCTGCATTAGGCTTTACGCGAATAGAATGTTGATAAATATGCGTAGTTGTCAGTTTATCCCCCGGTAAAAAAAATATGTCAGCATATTTGGCGCATACTTTTTCAATTGTTAACTGCTCTTCTTCATTTAAATGTTTTGTATTCAGCAGTGAAAACATTTTAACGCGGGCCGCAATTTTGTCGCATTTATCAAAACTGCAAATATTGTAATCCGACGCACTGTGTATAATCGGGTCTAGTTTATCTAGTGTTAACTCATTCTCAGTTGTGTTAAGTATTCTTACAGGTATTTTACCACTAGTGGGCTTTACTAAGGTGCTAGCTATAAACACACCTTCGCTGCATTCAGAAGTACAAACTACACATTCTTCTTCTATATTAGTTTGTATAAAGTGGATCGACTCCGATCTGGGCGGTATAATAAACATTTCTTTTTTACTATCAGATATCTTAATAGACAACGTGATTGGATTACCATTTAAAGTGTGCACAGATAATCTATTATTCTTGTAGTCTAATAACGCTTTATGTTTTCGTAAGAAGTCGTCACCGATGATTCCATGCGCCTTACATGACAAAGAATTAAAAACAATAAACTTATGCCTAAACGTTGCATCATCTGTTACTAAGTCTAAATAAACGTAACCTAAAGATTGTACTTTGCCCCCAAGTCCATTAATCTCAATACTCTCTAAATGGCATGGAATATTTTGTTCGACAAGATGTTTACATTTGATGGCTGAAATTGACGCACCCGAGTCAAGTAACCTTCGGAATGGGCTACTACTTACAGAAAGCTCGACAACCATGTTATTATTACATGACAAAATATAACATTTAGGCACGAAAAAACAGATTTTTGGATTCTTTATTTTTAGGTGCATCCTCGGTCATAATATGCATTGTTTCCGAATTACGTGTCCACTTGTTTCGGTTATTATGAAAAGAAGACCTACCTCGATTCGATCTTCTCGAATTCCGCCACGCCCTGCGTCCTGGTTTGTCTCATTATGGTCACCCCAACGCATGTGACTCTGGTTTGAACGGCCTCTGAACGCTCGTCCATGCTGACCTCTAAAATAATTATTTGAAGCACGCCTGTAATTATATCGATTGTTTTGATTAAAAACCATAATCTCACCTGATGAATTCGAAGGCATCGAAGTCTCTTCATCCACTGCTACTTGAACTGCATCTTTGAGGGATTCAAAATTTCTTGCTGCTATGATAGTGCTCAATCGACGGTTTCGCAATCCGTCGGCAAACCGTTTGATGGCTTGTTTCTCATTAAGCGGTTTCAATACCTGGTAATTACTGGCTTTCCCTTCGGATTGCGCTATCGTCAAGTCCACAAACATCTCAGTAATGGCTTTTCCGTACTCATCAATTGACATTTGCTTTTGGCAGAAAGAATGTAGTTTGCTCTGTATTGCCGTAGCAGACTTTGTTGGCAATAGTTGAACCCTTATATCGTGTATTAGATCCTTAACTGAGTCATAATTTGAAGCTAATTTCTATTTTGCTGCCTGAGACAATCGACTTTTCAAAACGAATGTAATTAACTGCTCCTGCGATTGACTATCTAAAACAGAACTGTAATAATCGATCCCATCAATTAACTGCTTAATACTTAACTCGTCACTTGTCATGACGGGCAACAAATTCAGTGCTATCTTAAGATCAAATTTGGCCATTTTAACTATTTTTCCTTCGTCCTCACTTAAACTTTCAAAATCTGAGTTACTGTAACTACTTCCTTTTTCACATAACTCTTTAATTCCTATGAATAATTCATCTATCTTATAACGATACTCATTTATTATTATTAACTCCTCATTTTTGAATTCTTTTAGCTTCTATTTCTTTACAATAATTTTTAAATAAATAAAATAAATTTATCGATTCTTCTAATTTTCTACTACATACCTTAGATTCTAATCTTCGCTAAGGACCTATTTTAATTAAATATGTACGTATTTTCCGTAACTCATTATTTATTTATTATTTATGATATGCTTTATTGTACACCTTAAAATACAATTATAAAAAGAAAAAAATAGTATAAAAAAAAAAAAAAATATGTTATTAAATTCCTTAGCCATAAGACACTATTATAATCATTTTGTTTTCGACGACAATGAATAGTTTAGAATTTGTCTTAAACAGTCACTACATAACAGTACATTTCACCTTAATTTCTTCCCGAATATCTTACGTACACACTTATTTCGCACTTTGATCGCACTCATTAGTTCAGTGATTTACACTGATATTCACTCACATTCATTTCTGCTACTTTCGGAGTGGTCTGGCCGCGACCACGTCCGGACTATCGCATGCCCCTGAACGCTTGGTGGTTGATCTCCTGACGCATCCAACGAGTATGGCATTTTTTAATTTGCCCTAAATCCCAAGTATAGAAGCACTGCACCCATGAAGCATATAATAATTGAGGTCATAATTGTCTGGATGTTCAAATGCGTCCCAATTTCTTGACACCCAAACTACAGCCTGTCGTAATCAACGACTTATTTGTAATCGCCTCGATTCATTCAAATTGATGTTAAGATGTTATTCAGAAATGCCTGGTGCATAGTACTCATAACAGGCGTGCGTGAATGACCAGATGTATGAACGTAAACGAAGCAAATGGAGTTTTTAAAAATCGTAGCTGGTGACGTTGTGTAGTATCTGCCTACCCCTATGGGAAAAAGGCATGAGATTATGTATGTATGTGAAATACATTGAACATTTTGATTGAATCCAAATACAAGTGAAACTACGGGAAAGCTGGTATATCATAATAAGGATTGGTAGAATACGAAATGGATTGCGAACGTGGGAGTTGATGAACACTAATTAAGTCATTGAATGACTGCTTCTCAGTCTTTGCAATTCTGTTAAATCTGATCGGTCTTGTGGATTATTAAAAAGTTTTCTTGGGCTTAATTCACTTATAGCTACATCCTGCAAGCTTTTTACACGACATAGGGCTATGTATGCTTGGCCTTTTGCGAATACACTTTTCCCTAAGTACACAAAAGCTTTATCGACCGTGGTTCCTTGCAGCTTGTGTACACTAACGGCCTAACTTAAAATTATAGGGAACATAATTCTCTCGATATTTCCATAACCTCTGGAACCTTGGAATGTTAGACTTTGTGGCTGTATAGCAATCCATCCGTTTTCGTTTTTAAAACTCCCACCAAACGATTTGTCATCGAATTCTATGAATATCTTTTTAGGGAGTTCCCCTTCTTCCAATTGTTCTCTGCGAAGTCCATTCCATTCCATTTTTTTAATAATGCCCATACTACCATTTACTAGCCCTACCAAAACTTTGAAATTCATCCGTAACATGACTCTAGCACCAATTGCAATTTTTATTGAATTTAGCAATCCCCCGGGACAGTTTGGATCTTGCGGAACAGAAACTTAGTTAGGTTTTTGACCGTAAGTGGCAGGTTCTTTAGATTTGTCGAGAGAATTTAATGTATAATTTTTTACGGTTTCGGCCATTAGTTGTACTATTTTGTCATTATTGTCATTTACCAGTCTCACTGTAGGGAAAATACGTACAGCTTTACCGTCGGCGAAATTACCAGTTAAAGGCACACGACTTCTTTCCAGCTAAATCTCATACTGCTACATTGTCAACTCACTTCTATGAATTGGCTGTCATTATGCTGTCGAACGTTGGTTTGTAACTCGCAAAGCCCAAAGTAATGCCACAAATGTGGCTCCCCTTGGAACACAATTGGTTGCCTGAAGCACCAACTGCCTTTAACAGGCGATTTATTTATCCCACCACAAATATCTTGACTGTTCTTTAATTCCTGTAAACGGAGAATTTGCCGCTGCCAGCTCCTCCCGTCACAAACAATTTCAAAGGAATATTTGTACTAGCTACATTAGTCACCTCATGTCGAATTCATTTCATCAATTCATCAAAAAAAAAAATGTTCTACATTCATGCTGCTGACCATCGCATGAAATTCTCCGTCTATGATATTTACATGCATTTCTTCTCCAATGTCTTCTAATTCAATATAATTATCAGCCATTCTTGGATCGTATCCATCAACAATTGCTCCTACATCCTGGTTCTCTATATTACCTTCTTGTGCATTGGCCTCATTTAATGCTGCAGGTTTGGCTAGTGCTAGCACTTGGATAATAACCTGTTGAAGCTCGCGTTCAATGTATTGAAATTTCTCAACAGAATCGCCTTGAAATGGGCGCAAACGATTTCGCTGCTTCTTCGCACGTTTCAAAGCTCTCAAGCAATTCGCTTTCATTCCTAAATGGCACATGAGCAACAAGATAGCTGTAAAAATAGCCTTCTCGGTTTCCCATTTGCGTATAATAACGAGTCCTCAGAAAGGCAGGTATTTTTCGCTTTTACATAATGTTTCCATTTAGAAGTCTGATAGTCATTTGTCCGGTTTCAGAGCCTTCTTCTAGTTCTTCATAAGCATCCACGTCACCTTCTTCTTCCTCATTAGGTCGAGTTGTATGATCGTAATTTACGGCAAATTCTGCCAAACTGATGTGCTCTAACTGATGTGTCCTAGAACCAAACATTCGAATATATGTGACATCCACCAACCCGCACTAGGCTCGCGTGATGGATAACGGCCAATTCCCTCTCACAGAGGAGGCCTGTGTCCCAGCAGTGGGAACATTAACAGGCTGATGATGTGTGTGTGTGTGTGATGTGCTCTAGATTGGTAGGCCTTTGGATATACCTGTCAAATATGTTTTGATATGTTTGACCTTGGTCACTGTCATACCGTAATATCGTTCATGAGGTGTGATGTGTTGACAAAAACTACTTTTCGTGAAATATCTCTTAATTTCAGGTGGCATAATCTGTATGCACATTCACAGGCTGATACTCTCCGATGATTTAAAATTGCCATTGAAACGGCAAACAATTGCCTACCGATGTCACCATGAGAGGCTCGCACTCTATTAACGGCATCTATCACCGCTTGACCTACGTCCTGGGGCTCGTGCTTGGACGTATATTCGGCGATATGATAAGATACAGCTGTCACATTTCTGCAGGGCTGGATGTCCATATTTGCTTTCCAGAGTCTCAGCATCATCATCATCATCATCATCAGCCTATTAATGTTCCCACTGCTGGGACACAGGCCTCCTCTCTGTGAGAGGGAATGGGCCGTTATCCACCACGCGGGCCCAGTGCGGGTTGGTGGATGTCACATGTCTTCGAATTGTTGGTTCTAGGACATGCCGGTTTCCTCACGATGTTTTCCTTCACCGTTTTGAGAGCAGTGGTGATGAAATAATTTACACAAAGTAAAGCGCCTGCCTGGGCTCGAACCTACGACCTACAACTTGTAAGTCGCTGCCGATACCACTGGGCCACCACTGCTCTCCCATCCATCCCGTCTCAGCATCAGTAGATTGTAATTATTTACTAAATTGCTCTTCAGGATATCTTCTCAAGATACAAAATCGTCCATTATTACGCAAAGTTTCATCTGGTCCTAACAAAACTGTTTGGTCGCTAGTTACCAAAATACATAAACCTACCCGTAATAATATTTACAACAAGTCCTAACGACAACTATTCCCAAAGATGGTCCTTCCAATCGTAGCGTGACTACTAGTAAATAAAGTTTAAAAAGCATGATATAAAAATTAAATTAAAAATTTAAAAACCCCCGACTCAAAGAAACCCTCTTAAATGTAAGAAATAATATGTACTGGTACACTGGCACTTAACGTTTAAAATACCTAACTACTATTTAATTTAATCCAAGCGTCGTCGCGTCGGGGGACCGCTAAGCTAGAAATACAACAAAAAAATGATAAAGAATTAATGTAAGTACAAGAAAACTGCACCGCGACCCGCGTGTTTTTTATATTCGTGATTGCTATCTTAACACCAATATTTTGAACACTATTGTTTTTTATTGTCACTTTGATAACGTTCGCACTGATAAATTAGTCCTTTATACACTGGTTTTTTAATATGAGAAGCACATAAATACGATTATTAATATTTTTTATCTATACTAATACTAATAATACTAATACTAATAGTAATTATTATTATTATATTATCTATACTATAATATTATAGAGAGGAAAGATTTTTTTGTTTGTTTGTTTGTTTGTACCGAATAGGCTACGAAACTACTGGACCGATTTGAAAAATTCTTTCACCAATAGAAAGCTACATTATTCCTAAATGACATAGGCTATTTTTTAATCCCGAAAACGGGTCCTGTGGGGTGGCCCACGGGAGCGAAGCCGCGGGGAACAGCTAGTAAATTATAAACACGGAGCTCTTTTACTCATATATACTTTTATAACTTACTTTAACACAGTCGTGTAAACAATATTTTAGTTTTACCATCTTTTGCTAAAACATATTGATTATATGGACTTGATACTCGTGAACACGCTACATACAGTTGCCCATGGGAAAATCAGTTTTTTTCTAAATTCACTCCTGCAACTTTTGCCCTTGAGCTTTATTTATGGTAATCGCGAATGTCGCTTTAAGGGGAAATTGCAACCTTTTAAATTGGAATGGCATATTGGTTGGGATTATCGGAATACGTGAAATCATTACATCTTCTCCCTTTGCTATTCCTGTCATAATTGTTGCCCATATTATATTGCGTCCTAGGAGTGTTATTTGTAGTCGGGTGCCATTACATAATTTTGGTGCGTCCAGATTTCTCATTAACAGGACTGGGACACCAACTTTCAGCCTCAACGTATGAGACGGCACCCCTGATAATTCTAAAGAGTTAAAAAACTCTACAGGGTAGAGTTTATTCCCTATGAGAACTAATCGATGGTTAGTGTAATCAATCAATGGGTCATAATCAGACGCAGCGTTCTGGAACGACTCCCATGTATTTCTTGCAAACGTACGTCTCCTTTCAGACTGCCGTTGAGCTCGTAAAACACGCCGTATTTGGGATTGTTCAGGCGTCTCAGCAGCTATCGATGACGTGTGTCGTTCGGCATCTAAAATCCGAAGGGCCTGTGTTTGCTCAAAGGTCACACTAGCCCTTTGAGTTGCGTGACGCTCAGCATCTGTGAGTTGGCGAGCTTGAGTCTGGTTGAAAGTCGCAGCAGCCCTTTCAGTTGCGTGACGCTCAGCATCTGCGAGTTAGCGAGCCTGAGTCTGGTCTAAAGTCTCAGCAGCTCTTTCAGTTACGTGACGTTCAGCATCTGCGAGTTGGCGAGCCTGAATCTGATCTAAAGTCTCAGCAGCTCTTTGGGTTGCGTGACGCTCAGCATCTAAAATTAGACGGATTGAGTCTGCTCCTCTGTTTCTTAGCTTCTAGCTACTCTTGCTGTTCGAGCTCTGCTAGAGCTACGGCTCAGAGGAGATTTACGCTTGCGAGGCATATCCACAGCATAAAAATATCCCCCTAATAAAAATAAGCAGTAGAATATTTTAAAGTTTTGCTTAAATTACCACTTTCACGGACACTGACATTAAGTTGACTTTTTCAAATTGACACTCAAATCTTTCATAAACAATTATATCATGCCTACAGCCGAATAAGAAGGACGCCATAAAAAGAAGTTTCATATTATTTTCATATTTTATAACTACTCCACCCCATTTCGCCCGCACCTTGTTTTATACAAAAAAGTAGCCTATGTCCATCCTAGGATATCGATAGTATGATATCCTAGGATGGACATAGGCTACTTTTGCATACCAAATTTCATCTAAATCGGTTCAGTGGTTTAAGCCATAATAAGAAGTTTCATACAAATCTAACCCACCCCTCTATTTCTTCCCCTTTGTGTTTTATGCAAAAAAAAGTAGCCTAAGTCCTGCCCTGGGCCTCAAACTATCTTCACACCAAATTTCATCTTAATCGGTTCAACGGCTTAAGCCATAATAAGAAGTTTCATTCAAAATTAAACCCCCTCCCATTTCTCCCCCTTCGCATTTTTTGCAAAAAAAAGTAGCCTATGTCCGTTCCAAGGTCTCAAACTATCTTCTTACCAAATTTCATCTAAATCGGTTGAGCGGTTTAAGCGTGAAAAGGTAACAGACAGACAGACAGACAGAGTTACTTTCGCATTTATAATATTAGTATTAGTATGGAAAGTATGGATTAGTACCTAAAACTAGCGACCCCACGTTTTAATCGTTTATTTTAATCATTTTTATCATCATCATCATAATCATCATTTCAGCCGAAAAGACGTCCACTGCTGGACATAGGCCTCCCGCAGGCGTCGCCACATTGACCGATCCCGTGCGTCTCGCATCCAGCGCCTTTCCGCAACCTTAACCAGAAGCCTAATTGCGTAAGTGAATTCTGCAAAGGAAACAAGTCGATTCTTTCAAAGAATCAGAATCATTTCTTTCTACTTTTTCGGTATTGCGAAACTAATTTGGAAAGCTAGCGTTAGCTTTCCAAATCCTCCTTTGAGTTGAACACAGGCTACTTAGAGATACTACGGAGTTGAAGATATATGACATTTGCATTACACAATACCAATAGTGAAGTTTTATCTCGATTCTTCCGCTTTCATTCATTCTTTTGCAATCAATTCTACGTCAAAATATTGGTAATGAAAAGAGCATAACCTTTCCGTTTCAGATTGTAATATGCAATACGAAAAGTCGTTTTTGGGAAGGTTCCAACTGTTGGTACGACGCTACTCTATGGTCTTAGTTTAAAATATTGCTATGACGTTCTCTGTGGACGTTCTATTCTTTCCCTGTCAAGCAAGTCTGTCTTTGAAGAAAATTTATTTAATGTAAAACTATTATTACATTTTTATTACGGATTAAACTGCAATACTAAAGGCAAATGTATATTTGTATTACCACGCCCATCAATTGGTAGCAGAGCGTGGTTAATATGTTCCATGTCAACGATCATCTGCGTAAGTACCTAACTAAAATAATGCGAGAATGGCGTCGACATCAACACGAAGTATTGAAACGTTAAATAGATCAAATTACAACACTTGGTGTCTGCAAGCTCAAGCCGTACTTATAAAAAATGATTTATGGGATTATGTTAGCGGAGAAAACAAACTGTCGTCAACGTCGACTGCCGCCGAACAAAAGGCGTTTGCAAAAGGTGACATACAGGCAAGATCAGAGCTTATTCTACTCATCTCTCCAACTGAGTTAAAAAAATAAAAGGATGTCAAACATCAAAGGAGGTATGGGACAAGCTTAAATCTATACACCAGAGTACTGGTCCAGCGAGAAAAGCAACGCTGTTGAAACAACTCGTCCTAAAGAAAATGAATTCTCATGAAGACATCAGAGACCATTTGAATAATTTCCTGGACGTGGTCGGCAAGCTGGAGGATATGGACGTTACAATCCATCCGGAATTATTAAGCATTATGATGCTGTACAGCCTGCCAGCCAACTATGAAAATTTTCGGATTGCCTATTGAATCCCGAGATGTATTGCCCAACCCTGAAGAGTTGAAGGTAAAAATCATCGAAGAAAACGAGGCAAGGAGACAAATTGATACTAATGACAACCCTCAAATGTCAAGATCGGAAGCGCTGTATGCCAAACAAAAAAGGAAGATTGCAATTTGCAAGAACTGTAACAAAAAAGGTCACACCACCGAGGCATGTTGGTCGAAGAAAAGAGCCACTAACCCTAACTAAGCACAAACACCATGACAAAAATTTCAATATCTGTTTTGCTTTAAAAGAAAAAACTGGTGATAATCTGTGGTGCCTGGATAGTGGTTGCAGCTCACATATGACAAGTAACGGGTGTCAATTTATAAACATGGCCCCTGAACAGAATACTCTGACTTTGGCAGTAAAGGAGCATACAACGAAAATTATAGGAAAAGGAAAAGTCAGCATATCATCCAACAATGAGAAATATAACTTGAATGACACATTGTAAGTACCGGAAATATCGACAAATCTTATGTCAGTCGGGAAAATTACTGATAACGGCTACAAGGTATTATTCGAAAAAGAAAAGGCATCGATCATAGAAGCAGATACCGTTGTACTGCAAGCCTCAAGAAACACAAACGGGCTATACTATCTGGATTTTGAAGAGAACGAAACAGCAAATTTAACTATGAAGTTTCAAGATGAATCAATGATGTGGCATCGTAAATTGGGTCATATTAATGAAAAACACCTGAAAATGATGGTTTCAAGGCAGTTGATGAGAGGATTAAACTTAAAAGATGTAAAATTGGATACCTGCGAAACTTGCATAAAAGGTAAACTCTCATCTCTTCCATTCCCCAGACATGATAGAATCTCATCTGAAACTCTCGTAATTATACACAGTGATGTCTGTGGGCCTTTTGAAGACGAATCACTTGCTGGGTCCAGATATTATGTATCATTTATAGATGACTTCAGCAGATATTGTTGCATATACTTCATAAGAAACAAAAGCGAAGTTATCGAAAAGTTTAAAGAATACAAAAACGGAGTCGAAATATTCACGAGAAAGAAAATTCAATATTTGCAATCGGATAACGGTGGAGAGTACCGAAGCAAAGTATTTGATGAGCTGCTAAAACAATGCGGCATCAGGAGGAGACTGACTGCACCATATACTCCGCAGCAAAATGGAGTGAGCGAAAGAAAAAATCGATCCTTACTTGATAAGGGTAGATGTCTAATGATGGAATCGAACGCACCTTCATAATTATGGGCGGAAGCAATAAACACTGCCAATTATTTAATAAACCGGAGCCCAGCGAAAGCATTAAACGGAAGTACGCCGTACGGAAAATGGGTCGGCAGAAATCCCGCCGGAAATAATTTTCACATTTTCGGCAGTAAAGCATTCATTCTAAATAAAAGAAGAAGAGGCAAATTTTCCCCTAAAGCCACAGAAGGAGTTTTTATGGGATATGCGAAGAATGCTAAAGGTTTCAGAATCTATCTACCTGATCAAAAAGATGTTGTAATCAGTCGAGATGTCAAGTTCGTCGAAAAGATGTACTATCATGACACTCGTACCGAAGCATCTCCTAACCACAGCAGCCGGAAACCTGAAAATAGAAAAGAAATGGAGATACAATTTAATAACAATCCTAATTCTAACTTACCGATTCAGGATTCTCCACCCTCGAAAGATGCGTCATCCTCAGCTGCCACCAATTCTCCAATAAACTACAATGATAATATGTTACCAACTGGGGATGTGGGGGCTGAAACTGTTGATCAGTACCAAACTTAACCTGAAATATTATCAGAAGATGAAGGAGCTGAGAGCGATGGATATCAAACTTCACGTGAGACAGCAACCGGAACGACACCACAAAGACCTAAGAGAAGTAAGAAGAAGCCTCTATGGACAAACGAGTATGTCTTACAGGACGATATGGAAGACAGCATGCTTGTGTCAGAAATGTCATACTTATCTGATCATCATGATACTGAAGATGACTGGCACGACGCAATTAAAGCGGAAATAACAGCTCATATCAAGAACGAGACTTGGAAAATTACTAAGAAGGATAGTGGCGAAAAAGTAATCGACTACAAGCTTGTTTTAAAAACAAAAACTGGCCCGAACAATGTGGAAACCAAAAAGGCGAGACTTGTAGCTCGGGGATTCACACAAAGACCTGGCATAGATTACAACGAAACATTCGCTCCAGTAGCAAAGTTAAGTTTCATAAGAACCGTCGTTGGAATGTCTGTCCAGGAAGGAATGAAATTGAAACAGATGGATGTCACAACAGCGTATCTAAACGGCGATATAGACGAAAACATATCCATGAAGGTACCTGAAAATTTTGAAAAATATGTGACTGAAATCATGATCGATGAAAGTGAACAGGATGACCTTACAATATATAACAAAGCTAGAAATATGCTGGAATGTTTAAGGAAAATTAAAGGAGAAAAAGTCTGCAAATTACAACGATCCTTGTACGGACTAAAACAATCCGGGAGGCAGTGGTACATTCGATTGGACAAGGAACTAAGAAATTTTTGTTTTTGTTCCGTCACAAGCAGATCCATGCGTATACATACTGCAGAAAGGAGGAGCAAAAATTATCACTGCGATCTGGGTTGATGATCTCCTAATTGCCTATACAGGGACTAATAAGATGCAAGAAATTCAGGAAATGCTTGCAAATAAATTCGAAATTAAAGATTGGGAATACCAAAGAAAATGCTAGGAATCGATTTTATATTCACAAAACAGTCTATTAAATTATGCCAAGAAAAATATATAAAGGACACTTTAGTCAAATTTAAAATGGATGAATGCAAGCCTACCAGCACACCTATTGAACCAGGGCTGTCTTTAGAAATAGACAAAATTTTTATTGAAAAGGAACTGCCGTACAAAAACTTAATTGGGACACCTATGTACCTGGCAGTAGCCACAAGGCCAGATATTATGTTCGCGGTCAGTTATCTCTCGCAATTCAATGATTGCTACAGTGCCGAACATTTAAAGATTGCCAAACGTGTTTTAAGATACCTCAAAGGCACCTCCGAAATCGGAATAACCTTTAAAAAGACAGATTAAGAGTTATACGGCATGGCAGACGCAGACTGGGGCGCCTGCAAAGTAGACCGCAAGTCTTTCTCTGGTTATTGTTTCATATATGCAGGAGGCTGCATCAGCTGGTCCATGAGAAAACAAAAGAGTGTGGCACTTTCTACGGCCGAAGCGGAGTATTGCTCGATCACCGAAGCCGCTAAAGAAGCCATACATCTTAAATCTCTATTCAACGATCTAGGAGCTCGTATTGAGTGTGTCCAGATTTCAAACGACAATCAAGCCGCTCTGAAGCTAAGTCAAAACCCTATAGTGACGGCAAAATCTAAACATATTGACTTAAAGATGCACTATATAAGGAATTGCATCCAGGATAAACAGATATGCTTGAGATATTTGGAAACGAAGAAGATGGCGGCTGATTTACTAACTAAGGGTTTAACTGGGCCAAGGCTCAAGGAGCTGATGTCTCATCTTGGATTAGCATGACATTCGCAAGGAGGAGTGTTGGTACGACCCTACTCTATGGTCTTAGTTTAAAATATTGCTATGACGTTCTATTCTTTCCCTGTCAAGCAAGTCTGTCTTTGAAGAAAATCTATTTAATGTAAAACTATTATTACGTTTTTATTACGAATTAAACTGCAATAATAAAGGCAAATGTATATTTGTATTTCCACGCCCATCACCAACTTGTTTGCTTTGCAGAATTCACTTACGCAATTAGGCAGCTGGTCATCGGTCCACCTCGTGGTCCACCTAGTGGGAGGCCTTCCAACGTATCGCCTTCCGATTTGCGGTCGCCATTCCAGAAGTGAGTGAAATTGAGTGGAATTCTCTGCCGGAGTCTGTGTTTCCAGATAGCTACAACCTCGGGGTCTTTAAGTCATGAGTGAATAGGTTACTTCTAGGCAAGCGTGTTACAGCGTCGACCACATCATCGCTTACCATCAGGTGAGATAGTGGTCAAGCGCGAGCCTATCTATAATAAAAATAAAAAAAACTTTTCAGCCGCATCGGCCATCCGTTCTGCGAGCAATGTACCCTGCCCACTGCCACTTAAGTTTGGCAATTCTTGGGGCTATGTTGGTAACTTTGGTTCTCCTGCGGATATCATCATTTCTGACGTGATCACGCAAAGGAAATTCCGAGCATAGCCCTCTCCATTGCTCTTTGGGTGACTTTAAGCTTTCTGATAAGGCCCATTGCGAGCGACCACGTCTCGGTCCCGTAGGTGATCACTGGCAGAATTTTGTCTTGAGACATTGCGGTAAATTGGACGAGAAGATACCACGCAACTTCCCGAACGCCGCCCAGTCGAGTCGGATTCGACGGTTGACCTCTTTCTCGAAGTTGGACCTACCCAACTGGACCGTTTGTCCCAGGTAGACATAATCGTCTACAACTTCGAGTGTAGAGTCGCCGATCTTGATAGGAGTGTGTGTTACATGGGCATTCACCATGACCTTGGTTTTGTCCATATTCATTTTAAGACCCACTCTTTCGGAAGCTCTACTGAGGTCATCGAGCATTTTACTAAGGCTCTCCATGGTCTCAGCCATGACCAATATGTCGTTGGCAAACCGAAGGTGAGCAATGTACTCGCCATTAACGTTGAGGCCAAGCCCCCTCCAATCCAGAACCTTGAAGTCATCCTCCAGCGCAGCAGTGAACAGTTTCGGAGAAATGACGTCTCCCTGTCTCACGCCATGATGGAGAAGGATTGGTTTCGAGGTCTGATCCTGAAAAGGGACTGACATGGTGGCGTTATTGTACAAACACTTCAAGACCTTAATGTACCGGTAGTAGATCTGGCACCGTTGGAGAGACTGCAGTACAGCCCAAGTCTCGATCGAATCGAAGGCTTTCTCGTAGTCCACAAACGCTAAACAGAGGCAGGATATACTCTTCGGTCTTCTGTATAACCTGCCGCAGCATATGAATGTGGTCTACGGTGCTAAAGCCTTTTTGGAATCCGGCTTGTTCGGGAGGCTAGAAATCGTCAAACCTGCGCGCGAGACGATTCGTGATGACTCTTGAAACTCTCAGCGAAAACTGGTTCCCATAAAATTGGAACCAGTTTTCGCTCAATGGACTATCCAATATCCATACTAAAAATGTATCACCTCCAGCCCTCAATAACTATCAAATTTAGGTAATCAACATGATTTGAGAGTATATTTATGTTGCAAACATCAATCAATCACCAGACAGTACAAAAGCTCACTGATTACGAACAAACGGGGCCATCGCAACGGCAATTATCACAGTGGGCGTTATACGATCATATTACCACGAGGCACGATAATACCAATTCACTGGGCAGTACCGACCAAACCATGGCCCTGTTCACATATATCATACTACTAGCCATCCTCAACATTACACTAGCAAAGGAAGATTGTGTCATAAATAATATGCCAGAGAGAATGGCCTTCGAAAAACAGCTAAAAAATGACATAGTGACATGTGCCACTAGCAGATACGATCCTCCACCGAACAACGGTTCAGAACTCACCATTGACATCACGTTCGTGTTAAAACGATTTACTTTTGACAGCAATAAAGGAGTCATGGATATACAGATCTGGAAGTTCATATCATGGAAAGATGTGAGGCTGAAATGGGACCCAGCAAAATACTACGGCATCCAAACGACAGACATGCTCTCGGTAGACATCTGGAATCCAGGCTTCAAACTCTTCAACAGTGCGAATGCATTCGATGACTATGACATATATTACTATGTTTGGTGCATTCTGAAGAACACTGGAGCTGTTCTCTGTGTTGTCAGACATATTTATAGCGCGATATGCAGCGTCAATCTCAGAGATTGGCCCTACGACCAGCAACAATGCAGTTTTGAGTTCGGAGCATGGCCAGCAAAATCGAATTTCAAGATTAAAGTTGCTCCCCGTGCTATAAGCATGTTGGGGGCAGATTATAAAGCTGATTGGGTCATTACTGATTATAGACAAGAGGTGAATACCAGTGCTGAGCGCCAGTTGAAGATGTTTTTCACTTTGGATCGGGAAGCTGCATCGTTGGGAGCAATAGTGGTGTACCCAGCTGTGATTCTGACAGTTCTTAGTATCACGTCTCTTTTTTTGGATTTGAGGCGTTTTGTACGCCTGTCAATCGCTTGCTTCAGTGTCCTCGGCCATTATTTCTTCTTGACGACCTTAGCCTCGAAGATACCGAAGCAAAGTCCTTCTCCACCAAACTTATTACTGTACTATCGCGGTTCTGTGGTTTTAACAGTTTTGATCATCTTGGTGTCATTCTTTCTGCGTATTTTGTGTAAGTGGAAATCAACGCCTCAAAATTATATCATTTCTATCAACAATGCTGTGTTTGAGAGTTTTGGGAAGTATTTGATCTTCCCTCAGTGGAATATCGATGATGAAACGGTTGATATCAAACGCTTTAGTCAAGATTGGACAAAGTTCGCGAATATCATTCATTGTGTTTTTGTCGTGACTATTATTGTTGCTTATGTAAGTATGTATTGTGTACTGGTGCCTAAACCCATACCTTTTAACTTTTGATTAAATATTTCAAGGAATTTTGATATTTATTCATTTGTGTTTGCCCTCTCTACTATTGTGCGAATCCTTTTTAGTAATAATTAGGAAATACGGGCCGATATATTTAGGTACACAGGTAACATGATTATAATATGAAGCATGAAATTTAGGTATTACCAACAAGTTCCTCTATTCTCAGTTTTTTCCACCGGCTGTATCACAACTCTTATTATATTTTTCTCGTAGGATCTTAGAATTTAATTTAGTAATGGTGATATTTAGGAACATATTGGTGTCACATGTTATCATTGGCCACGATTGGGCTGTTTTTTCCGTTTTTAATCAGTAGTGACAAAGCCGAAAACTGGGCATAGTCCCTTTAAATTCACTAATATTGTTGAAAAATACTACAGAACAAGCATGTGTAATACCTAGAAATATTTTGTGTTATTTTGTCTTAAAGTTTAGTATACGAATCTCAAGTCTCATATCGGATCACTTTCAAATATGCCTCAAGCTAAGAGTTTAGCTAGAGATGGGATTCAGGGTGCGAGATTATCCATATCTATACTAATAAATACTGATGTCTGTTTGTTGCAATTTCATGTCTTAGATGCTGAACGGATTTGTATGAAACTTGGCACACGGATAGAACATATCCTAGATTAGATAATTTTATCCCGGAAGGACGTTAGTTCCCGACTTTCATGCGGGTAGCACGAACCATTTTTTCATAAAAGTCTGTAAAATAAATACATTACCCTCCTTCGGTAGTCGGGTAAAAAATGAGGAAGTGCGTCATCTATCTCTAGTTGGACAAATCGGTTATTATAGCTGATATACAAATATTCGCTAGTTCGTAGTCGCTGCCCTATTTGTCTCGTGGTCCAAAGCGCGGCTGCTGAACGTGGGGTCCGGCACTGTTACTTGGCGTTTAAAAGTTGGTGGTGTAACCCAATGTCTCGGAAAGCGCATGGTGACGTTGGTCTTGCGTTGATCTCTACCTCCCTTCTTGCAAATGAGCTATACCTATGTACAAAGCTCATTCAGTTTACAAATGACTTCATCATCATCATCATATTAGCCGAAAGAAAAGCGTCACCACATTACTAATGACTTATTAAAAAATAATTCTGCCTATCAATACGAACAATGTGTTCAACAGAAATAAAAAAAATAATGTTCCCAGACTAAAATAATGAATGATTCGTGCAGTACCTACGTGTCTAGGTAAATAACAGGAAAACCAAATGATAATGGAGGTAGGTAAATAAAAACCAACATATACGTACTAATAATGGAAACATTTGGATAAATAGATGCAGGGCGTACGTGACTATACGCACTTAATGTAATATTTTGGGAAAATGTTCATCTTTACGAGTGTTGACTTAGCAAGCGAGAAATCTACGTGAATCTGAACAACTTTAAGAGGACCAACACTGACATTTTTCACCTGGGCCGCTCGTCAGTGCTTTTGCCGAGTAGCCGACGACGTAGCGGCCACCATGTAGGTTGCGGTGCTGCCTGGGCGACATCGCAACTGAGGCGGGCCACGATGTCGTATGGGGCCTCCCAAACTCATATGATATCGCGGCTGAGAGTTGGAGGCCGCGCCGGGAAAGGAGTGCCAGTATTGCGGTGAGCCCCACCTTCCGCGGCCTGGACGGGGTCGCCACCGTCTGATAGCGGACGCGGTGGGGCCACAGGGAAGGAGGAGTGTCGGATTAGCGTTGGCCTTTCTCCCTATCTCCTGCGTCCGAAAATGGTAGGTGGCGGGGCCATTGACCTTGACCCGTCACAAGGGAACCAAGGTTTCTATACACGGGCTCGTCTGGCACCCATGTGCTGGTTTGGTCCCTGGGGTGGTCACGACGTACAGTGTGTTCTGGTGCGCCGGTGATGGGGGTACTCCCCAGAGGAAGGCCCGGTGACGGACAGCCGCGGCGAGTTCGCGGTGAGTGCTAATGCGTGCCCGTGTTCCCGCCATAAGCGGCACAGGAGCACACCGTGGAATTTTAGTGGGTTAGAGTCCTACATAACTGCGCTATCTCCCCGTGGTAGTGCAGTATGCAAGAGCATTTCACCAAGTTAAAAAAAAAAGAAATTGTATCAACTTCGTTATAAACGAAAACCGATTTTGGAAATCGACGAGGACTTTAAATCGACCCCTATTAATTAACACAAGTTCTTATTTGAAACTTTAAAGATTACAACAATGATAGTTGTACTTTAAAAAAACTCAACAAGTCGATAAGCGTGCACAAGTATTCGTACAAGATGAAAAACTTGGCAAGTCAATAAGCGGATTTTTAAAGTAATTTTGTTATGGGGGTTTCAGGTTAATTTTTGAAAAGGGGTCTCTTGCCCAAAATAGTTTGGGAAGCCCTGGTCTAACCGATGAGGTGCACTCAACGACTAACCGATGCGATACACTGTTAGCGCTGATGACTGAAAAATTTTCACCATTATTCATTTTATAAACCCCAAATAAACTGGGACAACAGTCGGAAGGAAGAAGAGAGAAGAAGATGATTCATTTTATTCAAAAACAAAATTAAATTTAACTAATTTCATGTTCTGGCAGCATCTGGTAGCATAGAATGTCTTCTGAATCAGGAAACACTGTATCACGCACTATATTTCTTGTTACTAATTTAATGTCAAGCGCTCCGCTTTGTTTTTGTTGACCTCACAGCCGAGTTTTTCAAAAGACTTATATATTTTTTGCTTTTCAGTTCGTTTTTCGTCAGTTCAGTTTTAAGTTAAAAAGGTTTTATTTTTCGCTTTTCAGTTTCTTATCTCGTCGTTATTTTAGTGCCTGAAATCTATTTTCTACTTTATTTTTGGTTGAAATTTCCAATTTCTTTATTATGACAGCACTCATCCCTGAACTCGCCGCGGCTGTTCGTTACCGGACCCGCCTCTGTGGAGTAGGTACCCCCTATCACCGGCGCACGAGAACACATTGCAGGCCGTAACCACCCCAGAGTCCAAATCAGCACAAGGGTGCCAGGTGACCCCGTTTATGGCACCCTTGGTCCCCCTGTGACGGGTTAGGTCAGTGGCCCCGCCACCAACCACTTTTCGGCCGCAGGTGATAGGGAGCGGCCGACGCTATACCGACTCTCCTCCTCCCCTGCAGCCCACCAAGTTCGCCATCAGACGGTGGCTGGCGACCCCGTCCAGACCGCGGAAGGTAGGGAGAGCGCCGCACCGCAAAACCGGCACTCCTCTCCCGCCGTGGCTTCCTACCCTCAGCCGCGATGCATTACCCCAGTTGTTAGTACTTGTTGGCTGCTATTGTAGCGTTGTGGAGATTCTCAACTGGAAATAGTCGAGTGATACTAAAAATCATGATTTAGTACGGTTGATATCCGCATCTCTAAAAACACGGCGCATGTGCACAATAAACCCTGACGACTCTGTGTGCCCCGATCTAGGGGCTCTTCGTACGGGCTAAGGGCTGGACCCCTTGCCTGCTGCTGCACGCTATCCACGCACGCTGCCCAGGTCTTCGGCCTGCCTACCTGCGGCCTACCGCCACGCAAGCCGGTGCCTGCGCAGTCTACCCTGCGCAGCCTAGCCGCTACAGTTCCGGCGGCCTGTCGCGGAGCCTGTGCTGACGTCTTCCCCAGCGTCTGCCACGTGCTGCCAAGGGACGGTACCCCTTTCCTACCTTATACTGTGTTAGTGCTCAGAACAGAACAAATTGACTTTCGTACCCGCGACCTAGCTATGGACCTTATGGAGTGTTCTATATATATATGTGTGTACCTACAATAAAGCATATATAAATAAATAAATAAATAAATATGTATTAACTTGTCCAGCTGTTTCATTACATCTACCTAACGACCTACTACCCGTTAACAGCCTGTGCAGCCTACCCTGCGCAGACCTAGCCGTTACACTATGTCTATATACTTATCGGCAAGAGCCCTGAAGAGCGCCCCTACTCGGGTTCCCCTTCGCTTCACTGTGGGTGACCAAGCCACGGTTACTACCCCACTCACCTACCTACCTAAGTACCTACCTACCCTACCTAAAGTAGTGCTGTGCTTGTCAGGGGTTAAGCAATTTGAATTTTGGAGCCGTTGATTTTTTCCACTTAACGCGGGTATAATTTTGTTAAAAACACAAATGCACTTTCTTAATTTGAGTTGGAGTAATGTCTGGGTTTGGGTTTCCTTATTGTTTTAATTATTTCACTGTTTGTCTCTTTATATTTTCACCGTAATGGTTTGTTTTTAACCCCCGACGCAAAAAGAGAGGGGTGTTATAAGTTTGAGGTGTGTTGCTGTGTATATGTGTGTCTGTCTGTGGCATCATAGCGCCCAAACGGGTGGATTTATTTTGATTTAGTTTTTTTTTTTTAAAGGTGACTTAATCGAGAGTGTTCTTAGCCATGATTCAAGAAAATATTCTCAGCCATTTGAAGATAATCAGCTCTCTACTTATTGAGGAAAAGATATGAGCAACTTTCATAGGTCTAATCGATTTGAAATTTAGAATCCTGACAGTTCAATGATATTGCCAAAACATAATAATCGTGACCTGATGCTGGGGCATCACCAGGAATCACAGGACACCCAACTCCTCAGTAAGTGACAGCAGAGGTATCGTGTTTGGACTCATTGGAATGGTCTCTCTATCTATAAATCTTATGTCAACAGAGTCCTTCGGTTTACTATGAGTTGCCACAACTTTTGGTTGATCAGGCCAAATGTCAGTGTTAACCATATCCTCCAAAGAACTGCTCTCCAATAACTTCCGCCTTTGTCCTCTAGTCATAATGTTTACAACACACTCATGCATTTCTTTCAGTTTCTTCGATGACACACATACTCTCAACAATGCGTCTGCAGCCACAATCCTTTTACCTGGCACAATTCGATATCAAAATCATACTCATCCAAAACCAATCTAAACTTTAATAATCTACTAGAAGGACCCTTTAAATTGAATAAATAAATCAGAGGTTTATGGTCTGTATAAATCTTAAATTTGCGACTACACAAATATGGACGAAAATGTTTAATACTCCACACTATAGCCAATAATTCTTTTTCTATAGTGGGATAGTTTCGTTCAGCTTTATTTAAACTTCTGCTTGCATAAGCAATTGGCCGTCCATCCTGATTAGACAATACGGCGCCTAACGCGTATCCTGATGCATCTGTTTGTAGGTTGAATATATTGTCACTAGAAAAACATGGGTATTGCAAAACTGGGGCGGATATCAAACGCTGCTTTAATGCATCAAAGGTAACTTGGCAGTCTTTATCCCATTTAAATGTTACAATTTTCCTACTCAAATTATTCAAGGGGTGAACTATATCTGTGAAATTTTTAATAAATTTTCTATAGTAATTGGCAAACGCTACAAAGCGTTTTACCTCATCTGCCGTTTTTGGAATGGGATAATTTTGCATAACACTAATTTTGTCTGGGTCTGGTAAAACACTGTTGCTAGAGACAACATGACCTAAATATAACAAAGTTTTTTTTTTTTTTTTTCACTTGGACGGATTCAATTTAAGAATCCGAAGTCTTTCAAAAACGTCGATTAAATTTTTATTACAATTAAATCGTCTTGATAGACGAGGCACTTTTCAAAATTAAGACCTGCCATTGCCATTGTCATCATCCTTGAAAATGAACTAGGACTTGTTTTAAGCCCCATGGGCATCCTAGTCATTTGATATTGCCCGGAGCCAAAGGCTGTATATTTCCTACTATTGGGGTCTAAACCTACATTATAATATGCTTGATGCAGATCTAAGTGTGAAAAGTAGATGCATCCCGATAACGAGTCTAAAATTTCTGTAATGTTAGGAAGAGGGAAGTTATCATTTTCAGTATTATTATTCAGTTTGCGGTAGTCAATAACTAATCGCCACCTCTTTTGTCCATTTGCGTCTAATTTCTTGGGTACCAGCAAAATTGGACTAGACCACTTACGCATGGCTCTATAATGCCGTCAGCTAACATATTTTGGAGTTGTTTATGTACCTCATGTTTCTGTGAATGAGGTAACCTATACGGTTTAACAAATACGGGCTCTGCATTAGGCTTTACGCGATTAGAATGTTGATAAATATGCGTAGTTGTCAGTTTATCCCCCGGTAAAAAAAATATGTCAGCATATTTGGCGCATACTTTTTCAATTGTTAACTGCTCTTCTTCATTTAAATGTTTTGAATTCAGCAGTGAAAACATTTTTTTAACGCGGGCCGCAATTTTGTCGCATTTATCAAAACTGCAAATATTGTAATCCGACGCGCTGTGTAGGGTCTAGTTTATCTAGTGTTAACTCATTCTCAGTTGTGTTAAGTATTCTTACAGGTATTTTACCACTAGTGGGCTTTACTAAGGTGCTAGCTATAAACACACCTTCGCTGCATTCAGAAGTACAAACTACACATTCTTCTTCTATATTAGTTTGTATAAAGTGGATCGACTCCGATCTGGGCGGTATAATAAACATTTCTTTTTTACTATCAGATATCTTAATAAACAACGTGATTGGATTACCATTTAAAGTGTGCAAAGATAAACTATTATTCTTGTAGTCTAATAACGCTTTATGTTTTCGTAAGAAGTCGTCACCGATGATTCCATGCGCCTTACATGACAAAGAATTAAAAACAATAAACTTATGCCTAAACGTTGCATCATCTGTTACTAAGTCTAAATAAACGTAACCTAAAGATTGTACTTTGCCCCCAAGTCCATTAATCTCAACACTCTCTAAATGGCATGGAATATTTTGTTCGACAAGATGTTTATATTTGATGGCTGAAATTGACGCACCCGAGTCAAGTAACCATCGGAATGGGCTACCATTTACAGAAAGCTCGACAACCATGTTATTATAACATGACAAAATAAAATGTTTAGGCACGAAAAAACTGATTTTTGGATTCTTCATTTTTAGGTGCATCCTCGGTCATAATATGCATTGTTTCCGAATTACGTGTCCACTTGTTTCGGTTATTATGAAAAGAAGACCTACCTCGATTCGATCTTGAATTCCGCCACGATCCTCGTGGTGCACGGCCACGCCCTGCGTCCTGGTTTGTCTCATTAAGGTCACCCCAACGCATGTGACTCTGGTTTGAGCGGCCCTGAACGCTCGTCCATGCTGACCTCTAAAATAATTATTTGAAGCACGCCTGTAATGATATCGATTGTTTTGATTAAAAACCATAATCTCACCTGATGAATTCGAAGGCATCGAAGTCTCTTCATCCACTGCTGCTTGAACTGCATCTTTGAGGGATTCAAAATTTCTTGCTGCTATGATAGTGCTCAATCGACGGTTTCGCAATCCGTCGGCAAACCGTTTGATGGCTTGTTTCTCATTAAGCGGTTTCAATACCTGGTAATTACTGGCTTTCCCTTCGGATTGCGCTATCGTCAAGTCCACAAACATCTCAGTAATGGCTTTTCCGTACTCATCAATTGACATTTGCTTTTGGCAGAAAGAATGTAGTTTGCTCTGTATTGCCGTAGCAGACTTTGTTGGCAATAGTTGAACCCTTATATCGTGTATTAGATCCTTAACTGAGTCATAATTTGAAGCTAATTTCTATTTTGCTGCCTGAGACAATCGACTTTTCAAAACGAATGTAATTAACTGCTCCTGCGATTGACTATCTAAAACAGAACTGTAATAATCGATCCCATCAATTAACTGCTTAATACTTAACTCGTCACTTGTCATGACGGGCAACAAATTCAGTGCTATCTTAAGATCAAATTTGGCCATTTTAACTATTTTTCCTTCGTCCTCACTTAAACTTTCAAAATCTGAGTTACTGTAACTACTTCCTTTTTCACATAACTCTTTAATTCCTATGAATAATTCATCTATCTTATAACGATACTCATTTATTATTATTAACTCCTCATTTTTGAATTCTTTTATATTAGCTTCTATTTCTTTACAATAATTAAAATAAATAAAATAAATTTATCGATTCTTCTAATTTTCTACTACATACCTTAGATTCTAATCTTCGCTAAGGACCTATTTTAATTAAATATGTACGTATTTTCCGTAACTCATTATTTATTTATTATTTATGATATGCTTTATTGTACACCTTAAAATACAATTATAAAAAGAAAAAATAGTATAAAAAAACAAAAAATATATATGTTATCAAATTCCTTAGCCATAAGACACTATTATAATCATTTTGTTTTCGACGACAATGAATAGTTTAGAATTTGTCTTAAACAGTCACTACATAACAGTACATTTCACCTTAATTTCTTCCCGAATATCTTACGTACACAATCACTTATTTCGCACTTTGATCGCACTCATTAGTTCAGTGATTTACACTGATATTCACTCACATTCATTTCTGCTACTTTCGGAGTGGTCTGGCCGCGACCACGTCCGGACTATCGCATGCCCCTGAACGCTTGGTGGTTGATCTCCTGACGCATCCAACGAGTATGGCATTTTTTAATTTGCCCTAAATCCCAAGTATAGAAGCACTGCACCCATGAAGCATATAATAATTGAGGTCATAATTGTCTGGATGTTCAAATGCGTCCCAATTTCTTGTAAATTCGCATTATTTCCAGCACTAGCTGCGTTTTGAGCTAGAAAAACCTCTTTGGTCTGGTATGATTGACACATTTTCCTTATCTGAATAATTTCGCACCAATTAATAATGAGGCTTCATTCTTAATTGGTGTAGTCGTAACGCAACACGACCATTGCGCGCGGTTTTCCCGAAGGCAGGGTCGCCATGTAGGGATAGGTGTAATTGAGTACACGAATTGATGTATAATACTGGTATTTATTAGCAAACCATTCAATATATAGACTTAGGCTACTTACACATACATTCATAGACATAGTTCTATGACACCCAAACTACAGCCTGTCGTAATCAACGACTTATTTGTAATCGCCTCGATTCATTCAAATTGATGTTAAGATGTTATTCAGAAATGCCTGGTGCATAGTACTCATAACAGGCGTGCGTGAATGACCAGATGTATGAACGTAAACGAAGCAAATGGAGTTTTTAAAAATCGTAGCTGGTGACGTTGTGTAGTATCTGCCTACCCCTATGGGAAAAAGGCGTGAGATTATGTATGTATGTGAAATACATTGAACATTTTGATTGAATCCAAATACAAGTGAAACTACGGGAAAGCTGGTATATCATAATAAGGATTGGTAGAATACGAAATGGATTGCGAACGTGGGAGTTGATGAACACTAATTAAGTCATTGAATGACTGCTTCTCAGTCTTTGCAATTCTGTTAAATCTGATCGGTCTTGTGGATTATTAAAAAGTTTTCTTGGGCTTAATTCACTTATAGCTACATCCTGCAAGCTTTTTACACGACTTAGGGCTATGTATGCTTGGCCTTTTGCGAATACACTTTTCCCTAAGTACACAAAAGCTTTATCGACCGTGGTTCCTTGCAGCTTGTGTACACTAACGGCCTAACTTAAAATTATAGGGAACATAATTCTCTCGATATTTCCATAACCTCTGGAACCTTGGAATGTTAGACTTTGTGGCTGTATAGCAATCCATCCGTTTTCGTTTTTAAAACTCCCACCAAACGATTTGTCATCGAATTCTATGAATATATAATAATATTTTAGGGAGTTCCCCTTCTTCCAATTGTTCTCTGCGAAGTCCATTCCATTCCATTTTTTTAATAATGCCCATACTACCATTTACTAGCCCTACCAAAACTTTGAAATTCATCCGTAACATGACTGTAGCACCAATTGCAATTTTTATTGAATTTAGCAATCCCCCGGGACAGTTTGGATCTTGCGGAACAGAAACTTAGTTAGGTTTTTGACCGTAAGTGGCAGGTTCTTTAGATTTGTCGAGAGAATTTAATGTATAATTTTTTACGGTTTCGGCCATTAGTTGTACTATTTTGTCATTATAGTCATTTACCAGTCTCACTGTAGGGAAAATACGTACAGCTTTAACGTCGGCAAAATTACCAGTTAAAGGCACACGACTTCTTTCCAGCAAAATCTCATACTGCTACATTGTCAACTCACCTACTCGAAGATTATTCAGAAGTTCTATGAATTGGCTGTCATTATGCTGTCGAACGTTGGTTTGTAACTCGCAAAGCCCAAAGTAATGCCACAAATGTGGCTCCCCTTGGAACACAATTGGTTGCCTGAAGCACCAACTGCCTTTAACAGGCGATTTATTTATCCCACCAAAAATATCTTGACTGTTCTTTAATTCCTGTAAACGGAGAATTTGCCGCTGCCAGCTCCTCCCGTCACAAACAATTTCAAAGGAATATTTGTACTAGCTATTCCAATTGTTCTCTGCGAAGTCCATTCCATTCCATTTTTTTAATAATGCCCATACTACCATTTACTAGCCCTACCAAAACTTTTAAATTCATCCGTAACATGACTCTAGCACCAATTGCAATTTTTATTGAATTTAGCAATCCCCCGGGACAGTTTGGATCTTGCGGAACAGAATCTTGGTTAGGTTTTTGACCGTAAGTGGCAGGTTCTTTAGATTTGTCGAGAGAATTTAATGTATCAATTTTTACGGTTTCGGCCATTAGTTGTACTATTTTGTCATTATAGTCATTTACCAGTCTCACTGTAGGGAAAATACGTACAGCTTTACCGTCGGCAAAATTACCAGTTAAAGGCACACGACTTCTTGCCAGCAAAATCTCATACTGCTACATTGTCAACTCACCTACTCGAAGATTATTCAGAAGTTCTATGAATTGGCTGTCATTATGCTGTCGAACGTTGGTTTGTAACTCGCAAAGCCCAAAGTAATGCCACAAATGTGGCTCCCCTTGGAACACAATTGGTTGCCTGAAGGCGATTTATTTATCCCACCAAAAATATCTTGACTGTTCTTTAATTCCTGTAAACGGAGAATTTGCCGCTGCCAGCTCCTCCCGACACAAACAATTTCAAAGGAATATTTGTACTAGCTACATTAGTCACCTCATGTCGAATTCATTTCATCAATTCATCAAAAAAAAAAAAATGTTCTACATTCATGCTGCTGACCATCGCATGAAATTCTCCGTCTATGATATTTACATGCATTTCTTCTCCAATGTCTTCTAATTCAATATAATTATCAGCCATTCTCGGATCGTATCCATCAACAATTGCTCCTACATCCTGGTTCTCTATATTACCTTCTTGTGCATTGGCCTCATTTAATGCTGCAGGTTTGGCTAGTGCTAGCACTTGGATAATAACCTGTTGAAGCTCGCGTTCAATGTATTGAAATTGCTCAACAGAATCGCCTTGAAATTGACGCAAACAATTTCGCTGCTTCTTCGCACGTTTCAAAGCTCTCAAGCAATTCGCTTTCATTCCTAAATGGCACATGAGCAACAAGATAGCTGTAAAAATAGCCTTCTCGGTTTCCCATTTGCGTATAATAACGAGTCCTCAGAAAGGCAGGTATTTTTCGCTTTTACATAATGTTTCCATTTAGAAGTCTGATAGTCATTTGTCCGGTTTCAGAGCCTTCTTCTAGTTCTTCATAAGCATCCACGTCACCTTCTTCTTCCTCATTAGGTCGAGTTGTATGATCGTAATTTACGGCAAATTCTGCCAAACTGATGTGCTCTAACTGATGTGTCCTAGAACCAAACATTCGAAGATATGTGACATCCACCAACCCGCACTAGGCTCGCGTGATGGATAACGGCCAATTCCCTCTCACAGAGGAGGCCTGTGTCCCAGCAGTGGGAACATTAACAGGCTGATGATGTGTGTGTGTGTGTGATGTGCTCTAGATTGGTAGGCCTTTGGATATACCTGTCAAATATGTTTTGATATGTTTGACCTTGGTCACTGTCATACCGTAAAATTCTGTATCGTTCATGAGGTGTGATGTGTTGACAAAAACTACTTTTCGTGAAATATCTCTTAATTTCAGGTGGCATAATCTGTTTGCACATTCACAGGCTGATACTCTCCGATGATTTAAAATTGCCATTGAAACGGCAAACAATTGCCTACCGATGTCACCATGAGAGGCTCGCACTCTATTAACGGCATCTTTCACCGCTTGACCTACGTCCTGGGGCTCGTGCTTGGACGTATATTCGGCGATATGATAAGATACAGCTGTCACATTTCTGCAGGGCTGGATGTCCATATTTGCTTTCCAGAGTCTCAGCATCAGTAGATTGTATTTTTTTACTAAATTGGTCTTCAGGATTTCTTCTCAAGATACAAAATCGTCCATTATTACGCAAAGTTTCATCTGGTCCTAACAAAACTGTTTGGTCGCTAGTTACCAAAATACATAAACCTACCCGTAATAATATTTACAACAAGTCCTAACGACAACTATTCCCAAAGATGGTCCTTCCAATCGTAGCGTGACTACTAGTAAATAAAGTTTAAAAAGCATGATATAAAAATTAAATTAAAAATTTAAAAACCCCCGACTCAAAAAAAAACCCTCTTAAATGTAAGAAATAATATGTACTGGTACACTGGCACTTAACGTTTAAAATACCTAACTACTATTTAATTTAATCCAAGCGTCGTCGCGTCGGGGGACCGCTAAGCTAGAAATACAACAAAAAAATGATAAAGAATTAATGTAAGTACAAGAAAACTGCACCGCGACCCGCGTGTTTTTTATGTTCGTGATTGCTATCTTAACACCAATATTTTGAACACTATTGTTTTTTATTGTCACTTTGATAACGTTCGCACTGATAAATTAGTCCTTTATACACTGGTTTTTTAATATGAGAAGCACATAAATACGATTATTAATATTTTTTATCTATACTAATACTAATAATACTAATACTAATAGTAATTATTATTATTATATTATCTATACTATATAATATTATAGAGAGGAAAGATTTTTTTGTTTGTTTGTTTGTTTGTACCGAATAGGCTCCGAAACTACTGGACCGATTTGAAAAATTCTTTCACCAATAGAAAGCTACATTATTCCTAAATGACATATGCTATTTTTTAATCCCGAAAACGGGTCCTGTGGGGTGGCCCACGGGAGCGAAGCCGCGGGGAACAGCTAGTAAATTATAAACACGGAGCTCTTTTACTCAGATGTCAAGCGAACAGCGCCACCTGGCAAAGTCCCCAAGAGAAAGGAGAATTACCCGATTGTATTTTAATAAAATTTGACGATGTAAACATAGGAAACAGACTGAAAGCTAGCGATGGCTGTGTAGCTATAGTATACTAGCTTTTACCCGCGGCTTAGCTCGCGTAAAACGTAGAAAAGGTAACACAGAGTAGGAGTACAAAAATAGTGTATTGTGCGTAACATAAAATGCAGTAGGTACTAATTTGATTTTTGATTCTTATAAATATTGTTTAGGTCGTCAAAAGTGTGGAAATAGGTTGTGAGCACAGAGTTGTAATTTTTTATAACTTACTTTAACACAGTCGTGTAAACAATATTTTAGTTTTACCATCTTTTGCTAAAACATATTGATTATATGGACTTGATACTCGTGAACACGCTACATACAGTTGCCCATGGGAAAATCAGTTTTTTTCTAAATTCACTCCTGCAACTTTTGCCCTTGAGCTTTATTTATGGTAATCGCGAATGTCGCTTTAAGGGGAAATTGCAACCTTTTAAATTGGAATGGCATATTGGTTGGCATTATCGGAATACGTGAAATCATTACATCTTCTCCCTTTGCTATTCCTGTCATAATTGTTGCCCATATTATATTGCGTCCTAGGAGTGTTATTTGTAGTCGGGTGCCATTACATAATTTTGGTGCGTCCAGATTTCTCATTAACAGGACTGGGACACCAACTTTCAGCCTCAACGTATGAGACGGCACCCCTGATAATTCTAAAGAGTTAAGAAACTCTACAGGGTAGAGTTTGTTCCCTATGAGAACTAATCGATGGTTAGTGTAATCAATCAATGGGTCATAATCAGACGCAGCGTTGTGGAACGACTCCCATGTATTTCTTGCAAACGTACGTCTCCTTTCAGACTGCCGTTGAGCTCGTAAAACACGCCGTATTTGGGATTGTTCAGGCGTCTCAGCAGCTATCGATGACGTGTGTCGTTCGGCATCTAAAATCCGAAGGGCCTGTGTTTGCTCAAAGGTCACACTAGCCCTATGAGTTGCGTGACGCTCAGCATCTGTGAGTTGGCGAGCTTGAGTCTGGTTGAAAGTCGCAGCAGCCCTTTCAGTTGCGTGACGCTCAGCATCTGCGAGTTAGCGAGCCTGAGTCTGGTCTAAAGTCTCAGCAGCTCTTTCAGTTACGTGACGTTCAGCATCTGCGAGTTGGCGAGCCTGAATCTGATCTAAAGTCTCAGCAGCTCTTTGGGTTGCGTGACGCTCAGCATCTAAAATTAGACGGATTGAGTCTGCTCCTCTGTTTCTTAGCTTCTAGCTACTCTTGCTGTTCGAGCTCTGCTAGAGCTACGGCTCAGAGGAGATTTACGCTTGCGAGGCATAGCCACAGCATAAAAATATCCCCCTAATAAAAATAAGCAGTAGAATATTTTAAAGTTTTGCTTAAATTACCACTTTCACGGACACTGACATTAAGTTGACTTTTTCAAATTGACACTCAAATCTTTCATAAACAATTATATCATGCCTACAGCCGAATAAGAAGGACGCCATAAAAAGAAGTTTCATATTATTTTCATATTTTATAACTACTCCACCCCATTTCTCCCGCACCTTGTTTTATACAAAAAAGTAGCCTATGTCCATCCTAGGATCTCATACTATCTGCATACCAAATTTCATCTAAATCGGTTCAGTGGTTTAAGCCATAATAAGAAGTTTCATGCAAATCTAACCCACCCCTCTATTTCTTCCCCTTTGTGTTTTATGCAAAAAAAAGTAGCCTAAGTCCTGCCCTGGGCCTCAAAGTATCTTCACACCAAATTTCATCTTAATCGGTTCAACGGCTTAAGCCATAATAAGAAGTTTCATTCAAAATTAAACCCCCTCCCATTTCTCCCCCTTCGCAGTTATTGCAAAAAAAAGTAGCGAATGTCCGTTCCAAGGTCTCAAACTATCTTCTTACCAAATTTCATCTAAATCGGTTGAGCGGTTTAAGCGTGAAAAGGTAACAGACAGACAGACAGAGTTACTTTCGCATTTATAATATTAGTATTAGTATGGATTAGTACCTAAAACTAGCGACCCCACCCGTTTATTTTAATCATTTTTATCATCATCATCATAATCATCATTTCAGCCGAAAAGACGTCCACTGCTGGACATAGGCCTCCCGCAGGCGTCGCCACATTGACCGATCCCGTGCGTCTCGCATCCAGCGCCTTTCCGCAACCTTAACCAGCAGCCTAATTGCGTAAGTGAATTCTGCAAAGGAAACATTTCGATTCTTTCAAAGAATCAGAATCATTTCTTTCTACTTTTTCGGTATTGCGAAACTAATTTGGAAAGCTAGCGTTAGCTTTCCAAATCCTCCTTTGAGTTGAACACAGGCTACTTAGAGATACCACGGAGTTGAAGATATATGACATTTGCATTACACAATACCAATAGTGAAGTTTTATCTCGATTCTTTCGCTTTCATTCATTCTTTTGCAATGAATTCTACGTCAAAATATTGGTAATGAAAAGAGCATAACCTTTCCGTTTCAGATTGTAATATGCAATACGAAAAGTCGTTTTTGGGAAGGTTCCAACTGTTGGTACGACGCTACTCTATGGTCTTAGTTTAAAATATTGCTATGACGTTCTCAGTGGACGTTCTATTCTTTCCCTGTCAAGCAAGTCTGTCTTTGAAGAAAATTTATTTAATGTAAAACTATTATTACATTTTTATTACGGATTAAACTGCAATACTAAAGGCAAATGTACATTTGTATTACCACGCCCATCAATTGGTAGCAGAGCGTGGTTAATATGTTCCATGTCAACGATCATCTGCGTAAGTACCTAACTAAAATAATGCGAGAATGGCGTCGACATCAACACGAAGTATTGAAACGTTAAATAGATCAAATTACAACACTTGGTGTCTGCAAGCTCAAGCCGTACTTATAAAAAATGATTTATGGGATTATGTTAGCGGAGAAAACAAACTGTCGTCAACGTCGACTGCCGCCGAACAAAAGGCGTTTGCAAAAGGTGACATACAGGCAAGATCAGAGCTTATTCTACTCATCTCTCCAACTGAGTTAAAAAAATAAAAGGATGTCAAACATCAAAGGAGGTATGGGACAAGCCTAAATCTATACACCAGAATACTGGTCCAGCGAGAAAAGCAACGCTGTTGATACAACTCGTCCTAAAGAAAATGAATTCTCATGAAGACATCAGAGACCATTTGAATAATTTCCTGGACGTGGTCGGCAAGCTGGAGGATATGGACGTTACAATCCATCCGGAATTATTAAGCATTATGATGCTGTACAGCCTGCCAGCCAACTATGAAAATTTTCGGATTGCCATTTAATCCCGAGATGTATTGCCCAACCCTGAAGAGTTGAAGGTAAAAATCATCGAAGAAAACGAGGCAAGGAGACAAATTGATACTTATGACAACCCTCAAATGTCAAGATCGGAAGCGCTGTATGCCAAACAAAAAAGGAAGATTGCAATTTGCAAGAACTGCAACAAAAAAGGTCACACCACCGAGGCATGTTGGTCGAAGAAAGGAGCCACTAACCCTAACTAAGCACAAACACCATGCCAAAAATTTCAATATCTGTTTTGCTTTAAAAGAAAAAACTGGTGATAATCTGTGGTGCCTGGATAGTGGTTGCAGCTCACATATGACAAGTAACGGGTGTCAATTTATAAACATGGCCCCTGAACAGAATACTCTGACTTTGGCAGTAAAGGAGCATACAACGAAAATTATAGGAAAAGGAAAAGTCAGCATATCTTCCAACAATGAGAAATATAACTTGAATGACACATTGTAAGTACCGGAAATATCGACAAATCTTATGTCAGTCGGGAAAATTACTGATAACGGCTACAAGGTATTATTCGAAAAAGAAAAGGCATCGATCATAGAAGCAGCTACCGTTGTGCTGCAAGCCTCAAGAAACACAAACGGGCTATACTATCTGGATTTTGAAGTGAACGAAACAGCAAATTTAACTATGAAGTTTCAAGATGAATCAATGATATGGCATCGTAAATTGGGTCATATTAATGAAAAACACCTGAAAATGATGGTTTCAAGGCAGTTGATGAGAGGATTAAACTTAAAAGAAGTAAAATTGGATAACCGCGAAACTTGCATAAAAGGTAAACTCTCATCTCTTCCATTCCCCAGCCATGATAGAATCTCATCTGAAACTCTCGAAATTATACACAGTGATGTCTGTGGGCCTTTTGAAGACGAATCACTTGCTGGGTCCAGATATTATGTATCATTTATAGATGACTTCAGCAGATCTTGTTGCATATACTTCATAAGAAACAAAAGCGAAGTTATCGAAAAGTTTAAAGAATACAAAAACGGAGTCGAACTATTCACGAGAAAGAAAATTCAATATTTGCAATCGGATAACGGTGGAGAGTACCGAAGCAAAGTATTTGATGAGCTGCTAAAACAATGCGGCATCAGGAGGAGACTGACTGCACCATATACTCCGCAGCAAAATGGAGTGAGCGAAAGAAAAAATCGATCCTTACTTGATAAGGGTAGATGTCTAATGATGGAATCGAACGCACCTTCATAATTATGGGCGGAAGCAATTAAAACTGCCAATTATTTAATAAACCGGAGCCCAGCGAAAGCATTAAACGGAAGTACGCCGTACGGAAAATGGGTCGGCAGAAATCCCGCCGGAAATCATTTTCACATTTTCGGCAGTAAAGCATTCATTCTAAATAAAAGAAGAAGAGGCAAATTTTCGCCTAAAGCCACAGAAGGAGTTTTTATGGGATATGCGAAGAATGCTAAAGGTTTCAGAATCTATCTACCTGATCAAAAAGATGTTGTAATCAGTCGAGATGTCAAGTTCGTCGAGAAGATGTACTATCATGACACTCGTACCGAAGCAGCTCCTAACCACAGCAGCCGGAAACCTGAAAATAGAAAAGAAATGGAGATACAATTTAATAACAATCCTAATTCTAACTTACCGATTCAGGATTCTCCACCCTCGAAAGATGCGTCATCCTCAGCTGCCACCAATTCTCCAATAAACTACAATGATAATATATTACCAACTGAGGATGTGGGGGCTGAAACTGTTGATCAGTACCAAACTTAACCTGAAATATTATCAGAAGATGAAGGAGCTGAGAGCGATGGATATCAAACTTTACGTGAAACAGCAACCGGAACGACACCACAAAGACCTAAGAGTAGTAAGAAGAAGCCTCTATGGACAAACGAGTATGTCTTACAGGACGATATGGAAAACAGCATGCTTGTGTCAGAAATGTCATACTTATCTGATCATCATGATACTGAAGATGACTGGCACGACGCAATTAAAGCGGAAATAACAGCTCATATCAAGAACGAGACTTGGAAAATTACTAAGAAGGATAGTGGCGAAAAAGTAATCGACTACAAGCTTGTTTTAAAAACAAAAACTGGCCCGAACAATGTGGAAACCAAAAAGGCGAGACTTGTAGCTCGGGGATTCACACAAAGACCTGGCATAGATTACAACGAAACATTAGCCCCAGTAGCAAAGTTAAGTTCCATAAGAACCGTCGTTGGAATGTCTGTCCAGGAAGGAATGAAATTGAAGCAGATGGATGTCACAACAGCGTATCTAAACGGCGATATAGACGAAAACATATCCATGAAGGTACCTGAAAATTTTGAAAAATATGTGACTGAAATCATGATCGATGAAAGTGAACAGGATGACCTTACAATATATAACAAAGCTAGAAATATGCTGGAATGTTTAAGGAAAATTAAAGGAGAAAAAGTCTGCAAATTACAACGATCCTTGTACGGACTAAAACAATCCGGGAGGCAGTGGTACATTCGATTGGACAAGGAACTAAGAAATTTTTGTTTTTGTTCCGTCACAAGCAGATCCATGCGTATACTGCAGAAAGGAGGAGCAAAAATTATCACTGCGATCTGGGTTGATGATCTCCTAATTGCCTATACAGGGACTAATAAGATGCAAGAAATTCAGGAAATGCTTGCAAATAAATTCAAAATTAAAGATTGGGAATACCAAAGAAAATGCTAGGAATCGATTTTATATTCACAAAACAGTCTATTAAATTATGCCAAGAAAAATATATAAAGGACACTTTAGTCAAATTTAAAATGGATGAATGCAAGCCTACCAGCACACCTATTGAACCAGGGCTGTCTTTAGAAATAGACAAAAAATTTATTGAAAAGGAACTGCCGTACAAAAACTTAATTGGGACACTTATGTACCTGGCAGTAGCCACAAGGCCAGATATTATGTTCGCGGTCAGTTATCTCTCGCAATTCAATGATTGCTACAGTGCCGAACATTTCAAGAGTGCCAAACGTGTTTTAAGATACCTCAAAGGCACCTCCGAAATCGGAATAACCTTTAAAAAGACAGATCAAGAGTTATACGGCATGGCAGACGCAGACTGGGGCGCCTGCAAAGTAGACCGCAAGTCTTTCTCTGGTTATTGTTTCATATATGCAGGAGGCTGCATCAGCTGGTCCTTGAGAAAACAAAAGAGTGTGGCACTTTCTACGGCCGAAGCGGAGTATTGCTCGATCACCGAAGCCGCTAAAGAAGCCATACATCTTAAATCTCTATTCAATGATCTAGGAGCTCGTATTGAGTGTGTCCAGATTTCAAACGACAATCAAGCCGCTCTGAAGCTAAGTCAAAACCCTATAGTGACGGCAAAATCTAAACATATTGACTTAAAGATGCACTATATAAGGAATTGCATCCAGGATAAACAGATATGCTTGAGATATTTGGAAACGAAGAAGATGGCGGCTGATTTACTAACTAAGGGTTTAGCTGGGCCAAGGCTCAAGGAGCTGATGTCTCATCTTGGATTAGCATGACAGTCGCAAGGAGGAGTGTTGGTACGACGCTACTCTATGGTCTTAGTTTAAAATATTGCTATGACGTTCTATTCTTTCCCTGTCAAGCAAGTCTGTCTTTGAAGAAAATCTATTTAATGTAAAACTATTATTACGTTTTTATTACGATTTAAACTGCAATAATAAAGGCAAATGTATATTTGTATTTCCACGCCCATCACCAACTTGTTTGCTTTGCAGAATCCACTTACGCAATTAGGCTGCTGGTCATCGGTCCACCTCGTGGTCCACCTAGTGGGAGGCCTTCCAACGTATCGTCTTCCGATTTGCGGTCGCCATTCCAGAAGTGAGTGAAATTGAGTGGAATTCTCTGCCGGAGTCTGTGTTTCCAGATAGCTACAACCTCGGGGTCTTTAAGTCATGAGTCTAGGCAAGCGTGTTACAGCGTCGACCACATTATCGCTTACCATCAGGTGAGATAGTGGTCAAGCGCGAGCCTATCTATAATAAAAATAAAAATAAACTTTTCAGCCGCATCGGCCATCCGTTCTGCGAGCAATGTACCCTGCCCACTGCCACTTAAGTTTGGCAATTCTTGGGGCTATGTTGGTAACTTTGGTTCTCCTGCGGAAATCATCATTTCTGACGTGATCACGCAAAGGAAATTCCGAGCATAGCCCTCTCCATTGCTCTTTGGGTGACTTTAAGCTTTCTGATAAGGCCCATTGCGAGCGACCACGTCTCGGTCCCGTAGGTGATCACTGGCAGAATTTTGTCTTGAGACATTGCGGTAAATTGGACGAGAAGATACCACGCAACTTCCCGAACGCCGCCCAGTCGAGTCGGATTCGACGGTTGACCTCTTTCTCGAAGTTGGACCTACCCAACTGGACCGTTTGTCCCAGGTAGACATAATCGTCTACAACTTCGAGTGTAGAGTCGCCGATCTTGATAGGAGTGTGTGTTACATGGGCATTCACCATGACCTTGGTTTTGTCCATATTCATTTTAAGACCCACTCTTTCGGAAGCTCTACTGAGGTCATCGAGCATTTTACTGAGGCTCTCCATGGTCTCAGCCATGACCAATATGTCGTCGGCAAACCGAAGGTGAGCAATGTACTCGCCATTAACGTTGAGGCCAAGCCCCCTCCAATCCAGAACCTTGAAGTCATCCTCCAGCGCAGCAGTGAACAGTTTCGGAGAAATGACGCCTCCCTGTCTCACGCCGTGATGGAGAAGGATTGGTTTCGAGGTCTGATCCTGAAGACGGACTGACATGGTGGCGTTTTTGTACAAACACTTCAAGACCTTAACGTACCGGTAGTAGATCTGGCACCGTTGGAGAGACTGCAGTACAGCCCAAGTCTCGATCGAATCGAAGGCTTTCTCGTAGTCCACAAACGCTAAACAGAGGCAGGTTATACTCTTCGGTCTTCTGTATAACCTGCCGCAGCGTATGAATGTGGTCTACGGTGCTAAAGCCTTTTTGGAATCCGGCTTGTTCGGGAGGCTAGAAATCGTCAAACCTGCGCGCGAGACGATTCGTGATGACTCTTGAAATTTTATGGGAACCAGTTTTCGCTCAATGGACTATCCAATATCCATACTAAAAATCTATCACCTCCAGCCCTCAATAACTATCAAATTTAGGTAATCAACGTGATTTGAGAGTATATTTATGTTCCAAACATCAATCAATCACCAGACAGTACAAAAGCTTACTGATTACGAACAAACGGGGCCATCGCAACGGCAATTATCACAGTGGGCGTTATACGATCATATTACCACGAGGCACGATAATACCAATTCACTGGGCAGTACCGACCAAACCATGGCCCTGTTCACATATATCATACTACTAGCCATCCTCAACATTACACTAGCAAAGGAAGATTGTGTCATAAATAATATGCCAGAGAGAATGGCCTTCGAAAAACAGCTAAAAAATGACATAGTGACATGTGCCACTAGCAGATACGATCCTCCACCGAACAACGGTTCAGAACTCACCGTTGACATCACGTTCGTGTTAAAACGATTCACTTTTGACAGCAATAAAGGAGTCATGGATATACAGATCTGGAATTTCATATCATGGAAAGATATGAGGCTGAAATGGGACCCAGCAAAATACTACGGCATCCAAACGACAGACATGCTCTCGGTAGACATCTGGAATCCAGGCTTCAAACTCTTCAACAGTGCGAATGCATTCGATGACTATGACATATATTACTATGTTTGGTGCATTCTGAAGAACACTGGAGCTGTTCTCTGTGTTGTCAGACATATTTATAGCGCGATATGCAGCGTCAATCTCAGAGATTGGCCCTACGACCAGCAACAATGCAGTTTTGAGTTCGGAGCATGGCCAGCAAAATCGAATTTCAAGATGAAAGTTGCTGCCCGTGCTATAAGCATGTTGGGGGCAGATTATGAAGCTGATTGGGTCATTACTGATTATAGACAAGAGGTGAATACCAGTGCTGAGCGCCAGTTGAAGATGTTTTTCACTTTGGATCGGGAAGCTGCATCGTTGGGAGCAATAGTGGTGTACCCAGCTGTGATTCTGACAGTTCTTAGTGTCACGTCTCTTTTTTTGGATGTGAGGCGTTTTGTACGCCTGTCAATCGCTTGCTTCAGTGTCCTCGGCCATTATTTCTTTTTGACGACCTTAGCCTCGAAGATACCGAAGCAAAGTACTTCTCCACCAAACTTATTACTGTACTATCGCGGTTCTGTGGTTTTAACAGTTTTGATCATCTTGGTGTCATTCTTTCTGCGTATTTTGTGTAAGTGGAAATCAACGCCTCAAAATTATATCATTTCTATCAACAATGCTGTGTTTGAGAGTTTTGGGAAGTATTTTATCTGCCCTCAGTGGAATATCGATGATGAAACGGTTGATATCAAACGCTTTAGTCAAGATTGGACAAAGTTCGCGAATATTATTCATTGTGTTTTTGTCGTGGCTATTATTGTTGCTTATGTAAGTATGTACTGTATACTTGTACCTAAACCCATACCTTTTAACATTTGATTAAATATTTCAAGGAATTTTGTTATTTACTCGTTTGTGATTGCTCTCTCTACTATTAAGGATAAATTTAGTTGGTACAAAGGTTATGCGATTATAATATGACGCACGAATTTGGCATCACAGGTTCGTCCATTTCTTGTTATTACCACCAGCTTTGCAACAACTTTTGTTCATCTTTATTGATTTTTTCTAGTACCTTAGAATTTAATTTAGAGGTGGAGAAAACATTTTGTACCACAATTGGGTTTTTTCCCATTTGTCATCAATAGTCAAGTCGACAAGCCGATAAATGATGACAACTGGGAATAGACTCTAATTTTCCTTTAAAAGTCGTAAATATTTTCAAAACCGGATCACGTAAAATACGTTTTACTACAGAATAAGCGTATGTAATACACACTTTCTTACGTTATTAACCGACTACCAAAAAAGGAGGAGGTTCTATGTTCGACATTATGTATGTTTTTTTTTTTTTTTTTTTTTTTTTTTTTTTTATGTATGTTCACCGATATCTCCGTCAATTGTGGGCCGATTTTGAAAATTCTTTTTTTGTTTGAAAGATTATATTTCGAAATTGGTCCCATTTTAATTTAGTGAAGATCTGTTAAAGAACTTCGGAGATATACAACAGAACTCTTCAATAAATAACGGCAAATCTCTCGGGATTGCTGCAATCACATGTCTGTTTATTGTTTATACTATTTCATAACATAACATCACGCCAGTACGCTCGAAAGGGGTATGCAGATCTCTCATTTCACCGGTTATATTCATTTTTCATGTTATTCGGGTAATCTATTCTGTCGTTATAGGTACTTACTTAACTACTTCCCTATTAGGTAGGTACAACTAAAAAGTGAAAAATAAAAAGCTTTTTTACAAAAAAATACTACCGACTTCCAAATAAGAAAACTAGAAAGTGAAAAATAACTTTATTTTTGGAAGTCGGTGCCCATAACTTAAAAATTTGGTACCTATCAAAGACACCGACTTCCAAAAATAAAGTTATTTTTCACTTTCTAGTTTTCTTATTTGGAAGTCGGTAGTATTTTTTTGTAAAAAAGCTTTTTTTTGTCTTTAAGTTTATATAGCTGAATAACACGCCTTGTGGAGTCCTGCCGCTGAGGTGCGATGTGTACCAGGAATTTTTATGTGTAATGTGGAAGAAAACACCAAGCAGCTTTATTGAACTAACAGTAATTACGATAATGCGCATATAATAATGAATAAAGGTAAGTACATTGTAATCGCGGGCGTCAGCATAAAATTGTCGAGCGTGCTCGTACATGCTCCCAAATCTCAAAAAACGATCTAAATGTAAAAGTTAACAGTAAATAAAATAATGTAAATAAAAAATAAATATAAAGTCCCAATCTTATATCTAAATAATAATAATAATTATTCAGCTAGCTGGTGAGATTGTTCTATCGACCTTGTGCGCTCAGCAAGTGTCGTGTGTTGAGCAAGTGACTTATGGCTCGTCCGTGGTTGTGGTTTGCTGATGGCTCGCTCGAGGTCCAAGTTATCAGGTCTGTAGGTAACTGGAAGAACTGCACGATAGCGTTTCTTTTGTTTAAGACTGTTGGAGTTTATCAAAAATAAATCAATACTATTCATTAGTATAGCCTTCTCTGTCTATACCATAAATTATAAAGATTATTATTTGAGCCCTTGTCAACACTTGAAACTGAAATGCTAGCTGGGCACAGTATTCCGTCTATCTTAGTAGGGACCTCACGTGCTGCACACACCTTTCGATATATATAACAAAGGGTAATTAAACTGTTATTATTCGAACCCTTAAACCGTTATTTTTCTTTGGTATCCATCTCATAACCCCCAACAGGTTATGGGCCCAGAGCGCTAAGCCAAAGTGAAAATAATTATTGGACACTAAATAATAAAAACGAGTTGTACATCTAGTGAAATAAATAAAAAGGAATAAGACTGTTTAAAATCAAAATGAACATTTAACATTTTGATGGAAATAAGTAAAGTGTATAGACATTTCGAATATCGAAAATTATTAAGTGAACTTGAAGTACCTACTGAACGTTGTCGACAATGAAGTTCCAACAAACATATGTGCTGAAGTGCGACGTAGCTGTCTCTTGAAAAAGATTACTGAACTGGAAGCTGCAGGTGTAAAGCCAAAGGATTTAATAAAAGTTATGAATCTTTTTCATGACTTTAGTAAATATAAAAATCAATATTGTCACCGCAATCGAGACTGGATCACAATTGACCGAAGATAATATAATACCAGCGTTTGTTATAACGAGGTTATTCGATCATGAAATCAAACTTACAAAGTGAACTCAAGAAATGGTAAAGCCATTGAAAACAAAAGAAGGAACAATATAAAGGTGCATATTATGGTTAGTTCAAAAACCAGAACCATATGATGAAAATACGTCTGGATTTGCCTTCGTGACGGGCAGTCATGATGGCGCGTTACACGCGACGAAGGAAGGAGATCTGCCGGTTACCTGTCAGATGGGCGTTCCAGATGTGCTCCAGAATGTACTTTTCTGCGAGATACCATAATATCGGTAAGCAAAAAGCAGCAAGCAGGAATGACTGTCGTTTTTGATAAAACGGTGGAGTCATTGTGTTCAAAGATGTTAAACCGGTAATAAAGGGTAAGTCTTTGAATAATCTAATAGACTTTAATTGTCTGCATTTTATAAACGCTTTAATTTGCAAATGTTTATAAATAGATTCGTAAATAATCATTATGATTTATTGTGGAACGAAATGTGAGGCTATAAAGGCAAATTATGTTTTTGGATTTCAAATTTATTAAACTATTTTCTAAAAGTGATACAATTAATTATATTGTGTTATTGTGAGGTGCTCTATCTATTCGACCCGTATGTATCTGAAAAAACTACTGATCCGATATTAATCGTGTTTCCGTCGATAAATGTATGTGTTTTCAGGGAAGGTTTTATTGTATAGGTAATATATTAGGATCTGATAAAGATCTTCGGAGATATACAATGGAACTCTTCAATAACAAACATCAAATGACCTGTGATTACTGTGATCGTATGTTTGTGTATTGGTTTCACCATACCATAATATAACATCACGCTTGTACGGTTTTAGGGGGTAAACAGATGTATTTAGTATACTAAACTAATTTTCTTTTCGGCAGTCGGTGTCGGTACCTATTGTTTTTCGTTTTTCGACACAGGAAAGTTATTATTTTTAACCGACTTACCAAAAAGGAGGAGGAGGGGTTCTATGTTCGACTTTATGTATGTTTTTTTTTTTTTCATGTATGTTATCCGATATCTCCATCAATTGTGGATCGATTTTGAAAATTCTCTTTCTTTTTTCTTTGAATGAGTATGTTCCAAAATTGGTCCCATTTTAATTTGGTGAAGATCTGATGAAGAACTTCGGAGCTATACAACAGAACTCTTCAATAAATAACGGCAAATCTCTCGGGATTGCTGCAATCGCATGTCTGTTTATTGTTTATACCATTTCGTAACATAACATCACGCCAGTACGCTCTAAAGGGGTACGCAGATGTGTACAGTTCACCTTGGTACACTCTCATTTCACCGGTTATGTTCAGTTTCATGATATTCGAGTAATCTATTCTGGCATTATAGGTCCTTACGTAACTATACTTGCTTATTAGGTAGGTACAACTAAAAAGTGAAAAATAAAAAAATAAATTTGCAAACAAATGGTACCTACCAAAGACACCGACTTCCAAAAATAAAGTTATTTTTCACTTTGTAGTTTTGTTATTTGGAAGTCGGTAGTATTTTTTTGCAGAAAAGTGTTTTTATTTTGTATTTTTAGTTTAAAAAACTATTTTTCACTTTGTTGTAATAAGTATGTATTTTTAAAAAAAACGCCACGTGAGTTAAGTAGATACCTAAAACGAAATAATTTCCGTTCACAAGTATAAAAAAATTACTTGAACATTTTGCATTACATGGAACATATAATAGTAGTTTATGCAATGGCCATATAATACCTAATTATATGCCGTTGCATACACTACTTTATCTTCACTCATACAGTTGAAATAAAACGTGGAAAGGGAAAAATATTTGGTATGGCGGGCAATTTAGATTCTCATTGCGCAGCGCGCGCATCCACAGACAATGAAACTTCTTTACTACAGCCCATACGCGCCAGAAAATTAAAAAGTAAAAGTGTGCTATAAAAATTAAAAAGTTATTTTTCAATACAGTTGATAAAAATGGCGTACTTTCAGAGGCTATAATTATGATTCGAAAATTAAATCTTATGCATAGGCATCTTTCTGTTACGCGGTCGTGACTTTTGTTTACGAGCTCGATCATTAGTTTTGCAGTTTAGTTTTAAATTTACAAGTCAATTTAAAAAGTTTAGTATCAAAGAGTTTTCATACATAGAATAAAATGGGTTAGATTTTATACGAGGAAAAATGAATGATTCCGTACTTTTTAGCATTGAACTCTCAAAAGTCTTTTAAATGGTTGTTTAATATATTTAATTACCAGTTTTAATTTAATTATTTTACATCAACATTTGTCTAAAATCGAATAGGCTGTATAGACTGTTTTCGTTGTAAAAAATGTCCAGTTGCAAAAACGCGCCTTTAGTTATAAGTCAATTTAAAAAAGTTTAGTAGCAAGGAGTTTTCATACATAGAATAAAATTGAATAGATATTATACGAGGAAAAATGAATGATTCCGTACGTTTTAGCATTTAATTCTCAATAGTCTTTTAAATGGTAATATATTTAATTACCAGTTTCAATTTAATTATTTTTACATCAACATTTGTCAAAAATCGAATAGGCTGTGTAGGCTGATTTCGTTGTAAAAAAAATATGTCCAGTTGCAAAAACGCGCGAAAATTTTATTTCTTTTATGAATTAACAAATCTAATTCTTTGATTTGTTTTTACTATTTCTCACAACTGTATTGAAAAATATCGTGTGATACTCGGGCGTGTAGGTTATTGCACCCTTGTATCACAATGTACTATTTCAATACAGTTGTTAAACATGGCGTACTTTCAGAGGCTATAATTATGATTCGAAAATTAAATCTTATGCATAGGCATCTTTCAGTTACGCGGTCGTGACTTTTGTTTACGAGCACGATCATTAGTTTTGCAGTTTAGTTTTAAATTTATAAGTCAATTTAAAAAGTTTAGTAGCAAAGAATTTTAATACATAGAATAAAATGGGATAGATTTTATACGAGGAAAAATGAATGATTCCGTACGTTTTAGCATTGAACTCTCAAAAGTCTATTAAATGGTTGTTGAATATATTTAATTACCAGTTTTAATTTAATTATTTTCACATCAACATTTATCACAAATCGAATAGGCTGTGTAGGCTGTTTTCGTTGTACAAAAAATATGTCCAGTTGCAAAAGCGCGTGAAAATTTTATTTTTTTGTGAATTAAGAAATCTATAATCTACTTTCCACCCTTGTATCACAATGTACTATTATGATGCAGTTGTTTGAAAATCGAAGGAAAATGTAGAACTGTAATGGTTTTATTTTTTAATTTTACCCATCCACGAATATAAAGTACGTGTTTATACAATATATTTGGCAGAAAATATGTTTGGCAGAACTTATATTTTACTCGTGCCTTTTTGCGTTACGACGTGACAGCTATTTGCACATGCGCAGTAGATATACCCGAGGAACTTTTAGTTAATCTGTGGATATGCAGAGTGCGCTTGAATAAGCCCGCCATTTTATTAATTTTTGCTTGGTTAAGATATATTTTTTTTATTTCCTCGCACAATGCATAGTAAAATGTTGTATGATACACGTACGTAAGATGATTTCCGACTCGTGTCGATTTATCCACTCACTCGCTTCGCTCGCTCGTGATTAAAAATGCCACTCATCGGAAATCACCTACCTTCCGCACTTGTAGCATAAATAACTATTTCCGTTTCCACTTTTGTTTTATTTCAACTGTATGAGTGAAGATAAAGTAGTGTATGCAACGGCATATAATTAGGTAACCCCTATTATATGACCATTGCATAAACTACTATTTTAATGTTAAACGGCTCTTTTGATCATAAAAACATGATCATACTGTAATTATCTTAAATGCGTGGCCTGCAGTTGTGGCCTCATTGACTGGTTCAGTGCGTCCCACATCATAACCAGGTCATCAGTTTATCTAGTGGCAGACCTTCCAACGCTGCATCTTCTAGTACGCGGTCGCCACTTTAGAACTTTTCAACCCCATTGATCATAAAATCATAAATCATAATCATTTATTCGTCGTAATCATAATTATTAATCGTGGTCGCTTACAATGGGCCTCATCAGAAAGCTTACAGTCACTCAAAGGGCAATGGAGAGGGCTATGCTCGGAGTTTCCTTGCGTATCGAATCAGAAATGTAGAGATCTGCAAGAGAACCAGGGTTACCGACATAACCCGAAGAATTACCAAACTTAAGTGGCAGTGGGCAGGGCACATTGCTCGCAGAACGAATGGCCGATGGGGCAGAAAGGTTCTGAAGTGGCGACCGCGAACCGGAAGACGTTGCGTTGGAAGGCCTCCCACCAGGCGGACCGATGACCTTGTAGGCTATATCTACAGTTCGACCGCTCTGCCAACAAATGTCTCAGAAGAAATACGAAGTTTGCCGAACCGCGCGACGAGCGCGTAGCGCCTCGGCGCACCCGCTCTCTCCTCCCCGTGCTCTTGTTGCGCCCCTCGGTCGCCCTCGCCAGTCCGCGCAAAACGACGTATGAAGTAGGCAGGACTATTGCCTCGCTCGTGTATTTATGTTAAAACCTTGTATCGTATTGTAACAAGTAATAAACTTAATATCGTTAGAGCTGTGTTTATTCTGAAGAGTGCCCTAAATATCCAGATAATACATAACAGACACTATACCTAACACATACAGACTCTACAACCTGGTGAAGGTTGCGGGGATCCGCTGGTTGCGAGACGCACGGTACCGGTCAATGTGGCAACGGAGGCCTATGTCCAGCAGTGGACGTCTTTCGGCTGATATGATAATGATGATGATTTATTTGCTAATATGGGTAATTAGATAAGTTCTTAAAATTATAGCACAGCCCAACCATATTACACCTTGAGGTATGCAAATCACAAGCTTTACTCGTATTACACACTTGAACACAAATAATTTATAATTGACAATACACACTTTCAATTTATTTAGTTTTGTTAAAATAAAAAGGCTTATGTTTAACTTACCACCAGATATAGTAACATATAACAGACAAAAATAGTAAATGATCACCAAAATTAAACCCGCATCTTATTGTAAAATTATAACCAAAAGTAGTAAATGATCACCAAAAGTAGTAAATGATCACCAAAATTAAACCAATGACCAAAAAGATTATAAAATTTCTGGGAGCAACTTGGAAGTAGCGCTCGCCGGCCGCTGCCGCGGCACCGCTCGCTTTGCTCGCTCGGCTCGCGCGCGGTTGGTCACAGTTCTAACCTAACCTAACCTATTTTACAACATTAAATAGCGCAATAATTTGCTATTAAAATTTGGTGATCAATTTACTAAATTTGGTGATCATTTACTATTTTTGTCAGTATATTACTAGATTTGGTGGTTAGGGGTTATCGTCACAAAGTTTTTTTTGGTGGTCATTATATTTATTCCCAAATAAAAATAACAATGATACATAACAAATGTCGCCGCTCCTCTTCCTAGTTGTTCTTGACGGTATTTTGCTTCACATCTCTGATAACAGGCGCCGCGGCATAGAGTGGGGATTATCCAACGTCTTGGAAGACTTGGATTACGCCGATGACCTATGCCTGCTGAGTCATGCCCACGCAGATATGCAAGCAAAGCTTAACGATCTACGTCAGGAGGCGGCAAAAACGGGGCTCAAAATAAACATACGAAAGACCCAGGCAATGAGAACTGGTGTGAAGAACCACTCACCGTTGCTGATTGGCACAGAGGCAGTGAAACGCGTCCACAAATTTACGTACCTCGGGAGTGTCGTGTCAGAGACTGGGGGTAGTGAAGAGGACATCGCTTCACGGATCGCCAAAGCCCGAGCTACCTTCGCGCAGCTGAGACCTGTTTGGCAATCGCGGAAACTGACCCGAAGGATTAAACTCAAAATCTTCGGGTCCAATGTCAAATCCGTGCTGCTCTACGGGTGCGAAACGTGGAAGGTCACAAAGGACATCTCACGCCAAATACAAGTCTTCGTCAACCGCTGTCTCCGTCGCATTCTCGGAATTTACTGGCCGCCCGAGAACATCTCCAACGTAGAGCTGTTGGAAAAATGCTACGAGAGCCCGATAGACCGTCAGATCAAGCGTCGCAAGTGGAGATGGATTGGCCACACGCTCCGAAGGGGTCCCGATCACATACCCAAGCAAGCTTTGGACTGGAATCCCCAAGGGAAAAGAAAGCGTGGCCGTCCCCGTCAAACCTGGCGTCGCACCGTGTTGGCAGAAGCGACGAGCACCCAAATGACATGGAGCGAGGTGAAGCGTGAAGCTCAAGATCGATCGCGATGGAGGACATCTGTGGACGCCCTCTGCCCCATCTAGGGGTTATAGGACATTAAGTCAAGTAAGTCATAACAAATGAAGCTAACAACAATGTCAATAGAAGAATTAAATATAAAATGGCATATATTAAATGAGAATGTGATGACATTATCATCTCTGCCCACTGCAACTTAAGTTAACAATTCTCCGGGCTATGTCCGTAACTATGCTATGCGGTTATCCACAGGAGGACCAAGAATCAGAAATAGATATGTTATGTTCGAATCTGATTCGATCACGCAAAGGTACTCTGAGCAGTTATGCTCAAAGTACCTTTGCCTACCTACATACATATAAATCTTATAATAACCTACGTGGCATCAGAGTTACCTACTTTTGAATTTAACCAAACCACTACTCCTCTCGTGGAGTTTGGGTGTCCAAACTCTGCATTTTTATGTTTTTTAGCCTCGACCACCACTGTCATCAAAATGGCGATTATCATATTAATACACTTGTGTTTAACAAATGTAAATTAATAAACTTGCTCACTTAATCTAAAAAAAATATTGGCGCTAACATGTAAGCTTTTTATCCAACTTTTTTAATTAAAGCCCCCTCAGAAGATTCGTTAGGTATCTTAATCTATACATATAAAATGCTTTGTCCTGAATGACTGACTGACGGATCAACGCATAGCCCAAACCGCTGAACGTAAAGACCTGAAACTTGAAAGATGTATTCTTTGTATGATGTAAGCATCCGATAAGAAAGGATTTTCCGAAATTCTACCCCTAAGGGGGTTAAAAAGGGGGGCAAAGTTTGTATGAAAAATCTAATTCCTTCGGCTAATATTTTTGAAACTTGGCACAAATAGTAATCTAAGTACATGATAAAGATTGACATTGTTAGTTTTTTGAAACTACCCCCTCAAGTCAATTTAGGGGGTGTTGAAATTTGTATGGCAGAATCTTATTTCATCTGAAAAATCTAATTCCTTCGGCTAATATTTTTGAAACTTGGCACAAATAGTAATCTAAGTACATGATAAAGATTGACATTGTTAGTTTTTTGAAACTACCCCCTCAAGTCAATTTAGGGGGTGTTGAAATTTGTATGGCAGAATCTTATTTCATGGGTAACTAAACTTGAAACATTACACAAATGCGTATTAAAAAGAAATGTTATCTGTATGGCTCCTGTAATCTATACATATAAAATGCTTTGTCCTGAATGACTGACTGACGGATCAACGCACAGCCCAAACCGCTGAACGTAGAGACCTGAAACTAGAAAGATGTATTCTTTGTATGATGTAAGCATCCGGTAAGAAAGGATTTTCCGAAATTCTACACCTAAGGGGGTTAAAAAGGGGGGCAAAGTTTGTATGAAAAATCTAATTCCTTCGGCTAATATTTTTGAAACTTGGCACAAATAGTAATCTAAGTACATGATAAAGATTGGCATTGTTAGTTTTTTGAAACTACCCCCTCAAGTCAATTTAGGAGGTGTTGAAATTTGTATGGCAGAATCTTATTTCATGGGTAACTAAACTTGAAACATTACACAAATACTAAAATAAATAAATAATAAAGGTTGTTGTTATTAGTTTTTCGAAACTACCCCCAAAAGACGATTCAGGGGATATTAAAGTTTTTTTGAAAAATCTTATTTTTAGGTTAATAAACTTGAAACTTGGCATAAATACCCAACTAAGTAAGCAACAAAAGGATGCAATTATTAGTTTTTCAAAAATACCCTCAAAAGTCGATTTATTTTTTTGAAGAATCTTACTTCTTAGGTTATTAAACTTGAAACTTGACACAAATATCAACCTAAGTAAACAATAACGGTTGTCATTATAAGTTTTTCGAACCTACCCCCAAAATTCGATTTAGAGGGTGTTAAAGTTTTTTTGAAGAATCTTATTTATCTATATAAAAGCGAAAGGTCACTCATTCACCTAGCACGAAATATCGAAAACTGCTTTACGTATAAAGATGAAATTTGGCAGGGAGGTAGTTTATAGTTAGTAGACGTCCGCTAAGAACGGATTTTACGACCGGCCGGATTTAGGGGGTCTAAGGGCTCTCGCAAGTTTATATGAAAGTCCTTAATTTTTGGAGCTACAAACTTAGGGAGGTAGTTTATAGTTAGTAGACGACGCTCAGAACGGATTTTGCGACAGGGCCGAATTTAGGGGGTCTAAGAGCTCTCGCAAGTTTATATGAAAGTCCTTAATTTTTGGAGCTACAATCTTAGGGAGGTAGTTTATAGTTAGTAGACGCTCAGAACGGATTTTGCATCAGGGCCGGATTTATGGGGTCTGTCGCAAGTTTATATGAAAGTCCTTCATTTATTGAGTTACTAACTTAAAATTTAGCAGGGAGGTAGATTATAGTTAGTATTATAGTTAGTCTGCTAAGAACGGATTTTTCGACAGGGCCGGACTTCGGGGGTCTAAGGGCTCGCGCAAGTTTATAAGAAAGTGCTTCATTATTTGAACCATAATCTTGAAATTTGGCATGGAGGTAGTTCATAGTTAGTAAACGTCCGCTAAGAACGGATTTTGCGACAGGGCCGGATAAAGGAGGTTAAAGGGCTCTCGCAAGTTTGTATGAAAATCCGGATGACTTTTTGTACTACTATACTGAAATTTAGCAAGTCTAGAGTTGATAAGCTAAGAAAGAATTTTGTGATACTCTATATTTTTTTTCTAATTCGTGCTTTAAAAAATGATGCTTAGTGTGATAGGCATTTTCTGTTGACTGAAATATAAAAATAGTTTGCGTTAAACATCATTAAACTTTATATCTTCTTAACCACGCGGACGAAGTCGCGGGCAACAGCTAGTCAATAATATAGTTATTAATTAGGATGTCGTATGATCTAAAACTGGGGTCCAAAATGAACCGAGGCTGACCCAGCGGAGGTATGCTTGTCACGCCCCAAAATGAACCCGCTCCGAACTATACGGTTAATGTAGTGGTCTCAAGCGCTACTGCTTGCAGCATGAGCATGAGGTCTCGGGTTTGATGCCCGGGTCAGGCAAAGTTATTGCGTTTCCCCATCTGTTATTTCTTCTCAGTGGCATCTGTGCTCGGTTGATGGCGATAAGCTCATCCTTCATTCTCCGGGACTTCGTCGAGCTTCATTGCCTCGGCGCTTTTCTGGTGGTCGCCACTGTTGATTCTAGCTTTTTTTCAGGAGTTGCAGTGGTTTGGGAATAGAGCGGTGGGATTGTCCAACAAAAAAAAAATAAAAAACCGGCCAAGTGCGAGTCGGACTCGCACACGAAGAGTTCCGTACCATTATCGCAAAACACTGCATAAAATCACGTTTGTTGTATGGGAGCCCCCCCTAATTTATTTTATTTTAATTTATTAATTATTATTTTTTGAAGTAAATGTACAACTAAAGATTCTGTGAATATTTCAAGCGTCTACCTGTTGCCGTTATTAATATCGAGCAAAAAACGGCAAAAATATCACGTTTGTTGTATGGGAACCCCCCTTTAATATTTATTTTATACTGTTTTTAGTATTTGTTGTTATAGCGGCAACAGAAATACATAATCTGTGAAAATTTCAACGGTCTAGCTATCACGGTTCATGAGATACAGCCTGGAGACCGAAGGATAGACGGATCGCGAAGTCTTAGTAATAGGGTCCCGTTTTTACCCTTCGGGTACGGAACCCTAAAAAGAAAGCTACCCCCTTTCCTACTTTTTTTAACTTTGCCCCACACTAGGAATTTCTTCCAATATCGTGGGTGCGTTTACAAACATTTAAACTTACATACACAAGACACCCAAATCCGGAACAATTATCTGTAGGCCATATAAATGTTTGTTCCGTGCGGGAATCGAACCCGCGACACGCAGCGCAGCAGCGATCGCTCAACCATTGTTGTCACATTGGACTTCAACATAACTGGCGAAATGTGGGCGTACTTACGGTACATCTCTACCTAACCCTCTGGCGAATGTAGCCGTGATGTTATATTCTTATATCTAAGTAGGTATGCTACGAAACTACACATAATAACAAATGTTTTGCATCGAGATCATTACCGCTTCCACACCGCTTCAATTCGTCACGGACGATAATACGACAAAATTATCGTGTTCTAAAAACGCATTTATTTCCGTCACTCACCACCTTATCGAGTTATCGCCACGCCGAACACCTTTTATCGCACCAATCGATAAGCCAACTGCTGGATGCGATGCGACGTTTCACTTCAGACTTGAGAGCGCCTGCGTAATATCGCCCCTTCTCGCTCGCAACTATCCGCCTTCTTGCTTTTCTCCATTCAGTGCAAATTTATTTTTAGACGAGTGCACACGTTTGATATTCACGTCATCATGACGACGTATAAAAAAAGAATGTCAATCCCTGGACATTTTAACAAGTTGCAATTAATTAAATTAGTACGCGCAAGACCAGCTTTGTGGGATAAAACTGAAGAGACTTACAGGCATAAATTTATGAAGAGGGAAGCATGGCACGAAATTTGCAGAATTATGAAGAAGGATTACGATAAATTGAGCGGGACGGAACGACAGAAATACTGTAAGTTATTTTTCCCGTTTCTTTTAAGGTATAAACCTAAAATATCAACTAGTAAATGAGATATTATCGTTCCTGCAAACGTAATGGCGTCTACTCCGGTGATTATATCTGACAAACCGGCTTGCATTGCACGTTTTTGTAAATGGAACGAACCGATACAGCGCGAGCGAGACAAAACATAATGTAACTTTCACACCTTGCCGTAACCATGAAAGAGACAAAAACATTTCTTATAGTTTAGTTCATTCCTCCGGGTAATCGCGCGACTACGTATTCTAATTTGATTTTGACAGCGCTGTATTACAAAGCAATAAGGTCGGTTTTCGTAGCCTAAGTGTAAGTGACATGCCACACTGATTTCATTGAATTTGCAGTACTTGTTGGTAAACAATAAACAGAAATTATATAATTGACAACACATTTTTGTGGTGCTGCGTCATAATGATGCGTTCAATGTTATTTCAAGTGTTGAGTTACCTCTGATTTTGCATTACTGTTAACATCAAAGTGATCTTAATTCTGTTTGTAATAAGGTTGCTGGTGATTGCTGTCAGAGGTAAAATAACCAGTGAACGGACTGTATTTTACATTTAGACGTAATGTGCATAGCAACAACATCACGGCAACACGCGCGTGTGATGTGAAATCGATAGTGAATGCGTTCCTAAGGTTCAACTTACGACGTCTTCATTCAGTAACTTGACAGTTCAAAGCAAGAAGTTTTCACACCTAAACTGTGTTGTGAAGTTAGGTTATAGTGTTGGAGTTTATTGAACTGAAAACTTCTTTAGCCGTTTTGAGCCTTTTTTTTTTAGGAAAGACAAATATAGATTCTGGTGCCGCCGCTTACGTACATTGTGGTTAGGGTTACGTGTTTGCGTCAGCGACATGCTAATATGGCGTTTGACGGAATAACCGTCAGTCACACAAAAACACAGTTATTCCAAAGTTTCAAGTTTTTACTTCTGTCGCAGTCCCAATGACTGCATGTTTAAACAAGCTTTTATTTACCTTGCAATGTATGTATGTATGTAAGTGTGTTCGGGGCAACTGAATTTTAAAGCAGTTATCCTCCACCGATTAAGATGAAATTTAGCTAAGTGACGTCATTCTAAATCCATTATGGCAGACGGTCCAAGATGGCGGATTAGTTATTTTTTGTGCACTGTCATGATATGGATATCAAATGAAAGGGTTTGCTGAGAAGAATACGAAAAAATCTTGTTATCAAAAATATTTTTAATGAATAATTTTATTTGTTTATTAAGGACCGCCAAACAAAAGAAGTATGTACACGAAAATCACAATTTATATAGAAACTAGCTTCCACTCGCGGCTTCGCTTGCGTGAGTAGTGTTTTAGTATGCCAAGAAAGCATAATACCGGCATTAAAAGATCCCTATCTCCTATTCAAGACTGGTCTTCCCATCAATATGATAAGAGACAAACAGAGAGAGTTGCTTACCCATTATTGTATAATATTAGTAAGGATTAAAGCTGCACTTTGTAGGCCTTTGGCAGTCGTTACGCATAGCCATAAATAAATGAGATTTTACCAGAGAGAGACGTCATTCTCATTATACAGAAATAAAAACATGGCGATATTTTGGGTCTGTCCCAATAGTCCCATTGGCCCAGTCCCACCATGGGACAAGTGGGATAATATATCCCACTATTCCCATGAGACAACTGATACTAATATATTTTTTAAATTATGTCACTTTAGCTACCTACATAGGACCTATGGAACTTGGAACATTATTTCTATCACTGAGTAGGTTAAAAGATCACATCACATTACATCATCAGCCTATTAATGTTCCCACTGCTGGGACACAGGTTTCCTCTCTGTGAGAGGGAATGGGCCGTAATCCACCACGCGGGCCCAATGCGGGTTGGTGGATGTGACATGTCTTCGATTTTTTGGTTCTAGGACATGCCGGAAAAAAAGAAAACAAGAAGACAAATTAAAAGATCACAGAGATATAAATAGGACCCCGTTGTCAGAAAGAGATAAACATACTGTTCTAACATACGTTCGTGTCGCGGCCAGACGCAGGACGGACTGAGTCCACTTAAGTTTTTTTTTTTCCTAAGTGGCGTCTCGCATTTCAACAAAAGTGGCTGTCGTCTGCCTAACCTTGCGATTCTGTGGAGACTAAGCTATATAGCCTCCAGCAAGGCACAAATTTCTAAACCTAAGCGACAACGCTGAGGGCTACCCCCTGTGGGGTCGAACCTCGGCTCAGGGCGTCGCTGGGACGACAGCTAAGGCTGGATCTTAATAAGTTCACTTAAGCTTGTTAGCTTGTTTATATTGCGGCGCAGACGTCGGTAAAACGTATCTACCTCATTATATATATAACATTATTGCCATAAGCTGGGCAATCAGACTCCAGTCTTGCCAAGGTTTATCGTGATACCCAGTTACTGGGTTGTAGAGGTCAGTTAAGCTGTCGCTTCATAAAAATACTGGTACTCAGCATCCTGCAGATAGTTGGGTAAAGGCTAGATTGTAGTAGTAGATTGATCAGTGTAAATTTCAGTCTAGTAAGTATACTCTTATTTATTAAATTTCTAGGATATTTACCGACTTCAAATAATAGGAGGAACTTATATAATCAATTCGACACGTGTGTATGTAATATTGTTGGAACTGCACAATATTCACATAATTATGTTACTCTATGTGGGATTCTAAATACGTGTGTCTGAGAAAATATCAACTGTCTAACTATCACGGTTCATGAGATACAGCCTGGTGACAGACAGACAGACAAACAGACAGATAGAGTTTATTATTTATCTGTTTTTAGTTTTGGTAGGTACCTCCAAATACCATGAAAATCATTTATAGCCAAAGTAAATCTCATGACGATTTCAATTAGCCCAATCAGGAATAGGATCCATTGTTTTATTTCGGAGTTCCAGTGCCTACCTTCCGACTTTATTATCAGATCAGTTCGATGGTATAATTTATTTATTTATTTTTTATTATTTTTTTAAAAACGATAAACGTAACGTCGTAACGTTGATTTATAAGTATTTGCTTCATCATATTCGGTTAACTATTCGATATATCTTATACCCGTGACATACTTAACATTAAGGAGTTCCAGTGGTCTTCTTCATCAGTTCCACTTCACAAAATGATACCTTCTGAGTGCAAATGATAGCATTGTTGATGAAAATAACAAAATCGCTATATGTATGTCTAATATATTTGAGGAGTTCTCTAAATTTCTCCAGGATCCCATGATCAGATCCTGACCTGATGAATTTTCCAAATTGATCTAGGCGTCTTTGAGCCTAAAAAAGCCTTCAATCGCGAAACATACATTAAAAAAAAAGATGCCAACGAATTGAGAACCTCCTTCTTTTTTTGAAGTCGGTTAAAAAGTATAAAATAACATTCGTTTCGGAAGTCGGTGTCGAAAAATTATAAAAACAAGAGTTGGTGTCTTTGGTAGGTACCAAAAACACCAACTGCCGAAACGAAAGTTATTTTGCACGTAGTGTTTTGCTTTTGAAGACGGTTTATTTTTTTTTTTTTGTGAAAAAGTATTTTTTCTTTTATTTGTCTACCAACCTTGTTAATATGACACAATCATGATTATAAATGTAGGTACCCACATGTCAAAAACGAAATGTAAATGGAACCTCATGAAATACGAAACCATAAATGTACGATAACCTACAGACTGATTGCCTGGCTGACTAGTCTAAGCGACACAAAAAATTAATCTGCGTAACTGTACTTTGTCATTCGGATAAAATGCGAACGTATGTCCAGTTGGCGAAAACATAAAAAAAGTGTTATTTAAGTTTCACTATCTGGACACGCGTAAAAATCTTGGCGTGTCCAGATGACGAAATAATAAGTGATACTAATTTTCAGTTTTACCAACTGAACACCCGTGTGTTCAGTCTCTCGTGTCGAGTTAGTGAATAACCCAATTTTCTTACCTCCAAGTATAGTAAAACTTATTTTAAAATGTTTTAGACAAATCCATCAAGAAACAGTAACCTTGTGGCCCTGAAAAGGGCCTTTTCATATATCGAAAATAAGATAAAAATCAACTATAACCACAACACAATACAAGAACAACTATAACCACAACACAATACAAGAACAACTATACAACACAACACAACTTATTTTTCATAACTTTGTTTGTCAATCACTGCCACAGATTTTCTTTAGGCGTAATCAGTAGGTATATGAAAAGCATCCAAAAAACCGTATCTTCACGTAGTACATTATTACCCCAATGATCGTCACCCTTATTCCTCGTTTCTTCAAAGCATAGACTACGTCCATCGCTGTCGCAGTTTTTCTATGGGCGTAATCAGTATACAGATAAACCAAGGCGTCACGGTTCACTTTTTTATAAACTCTTTTTAGCAGGCTGCGATGTCGTCGTAAAATTTTCAGAATATTTTCACACCAACCCTCCTTGCTAATCTTCTATTGTCAATAGAATATAATATAATAACATTTATTCGACACACAGAAAACACAAACACAGTAAAAGAGAATAATAGTAACATAGTTAGTACAATCAAAAATTGCAATTGTGATTGACATGTGGACTAAGTTCTTGCACGAGCGGCGTAATTATGGCTACTTGGCGAGGCTCCGCCACGCATATTGTTTATGTTGCGGGTAATTTTAAATGTTTTGAAATAGTAGTTTATGAAACTGTTGCATAATAAGGGGTATTAAAACATAAGTGTGTGTTAACCAGCAAAGTCGAGAAAATTATATTATAAATGCTATCACGACTTTATGGCATGGGAAATGCAAAAAAGGTATTTAGTAGGTTCAATCCCAATGTATGAGTGTAGATAAAGTATTGTATGAAACTGCACATAACTAGGTATTAAAACATTCGTGTGAATACTATTAAAAACCTCGCCTACGGCTCGCTTTTTAAACACACACTCATGTTTTAATACCCCTTATTATGCAACAGTTTCATAAACTACTATTACAATGCATGTCCTCGAAAACCGCATTTTGCATGCAGCCAAACTGTGCGGAAAGTGTCACTTTTTTTCACTAGTGCTTTTTACTTTTCTGTACTTTTTAGGGTTCCGTACCCAAAAGGTAAAAACGTGACCCTATTACTGAGACTCCGCGGTCCGTCTGTCTGTCTGTCTGTCTGTCACCAGGCTGTATCTCATGAACCGTGATAGCTAGACAGTTGAAATTTTCACAGATGATGTATTTCTGTTGCCGCTATAACAACAAATACTAAAAACATATTTAATAAAATAAATATTTAAGTGGGGCTCCCATACAACAAACGTGGTTTTTGCTGTTTTTTTGCGATAATGGTACGGAAACCTTCGTGCACGAGTCCGACTCGCACTTGGCCGGTTTTTTTAATTTTTAACTCCAACGTCAGCCCGACGCATAGTTTTTATTATTTGAAAAAGTTTAAAAAATTATTTAAGTACAGATTATCATACATATAAAAGGTAAAATAAAACTAATACTTCATTAAAGGCGTTTTTAATTAATCTAGACTTAGATATTGATCAATAAATTATTAATTTTAAATATTCTTTAAATATGTTTGGCAGAACGTATATTTTACTCGTGCCTTTTTGCGTTACGACGTGACAGCTATTTGCACATGCGCAGTAGATATGCCCGAGGAACTTTTAGTTAATCTGTGGTTATGCTGAGCGCGCTTGAATAGGCACGCCATTTTATTAATTTTTGCTTGGTTCAGATATATTTTTTTATTTCCTCGCACAATGCATAGTAAAATGTTGTATGATACACGTACGTAAGATGATTTCCGACTCGTGTCGATTTATCCACTCACTCGCTTCGCTCGCTCGTGAATAATAATGCCACTCATCGGAAATCACCTACCTTCCGCACTTGTAGCTTAAATAACTACTATGAAGGTATTTTATACATTTATTTCTGAACACAACCATGTCCATTCAGAGTAGCATTTCAGTCTCAACCGACTAACAGACTTAACCGACTTCCAAAGCAAAACACTACTTAATGCAAAATAACTTTCCATTAGAATCTTCTACGTCCCACATTTCGGGGATTTTATGGCTTAGAGACCTCGAAATGGTTTTGAAATTTGCCTAGTTTAATTTTTACTTTACATACCGAATTAACGTGAAATATGCTAACTTTGCCAATTAAGGTATCTTTGTCAGAAAAGCAATTTATAAGCAAATCTGCTGACATGGGATAATTTGTCAGTTTTATGACAACCTTTACTATTTAATTGAAAAGTTGACTATATTTGTACACCGCTACGTATCACTTTCGTTCCTAAGGTCGGACACAAAATCTTATTCAGTGATTTGACTATTGGTGGAATATCTACCAGGTTTTCGGGCTTCGGTCGAAGGATAGACCGTAGCCAAAGGTTTCTGACAAGTGCCAAAATTGAACGAATATGTTACGAATGCGCAAGAGCCCTATGGAAGGTGCAATGAACGAGGTTCAGGGGTCCTCATCCGTCGCGCCGGCCAGTCGCCGTCATCACAAACTAAATAAAACAATTTTTTTGACAAAAAATTTATCGACTTCCAAAGCAAAACACTACATAGTGCGAAATAACTTTCGTTTCCCGAAACGAAAGTTATTTCGCACTATGTAGTGTGAAAAATTGTTTACCGACTCCCGAGTCGGTGTATTTGGTACCTCTTGTTTTTTCGTTTTGCAAATTTTTATTCCTTAACTAAAGTTATTTTGCACTTTGTAGTGTTAAGCTTTGGAAGTCTGTACCTAAGCCTTTTCGCAAATTCATTCACTGCCCTAACACTATATTGTAGCATGAGAAAATTATTTTTCTTAGAACTGTCAAAGTACTGAATATATTCTTTTTAGGGTTCCGTACCCGAACGGTAAAAACGGGACCCTATTACTGAGACTTCGCTGTCCGTCTGTCTGTCTGTCTGTCTGTCTGTCTGTCACCAGGCTGTATCTCATGAACCGTGATAGCTACACAGTTGAAATTTTCACAGATGATGTATTTCTGTTGCCGCTATAACAACAAATACTAAAAACAGAATAAAATAATTATTTAAGTAGGGCTCCCATACAACAAACATGATTTTTTTGCCGTTTTTTGCGATAATGGTACGGAACCCTTCGTGCGCGAGTCCGACTCGCACTTGGCCGGTTTTTTTTTTCTTCTTCGGCAACTGAGCCGATGCCGACTATTCTGCCATTGTCATGTAAGCTGAATATATGATTGAGTCGGGAGTCCTTTCGTTACGCTGTCACAATATGACGTGTGTGGTGCCTGATTTTGCCATAGATATAGTATGAATTCTAAATCTATGGATTTTGCGGCCGCATAAAGTATTCGTGGATTTTCAAAATGGTGAAAACACGGTAAGTTTATTTTGCTGTTTGTATTGATGTTAATAATAAGTAGATTAAGTAATATTAGCCCCTAATTCTTGAAAATATGAAACTTGACTCAATATGAAGTTGAAGTAGTAGGTACATGAAATTGCGAAAAGGCGTAGGTACATATAAATTCCCGATTTTTAGGGTTCCGTACCCAAAGGGTAAAAACGGGACTCTATTACTAAGACTTCGCGATCCGTCTGTCTGTCTGTCTGTCCGTCTGTCTCCAGGCTGTATCTCATGAACCGTGATAGCTAGACAGTTGAAATTTTCACAGATGATGTATTTCTGTTGCCGCTATAACAAAAAATACTAAGAATAGTATAAAATAAATATTAAAAGGGGGCTCCCATACAACAAACGTGATTTTTATGCAGTGTTTTGCGATAATGGTACGGAACCCTTCGTGTGCGAGTCCGACTCGCACTTGGCCGGTTTTTTCCACATGGTGTAGGAAAAAACTACAGAATTCATGGTAGAATTATTAAATTTGACATAATTCCAAAAAACGTGTTTCTTTTGTAGAAATATTGTAAATAATTATTTTGCAGGTATATATACCATAGATAGACATAAATTCATGTCTTTTTCTCGTGGGGGTCGGTAAATTTTTGACATTCAAAAGTGCCGCTTAATGGCCTAATTGAAATACAGAAAAATTTGATTTTGACTTTTAATGAAGCCATCTATAAGTGTAAGAAATCATTTTTTTTTTCACTATCTACGTTTTCCTTGTCAGCCAAAACGTTATCATATCACATCAATCTTCAATCTATCATTCAAAGTTACAGCACACAAACTTCGCAAGAAACAAAATTCTACAGCAATTATTCTACTTTCATGTCAACCTTAGGATACGATAAAATATCGGTTTATTTTTTTTATTTTTTTTCCAAAAATGTCCTAATGGTTATTAGTTCATTACTTATTGGTTACCTACCTATGTTGAGTAATATAAGTATATGTTTAAACAATTGGTCCAGAATGCTCCACTACTAGGCAAACGCCTCCCCTATGTAGATATATATCTTACCTATCTTTCAAGAGACTCTTTTTCTTGCACTACCTACCTCCAACCAACGATGCCAGCTGGTTGAGAAGCATGCGTTTAAAAAATTAAATTTTAAATTCACTATGCATGAAAGGTTCGTTTTATTTTGTTCATTCTTGTTTCACCTCACTAGCTTTTTACGGAAACATCCCTTGAACTGTCAAGTTACTGAATAGATACGATTAAAAGTCGAACGTTAGATGTAAAAACGCATCAGATCTGACGTCCTCATAAGCATCATGGCGATGCGGGACGTATTGCTGTTCTCTGTGTCAAATCTACAAATAATTGTATTAACGTTTCATCTTTACAGGTCGTTGGCTGATTCAAATATGGAGGCACACCAGAGACAGCTGGGGTAGAAGTTTAAATGCAAGGAAAAAATCTATAAAGTTATACGGTACAATTGTGAGACCTTACAAATATGATGAAGAAATGGCATTTTTGTTGAAAGTTAAAGGGCCAACCAAAAGTACAGCCGCAGAAGGAGGAGACACAGAGGGTGAAGACGAAGAAGAAGAAGAAAACGAAGTAGAAGCACAAACTGAAGAAAAAAATGAAGAACTTGATTCAGATTCTGATCCAGTTTGTGACATTGACAATGAATTTAATGATGGCAATAATGACAACGAATCTAATGATGACAACACTGATGACGATTGGAATACAGATTCAAAAGAAGGCATTGTAACCGCACTAAGCCAAGACAAAACAATAGAAGTTACAGTCGAAAGAAAGGAAACTGAAGATTTCATTGATGCGAAAATGAGAACATTCCGTAAGCAAATGCAAAAAATAAAGAAAACAAAGGACGTACAAGAAGACCGCTTTTTTTATTTTTTCAACAGCTTGCGTCCATCATTAACTTTGCTAGATGACGGTCAAATTTTAGAGTTCCAATCGGGTGTTATCAACATTATACGGAATATCAAACGAGGGGGAGGATTTAGATATGTTAGTAGCGTCCAACCCAGTTCTAGTTGGAATAGAGGTTACTATATGCAACCAGGAGCACCGGCTGTTTCAGAACAACCAGTGATTGTGCCAAACATGGTACAAAATATATCTACAGGACCAGCTGAGGCTAGCAGAACACAGCTTAGAGTAGTACAGGATCCATTGAAAACTGAGAAACTTTAGACATAGTTTGGCTCCGTCCTAAGACAACACGCCGAAAAATGCCCGTTTCGCTAAGTGTTCAAAGAAAACCATTTTAGAAATGTATTATCTAAAAATGTTATAGAGCATTGAAAGAAGACAACAGAAAAAAACCATAAAACAATTTCGAGATTATTGTTTCAAATAATATTTAATAGGGAGCTTGTTTACTTCTTGGCGTTATTTTAGCTGTATACTAAAAATACAATCAAATTAATAAATTGTAGGAACAATATGATTTGATAGACACACACACAATCAACTAAATCACTTTATAAAAAAGCACGCTTTATCTGCTTTGATTGGTTGCTGTTCACAGCAGATAACGCGTGCTTGACAATTTGTCACATTAAGGACCGATTTTTCAATAGTCTGATAACTATATCTGAAGAATAAAAATGGCCGTTTGACATATTTTCTATACAAAAGCTGTCAAACCGCCATTTATATTTCTCAGTTAAAAGTTATCAGACTATTGATAAATCGGCCCTAATTCTGCGATAATTTTAAGGTTCTGGTTAAACTGAAGGGTTTTATATGAAGTTGTCTAATTTTAGTGTTCCTAATAAAATAAGTTAATCACAAATCTCTGTAACATTCCTCACGTGACATTTAAGGCGATATTTACTCTAGACCTACTATAGTAAATATCGCCCAAAGTCACTTGGTAAATTTGGCCTTTCAAGCGTGGATAATATATTTATTGCGTACCACTGTAAATGTTATGCCTTAAAACACAATATACTTGTATATTATTGCGTCTTATACAATCGGTGTTTTCTTTCTGCTTGACCTGGATAACTAGAATATTAGACCACTAATTAGTAAATTATTAAGTACAATCTAAAAGTTCCTTACCGCTAAATGAAAAACAGAACCTTTAAGATCACGCCAGACGGCTGTCTGTTCGTCTGTTACAGCCATTTTTCTCCAAGTTTACTAGACGGACTCAGTTAAAATTAGTTAAACAAATGCACTTCTGTGACCCGAACACGGAGGAGTTAAAAATATATATACCTATAAACTTAGAATATGGGATCACTTTTGGGAGAAAAGTTAGAAAATTAAAAACAAAAGACTGTAAGGGTCTACCGAAATACTTATTTATATATAATTCATAAGTCTAAAATAAACTGTCTTATAGTTATTTAAGAAAATAGATCAAAATAGACCATGCCACCATAAGGGCAGAATGGCCAATTTTGAAAAAAAAGTATGAAAATAGTTCCTTACTTAAAGTTTAAAGGAAATCCTATAAGAAGATCAAGAATCTGTCCCTCTCTTTGTACTTGTGCATAAAGTTTTACTAAATAAATACCTATGAATTTCTTTTTATGTCGGTCTGATGACAACAAAAGTATCACATCATGGCGACGTGCGATTACGGTGCCTTGCTGGACTTAGTCAGATCTGTAATTCCATAATACTTTTTTATTTTTACAGATTCTTTGTTGGTTAAAGTATGGAGGCACACCAGAACCAGCTGGCTTAGAAGTTTAAATGCAAGAAAGAAAGCTAAAATATTCGGTACAACTGTAAAACCATATATATATGACAGAGAAATGTCGTTTTTATTAAAAGTTAAACGAGACACCGACGATGAAGATGAAGAAGAAAACGAAGAAAGAGCACCAAATGAAGAAAAAAATGAAGAAAGTGAATCGGATTCTATCCAAGTTTGCGACAATGATAACGAATACAATGATGACGAATGGAATACAGATTCAAAAGAAGGAATTATAACCGCACTTAACCAGGACAAGACAATAGAAGTTACAGTCGGAAAAAAGGATAATAATACAACTGAAGATTTAATTGACGCGAAAATGACGGCTTTCCGTAACCAAATGCAAAAAATTCATAAAAAAAATGACGTTCAAGAAGACCGGCATTTTGCTTTTTTTAAAAGCGTGCATCCTTCACTAACTTCACTTGATGACGATCAAGTTTTAGAGTTCCAGTCGGGTGTTATCAATCTTTTACGGAATATCAAACGAGGGGGATTTAATTATATTACTAATGACCAACCCTGTTCTAGTTCGAGTAGAGCTTATTATATGCAACCAGATGTACCAGTGGTTTCGCAACAACCAGTGGTTGTACCAAACGTGGTACAAAATATACCGTCTAATTCTGCTGTATCACAGCTTAGGATAGTGTTGGATCCATTGGATACCGATTGAGATGTTATAATTCTATTGATTGAAGTGGTAACGATATTAACTACCTTACATGCTGTTTTACAATCAAGTAGATAAGTATTACATTGACAAATGTCATTACGGTCATCATGCTCTAGCTCATAATACAATTTGAAATTAAATTCTATTTAAATGCAGTTTATTACATTCATAATGTACATACAAGTAACAGATACCATTATGGACCCTGTCGGGTACCAAACATTTTAGATACCGATACTTATCGAGGAGAGATGAATTGCTTTTAATATTTTTCCTTATTAGCGTCTATTTAATTTGCTTGGGTTCGGCTTCTTCCTTCTCCATTTTTAGCTATCTCAGAAATCACACCGTTCTAGCCATATCATTTTTCACACAGGCCATCCATCGTGGCTACATTCATTTTTAATATTTTTCTTCTTTCTTAATATTTTTTGTTTGTTAATGCATTGCAATAATTATTGTCGTGGTTCTTTTGTAATAAGAAGTAACGAGGTAGGTACATACATATAAATAGATGATTTTTTACAAGTTATAAACTTGTTCCCATCTAAATATCGTTAAGTACTGTTTCTGATAATAAGAGGAAATAAACCTTTAAAATTAATTCGGACTTTCATTATTATATCAAGAAGAAGAATGATATCCTTACTGCACTTCCTTGTGTTTAATATACCTACCATTGGCGGGATTTTGTCCGTTAGTCTCGAAGACACCTACTCGTACCGTACCTATTGTGTTTCGGAGCATAGCCGTTTTGCACGAGCGTAACGCATATTTTCTTCTTATTCTAATTCTATCCTTACTATTGAATAAGGAAGAACACAATAATGTCAACCTCTTACGTAAAACCAAGTCGGTTAATCTGTTTGTTTTAAACTAGATCTCACAACTTTTTGCAGTAGAAGACCCTGCTTTACTAGACTTGTATTTTTTTACAATTTAATATAATTATAATTATTTTTGAATCGTAGATAGCGAAAATATTTTTTTTTCTATATTAATAAAAACTACGGTTCTTCATAATAAATTACAATCTAGCCTTAATAGACTAATAAGCAATTTAACTCTTAACTTATTATTATATTGTATAATGTTATGACTAAGAATAGTGTCAATTTGCACTTTTATACAGTTCGGTAGCACTTTCTTAGAGTCTGATACGTTAAAAACACTTAGTTCACGTGTTACATGTATAGCACAATATTGTTTGCTATTATTTTTTCACTTATAACACACTTTTACTACACTAACTCAAATGGTTTAGTTCTTTTTAGCCTACGCACTATGTCCGTGTTATCTAGCTGCTGGATTGCTTCCACATTCACATGTCGATGAAGTCTGTGTTCGTGGGCTTCAGCAAAGTTTTGAATAACGGTGGTGACGAGTTTCATTTTAAGGTCGCGGTGAAGGTAGTCATTTCTGATGTACCATGGTGCATTAACAGCATCTCTGAGTACTTTATTTTGGAATTGTTGTATAATTTTAACATTGCTTTGTTTAGTACAGCCCCATAGTTGGATACCATACGTCCAAATTGGCATAAGAATATGCTTGTATATTATCATTTTGTTGTGTATTGATAGACAGGATTTCCTTCCGAGTAACCAATACATATTTTTGTACCGCGAAAATAAATGGCGCAAATAAATTAAGTATTTTCGTTCTTTCTAAACTAAAAAAAAATTGTCAACGTTATTAACCATGGGGTTAACGAAATAACAGCCGCATAGTGCCCCCACAAAAACTGTACATGGTTTTAAAAGCAGATAAAAGTTGCAGAATTCTTCACCAAAAATAAAAGGGTTGAACCCAGATTGAAAGCTCTGATACAATTCCTTTATTTTTCGCTACCCGTTTTTATTAAAAACTGAAGTTTGTATGCGATTGTAAGCTTTTAGGGATCCGTGGTGGGCTATTAATCATTGAGACTTGTCGATGTAAAATAGGAAGTAAGTAAGTTTAATGACGCTGTTAATAATGATTATTGAGATAAGTCTTATGTAAGTTTTATTAGGGAGAAGAACGAGAAGAAGAAAATTAATTTATTTAGCACAAACTTAGAAACACACCGCATTCTATATTTCTGGACATCTTTAGTCCAGAAAATTTATAGAATGCGGTGTGAACAAAAACAGTAAAAAAACAAAGTACTTACCTCACGAATGCGCCAAGTAGCTCCAGTTCAGAAAAATTCCAGACAACTAGTACTCAAGGCAATAATATGAAACGTACAACTAATAGGCTGTATAATAACGGCTTCTACTTTGAAATCATTCATTGATAAACCACAAACCCCTAATTAAATGTCCGACCTGGCAATCGAACCGAGGAACCTAGTGCGCATCAGTGATAAAAATACTAAATGTTTCTTGATTATTATACTACCACTATTATTATACTAACCGATAGTATAGAGCCTGCATAGTCAACAGTTTGCTTTCACGAAAGGTAGGTCGACAACGGACGCGGGAGTAAAACTCATCAGCCACATCTTGGAATCTTGGGCGAAGTTCCAGGATGCCATTGGCATTTTCTGTGATCTATCTAAAGCGTTCGACTGCGTCACCCACAACACACTGATCTGTAAATTACACCACTACGGAATTCGAGGAAAATCTGCTGATCTTGTGCTTTCCTATTTATCAAACAGACAGCAAAAAGTAAATGTTAATGGGGCGACGTCCTCCGGGTCTCTAGTCAAGATGGGCGTGCCCCAAGGTTCAATTCTCGGCCCTTTCCTTTCTCTTGTTTACATTAATGATCTATTGGAAATAGTTATCTGTGGTATTGCATATTGTCTATGGCAATACAGACATCCGTCCTGTTGTAGAGAAACCGCCATGCATGTCGTCTAGTGAGCAAAGATTGTTATATTATAAACTATCCTATTCTATACTTAATAAACGTGTCTACTGAAATCATGAGTATATTATTAATTTCTATTATGATCTCCCTTTTATGATGGCCAAATTATCGGATATAATTCTATTTGCTTCGCTAATTTTTAAAATAGATAGGAAAGATACGGATGTCTTTCATGTCAACGAAAGTCTAATTGTTCTCTCAAAATGGTTCGCAGCTAACAATCTTTTACTGAACGCAAAAAATACAAAATGTTTAAAGTTCTCTTTACCAAATGTACCACAACGTGACCTAAATTTAAATCTTGAAGTTATAACGGAAACTGTATTCTTAGGGCTTACTATCGATTCAATATTGCAGTAAGGCGCGCACATTAGAACATTTTCGGGTAGGTTAAGTTTAGCTGCTTAAGCAGTTAGAAAAATAAGGCAGTTAACCGATGTTGTTGTGAACTCAATTTTCATCTTACAAAAGAGGGCAATCCGCGCAATCTATAAAATGGGTCCACGCGAGTCCCTCAGAGAAAAATTTAAAGAGTCAGTATATCGATCGATATACTGACTCTAACTTCTCTTTATATTTTGGAATGTGTTTTGTATGTCCGCAAAAATCGAGTGCTTTTCAAAACTAGAAGCGACTTCCATAATTTAAATACACGCAGTAAGCATAAAATTGTAATACCCAAATTCAGATTAACGAAAACTAGCAAGTCTTTTCTTATAAACAGTATACGCTTTTATAATAAGTTGCCAAAGTCAGTTATAGAATTGACCGATGGAAAGTTCAAAAACTACATCAAACGTGTCCTTAATAAAAAAGCATATTATAAAACCAAGGACTACGTTGAAGATAAAAATGTTAGCTCCTTCTGCGCATGCGGTTTCCCTGGTAACTCATAAACGGCACAAATATGTGGATGTCTCTAACTATTCTCAATCCCATTTTTCTTCTTTTTTTTTCCTTCTTTTAATTAGACTTTTTATAATGATTTCAATAATCTTTATAGCCCTTTGCTAAGAATAGTTATAGCACTGGTAACAACATTTGTGCCACATGTTAAATTTAGTCTTGTTATATATATATATTGAATTATTATACCGATTGTTTTGTGAATGTGTGAACATTGTAGACCTTCTAGATTTCTAGAAGCTTGTTAACATTTGTTAACTCTCTCGTTTATACAAACTTTTTTTTTTATTTCTTGCTACTTATTGTCGGGCCTACGTTGTCCCCCCATAACTAAGCACTAATGCTGTAACATGGAAATATTGTAAAAACAAACCTATTTATTTTAAAAGCGTGTAATATGCGTGGGGTTTCTTGCCGGTTCATCTCGATAGGAAACGACCAACCCGAACTGTGCACCTTTTGTCGACGTTTTATAAGTGCCCATGTAGGCCTATGTGAAATAAAAAACATTTGATTTTGATTGATAGTAAAGTAGATTATTCGCGCTCGTTCATAGAATACAGACGTGCTCGTCAGCAATATTCAATTAAAACAATTATAATAGTGACCTCCTTTATTTTTGCCTACTGTGAGTACTGTGAGTTTTGTGAACATAATGAAACAGTGAAGTGACTATCAAATAAAATGGATAACAGTCCCTGTAATCCAAGCGGCTGAGTGCAAGACTGCACCTCGCCAGCAAAGACGACGACGCAAATCCCAGCCCAATCAGATTTCTCGATTGAAGTCGCATCCACACCCGACATGCAAAGATGGATGTAAACCATTGAGTAGCACTTAAATGAGGTTTGCTCTATTTCCTCGGATGACAAACTTAACTCGGAACAGAAACTGAAAATTTCTAACTTGTGTCGTAAAATAGGATCTGGCACCCCACAGATGGCAGTCATATTCCAATATCTGAAGCAGAAAGCAATTCTAGCACACGATATGATTGATGCCAAAGAAAAGCGCAATTTGACGGAACACACCTCGGAGCGCAAGCAGATGATTAAGGACTCTGGCACTGCGGGCAATGTTTCGTTTGCATGCATGGCATGGTGAAAATGGGATCAAATGATTTCGTTCGACCGAACAATTTAAGCTCTGTTGACATTTATCCTAGTGACAAACTCAAGTTCAGTGACGATTTTACGAATATAACATACCCGATAAGTTGCCAGAGCCTGTAATTACTTTACATTATTCAAATTCCAGCCAATATACTTAAAGCCCTAATTTCGACATCAAGGCTGTTTATAAATTGGACATCCTGCCCTGTTAGGGACTTCACTCTGGTTACCAGATGCTACAAATGCCAATTGTATGGTCACGCAGCCAAAAAATGCAGAGAGGTCAACTCTGTGTGTGCTCACTGCGGTCACAGTAAAAATATACAAACAGTACGGCAATTATATCTAAACGCTCGAAACGACACGTACAACTAATAGGTACGTCATACTCAAGGTCACACGCGTTGAACGTCTGCTGCTGACACTGCTATGGCCTACTAACCGTCAATTTGTTGCTGTTTAAGCACATTAGTCGTTAGCTGCAAAAAATAAGTGTCTCTGTTTAATTTTACAATGTTGGCTTTACAATTCTGCTTAGCAATTATTTCCCAATCTTTATTTCACACAGACAGAGAGACAGACAGATAGACAGATAGACAGACATACAGACAGACAGACAGACAGGCAGGAAGGCAGGCAGACAGTCAGGTAAAAACTGGTAAAACAAATAGATTTTATCTCTTCAGACGACCAACAATTTAGACAAGAATAAAGGCAAACATAGGGGCACAGTATATATCATTATTTTTCAGTTTATGGAATATCTTTTAAATTAGACCAATATTGTGGTGGGAAATAGGGGAGAGCCAAACCTCGAATTATGACTTTTTGCTTAGGAAATTCAGTCAGATGTCTGCGACCACATTTGCTCTTAATGCTACAAATCGTTATATTTTCGCGAAATAGTCTTATTGCCAGTAAATATTCTAATTTAACATGACATCACGCCTGTCATGCCTGAAGGGTGAGGTAGAGTTATGTATATGTTCCATGTAATACGGGGCGGGCTTACTCCCATCAACTGGAAACAAATACAAACTCCAACCTGCTACTGAGAAATTCCAGATGGACAACCCCAATAACATTTTCCACGACCGCGAGAATCGTACCCACCCAGGTATATGTTTATATAATTATATATATTAACTTGTTTTATTTATATTTACTATCTCTAATTGTTTTTTCATTTAGTTGCACCTGCCTTGTTTTATCTCTGCAGTCTGCACCACCCTAAGGTCGACTGGTAGAAAATGTCTAGGGCATTAAGTCCGTCTTTGTACTTGTGCATAAAGTTTGAATAAATAAATAAAGATAACAAGACAAAAACGTGCTGCGCCCACCATAAATTTGCGATAAAGGCAGGGTGGTGATGATATATTTGAGAGCTATATGGATGTTTAAAATGGCCATAATTCAGCTATTATTTTGCTAAAAAACTGCGGCACTTTGAATTCCTAAAACTACGGTGCAATTTTCAAAAATGTAAGAGTCTGTTGTCTCAGAATGTTTTTCGTTTTTGATAATTAATTAAAAACACTAGAATTAGTTCAAACTCGTGTCATAAAACGCATTTATTTACAGCTCATAAAATTACAATTCGACATAAGTTGCCATGTTCGTTACTCCGCATTGGTTGAGACCTCTTCTGATCCTGAAAAATAAGTGAGAAAATCAAAATTAGGTATTTAAACGAGAAAGTATCAGTTGGCAGAGGTATAATCCCCCCTCCCACCCACTTTTTTTGACGTGCGGGAAGTCTCATGACAGGGGGAGAAACTTTGGACACTATTTATTTATTTATTTATATTTATATATACTTTATTGTACACCAAGATAAAAAACAATAATACATATGGAAACCTTAAAATTAAAACAAACATACAACAGGCGGCCTTATCGCGTTCTGCGATCTCTTCCAGGCAACCCATAATGGAGGGAGATAGCCTGGACACGACATGGTGTTGAATAAAACAATAAGTAACAAACATAATAACCACTAAATACAAAATACTAAAACAGATACATAAATACATACATACATATAAATATACAGTCAAGAAAACAATACAGCTCCAACAAGTAGAAGATCACAGTGACAGGTAGTGCTCCTTTACCAGTCTTTTAAATATCGGTAGTGATTGCGCGCGTTTTATTGCGCACTATGTGGGTTGTGGGATGTATATATGCATATTCCTGTTAGAAACGCCTGTAAAAAGCGTTTCATACTAATTTAAACATTACTCTTCTACTCATAAGATTAATTGTCGTATGAAATGCTTGATCACACTCCTGGAGTTCACTCTAAAGATTTCAGCCTCAGTTTTCAAAGAACAATGCATCTCGTGTATTTTGTCTCACCTAATATACCCATCTTCTCCCCAATTTTTGCCCCACCAGTTGAGCAGGATCCAGTACTCCTGCGTATATCCCACCAGTAACATGGCGTGGTTTAGCGTCCAAGATGTGCAGAAGAAATCATCGTAGATGCCGCTTCTGATTGGGGAAGAGAAAACATGAAACAAAACTACCAAATATTGTTGATACAAATTGCACTAACTTAGCAATCATCATCAGCCTATTAATGCTCCCACTGCTGGGACACAGGCCTGTGAGAGAGGGAACTGGCCATAATCCACCACGAGGGCCCAGTGCGGGTTGGTAGGACATGCCGGTTTCCTCACGATGGTTTCCTTTACCGTTTTTAGAGCAGTGGTGATGAAATAATTTACACAAAGTAAAGCGCCTGCCTGGGTACGAACCTACGACACGTAAGTCAGGCCTGTTACCACTGAGCCATTACTGCTCTATGCACTGCCGCACCGCTGATCTAACTTAGCAATAAGCTAATATTAACATACAGATGCCTCATCCCATACAAACATACTGTGCCGATGTAACTAGCGTTTTTCGCAGGACTATACGGACTATTTAGTAAAAGTACATCGATCGCTTTCGATTCTGATCCACGGCTGTAATGGTGTTAGCAGAACTTGCAAGTAAAAGGTTAACACGGTTCGTGACAATTTTTTCTTGAAATACTGGACGATTTGTTTTATAGTATTTTTTGCACGTTTTTACAGTTTCATTGTACCAAAATGTGTTACAATACAAATTAACTTTTTAGTAGTACATAATGAGAAAGTTCTATAGTAAGGTACCTATAATGCACAAAGTTATGCCAGTATAACGAATAACATAAAACTTGAATAAAACCGGTGAAATGAGAGTGTACCAGGGTGAACTGGGGGATGACCATTAGCTCTTAGACTAAGGTTATTTTGAGTGTGTGTAAGGGAAAAAATATATGACTTGTATACATCTGTCACTTACGCGATCTTAAAATAACCTTACTCTATGAGCTTATGACCGGCATTTTGCTTTTTTTAAAAGCGTGCATCCTTCACTAACTTCACTTGATGACGATCAAGTTTTAGAGTTCCAGTCGGGTGTTATCAATCTTTTACGGAATATCAAACGAGGGGGATTTAATTATATTACTAATGACCAACCCTGTTCTAGTTCGAGTAGAGCTTATTATATGCAACCAGATGTACCAGTGGTTTCGCAACAACCAGTGGTTGTACCAAACGTGGTACAAAATATACCGTCTAATTCTGCTGTATCACAGCTTAGGATAGTGTTGGATCCATTGGATACCGATTGAGATGTTATAATTCTATTGATTGAAGTGGTAACGATATTAACTACCTTACATGCTGTTTTACAATCAAGTAGATAAGTATTACATTGACAAATGTCATTACGGTCATCATGCTCTAGCTCATAATACAATTTGAAATTAAATTCTATTTAAATGCAGTTTATTACATTCATAATGTACATACAAGTAACAGATACCATTATGGACCCTGTCGGGTACCAAACATTTTAGATACCGATACTTATCGAGGAGAGATGAATTGCTTTTAATATTTTTCCTTATTAGCGTCTATTTAATTTGCTTGGGTTCGGCTTCTTCCTTCTCCATTTTTAGCTATCTCAGAAATCACACCGTTCTAGCCATATCATTTTTCACACAGGCCATCCATCGTGGCTACATTCATTTTTAATATTTTTCTTCTTTCTTAATATTTTTTGTTTGTTAATGCATTGCAATAATTATTGTCGTGGTTCTTTTGTAATAAGAAGTAACGAGGTAGGTACATACATATAAATAGATGATTTTTTACAAGTTATAAACTTGTTCCCATCTAAATATCGTTAAGTACTGTTTCTGATAATAAGAGGAAATAAACCTTTAAAATTAATTCGGACTTTCATTATTATATCAAGAAGAAGAATGATATCCTTACTGCACTTCCTTGTGTTTAATATACCTACCATTGGCGGGATTTTGTCCGTTAGTCTCGAAGACACCTACTCGTACCGTACCTATTGTGTTTCGGAGCATAGCCGTTTTGCACGAGCGTAACGCATATTTTCTTCTTATTCTAATTCTATCCTTACTATTGAATAAGGAAGAACACAATAATGTCAACCTCTTACGTAAAACCAAGTCGGTTAATCTGTTTGTTTTAAACTAGATCTCACAACTTTTTGCAGTAGAAGACCCTGCTTTACTAGACTTGTATTTTTTTACAATTTAATATAATTATAATTATTTTTGAATCGTAGATAGCGAAAATATTTTTTTTTCTATATTAATAAAAACTACGGTTCTTCATAATAAATTACAATCTAGCCTTAATAGACTAATAAGCAATTTAACTCTTAACTTATTATTATATTGTATAATGTTATGACTAAGAATAGTGTCAATTTGCACTTTTATACAGTTCGGTAGCACTTTCTTAGAGTCTGATACGTTAAAAACACTTAGTTCACGTGTTACATGTATAGCACAATATTGTTTGCTATTATTTTTTCACTTATAACACACTTTTACTACACTAACTCAAATGGTTTAGTTCTTTTTAGCCTACGCACTATGTCCGTGTTATCTAGCTGCTGGATTGCTTCCACATTCACATGTCGATGAAGTCTGTGTTCGTGGGCTTCAGCAAAGTTTTGAATAACGGTGGTGACGAGTTTCATTTTAAGGTCGCGGTGAAGGTAGTCATTTCTGATGTACCATGGTGCATTAACAGCATCTCTGAGTACTTTATTTTGGAATTGTTGTATAATTTTAACATTGCTTTGTTTAGTACAGCCCCATAGTTGGATACCATACGTCCAAATTGGCATAAGAATATGCTTGTATATTATCATTTTGTTGTGTATTGATAGACAGGATTTCCTTCCGAGTAACCAATACATATTTTTGTACCGCGAAAATAAATGGCGCAAATAAATTAAGTATTTTCGTTCTTTCTAAACTAAAAAAAAATTGTCAACGTTATTAACCATGGGGTTAACGAAATAACAGCCGCATAGTGCCCCCACAAAAACTGTACATGGTTTTAAAAGCAGATAAAAGTTGCAGAATTCTTCACCAAAAATAAAAGGGTTGAACCCAGATTGAAAGCTCTGATACAATTCCTTTATTTTTCGCTACCCGTTTTTATTAAAAACTGAAGTTTGTATGCGATTGTAAGCTTTTAGGGATCCGTGGTGGGCTATTAATCATTGAGACTTGTCGATGTAAAATAGGAAGTAAGTAAGTTTAATGACGCTGTTAATAATGATTATTGAGATAAGTCTTATGTAAGTTTTATTAGGGAGAAGAACGAGAAGAAGAAAATTAATTTATTTAGCACAAACTTAGAAACACACCGCATTCTATATTTCTGGACATCTTTAGTCCAGAAAATTTATAGAATGCGGTGTGAACAAAAACAGTAAAAAAACAAAGTACTTACCTCACGAATGCGCCAAGTAGCTCCAGTTCAGAAAAATTCCAGACAACTAGTACTCAAGGCAATAATATGAAACGTACAACTAATAGGCTGTATAATAACGGCTTCTACTTTGAAATCATTCATTGATAAACCACAAACCCCTAATTAAATGTCCGACCTGGCAATCGAACCGAGGAACCTAGTGCGCATCAGTGATAAAAATACTAAATGTTTCTTGATTATTATACTACCACTATTATTATACTAACCGATAGTATAGAGCCTGCATAGTCAACAGTTTGCTTTCACGAAAGGTAGGTCGACAACGGACGCGGGAGTAAAACTCATCAGCCACATCTTGGAATCTTGGGCGAAGTTCCAGGATGCCATTGGCATTTTCTGTGATCTATCTAAAGCGTTCGACTGCGTCACCCACAACACACTGATCTGTAAATTACACCACTACGGAATTCGAGGAAAATCTGCTGATCTTGTGCTTTCCTATTTATCAAACAGACAGCAAAAAGTAAATGTTAATGGGGCGACGTCCTCCGGGTCTCTAGTCAAGATGGGCGTGCCCCAAGGTTCAATTCTCGGCCCTTTCCTTTCTCTTGTTTACATTAATGATCTATTGGAAATAGTTATCTGTGGTATTGCATATTGTCTATGGCAATACAGACATCCGTCCTGTTGTAGAGAAACCGCCATGCATGTCGTCTAGTGAGCAAAGATTGTTATATTATAAACTATCCTATTCTATACTTAATAAACGTGTCTACTGAAATCATGAGTATATTATTAATTTCTATTATGATCTCCCTTTTATGATGGCCAAATTATCGGATATAATTCTATTTGCTTCGCTAATTTTTAAAATAGATAGGAAAGATACGGATGTCTTTCATGTCAACGAAAGTCTAATTGTTCTCTCAAAATGGTTCGCAGCTAACAATCTTTTACTGAACGCAAAAAATACAAAATGTTTAAAGTTCTCTTTACCAAATGTACCACAACGTGACCTAAATTTAAATCTTGAAGTTATAACGGAAACTGTATTCTTAGGGCTTACTATCGATTCAATATTGCAGTAAGGCGCGCACATTAGAACATTTTCGGGTAGGTTAAGTTTAGCTGCTTAAGCAGTTAGAAAAATAAGGCAGTTAACCGATGTTGTTGTGAACTCAATTTTCATCTTACAAAAGAGGGCAATCCGCGCAATCTATAAAATGGGTCCACGCGAGTCCCTCAGAGAAAAATTTAAAGAGTCAGTATATCGATCGATATACTGACTCTAACTTCTCTTTATATTTTGGAATGTGTTTTGTATGTCCGCAAAAATCGAGTGCTTTTCAAAACTAGAAGCGACTTCCATAATTTAAATACACGCAGTAAGCATAAAATTGTAATACCCAAATTCAGATTAACGAAAACTAGCAAGTCTTTTCTTATAAACAGTATACGCTTTTATAATAAGTTGCCAAAGTCAGTTATAGAATTGACCGATGGAAAGTTCAAAAACTACATCAAACGTGTCCTTAATAAAAAAGCATATTATAAAACCAAGGACTACGTTGAAGATAAAAATGTTAGCTCCTTCTGCGCATGCGGTTTCCCTGGTAACTCATAAACGGCACAAATATGTGGATGTCTCTAACTATTCTCAATCCCATTTTTCTTCTTTTTTTTTCCTTCTTTTAATTAGACTTTTTATAATGATTTCAATAATCTTTATAGCCCTTTGCTAAGAATAGTTATAGCACTGGTAACAACATTTGTGCCACATGTTAAATTTAGTCTTGTTATATATATATATTGAATTATTATACCGATTGTTTTGTGAATGTGTGAACATTGTAGACCTTCTAGATTTCTAGAAGCTTGTTAACATTTGTTAACTCTCTCGTTTATACAAACTTTTTTTTTTATTTCTTGCTACTTATTGTCGGGCCTACGTTGTCCCCCCATAACTAAGCACTAATGCTGTAACATGGAAATATTGTAAAAACAAACCTATTTATTTTAAAAGCGTGTAATATGCGTGGGGTTTCTTGCCGGTTCATCTCGATAGGAAACGACCAACCCGAACTGTGCACCTTTTGTCGACGTTTTATAAGTGCCCATGTAGGCCTATGTGAAATAAAAAACATTTGATTTTGATTGATAGTAAAGTAGATTATTCGCGCTCGTTCATAGAATACAGACGTGCTCGTCAGCAATATTCAATTAAAACAATTATAATAGTGACCTCCTTTATTTTTGCCTACTGTGAGTACTGTGAGTTTTGTGAACATAATGAAACAGTGAAGTGACTATCAAATAAAATGGATAACAGTCCCTGTAATCCAAGCGGCTGAGTGCAAGACTGCACCTCGCCAGCAAAGACGACGACGCAAATCCCAGCCCAATCAGATTTCTCGATTGAAGTCGCATCCACACCCGACATGCAAAGATGGATGTAAACCATTGAGTAGCACTTAAATGAGGTTTGCTCTATTTCCTCGGATGACAAACTTAACTCGGAACAGAAACTGAAAATTTCTAACTTGTGTCGTAAAATAGGATCTGGCACCCCACAGATGGCAGTCATATTCCAATATCTGAAGCAGAAAGCAATTCTAGCACACGATATGATTGATGCCAAAGAAAAGCGCAATTTGACGGAACACACCTCGGAGCGCAAGCAGATGATTAAGGACTCTGGCACTGCGGGCAATGTTTCGTTTGCATGCATGGCATGGTGAAAATGGGATCAAATGATTTCGTTCGACCGAACAATTTAAGCTCTGTTGACATTTATCCTAGTGACAAACTCAAGTTCAGTGACGATTTTACGAATATAACATACCCGATAAGTTGCCAGAGCCTGTAATTACTTTACATTATTCAAATTCCAGCCAATATACTTAAAGCCCTAATTTCGACATCAAGGCTGTTTATAAATTGGACATCCTGCCCTGTTAGGGACTTCACTCTGGTTACCAGATGCTACAAATGCCAATTGTATGGTCACGCAGCCAAAAAATGCAGAGAGGTCAACTCTGTGTGTGCTCACTGCGGTCACAGTAAAAATATACAAACAGTACGGCAATTATATCTAAACGCTCGAAACGACACGTACAACTAATAGGTACGTCATACTCAAGGTCACACGCGTTGAACGTCTGCTGCTGACACTGCTATGGCCTACTAACCGTCAATTTGTTGCTGTTTAAGCACATTAGTCGTTAGCTGCAAAAAATAAGTGTCTCTGTTTAATTTTACAATGTTGGCTTTACAATTCTGCTTAGCAATTATTTCCCAATCTTTATTTCACACAGACAGAGAGACAGACAGATAGACAGATAGACAGACATACAGACAGACAGACAGACAGGCAGGAAGGCAGGCAGACAGTCAGGTAAAAACTGGTAAAACAAATAGATTTTATCTCTTCAGACGACCAACAATTTAGACAAGAATAAAGGCAAACATAGGGGCACAGTATATATCATTATTTTTCAGTTTATGGAATATCTTTTAAATTAGACCAATATTGTGGTGGGAAATAGGGGAGAGCCAAACCTCGAATTATGACTTTTTGCTTAGGAAATTCAGTCAGATGTCTGCGACCACATTTGCTCTTAATGCTACAAATCGTTATATTTTCGCGAAATAGTCTTATTGCCAGTAAATATTCTAATTTAACATGACATCACGCCTGTCATGCCTGAAGGGTGAGGTAGAGTTATGTATATGTTCCATGTAATACGGGGCGGGCTTACTCCCATCAACTGGAAACAAATACAAACTCCAACCTGCTACTGAGAAATTCCAGATGGACAACCCCAATAACATTTTCCACGACCGCGAGAATCGTACCCACCCAGGTATATGTTTATATAATTATATATATTAACTTGTTTTATTTATATTTACTATCTCTAATTGTTTTTTCATTTAGTTGCACCTGCCTTGTTTTATCTCTGCAGTCTGCACCACCCTAAGGTCGACTGGTAGAAAATGTCTAGGGCATTAAGTCCGTCTTTGTACTTGTGCATAAAGTTTGAATAAATAAATAAAGATAACAAGACAAAAACGTGCTGCGCCCACCATAAATTTGCGATAAAGGCAGGGTGGTGATGATATATTTGAGAGCTATATGGATGTTTAAAATGGCCATAATTCAGCTATTATTTTGCTAAAAAACTGCGGCACTTTGAATTCCTAAAACTACGGTGCAATTTTCAAAAATGTAAGAGTCTGTTGTCTCAGAATGTTTTTCGTTTTTGATAATTAATTAAAAACACTAGAATTAGTTCAAACTCGTGTCATAAAACGCATTTATTTACAGCTCATAAAATTACAATTCGACATAAGTTGCCATGTTCGTTACTCCGCATTGGTTGAGACCTCTTCTGATCCTGAAAAATAAGTGAGAAAATCAAAATTAGGTATTTAAACGAGAAAGTATCAGTTGGCAGAGGTATAATCCCCCCTCCCACCCACTTTTTTTGACGTGCGGGAAGTCTCATGACAGGGGGAGAAACTTTGGACACTATTTATTTATTTATTTATATTTATATATACTTTATTGTACACCAAGATAAAAAACAATAATACATATGGAAACCTTAAAATTAAAACAAACATACAACAGGCGGCCTTATCGCGTTCTGCGATCTCTTCCAGGCAACCCATAATGGAGGGAGATAGCCTGGACACGACATGGTGTTGAATAAAACAATAAGTAACAAACATAATAACCACTAAATACAAAATACTAAAACAGATACATAAATACATACATACATATAAATATACAGTCAAGAAAACAATACAGCTCCAACAAGTAGAAGATCACAGTGACAGGTAGTGCTCCTTTACCAGTCTTTTAAATATCGGTAGTGATTGCGCGCGTTTTATTGCGCACTATGTGGGTTGTGGGATGTATATATGCATATTCCTGTTAGAAACGCCTGTAAAAAGCGTTTCATACTAATTTAAACATTACTCTTCTACTCATAAGATTAATTGTCGTATGAAATGCTTGATCACACTCCTGGAGTTCACTCTAAAGATTTCAGCCTCAGTTTTCAAAGAACAATGCATCTCGTGTATTTTGTCTCACCTAATATACCCATCTTCTCCCCAATTTTTGCCCCACCAGTTGAGCAGGATCCAGTACTCCTGCGTATATCCCACCAGTAACATGGCGTGGTTTAGCGTCCAAGATGTGCAGAAGAAATCATCGTAGATGCCGCTTCTGATTGGGGAAGAGAAAACATGAAACAAAACTACCAAATATTGTTGATACAAATTGCACTAACTTAGCAATCATCATCAGCCTATTAATGCTCCCACTGCTGGGACACAGGCCTGTGAGAGAGGGAACTGGCCATAATCCACCACGAGGGCCCAGTGCGGGTTGGTAGGACATGCCGGTTTCCTCACGATGGTTTCCTTTACCGTTTTTAGAGCAGTGGTGATGAAATAATTTACACAAAGTAAAGCGCCTGCCTGGGTACGAACCTACGACACGTAAGTCAGGCCTGTTACCACTGAGCCATTACTGCTCTATGCACTGCCGCACCGCTGATCTAACTTAGCAATAAGCTAATATTAACATACAGATGCCTCATCCCATACAAACATACTGTGCCGATGTAACTAGCGTTTTTCGCAGGACTATACGGACTATTTAGTAAAAGTACATCGATCGCTTTCGATTCTGATCCACGGCTGTAATGGTGTTAGCAGAACTTGCAAGTAAAAGGTTAACACGGTTCGTGACAATTTTTTCTTGAAATACTGGACGATTTGTTTTATAGTATTTTTTGCACGTTTTTACAGTTTCATTGTACCAAAATGTGTTACAATACAAATTAACTTTTTAGTAGTACATAATGAGAAAGTTCTATAGTAAGGTACCTATAATGCACAAAGTTATGCCAGTATAACGAATAACATAAAACTTGAATAAAACCGGTGAAATGAGAGTGTAGGTACCAGGGTGAACTGGGGGATGACCATTAGCTCTTAGACTAAGGTTATTTTGAGTGTGTGTAAGGGAAAAAATATATGACTTGTATACATCTGTCACTTACGCGATCTTAAAATAACCTTACTCTATGAGCTTATGACCGGCATTTTGCTTTTTTTAAAAGCGTGCATCCTTCACTAACTTCACTTGATGACGATCAAGTTTTAGAGTTCCAGTCGGGTGTTATCAATCTTTTACGGAATATCAAACGAGGGGGATTTAATTATATTACTAATGACCAACCCTGTTCTAGTTCGAGTAGAGCTTATTATATGCAACCAGATGTACCAGTGGTTTCGCAACAACCAGTGGTTGTACCAAACGTGGTACAAAATATACCGTCTAATTCTGCTGTATCACAGCTTAGGATAGTGTTGGATCCATTGGATACCGATTGAGATGTTATAATTCTATTGATTGAAGTGGTAACGATATTAACTACCTTACATGCTGTTTTACAATCAAGTAGATAAGTATTACATTGACAAATGTCATTACGGTCATCATGCTCTAGCTCATAATACAATTTGAAATTAAATTCTATTTAAATGCAGTTTATTACATTCATAATGTACATACAAGTAACAGATACCATTATGGACCCTGTCGGGTACCAAACATTTTAGATACCGATACTTATCGAGGAGAGATGAATTGCTTTTAATATTTTTCCTTATTAGCGTCTATTTAATTTGCTTGGGTTCGGCTTCTTCCTTCTCCATTTTTAGCTATCTCAGAAATCACACCGTTCTAGCCATATCATTTTTCACACAGGCCATCCATCGTGGCTACATTCATTTTTAATATTTTTCTTCTTTCTTAATATTTTTTGTTTGTTAATGCATTGCAATAATTATTGTCGTGGTTCTTTTGTAATAAGAAGTAACGAGGTAGGTACATACATATAAATAGATGATTTTTTACAAGTTATAAACTTGTTCCCATCTAAATATCGTTAAGTACTGTTTCTGATAATAAGAGGAAATAAACCTTTAAAATTAATTCGGACTTTCATTATTATATCAAGAAGAAGAATGATATCCTTACTGCACTTCCTTGTGTTTAATATACCTACCATTGGCGGGATTTTGTCCGTTAGTCTCGAAGACACCTACTCGTACCGTACCTATTGTGTTTCGGAGCATAGCCGTTTTGCACGAGCGTAACGCATATTTTCTTCTTATTCTAATTCTATCCTTACTATTGAATAAGGAAGAACACAATAATGTCAACCTCTTACGTAAAACCAAGTCGGTTAATCTGTTTGTTTTAAACTAGATCTCACAACTTTTTGCAGTAGAAGACCCTGCTTTACTAGACTTGTATTTTTTTACAATTTAATATAATTATAATTATTTTTGAATCGTAGATAGCGAAAATATTTTTTTTTCTATATTAATAAAAACTACGGTTCTTCATAATAAATTACAATCTAGCCTTAATAGACTAATAAGCAATTTAACTCTTAACTTATTATTATATTGTATAATGTTATGACTAAGAATAGTGTCAATTTGCACTTTTATACAGTTCGGTAGCACTTTCTTAGAGTCTGATACGTTAAAAACACTTAGTTCACGTGTTACATGTATAGCACAATATTGTTTGCTATTATTTTTTCACTTATAACACACTTTTACTACACTAACTCAAATGGTTTAGTTCTTTTTAGCCTACGCACTATGTCCGTGTTATCTAGCTGCTGGATTGCTTCCTGGATAGACAGGATTTCCTTCCGAGTAACCAATACATATTTTTGTACCGCGAAAATAAATGGCGCAAATAAATTAAGTATTTTCGTTCTTTCTAAACTAAAAAAAAATTGTCAACGTTATTAACCATGGGGTTAACGAAATAACAGCCGCATAGTGCCCCCACAAAAACTGTACATGGTTTTAAAAGCAGATAAAAGTTGCAGAATTCTTCACCAAAAATAAAAGGGTTGAACCCAGATTGAAAGCTCTGATACAATTCCTTTATTTTTCGCTACCCGTTTTTATTAAAAACTGAAGTTTGTATGCGATTGTAAGCTTTTAGGGATCCGTGGTGGGCTATTAATCATTGAGACTTGTCGATGTAAAATAGGAAGTAAGTAAGTTTAATGACGCTGTTAATAATGATTATTGAGATAAGTCTTATGTAAGTTTTATTAGGGAGAAGAACGAGAAGAAGAAAATTAATTTATTTAGCACAAACTTAGAAACACACCGCATTCTATATTTCTGGACATCTTTAGTCCAGAAAATTTATAGAATGCGGTGTGAACAAAAACAGTAAAAAAACAAAGTACTTACCTCACGAATGCGCCAAGTAGCTCCAGTTCAGAAAAATTCCAGACAACTAGTACTCAAGGCAATAATATGAAACGTACAACTAATAGGCTGTATAATAACGGCTTCTACTTTGAAATCATTCATTGATAAACCACAAACCCCTAATTAAATGTCCGACCTGGCAATCGAACCGAGGAACCTAGTGCGCATCAGTGATAAAAATACTAAATGTTTCTTGATTATTATACTACCACTATTATTATACTAACCGATAGTATAGAGCCTGCATAGTCAACAGTTTGCTTTCACGAAAGGTAGGTCGACAACGGACGCGGGAGTAAAACTCATCAGCCACATCTTGGAATCTTGGGCGAAGTTCCAGGATGCCATTGGCATTTTCTGTGATCTATCTAAAGCGTTCGACTGCGTCACCCACAACACACTGATCTGTAAATTACACCACTACGGAATTCGAGGAAAATCTGCTGATCTTGTGCTTTCCTATTTATCAAACAGACAGCAAAAAGTAAATGTTAATGGGGCGACGTCCTCCGGGTCTCTAGTCAAGATGGGCGTGCCCCAAGGTTCAATTCTCGGCCCTTTCCTTTCTCTTGTTTACATTAATGATCTATTGGAAATAGTTATCTGTGGTATTGCATATTGTCTATGGCAATACAGACATCCGTCCTGTTGTAGAGAAACCGCCATGCATGTCGTCTAGTGAGCAAAGATTGTTATATTATAAACTATCCTATTCTATACTTAATAAACGTGTCTACTGAAATCATGAGTATATTATTAATTTCTATTATGATCTCCCTTTTATGATGGCCAAATTATCGGATATAATTCTATTTGCTTCGCTAATTTTTAAAATAGATAGGAAAGATACGGATGTCTTTCATGTCAACGAAAGTCTAATTGTTCTCTCAAAATGGTTCGCAGCTAACAATCTTTTACTGAACGCAAAAAATACAAAATGTTTAAAGTTCTCTTTACCAAATGTACCACAACGTGACCTAAATTTAAATCTTGAAGTTATAACGGAAACTGTATTCTTAGGGCTTACTATCGATTCAATATTGCAGTAAGGCGCGCACATTAGAACTTTTTCGGGTAGGTTAAGTTTAGCTGCTTAAGCAGTTAGAAAAATAAGGCAGTTAACCGATGTTGTTGTGAACTCAATTTTCATCTTACAAAAGAGGGCAATCCGCGCAATCTATAAAATGGGTCCACGCGAGTCCCTCAGAGAAAAATTTAAAGAGTCAGTATATCGATCGATATACTGACTCTAACTTCTCTTTATATTTTGGAATGTGTTTTGTATGTCCGCAAAAATCGAGTGCTTTTCAAAACTAGAAGCGACTTCCATAATTTAAATACACGCAGTAAGCATAAAATTGTAATACCCAAATTCAGATTAACGAAAACTAGCAAGTCTTTTCTTATAAACAGTATACGCTTTTATAATAAGTTGCCAAAGTCAGTTATAGAATTGACCGATGGAAAGTTCAAAAACTACATCAAACGTGTCCTTAATAAAAAAGCATATTATAAAACCAAGGACTACGTTGAAGATAAAAATGTTAGCTCCTTCTGCGCATGCGGTTTCCCTGGTAACTCATAAACGGCACAAATATGTGGATGTCTCTAACTATTCTCAATCCCATTTTTCTTCTTTTTTTTTCCTTCTTTTAATTAGACTTTTTATAATGATTTCAATAATCTTTATAGCCCTTTGCTAAGAATAGTTATAGCACTGGTAACAACATTTGTGCCACATGTTAAATTTAGTCTTGTTATATATATATATTGAATTATTATACCGATTGTTTTGTGAATGTGTGAACATTGTAGACCTTCTAGATTTCTAGAAGCTTGTTAACATTTGTTAACTCTCTCGTTTATACAAACTTTTTTTTTTATTTCTTGCTACTTATTGTCGGGCCTACGTTGTCCCCCCATAACTAAGCACTAATGCTGTAACATGGAAATATTGTAAAAACAAACCTATTTATTTTAAAAGCGTGTAATATGCGTGGGGTTTCTTGCCGGTTCATCTCGATAGGAAACGACCAACCCGAACTGTGCACCTTTTGTCGACGTTTTATAAGTGCCCATGTAGGCCTATGTGAAATAAAAAACATTTGATTTTGATTGATAGTAAAGTAGATTATTCGCGCTCGTTCATAGAATACAGACGTGCTCGTCAGCAATATTCAATTAAAACAATTATAATAGTGACCTCCTTTATTTTTGCCTACTGTGAGTACTGTGAGTTTTGTGAACATAATGAAACAGTGAAGTGACTATCAAATAAAATGGATAACAGTCCCTGTAATCCAAGCGGCTGAGTGCAAGACTGCACCTCGCCAGCAAAGACGACGACGCAAATCCCAGCCCAATCAGATTTCTCGATTGAAGTCGCATCCACACCCGACATGCAAAGATGGATGTAAACCATTGAGTAGCACTTAAATGAGGTTTGCTCTATTTCCTCGGATGACAAACTTAACTCGGAACAGAAACTGAAAATTTCTAACTTGTGTCGTAAAATAGGATCTGGCACCCCACAGATGGCAGTCATATTCCAATATCTGAAGCAGAAAGCAATTCTAGCACACGATATGATTGATGCCAAAGAAAAGCGCAATTTGACGGAACACACCTCGGAGCGCAAGCAGATGATTAAGGACTCTGGCACTGCGGGCAATGTTTCGTTTGCATGCATGGCATGGTGAAAATGGGATCAAATGATTTCGTTCGACCGAACAATTTAAGCTCTGTTGACATTTATCCTAGTGACAAACTCAAGTTCAGTGACGATTTTACGAATATAACATACCCGATAAGTTGCCAGAGCCTGTAATTACTTTACATTATTCAAATTCCAGCCAATATACTTAAAGCCCTAATTTCGACATCAAGGCTGTTTATAAATTGGACATCCTGCCCTGTTAGGGACTTCACTCTGGTTACCAGATGCTACAAATGCCAATTGTATGGTCACGCAGCCAAAAAATGCAGAGAGGTCAACTCTGTGTGTGCTCACTGCGGTCACAGTAAAAATATACAAACAGTACGGCAATTATATCTAAACGCTCGAAACGACACGTACAACTAATAGGTACGTCATACTCAAGGTCACACGCGTTGAACGTCTGCTGCTGACACTGCTATGGCCTACTAACCGTCAATTTGTTGCTGTTTAAGCACATTAGTCGTTAGCTGCAAAAAATAAGTGTCTCTGTTTAATTTTACAATGTTGGCTTTACAATTCTGCTTAGCAATTATTTCCCAATCTTTATTTCACACAGACAGAGAGACAGACAGATAGACAGATAGACAGACATACAGACAGACAGACAGACAGGCAGGAAGGCAGGCAGACAGTCAGGTAAAAACTGGTAAAACAAATAGATTTTATCTCTTCAGACGACCAACAATTTAGACAAGAATAAAGGCAAACATAGGGGCACAGTATATATCATTATTTTTCAGTTTATGGAATATCTTTTAAATTAGACCAATATTGTGGTGGGAAATAGGGGAGAGCCAAACCTCGAATTATGACTTTTTGCTTAGGAAATTCAGTCAGATGTCTGCGACCACATTTGCTCTTAATGCTACAAATCGTTATATTTTCGCGAAATAGTCTTATTGCCAGTAAATATTCTAATTTAACATGACATCACGCCTGTCATGCCTGAAGGGTGAGGTAGAGTTATGTATATGTTCCATGTAATACGGGGCGGGCTTACTCCCATCAACTGGAAACAAATACAAACTCCAACCTGCTACTGAGAAATTCCAGATGGACAACCCCAATAACATTTTCCACGACCGCGAGAATCGTACCCACCCAGGTATATGTTTATATAATTATATATATTAACTTGTTTTATTTATATTTACTATCTCTAATTGTTTTTTCATTTAGTTGCACCTGCCTTGTTTTATCTCTGCAGTCTGCACCACCCTAAGGTCGACTGGTAGAAAATGTCTAGGGCATTAAGTCCGTCTTTGTACTTGTGCATAAAGTTTGAATAAATAAATAAAGATAACAAGACAAAAACGTGCTGCGCCCACCATAAATTTGCGATAAAGGCAGGGTGGTGATGATATATTTGAGAGCTATATGGATGTTTAAAATGGCCATAATTCAGCTATTATTTTGCTAAAAAACTGCGGCACTTTGAATTCCTAAAACTACGGTGCAATTTTCAAAAATGTAAGAGTCTGTTGTCTCAGAATGTTTTTCGTTTTTGATAATTAATTAAAAACACTAGAATTAGTTCAAACTCGTGTCATAAAACGCATTTATTTACAGCTCATAAAATTACAATTCGACATAAGTTGCCATGTTCGTTACTCCGCATTGGTTGAGACCTCTTCTGATCCTGAAAAATAAGTGAGAAAATCAAAATTAGGTATTTAAACGAGAAAGTATCAGTTGGCAGAGGTATAATCCCCCCTCCCACCCACTTTTTTTGACGTGCGGGAAGTCTCATGACAGGGGGAGAAACTTTGGACACTATTTATTTATTTATTTATATTTATATATACTTTATTGTACACCAAGATAAAAAACAATAATACATATGGAAACCTTAAAATTAAAACAAACATACAACAGGCGGCCTTATCGCGTTCTGCGATCTCTTCCAGGCAACCCATAATGGAGGGAGATAGCCTGGACACGACATGGTGTTGAATAAAACAATAAGTAACAAA